>OW569413.2:9350286-10047354 GCA_937662695.2 Halyzia sedecimguttata | reverse complement strand
GACCTCAAATTCTTCATCAGGGAGTCGAACCCCGAAGTTGGGCAAAATGATAACGCGATGTTCCCCAGGACATAAGCGCGAAAATGAAAAGACAGGAGGAAGAAAACGAACAAATTAAAAATACTACATAACCTTTCAAAAGTCCCCTATCAAAAATATACTCCTCTGTAGCCGCATGGATCTCTTGAAGAAGAATCCTCTCCGCTAGTTTTCGAAGATATTCACCATTGGTTATTGCCATGAAGATAATAAACATAATCAAGTCTAATAAATTCGGATTTTGTTTCAAATGGCGCACTTGTTTCAAAAGAGTAACAAACAAACGAATTAAAATACGGTCCTGTTTGTAGTTCTTTTGTGGTAATATTCAATGTGATTTTGACAGGTGATTTTGAATATTCAATTTTTTCAACGAAATAACGTGAACTATTTCGAAACTTGCAATTCGTCGTTAACAAATATTGACAGTAATTTTTCTGAAAAAATGGTCTATACAAAAGAAAACAAGCAAACCCATTTATTTCATTTCATACCACATAATTGAACGAAAGTATCATAGATATCAAGATATGTTTTGAAACGGAGTCCTTCCAATTTCTTCAGATTTTCTTGCACTCAACAAGAATTCCTCGATATTCGGAGTCCTGCCCTGAAAATAACCAAATTACATGAGGTGTTTGAATAATTGCTGAAAATGAACCACCCCACCAAATGTAATCAAAATCAGAAGACTGATTCCCAAGTTTTGGATATCGAAATTTGCGCCAACATTCATAAATCACCCTGTACCTCCGAAACTAACTGACTTTGGATACAATTAAGAGAAGCAATTTTTCTGATAGGCATGGATGAACTGCATTTACCACTAGGTTAAGGCGAAACACTCATGTAACATCCTGTTTAGCACTATCAGAGGGCTCACATTTCAGTTGATGACCAAGGGTTTTCGTTATTCCCAACGTCGTTGAACGCTGGGGCGAGGACTCTTCCGAGTTTTATAATATTCAAGCCGAGATTGTATACTTCTCGAATCTGGATCGTTTAGAGTTTAGGTAGGCCTTTGCTGTTTCATCCATAATCGATGATCGCTGCGAGCGTACACAATTCTAGTTCGATTCTCCCGAAGATCATTTTCATCTCCATGGGCTGATGGCACCTTCGTGATCCGATCGTATTACTCAGAGCCCTGGTCGATCATTCTAGAAACCCGAAGATTAAGCAATGCATGTCCATCAAGACCTAATCAATCATTAGATCTTACACACATTAACTCGGATATTCGTGAAAATACTAGAGGCATAATGTATGCAAATAGAGCTCCGAGTCGGATCGGAAGAGCTCGCATTGAGCCTGTGAAAAAGTCGGAAAATATTGAAATTTGATAGATATTCATATAAAATACCACTGGGCATGAAATTTCGCCGACAAAATTTCTCGATTATAATATGAAAGTTTGGAAATTTGATTATGGGTAAAGGGAGCTCTAAAATATAAAACATTGGTTCAAGCACTAACGTGAAGTCAGGAGCATTTGCGCGTATGTTCTATTGTCTATTCTCCTGTATTGGTTCGAATTTACCATGGTAAATTCGATTAAGAGTGTCCAATACAGGAGAATGGACAATATAATTTATCATGGTAAATTCGATTAAGAGTGTCCAATACAGGAGAATGGACAATATAACATACGCGCAAAAGCTCCTGATTTTACGTCTGTGCTTGAACCAATTTCTTTTTCATAATTATTTTTAAATATTCTAGGGGTACGTACGGGTCTCATAAAATTCCAAACACGTTTTTATGTCGATATTCTACCACTAGATACCAAGCACCAATTCGATCGAGTCTATATTTTTTGAGTTATCGAGGAAATAATATTCCTGGTGGGTTTAACTCTGAAACCGTTAGACCGATTATGCCCGAAATCGAACTCAACACTCCCATTCGGATACGCAACATACCCTGAAAAGTGCAAGTCCCTATTATATCTCCTTTCGCGTTCAAAAGTTATCGAGGCAACTGTCACCCATCCATCTACTAAACTCACACAAGGCTGCTCGAATCTCCAACTATACAGTGTGAGTCTTTGACCACTGCATTAATTTTGACCAAAGATTCCTCTCATCAAATGAAACACTTTTTTCATTTAACATTTTTCCAAATTCAGCTCAGGTTAAAAGATACAGGCTGTTGAAATTTTGAAAAAAAATCAGTTTTTATTTTTTAGCTTTGACATCCTTTTTTCGAATAAAATGAATGTTGGCGTAAAGTTTCCTATAACTATGATCCATATTTTACAAATATTAGTTATTTTCTACTTCTACTGGTTTCTAGTTATGGACTCGTGGATTCATAAAACTAAACGAAATTAGCATAAAGAAAGCATATAAATTTTTTCTTGAGTCATTTCAAGAATATTCCATCGTGTTAGAACATTATATTATTCTTCATCATTTCTCCTTAAACGCACCGTTTTCGAGATATTCTTCATTGAATGTTTTAAAATGGAAAACTCCAGAAATTTCACTACTTTTATGGATCCGTCCCTGAGCGTTTGATTCCAGAATCAAGCTGTAAACCACGTTACCATGCCTTATTCTCGTCCGCCAACACTGTCATAGATAATTTATATGTGGGAGTGTATTAGCACATTGTGAAATCTTTAAACGCTTGTAACTTTTTACCTGAGCCGAATCTGGAAAAATGGTAAATGAAAAAGTGTTTCATTTGATGAGAGGAATCTTTGGTTAAAATTAATGCAGTGGTCAAAGACTCACCCTGTATATATATCCGATCGTGTTCGAACTTGGAACGGGCAGTAGAGTTAGATTTTGAAAGTAATTTTCGTGAAATCTGACAGATATTTTGAAAATCTAATATTTCCGAAGAAAAATTCATTCTGGGTTTTCTAGACCATCCACACGAAATTTTGTACATATTCACGGGTCTGCATTCAACAACTTCATAGTAACCAAGTTAATATTCGATCAGATTTGACTTTTTTTAGTTATTGAGGAAACAACAAGAAAATTTCAGATTCGGTCTAACTACTAACTCCAAAACCATTTGGCCTATTATGCCCATTAACGAACGTTCAACCGGCGCATTTTGGATGCCCCACCAACCTTGAAAAGGGGCTATCTCTTTCCGTTCGAAAGTTATCGTAGCAAAGGACGGCCGGCCGGACATAATTAAATTTGACCACGAATTCTTCATCAGTAAGTAAAACCTTATCGTTTAAGATCATTTTCAGCAAAAAATTCGAAAATTACAGATATTTGGATAAAATTATTGCATGCTGTTCCCTATAACATGCGCGCAAAAATGTCATGAGCGAAATTGCCTAGAAGCAATAAACTAGACTATTCCCCTCAAAAAATTTCAACCAATCATATTAACGCATATGATAGAAATCACTTTGCAACGAACTAATATTTTTGAATATCAATGCAGCGTGAAAATTTCCGGGTAGAGAGAGAGAAATCAACTTTATTGATCTTGCAATATCCGGGTATTTGCACGTGCTTTAGGTGAATATTTTTGTGGCGTTTTGAACCATCAAAATATTCGGGATGATTTTCAAAAAGATTTTATTTATTTAAATTACAGTTAGTATTTGAACAATAATAATTAAGTGAATTTTTTTCGGTACATAGTCCTTCATACACCCCTCGTGCTTGCCAAATTATCGAGTATTTGGCAAGCTTTACGGATATAACTACTGAATATTACGCGAGAGAAATTTCTGATCCTTTACAATAATTTTCTTCGGATGAAAGTATATTAATTAGCCGGTGTTACATACTATGAAATGCCGCGACTTTCTGTTAAAATGGATGACACGAAGATCGATGAATAACTGTATCCGTATGGGATGGTTTCCTAACTATTGAAAAATCATGTTCAATGTTTCTCCGCGCCATTTTGAAATTCAAAAGAATTATTGCACTATCATTCTCCATGTGAATTGCACGTTCGGATGAATGTTATTAATAAAATATACAAATATTTTATTAGATTTTGGGCGAGAAAACCCTGAAAGGAGCCATTTAGTGATAAAATATTACTATGGCGATAATTATTTCAGGATGTCAGGTCCTTTTTTCTGTGGATGTATTTTTGTCGAAAAACTTTTCCTTTTCTGCTACGCATAGTGAATGACAATCATTCTTCTAGTGCCCAAATTCCTTTATCCTTCCATCCGCATTTCTGATCTTTTCTGATTTACTCCTTTCGGTAAGTTCCTCATTTCATAGTACACCTTGATTTTCAATTTACTGCGTTAACGAAATAAATTAGCTTAATTTTTTTCATCTCGTAAACCTTCATTGAGGAAGTTCGTCCAAACTTATTTCTAGCTTAGCTTTGTATTCATCAGTGTGGTTTCAATGTCGTTAGGATCAATTTGGTTGAAAGAAATGTTCTCTTCACGCCTCATACGAAGTCCATCGGGCTGAAATTCGATACTCGATTGTAAAATGGTGGCTTGAAGATATGTGCGGAATTTCAGCGAATGCTGACGAATAGTTTATGAAATATAGAATTTTCGAAAAATTTTCTAGTGATACGATATTTCGCAAACATTTGGCTGATTATGCCCACCAACGAACCTAACTGCCAATTGGGATGCGCAACCTACCCTGCAAATTTCAAGTCATTATCTCTTTCCGTTTGAAACTTATCGGAACGACCCGAGGAACGACCGGTCGGACATCGGACATAAAATTTGGCCTCGAATTTTTCAACAGTGAGTGGAACCTAATCGTTTGAGATAATTTTCGGTAAAAATTCGATAACAGACATTTGGGCAAAATGAGCACGCTGTTCTCCAGAACATGCGAGCAAATATATTTTCTTCATTGTGTACCTATATGTATATCCCACAAAACATTCTGGATACGCTTCTGTTTTGATGGCGATAAAGTGGAGCTTCCTATTGAGCCAGAAATGGCAGAATAACAGTTCATTTGCACATGCCGATATGCGGAAGACAGCTTCGTATTATTTTATAACCTCCGGTTAGATAATCTCATTTCCCAAATCATATTATTTCAGACAATACGTTGCAGAAATACTATGTAGTTGTTCCATAGTCGTCAGTGGCATTATTCTCAGGTATTCTCAGTGGCATTATTCTCAGGTTATTCTAGTCGAAAATGGAGCTTTGCATGGAGAATGGGGCCAGGTTGGAATAATAGCGATTAGAGGAGAGTTTGATTGAATTTTGTGGTCGGTGTGGAGGTCAATGGTTTTGGTTGAAAGATTTGGTTGTACTAAATAATTTTTTTTGTGCTCGTAGTTGTACTTTATAATTTCAACGTATAGAAATGTTAAGAACAAATGGGGGACATATGGAACACTTACAATAATCACATAAAATTTTCACGCGCATGTTCTAGGGAACAGCGCGCTATCACCGTTGTTACAATAACTTTCGAACAGAAAGCTATAGCGACTTAACATTTTCAGGGTAGGTTCCGCATCCAAATACGACGGTTAACTAATCGTATCACTGGAAAATAAAAAAAATATATTAACAAGCACTGCCGTGAAGTCAGGAGCTTTTGCCCGCATTTTCTATTGTCCATTCTCCTCTATTGGAGGAGATATATGGATACTCTTATAAGAGTAATATGAATTGGTGAATTGGCCGTATAAGGCCGATTCATATTATACGTCCCGCTCGGCTCAGCTCAGTCACGCCAAAACATCAAGTTATCGTGGCAACGGCCGGCCAGCCAGAATCAAATTTGACCTCGAATTCTTCATCAGTGAGTCGAACCTAATCGTTTGAGACCATTTTCGGCGTTAAATTCGAACATTACAGACAATTGCGCAAAATGATAACGTGATATTCCCCAAAACGCGCGCGTAAAAATCACAAAATTATAAAACAAGGTAACAAAGGTCAGTAATGAAATTCATTCATAATCCACCATTCACCGTAGATCTGGAAAGACCGAGCAAAGCATATTGGCTGAACCTTCCGGCTCATAGTCAGAAGGTACCCGGATCGAGTAGCGGAGCTGAAATTTCTCTTTTTCTTCTCATTGAACTAATAACTCCGAGGAAACGGCTAGCAAACGAATTCAGGTCAATTTTTTCTTAAAATTACATGAAACGAGAGTATTCTCGAATATTATTAGACATTCAAATTACTACTATACAAATTTTTTTTTCGTGAATTGTGAACTCATAGTTTCTGATGACACAACAGGACGATTGGACTGATTTGTTTAACAAAAATTACTCTACGAATACACTATTAATAATAAACCAATGCTAAACAGGATATTTTTCATCTCATGATCTAATTGTATGATTGAACTGATTTGTGTCCTTACGCCGTCACGAATAAAGCACTATTTGTTTTCGACCCAACAGCGAGTGTATGTATTTTCGCCCAAAAAGAGGACGCTCGTCTTAGATATATTGAGAATATTATATTTTTCCCGGAGCAGCCTTGGGTGAGTTCAGTACCTTGGTGGGCAACCACTCTGGCTATAAATTTGATGAAGTGCGCCATAGCTCCGGGCCATAATGATTTTCCAAATTGTTTGTTGCTTCAATATTGATTCAATAGTAATAGTTGAATAAACCAGCATGCGCTAAAGCTCCTGAGGTTACGAGAGTGAATTTAATATTTTTTCTTTTTCGTGGCAAAAATATAGATGCTTATAGCTACGAATAAGCTGCAGATAGTTATTCTTTTTAATTATTTCAAATCCATAAAGAAGTTTATTACGCGTAAAGTTCCCTCTCAGAATCCCTACCCATTTCAGCACCATATATTCGACCTGAAGGTATCTCATCAGCCTAATCTCCATTTAAGGTTACAAGTTACAACACATTTTTCTGATGAGATCCGAATCCTGAAATCTTATAGCCGCTTCACGCGGGGGCGAGTGTTTCATAAAAATCAAGCGATTCTCTCCCGGATATCAGATTAACGACGCTCGAGTATATCGTTTTATATCCGCCCAGTACTGCGGGGAAGATGTGGCGTGCCGTTTTCCGGGATAAGATGCTGGGATAAGAGAAAGACGATAAATCGAAATTTGCGAAAATGGAAAAAAATAAGGGTGGGATTTTATCCAGGCACCTGACACTTTCGGGAGGAATTTATGGGTGACCGTAAGTTGTTATCTAAATCCCTGCTAGCGGATGTCAGAGTGCTTTCCTATTCATCGACAAGAAACCAGTAGGAAATGATGATGCTGATGCATCTAAAGTAGTTAGAAAAGCTTTTTGTTCTTAGCACACTTTTATTATTTTTTCAGATTATTTGATTAGGTGTGCCTATCTGCATTGCAACCAATAAAATCTTCAGTGTGAAACAATGATTTAAAACAATGTGTGAAACAATGATTTAAAAAAAAAAAAAAAAAAAAAAAAAAAAAATGAAAAATGGCGGACGAAGAAGACGTGCTGTCGGATGTGTCCGATAGAAATGATTGTGATGAACAATTCATGAAGTGTTGTTCAACGAAAAACTGTAGATTAAAAGTGTGTATTCGGTGCTTCTCAATTTTTCATAAAGCGTGTGCAAGAAGAAATGCGAAAATAAAGTTTTTAAGTGGCAACAAAATCTTGTGTTGTGAAGGTGTCGATTCACAAATTGACGTAAGATCAGATGATAATTCAACAGAGGCTCTTGTTCTTCAGGTAAAATACCTTCAGGAATTATTGGATGAATCAAGAGACAAAAATAACATTTTAAAACAAAATAATAGCCTTCTTATGGAGAAAATCCAATTGTTGGAGGAAAAACACGAGGTTAAAAAACCAGAGGTAAACACACCAAAAAAAAGTTATACAAAAATCCCAACAGAAGAAGAAATAAACACAAGTGGAGTAGATTCCGCTACTTACGCCAGAGTCGCTTCCAATGACATACAAAAGGTGGCGATGAAAACAAACAGAACTTACGCCGGAGTAGCTTCCAATTACGCACAAAAGGTGGCGATGAAAACAAACAGCAGTACTGAAATGAATGACAGACCGCAGCAGAAAACAGAAAACAGTCAACAAACAAATAACGGAGATGTTTTTACAAAAGTAACGTACAAAAATACGAAAAAAATAAGAAAAAACATTGGAACAGGAAAGCAGAGTAAAGGTTTCTCAGGTCAGGAGAAAAAAGTATGGTTATACATTTACAGAGTGAAAAGAAGTACAACAACTGAAATTATTGAAGAATATTTGTCAATCAAGGAAGGATTTCAAGGATTGGAAATGATGGTCAAGGAAATTCCCTCGGAAGAGAATCGACTCAAAAGATTCGTGTTGTCTGCCCCATATGAAAAGAAAGAGGAACTGTATAATCCCGAATTTTGGCCTTCCGGAGTTGGCATAAAACGTTTTGACTTCACAAGACATAAAGATTTACTGCAGGAAGGTGCAGATTTTTTATAAAGAACTCTCACTCCCAGGCAAATACCCAGCAAGAACAAAGAAAATGTATGGTTGCCAAAACAACAATAATTCACCAGAATGTGCAGTCAATAGGAAATTGTGTGAATAGACTTGAAACATTTCTACAGGATTTTCCCAACTGTAAAATTTTGTGTATCACAGAACACTGGAAGACTGAAACCCAGTTAAAAAATTACGGCATTGCTGACTTCTGTTTGGCTGAGGCTGTTTGTCGTAAAAGTGGAATCCAACATGGGGGAACTGCCATTTTTGTGAGACATGGTGTGAATTTTAAGAGACTTTCAAAGATAACAGAACTATCAAAATTGGGAATCTGCGAGTGTAGTGCATGTGAGCTCAATATTAATGGTGAAAATACCATCATCCTATGTCTGTACACTCCCGGTGGAGTTGTAGAGGATTTTTTGAGTTGTCTGGAGAGAATTCTGGTAAGTCTAGTTTCCTTTATTGGTCATGTTGTCCTGTTGGGCGATTTCAATATTCATATGCACAAGAATGATAAAAACAGGGAAAAAGACCTCCTATTTTCCCTATTAAGCTCATACAATTTGTACCCACTTGTCGATGCTTACACCAGAATCACGAATACCTCAAGGTCGCTTATTGATAATATCTTTGTGAATAAAGAAAAAGAATATGTAGTAAAAGTTCATCAAAATCAGATTTCTGACCACACAGCACAGAGTGTGAGTTACCCTCATCTAAAAACCGATAATTTTGTTCACAGAAGAATATTTAATGAATGTAACATGGCAGATTTTAAGAACAGACTGAGCAGTGCAGATTGGTCCAAGGTTTATGGGTTGATGGATGCAAATGAAGTGTGGGAAAGTTTTTACAGTATATTCCGATACTATTTTGATATGAGCTTTCCAATGAAGAAGATAAGACTGAGGAAGAAACCGTTCAAACGGAACATGATGGACCCTGATATTCAAGAATGCAAAAGGCAACTGGACATTTTATATGTTATTAGCTCTGTGAATGCATCTTTCAGACAACAATATAAGGATGCAAAAAAAGCTTATGAGATAATGTTAGCAGGAAAAAAGGGTGTATATTACCAACTCAAGATAGATGAATCTGATAATAAATCTAAAACCACATGGTCAATAATAAATAGCATAAAGGACGGATCAAATGCCCCTAGAGATATACAGGTAGAAGGTGACGGAAAGGATACTGCAGACAGATTCAATGAATATTTTTTAACCTCAGCAATGAACATCGTGCCCCGTTCCATTGAAGAAGATCATGTTCCTTATTTTGAACAAGCGGATAGGTCCATGCGGTTCAAAAAAATAACAGAGGAAGAAATAATAGCCTCAGTAAAAAGCCTCAAAAATAAGCAGAGCAGTGGCTATGATGAAATTTCAACATCACTAATAAAATTTTGCATTCAGGAGATCAGTACACCATTAACCTATGCAATAAAGTCATCTTTTAAATCAGGAATTTTTCCGGATGCGTTAAAATTAGCAACAGTTAAACCTCTGCACAAGAAAGGGAATGTTACAGAGATTGAAAATTATAGGCCAATAAGTTTATTACCTAGTTTCTCAAAAGTTTTTGAAAAATGTGTGAGTAGTAGATTAATGGAGTACTTTGTAACAAATGGTTTGCTTTACAAGAGCCAGCATGCATATTTGAAGGGGAAAGGAACTCACACTGCCATTTTTGAGTTTACGGAGAAAATTTTGCAAGCTTTGGAGGAAAAAGATCATGTAGTGGGACTTTTTTTAGATCTTACAAAGGCGTATGACTGTGTAAACCATAGGATTTTGTTAAAAAAACTGAAAAGATATGGTATTGATGGTGTTCTGCTCGCATGGTTGGAGTCATACCTTTCGGGGAGGTTTCAGCAGACGACTATTACAAAGGAAGGAATCTCATATAGATCAAATCGAGAACCTGTTGAAATAGGTATTCAACAGGGAAGCATAATGGGACCAATTTTGTTCATAATTTATATAAATGATGCTCCTATATCCGTTGCCAGTTTAAATTGTTTTTTTTGTGATTATGCAGATGATAAAAATATTTTAGTAACTGCGAAAGACCTTAATACCTTAATTGCAAAATTAAATGAAATTTATGAAGCTTTAGCAAACTGGATTTCAAATGAGGGACTTCTATTGAACCACAGAAAAACTGATTGTGTTTTTTTCAAAACTAAGAGGAGCAACGTTGACTATCCCGACAAGATAAGCCTGAATGAGGTAGAGGTTGGTGTGAGCACTGATGCGAGACTGTTGGGATTGATGGTTGATGAAACTTTCTCATGGGAGGTTCACATTGACAAACTAAACAAGAAATTGAATTCAGTATGCTACACTTTAAGGGTGATGTCGCAGTATCTGGGTGAAAGTGGCTTAAAGATGATTTATTCTTCATGTTTCGAATCACTTCTCAGGTATGGAGTTGTTTTTTATGGAAATGTCAGGGCGTCAGATGAAGTTTTCAGAACTCAGAAAAGGGCAATAAGAATTATAAATAAATTGAGCTATAGAGCAACTTGTAGGGGTTCCTTTAGAGGATGTGGTTTGTTGACATTTGCTGCACTGCATATTGAGGAATGTCTCATGTTTCTATTCAAGAATCGAGAATATTTTAGGGAAAATTTACCATCTCATTCTTACAATAGTAGATGCTGCGATTTTGTGTACCCTATCCATAGACTTTCAGTTACAGAGAGGGGTGCAAAGTATGTTTGCATGAAACTGTTCAATAAGCTTCCTCGAAGATTCAAACAAATGGACGCCAGATATGTTTTCAAAAGGGAATTACATAAATTGCTAATTCAGCTGGAGCCTTATACAGTGCTAGAGTACCTAAATGCCTCTTTGTAATTACCGTAGTGTAGTTTTTGTTTCCTTTTTGACTGTATTTCGTTTCTGATAGTGTATATGGTACATTTGTATATATTGGATTTTTCGAAATAAACGATATTATTATTATTATTATTATTATTATTATTATTATTATTATTATTATTAATATATACAGGGGGTCCCGAAACTCAACATCAAGCCAGAAGTGGGTGATAAGCCAAGTCATAGTAGTTATAAGAAGAAAAAAAATGATAACGCGATGTTCCCCAGAACATACGCGCAAAAAGTTACGTATTTTCAACAAAATGGAGAAAATCTTCACCCTGTGATGGTGCTTTAACTCCCACTACTACAAATCTTTATTTTAATTTAAATTTTATTTATATTATGTATCCTGAATATTGCTTTTCAAATTGGTGCCTAATATTTTAAGCCAAGCTCCAGCTTGGAAGAAAATTTCACTTTTCGCTCAACTAACTTTTCAAAATATTAACTCTCCCAATTGTAAATGTCTGTACTGAAACAAAGATATATTATGCTATCTTGGCAACTTCAAAAGTAGGCACATGTGATGAGAATTTCAAAATTGTATAACAATTGCTAGTAATTCAGTTTTTCTATATTTTTTTTGTAAAGAATCCCATTTTTGATCAAATTTCTCTTGCTTACTTGAAATAATTATAGTGTACCTTTACTTGAGGCCGTAACTTTAAGGTTTTACTTTGAATGAGACGGATAGATTAATTCTACGAAGTATCAGCCAGACAGATAGTGACTAGACTTTCAATAACGTGTGTACACTAAATCAACTTCAGCAAATCGTTGTCGGTTCCGATGTGTGCTGCGACGTGAGGGCCCAAAATCTCTTGGTTGTCCAGCGTTTCATTCCAGCTCTAACTGACGAATTTATAATACGGCTTGTTCAGTGAGAGCCTGCCGTAGACGCATTTGACTTCAGCACGAAGGTACCGAAGTAATATTTCCAGTGCGGGGCTTCGGTATTATTGCGTCACGCAGACAGAGGCGACATCTACTGGTGGGAACGGCGAAGAGGCAGGAGGGTCGAAGGGAAGAAATGAAGAATGCAGTTCCCTATACAACTTCCTACTCAGACTGGGCTATTTAGTATATGGCGTATACAGGGTGAGTCTTTGACGACTGCATTAATTTTAACCGAAGATTCCTCTCATCAAATGAAACACTTTTTTCATTTAACATTTTTCCAAATTCAGCTCAGGTAAAAAGATACAGGCTGTTGAAATTTTCATAGAAAATCAGTTTTTATTTTGTAGCTTTGACATCCTTTTTTCGAATAAAATTAATGTTGGCGTAAAGTTTCCTATAACTATGATACATATTTTCCAACTATTAGTTATTTTCTACTTCTACTGGTTTTCTAGTTATGGACTCGTGGATTCATAAATCTAGACGAAATTAGCATTAAGAAAGCATATAAAGTTTTTCTTGAGTGATTTCGAGAATATTCCATCGTTTTAGAACATTATATTATTCTTCATCATTTATTCTTAAACGCACCGTTTTCGAGATATTCTTCATTGAATGTTTTAAAATGGAAAACTCCAGAAATTTCACTACTTTTAGGATCCCGTCCCTGAGCGTTGGAATCCCGAATCAAGCTGTAAACCACGTTACCATGCCTTATTCTCGTCCGCCAACAATGTCATAGATAATTTATATGCGGGAGTGTATTAGCACATTGTGAAATCTTTAAACGCTTGTAACTTTTTACCTGAGCCGAATCTGGAAAAATGGTAAATGAAAAAAGTGTTTCATTTGATGAGAGGAATCTTTGGTTAAAGTTAATGCAGTGGTCAAAGACTCACCCTGTATATGGTGTATAGAATAAGTCAAAGTGACTTCAACAAGTCCATGTAACTTCTACAAGGTTAACAAGATGTCAGAGTAACTATAATGTGTAATACAATTTTATTATTTCATTAATTTTATTAAAAGTTTCATCATCACATTATTTTTTGTTAATAATTCCTTTCTCACATGTGTTTTATTTATAGCTACCATTGAATAATAAATAATAAAGGAAAAACTGTAGCTGAGCTACGGCAAAGGATAGTGAAAGTAGTTGACTTAATAAATGACGAACTTTCGCCCGTCTGATCTTTTTTGAGATGTCGTGCGTGTATTGCGACCGAAGGAAGGCAGTTTGAATATTTGTTGTAATCTTATAAATCTTAGACTCCAAAAATTGATGTTTCATTTAAAACTTTTTTAAAACAGTAGGCAAGGAAAAATTGTATAAAACTAGGTTTCACTAAAGAAAAAAGACATCCAATAAGTATATTGCTGAAGTCTTTATCATTTTGAAATCCTCAATAAATGCGCCAACTTTTGAAATTACTCACCCAACTAGCGTATTACATTTTTTTTTCAGTACAGACAGTTAAAATTGTGCGAATTATTAATTTTCAATACCTAGTTGGGCGAAAAGTGAAAAATCTTCCTAGTACTAATGTCAGGTTGCTCTTCGACAAGATTTAGAACTCCTTTTTTTCTATTGCTAGAATTCTAATCTCGCGCTGGCGACCACAATTATTTTTGCGCGCGTGTTCCGCAAGGAACAGCGTGCTATCATTTTGTCACAATGTCTGTATTTTTCGATTTTTTTGCCGAAAAGGGTCTCAATTGATTGGAATCGACTCACTGATGAATAATCCGAGGCCAAATTCAATTCTGTTCAGCCGGCATGTCCGGTCATCAGCACGATAACTCTCGAAGGAGCTAGAGGATTAAAATGTGCAGAGTAGTTTCGGAGCGTAAATATCTCGGACAAATTCGTTAACGGGCGAAACCCACCAAGCGGTTTCGGAGTTATGGCCGTTTTTAGTAAATACATTTTTATGAATATTTCCAGAATCGATTACTTGATCTATCTTAAATTAAGAATCAAATTGTAGAATCATGACATTTATATGTGTGCGAGTATTGTACTGAACAGATTGCCATATAGTGGCAAAAACAATTTCAAAAATTTAAAAATTGTGTTTCCACAATAACTCGAAAAATACTGATAGTTTGATGAAAAAGACCGAAGCAAACACTTTTTCAAAATTTTGTGAGAATCATATGACATGAAAAAATTTAAAAAATGAGTACTATTTTGTATTTTGCATTATGCGCATGCTTAGATGAAAAGTGATTTAGCTGCTGAAGTTTTCGTCTGAGAGGATTGGGGTTCTGGAGTGGAGGGTACTATTCCTCCTTAGAATCGCCTGGTGAGGGTCTGCGCATGAGTGGATTCAATATGCGATATCTCTTAGTCGCAAAAGCTCCTAGGAGCATCTGAGCGATTCTTGGCGTCAATAGCAGATAGACTTCACAAGGAAAGAAAAAGGCTAAGAAAGCAGTGACATGGGGTTAATCTGCTTTGGCTCGCATGTTATGAACATTATTATGATTATACTGACCCTCCCAAATATTCCCCAAGAAGATCACTCAGATGCTCCTAGAAGCTTGTGCGACTAAGAAGAGTCAGTAGTGTTTTTTGTCAATTTTGTTACTCTATCCTTATGCCAGTTTAAACTCAGCACTGTTAATTTATCACCCGACAGTGACCCCTCAGAAGCTTCTAGGAGCTTGTGTGACTAAGGAGGGTCCGTTGTGTTCTTTGTCAACTTTGTTGAGTGCTTATACGAAGCACTCTTAATGTTTGACCTGACAGTGAATGGTGTCCACTACCCACTGGGTAGATCTCCGGCTCGTTCTATCCACTGAGCTTGGAACACTCATCATTTAATTCATTTTGGCCAACGTGAACACGCGCTCCAAATAGTACTGACTTCACGTTTGTGCTTTTTTATATTTTATTTAATTGAAATGTACTCCTTTCTCGTAGTCGTTGGTAAATTCGTGTAAATAGCGTGTGACGTGGAGCAACATGTTCAGGGAGGATTTCTGCATATCTTCTGGATGCTTTTAGATAATTACCACCAGAATCACCGTAAACAAAGTACATATCTGTCAATTCTGCGTTTGTGTATACAGTCATCTTAATGAATATATGACAAAAATTCCATAATGATTAGCCTAGTCCAAAAATAATTGTAACTGAATGAAAGTTGATCAAAACCAGTCAGTTGTCATAACAAAATGACATCCTCTTACTAGATACATTCTAGTACGGAAATAATTTCAGCCTTTACGATTCACGCTATCATGATGATAATTTTTTTTCTCAAAAACCGTGAATTTTAGCAATAAATTACAAGAGACCTTATTTGTTAAGAATGGATCAAGCTATCCAAAACGATTTTTTTTATTGTAAAATATGAATATGGAAAAAATTTTCTTGTGGAACAAGATTTAGGGACGGCTTTTGCTTCTCCTTTCAATCATAGAGCAACACCGCCAAACATTTTTGTGAACACCTTCTCGCCTGCATAAAATACCTGCTTGATTTTATTCTTCTCGGTTCTTTTGTTCTTAAAAAAAAAATTGAAACTGATTTTCGGGTGTCATCTTTAGGGCGCTGCACCCACGAGGGGGCTCAAAAAAGAAAAGTTTATATGAAAGACCTAGCCCATTTTTTGACATGGAATCACCCCCTGAATTTTTTCGCAACTATTCATATTCACCTCGGACCATCTCTTTCTTCTCTTCTTCAATAGGAATTCTTTCTTTAGCAAGTAGAGAGGTTTCCCCGAGGTATCCGAAACTCAGCCTGAAAAAGGAGAAGACAAAGGGAGAAATCAATCAAATTATTAATGGATATTCCATGGTTTATCAAATAGTATTAAAATTCGAATTTATATACATATGATAGAAGCAAATGATCTATTGTTTCTCATCCACAACTATAGTTGAGAGCCCTATAGGGCTCTCAACTGCATTCCATCTGAAAAGCATGCAGTAGCAATGACGATGACCTATTCTTAAAGGATTCAGAACAGACCATATTTTCATGGGAAGATCAAACTCCAAGACTCTATTCGAAGGGTGAGTAATTAGATTTTTGTTGAAAATGTCGTGAGAAATCCAGACTGCCGGATTTCCTTATCGCTTTCATTCAAATTGAGAAAGCAGTGGGAACATAATAGTTTACGTGTTTTCCATCTGGTAATCTTATTGTATGGAATATAGGAGAGAATCGCAAATGAAATTTAATCCAAGAATTCAAAACAGCAGTCTGTCTGCCTGTGGGCGGGACAATGTTTGAAAGAACTGGTGACCAATGAGTAGGTGTAGATCTGATAGTAACAGTGATGGTCCTCATATATGAATTCAGATGTGCGTCAATTCTTTGCGTATGATGAGTGTTTACCCAGACGGGGCAACAATATTCAGCTGAAAAAAAAACTAAAGCTAAGGCTGCCGTACGAAAAGTAACTGCATCAGCATCCCATGAAATAACAGATAATTTCTGAAGAATATTATTCCTTGTTTTAAACTGCAATGCAAGTGCTACAAATAGGCTCCGATTTCATATCACTTCCCTAGGAATATCGTTTACCTATGAGATTTGTCTCAAATTCGTTTGGGTGACAGAATTGTATCCTCAAGCACCGCTTAGATTATTAACAAATTCTTCAAGTTTCGTCGCTAACTTTTGTTAACATCTGTCCTATATCTGATGAGCAATATTGTCTATTGTATAAGAGCTATGGCACCTGAATGAGGTAAACAACAAAAATATTTCAACTTTTTGTGTCGTAATGATATTAATAATAATAATCAAATGTGATAACAGGAATTAGGAGTTTCGTGGTAGAAATAGCATAGCACTTCTTCCAATTCATACATAGTATTATGTAAATCAAACCACTACATTTCAAAACAGGAGTTTCATCTTTCAATCGGGTGCACAAAGAATTTGAAGGGTGCTAACTCTAAGATACAAGTCTAACGGAATCGGAAAATTGACGTATGAGTTTGGAAATTGTAATGGTATAAAACTCGTCATGATTTGGAAATCATTTCAGTCAAATTTTGTTTAATATGAATTTACTGTTACAATTCTGTGGGACCACAATTTTCTATGTTCATACGATTGGGCGTATCAAGCTCCCGGTGATTTACTCGTTCTCTTACGTCGAAGCTCTGGAGCAAGTCATATCGAACGCTTCTCGTGAAAGTCTTTCGTTCTAAGAAAGAAATTGGTGTCTGAAATATCTTAGCAATTTGTGTGATTTTTAAAAGAATAGACGTCAGGTTTGGCGTGCATGGCTTGAGGTGATGTTTAACCCTATGTAGTGAAATTTATGGCTTGGGCTGAAGTTGCACTCTATCTAATAAAATTTTTGTTTGAGTGAAAAACTTCGTTGCTACGTGTTTGAGAAGCTGCATGCCTAACACTGGCTGATTGAAGCTGCTATTGGATTAAGATCCTTATATCCCATGCATCGTGAATCCCAATTTGGAGGACCCTCACTCATCACCTGAAAGGATCCTCGAAGAATAATTTCAATTTGTTTGCAAGTTCTAAGCTAAGTGCTTTCCGTTGTACTCAAAGAAATTTCTTTATTAAAACCTTTGAAAACCATTTGTATTTAGTATTTACCTTAAATCTCAGGAAGCTTAATTGTTTTCGTTGACCTCTCAGCTAGTCGGGCAGACATCTTAAAGGGGAGAACGTTACAAAATTCTGTCAGTGAGATCTGGGATGACGGGAAACTTCAGATATCTATGACGTGTTTCCTTTGATGTCCAACCAATATTGGTAGAAGCTTTTTTCCGATCGTGGTTATGAATGATCTTTTTCGGAAAGAGAGGGGTAATCATCCTCTCTTTCAAAAACGATGATTTATAATTATGATCGGAAAAAACCTTCTAAATATTGGTTCGACAAATATAATATGATAGTATTCTAATAAGATTATGAGTTATTTGAGATTTTCTTAATTTGTGTTGTACATGTCATATACAGGGTGAGTCTTTAAGTTATGCATTGATTTTAACCAGATATTCCTCTCATCAAATAAAACACTATTTTCATCTACCATTTTTCCAGATTCGGCTCACGTAAAAAGTTATAAGCGTTTAAAGACTTTAAAATGGGCTGATACTCCCCTGAATTTTCTCTCTACGTAGAGCACATATTACTTTTAATGTAACTCGTATTGTATATTCACCAAATCTGTATTATCTGATGCTTGAAATTCACTGAATTTGTTTGAGAAAACTTATTTACTCACTCAATTAATATGATTTGGCCCTTCATGCAACATTTCCAGCAAAAAATTCCTTCAATTCTTGAATATTAAAACAGTGAACTTTAACTTGATACCTATGCTAGCCCATTCGATACTTCGTTGCCCAATTGTTTCAACTACAATACACAATACACAATTTCATGATCTTCTATCGGGAAAAATCCTCAAATATCCAATATCTTCAATGATACTTGAAAATTAATTCCAATTCCAACCTCAATATAAATCACAGCACAGAACACTAATAATCGATGATCGAACTTCGAACTTCATAGCAATGATCTAATAATAAGTAGAAGAAGAGCTTAGAGAGAGAAGCATTGACTCCAACATAATAGTGAGATGCAATGATGCAAAAATTATCATATTTTATTCGTTTTTTCCATGTTCATTGAATGGAAGATGGCCTATTAGAGCTATTAGAGCTTAGAGAGAGAAGCATTGACTCCAACATAATAGTGAGATGCAATGATGCAAAAATTATCATATTTTATTCGTTTTTTCCATGTTCATTGAATGGAGATGGCCTATTAGGTATTTGAAATGGAATCAGGGATTACTAAGAACTGATATCAATTCTGCAGAATCGATCATATATTTATTTATGTAGATAGGTAAATCCTGATTTGAATATAAATTTCACATGACATATTCTTAAAATATTTTATTGCTTTCGAAGGATTGTTCAAAACAGAAAGTCTTTAGGCTTTGAATTATTTTTTTGTCTAAAAGAGAATCAAGAACTTGAGAACAAACGCAAGTTATTACATACATGTTTATTAATAGAGCTCAATCCTTTGACACCTATTAAATGTTTTATGAAATTTTCAATCAAAATAATAATCTATGAACGATGGCGTTGTGGCTTTCAGTTTTTTCAGAGATATGGAGGTATCATATCTCTGGTTTTGATTGAGGGTTCCTTATCCAGGGGCGGATTTTTAAATGTAGTGAAATTTCTGGATTTTTCATCAGACTTTATATCATTCAAAGAAGAATATCTTGAGAACAGTACGTTTTTGGAGAAATGATGAAGAATACTTTATTTTTCTAAAATGATTGTAGATTCTTATAATAACTTAGGCTAAGCTTAATCTGCTTTCTTTATGCTAATTTCTCATAGTTTTTTGAATTCGCGAGTATATAACTAGGAAACGAGTGGAAGTAGGAAAGAACTGTTAATTGAATATTATGTATCATAGTTATAGAAAACTTCACCCCAAAATTCATTTCATTCGGAATATCCATGTCAAAGATAGAAAAGAAAAACTGATTTTTTTCGAAATTTCAACAGCCTGTATCTCTTTACCAGAGCCGAATTTGGAAAAATGGTAAATGAAAAAAGTGGTTTATTTGACAAGAGGAATCTTTGGTTGAAATTGATGCACAACTTGAAGACTCACCCTGTATATCAAATCTGTTTCATGAGAATATTCTGTGACCATATAATATGAATTATCCAATTAAAGATCAACTGAGTGATGAACATTTGGAAGGCATATTATTAGTTATGATAATATTACCTAATGCCAGTTAAACACAATACATCACATACCTGACACTTCCGCCAATTTGCAACACGAAGAGTAACAAGTTTCAAATACAGTACTGGCTGAAAATAACAGCAGACTACAAATAACTCAATTGTACTTTGCATAATTTACTTGTATCTACGATAACCTTGAGATCCACATGTGGGAAAAATTTATTGTAATTTCTCCCCAAAAGTAGATATCTATTATAAAGTTTGGTACACAAATCACATTATTATAAGCAGACTTCACCTCAGAAGAACTGCTAGTAAACAAACTGTCATCAAACTAATATGGGCAAAATTAAGAACCGGGAACTACTACAATTTTAAATACTGTATTTTCAGCAAGAGCTCATCCGTAGGCGGAAATTCAACTCAATCAAACTCTGAGAACTGATCGTGAATTCAGTTGGAAGATTAGCATACAAACTTACTATTAAATTAACAGAGAAGTAAAGTTCGCTGTAAGCTAGTATTCGGCGCAGCAATATTTCAAGAAAACTTTTGCAGTCATCTATATTCAGGAACCGGGAACCGATACGTATAATCCAGCTGCTATTCTCTCTGATCACGTTCTGATAAATACAAAACAATACAGAAGTGTTTAGTCCGTTATATAGCAACTAACGCCATCTATGCCTAGGCCGTAAAAAAACTTATGGAACATTCAGCTGGCGATCGGAAATTTTTGAAACGATATTCCAACATTTCTGTGAAAGCATGCGGTTTTCCGCGTGACTAGCCCTATAGCGCGAATCCATAAAGCCGCTGCTTCGTCACACACACATAACACACTCCATCAAAGGCCAATCACACGCCCGGTTTGCTTGTTCAACATTTCGACTATTCAATCGGGATCGAAAGCGACGATGTAGGTTTCGGGCTGTTCGGATTCAGCGAACGTACAAAGCGTATCTATTCCGATGAACAGAGGACATAAATTTCGGTGCATTTACGTACAGGCCGCCATAGATTTCGAAACGAGCAGCGCTCCCCAATAATACAACGGATGGCGTCGAGTCTAAATTCCGTCCGCGTATCCGTTAGAGCGAGGACGGTGATTGCGGGACAGTTTTTTCTGGTCCTTCGGTGGCTTTGTGGTTTTATGAACGAATGTGGGGCATCGCACATAACGTGGAAAAGGCGGCATAGTCTTGTTGCATTTGTTGGGTAGGCGAATAAAAATAAGGGCAGAAATCTAGTACTTCAACTTGATAATATTGTGGGTTTCGTTCCGTTCGATGGTGTGAGGACCCACAACCCCTTGGTTGTCCAGCTCTTCGTTCCGGCTCACTGATGAACTTATAATACGGCTTGTTAAGTGAGAGCCTGTCGTGGACGCATTTGACTTCAACACGAAAGTGCCGAAGTAATATATCCAGTGCGCTTACTGAGTCACGCACAGTGGTGACAGGTGTTCGTCAAGACAGGGTTACATCTATTTACGAGAACGAGGAAGAGGCAGAACGTTCCGAGGGAAGAATGTAGTTCACTACAATATCTTCCAAAAAGTCGCTATGCTATGTATTAAAAGACTTTGACCTTAGACACCAAGTGAAAATCTTCAGAACTATTTTTTGTTGAAGATTTTCGCTTGGTGTCTGACGAAGGAGTCTAATCTAGTCTCCGAAACGTTACGTTATAGTTCTTTTATCCTTGATGTTGTTTCGTTATTGTTTTTTAGGCAACATTGTTCTATACATTACTTCTGACAAATATTTCGTGTTTTCTAACGCAGTAGCAATTCACAAATAATAAATATTTCATTTTATAGATATTTTTCAGAGTTTGGGAGAGAAAACCCAAAAAGGAACCACGATAGAAAACATATATTTGGTAGGATTTCATTTGTTGCATAACTTATTAAATTTGTATTATTTAACCATACATCAAAATAGTTATTTTCCTATCTAGAGCGGAAAGTTGTACTTTCCCGTACGAGATTGCCGTTGCCCGAACGACGCGAAGAATATTCGGGCAAGCAATCGAGTGCGGGAAAGATATTTTACGCTCGAGACAGGACCTATATTTTTCCTACAACCGTATTATAGAATAAAAAAAAATTGGTTCAAGCTCTGTGGACAGGAGCTATGGCGCTCTTGTCCAAACTTTGACAATCATATCTTCGAAGGTATTGGTAAGAGTTGGGAATTATATCAATGGATTCTTAAGATAGAACTTCATCGTAGCAGAAATTTAATTCAAACATCATAAAAGAATTTGAATTCATTAAGAGTGCCGAAAATTATTAATCCAATACCAATAGACGAATTCTACCCAACAACGAACTCATCCGAGATATTCATTCCTCAATTCTATGATGAACGATAATATATATTCTTTCCTCAAATCCACTCCAATACTCCAATTCGCCAATATTTCAGTTTTTTTTACTGTAGATATTTTACACTCAATATTATTTAATTACCATTACTTACCATTCCCATCATATAGATTAACCATCGCACTCAAAAAAATATTAGCGTGTATTTGACCAAAGTATTCATCGTACTAATGAATTTTTCCATTAATTCTGCGCCAAAGATGGGGTTCGTTGGTTGAATGAACATGGTTTCATAAGACTATCAATGATTTCGATAAATCATGAAAAATTCGTCGGGCAAACGAATCAATACTATGTAAAATACACGTTATCATTATGACAATAATCCATTAACGAAAAGTAATCTTTCGTTGTTTCAACGAGAATGGATCATTGATTTAACGGAAAAAAATTGATACTCTCGCGAAAAGAATTAATCGTTTCAGCGAAGTACTTACGGTGCTTCAACGAAATGAATGTATGGCCCCAACGAATAACTTATATTGCACTCATGAAAGAAAATCGTTGCTTCAACGAAAAATATTCATTACTACAATAACAGAATGTCGTTCTCACCGAAATAATTTCATTGGATTAAGGAAAGAAATTCGTTGCTATGAAGAATCAAATTCGTTTTTTCAACGAATACCTTTCGTTGCTCCAGCGTGCTTGATTCTTTGCTCAACGAAATAATTACACTGCTCGCCCAAAAAGTTTATGATTTCAAAAGAAGATTTCGTTGTTTGACAATGGAATCTCAATAATTATAAACAGATGAGTTTCTAGTCAAAAAAAATCTATTATCTAGTTTAATTATGTGAAAATGAGATTTCAATAAGTAATTAAAAATAAATAAATTTATAAAAGTTATAAATTTATTTATAGATAAATGTTGAAATTCCATTTTAAAACAATAAAATTAGGTGTTAGATATATTTGATTAGCAATGTATCTGTTTATAATAGAGATTCCATTCTCAAAGCGCAAAATTCCTCCTTTGAAAATACATAAACCTTTCAGAAAGATTCACTGAAATTATTACTCTGTAATTAGATATTTATGTATTGATTAATATTCTTGAATGATTCATTAATTTTTAATTGAAGAAATGTATTCATTTTCCAGTTTTCACAATGTTGGTTCATTTCAATTGAAATACTGCAGATGCAGATATAATAAATTTGTGTTCGCTTTAATCCTCATAAAGTCGGTTCTCACAAAGTTGTGGACAAGGATTGTTTCAGGTTAACTTCATTTGATGGAAAAAAATAATCAGAATTGACTTTCAGGTATAAATAAATATTTGACCTTGACATGTTGGGAAATAAAAAATTAGTTATTCCTTAAAAAAAAATATTTTATTAATGAAAGTAAAGGAATAAATGAATACTGAAATACAAAATAACAATAAATATATTAGATGCTCAGGAAATAAAATCGAACTAAGTCAACATTCTTAAATCTTAACACAGAATAAATTTAGGAAAAAAAATAAGTAAATTCTCCCAATGGCCCAAACTTAACACTCATGAAGTTCAGGAACAAGTTTAAACAGGAAATCAAAATAAAAAGTAGCGCATAAATGCTTAGACTAGAAAACAAATTTAGATCGGGTCCATCATAAACGCGTCAATTCGTAAATAAAATAAAATGGAAAATTTCATCGAATGATCTTACTATAAATTAAAAGTGTCCTGTGAGTCCTTAGTGGTTTTTCACATGGTTTGATTTTGAATGATGGTATTTCAATCGATCCTAGATAATCATGCAGACTCCATAACAAAATTGCATCTTCCGCACCTGAAATAAAATATTAGCACTTACTAACATATAACGTGATAGGCGTTTAATGAAGAATAAATGGTAATGAAGGCAGTTGGACAGCAAAGTTGGGCATTCATCTCAACATCTAATACAATAGAGTAAAAAGTTGCAACTTTTGATTGGGAATAAATTTAAGTGCAAGTAATCCAATAGTAATTCCTAATTTTTGACACAATTTATTTTCATTGCAATGTATTTTGGTTGCCATTAACTCAAATTGCACCGAAATAAACTACAAATGATTTAAATTACAATTGATTGTAATCCCTCTTCATTGAACTGCAAATGTTTTTAATTATTGCAACAAAATTTTATTAATAAATTCAAAATCGAAATTGATATTTGTCATGTGAATACAAATATATTAAGTCAATTGCAGTTTAATTCAATTCGAATTAGGTACATGTTCATTTCAAATAGTTTCAATTGCAATATCAATTGAATTTAATTTTAAATTCAATAAAATCTGACTGCAATCAATTGTAAACAATTATAATTCCAATCAATTGTAATGATTAGTTAATTTATTCCAATTCAAAAATAACAACTAATTAATTAGTGTTGTAATTTAATTTTCCCAAACTCGGTTAAACAGGCACACATACTTACTGGTAGTATTATTTTCATTGATGCAATATTTTTGTTATTCCTTTTTTCTTTACATTGGCCTCAGAAAAAAATCAGTTCAGGGTCGGCGCAACGGAAGTCAGTAGTGCATGTGGATCTGAGTTCGGTGCTTCTGTAGTTAGTACTCGATAATACACGTTAATCTAAAATAAATAATTTTAATAAATATTCTTGTTAGAAATAAAGATCTCGGAGGTCTTACTGTTTGAATCCAGTTGAAGTTCTGTAAATAGGTAATCCTCCAATTTTCGAGTATCTTCTCAGTAGAATCTGAGTTCTCATATCCTGAAGCCTCTATAGTGACAACAGGCTTTCCAAGTGTTCTCAAATATGTCAACTGGTAGGTTCTCGAATTTTGTTGAATGCAAATACGCTTTTGCATCTACTTCCAACTTAACTTCCATTTGTTGAAGTTCTACAACGTAACAATAACGAGTATGTGATCATGCAATTCGAATGAGAGCGAATCTTACCAAATTTCTGAGTTGAGATGAATTTGCAAAAAATATTGCAATATTTCCGTGATTACAAACTGCATGAGGTGTTGTATATATATCTTATAGCCTGGAAAACTTCAGTCGAATGCAATTTGGAAAAGTTTCAATAAAGATACTACTACTACTACAACTATTTTATAAACATCTCTTCAATTGGGAATTCAAAATGGCATACACGCTGCCTGCGCAGAACATTGAAATAATTTACAATGTTTATCATCTGAAACAAAAAAATAATTCTTCTGTGTCATAAAAAAAAATATCACAAATGAAAATCCGGTTATTTGTATGATGTAAATGCATGGACAGGTCGAGAAAAATGTTATCCCTCTGGTCTCAGGCTGCACTATACATTCTGAAAAAGGCATGCTGTATGAAATCGGAGAAATGAAGATCATTATCTCCCGGTCTATAATCCGGAAGTTAAAGCGACTTTAATTCAAGCATCATTGATAACAATAAATGAATAAATATTGAAGTATTACCTTTTATTTTCATATACATCATTCATTTGAATAGATCTCTGCACACTTGACCATCCACATGTCACTGTTTAAATGGCGAGTGGAAAAGCTTATCCCAAAGGAAGCTTGCTTATTTCAAGAATATGTACGTTGGACTTGCGAAAAAATTTTTAGATTCATATTATAAACGAATGTTAACAATAAGTTACGAAAAAAACTTCGTTATTATACCGAGCTCATTACACTAACTGATCAATTTGTTCATCACAGCAATGAATTGATTACATAGACTTTTCGTTCGAACAACGATGAAATTCACAGTCTGGAAGTATTACTTCATTGTTAGAACGATATTATACATAGATAGTGCGATATTATATCATTATATTCGTATCATTTTGGTCAGAAAAATAGAAATAATATTCTGTGAAGTAAACAACAGAAGTCTTGAGTTCAAGGGACATTAGATTTCACACTTTTTTAACTTGATTTTTTCTCTTCAAATTGATGTTTTTGTTTTAGTTTTAAAGTAGGTTAAGAAATCATTTTCAAATTTCAGAATAATGTTTTATGTGCCTAATTCGATTCTATCGGCCCATACAATCATCTTTCCGTGTTTCCACTCTTGGAGAAAACAATAATTACAGAACAGATATTATCTGTATATCATCAGGTACATGAAATTACTTCAAATATCCCAAACAACCTCATCAATGAATTGAGTCGGTCTCTTCTTTTAAAAAAGAAAAGATATTATAACAAAAACCCATTTCAATTTATGAATCATGAGTTGGAAAATAACAATTTTCCCAACAAGGCAGATGGGTTAGCATATATATCATATTAATTTATGAAGGAATCTCCATTGCCTGAGGAAAAACGCTTCATTGATTTATCAATAATATACATTATACCTACGAAATTGCTTGATGTGATATGAAATAGTTTCATTCGACTATGAAAGACTTTAACGTCATGATAACGTTAAGAACATTAATCAATGAATTTGTTCATTACCGAAGTGAATCTATTACTTTGAGTTTGAACATTATAACAACGATCAAGTTCTTCGAGACAACGTTTTTTTTAGTTCTCAGAACGACTTTCTCATCATGCTTACGAAACGAGCACCATGAACATAACGCACTATATTTAATTGTATAAACGAAATCAACCATAGATCAACGAATTTCTTGTACGAAAACAATCGCTGCCTAAACGAAAATTCCGTTATCTCGGCGAAAAGGCTGTCAATGTATGCCATTCATTGTTTTTACGAACGATATTTTTTTGAGTGCGGCATGAAAATATCAACCAACAATAAGTATGATATCATATTATAATTCCACGATTGCTGAAATGAATTAGACAATGTCATGGCTCAGGAAAATAACTTGACATGTATTAACACAGATCATGTTATAATAATTCATAGATAAAATAATTATAGCATACTGTGACAACATAGAAATACGATTTATTATTGAAATTTTTTGAAAAATCATAACTCCGAAAGTATTAGCTTGTTAGAGTTAATTATGATATCAGTGGATTCTTATGGTGAAACTGCATATTGGAAAAAATTGAATTTGAAATTTGTTATGTAAAAAAATTTTTTTTTTTCGTTACCTACTCCGAATCCATTTTGCCCAATAACGAACTCAGCCGAGATATTTATCTCCCAAACCTACTCTTAAAATTTCAACTGTCTAGCTCATTCCATTCGAGAGTTATCGTGTTAACGGACGGACGGACAGAATCGATTTCGACCATGGATTCTTGATCAGCGAGTCGAACCAAATCGTTTGAGACCATTTTCAGCCAAAAATTCGAAAATTACAGACATTTGGGCAAATTGATAAGCACTCTGTTACCAGTAACAAGAGCGCCAAAAAACGAATTCAAGCATTTATTCTTACATTCGCACCAGTTCAAATAATGGGCATATTGTTTCTCGTACCTTTCTTTAGATTTTATCGGAAATAAATCAAAGCATGCTGCCTTAGCGGCTTCCAGAATGTCTTCCGGTAGCTCCTCATCAGATGATTACATTTATTTTCTTATCTCGTTTTAATATTTAAAAAATGGGTTCAAGCCCTGTGGACAGGAGCTTTCTGGCGCTCTAGTTCAAACAGACAAATTATATCTCCGAAAGTATTGGTTTCTCAGAGTTGGGAATTATATCAATGGGTTCTTATGATAGAACTGCATCATAAAAGAAATTCAATTCAAATAATAGTTTATTTATCAAGATTAAATGAGCAATCTGAGAATGAGAACTGCACCATGGACGAAATCGAAAAAAATAGCTGAACTGAATTTGACTCTCTCTTATAAACAGGATGAAATGTACGAGTATGAACACAGATCATATAATAAAGCTTAGATAGAATAATTATAGCATTCTGTGAAAACATAGAAGTACGATTCATTATTGAAATTTAGAAAAATCATATCTCCGAAAGTATTAGCTTGTTGGAGTTGAAAATGATATCGATGGATTCAAATGGTGAAACTGCATCTTAAATAAAAATTGAATTTGAAATTTGTTGCTTAAAAAAAAAATTTTTTTTTCGTTACTCCGAAACCATCTGGCCTATTTTGCCCAATAACGAACTTAACTGAGATATTCATCTCCCTAACCTACTATGAAAATTTCAACAGTCTAGCTAATTCCGTTCGAGAGATATTGTAGGAAAATTTTCTTTTTAATTTTGAAAATTTTTTTTTGACACTTTGCGGTAACCTGGTCAATACAAAACTTCACATGCGTATGAATGTCATGATTCTACAATTTGATGCTAGATTTCAGATAGATCGATTGATCGGTTTCGGAAATGTTCATAAAAAATGTTTTACTAAAATCGGACATAACTCCGAAACCGCTTGATGGATTTCGCCCATTAACGAACTTAACTAACTCTTTTCGTTCGAGAGTTATCGTGCCTACGGTCGGCCGGCCGGACCGGCTAGACAGAATCGATTTCGACCTCGGATTCTTGATCAGTGAGTCGAAGCAAATCGTTTGCGACCATTTTCAGCCAAAAATTCGAATATTACAGACATTTGGGCAAATTGATAAGCATTCAGTTCCGAGGAACTAGAGCGCCGGAAAGTGTAATTCCCTTTCCGGGATTTGAGCCCGCCTTCTCTCGATCCAAAACCGAAAACTAGACGGACTAGACCTTCGGGCCATCGGGCTCTTTGTACGATCTTGTCGATCTCCGGTATTAGAATATAACGTTGCTACTTACCTGGGATATATATTCTTAATTTCCACTTTTCGACATGAAATTGCCACATGGGGGTTTATTTGACGGTTTTTTACCCTTATCTTCGCTTTTCGTCAACTTTCAGGCACGAATACTGCCTAGAACGGCCGTTTTCAGAGCCCGTCTCTCTAAGTCGATTTTGACGTTCCTCGAACCAACTATTAGCAAGGAATTAGACAATGTCATGTCTCAGGAAAATATGTTGACATTATGACAATTCATACATAGAATAATTATATAATTCTGTGAAACGTGGAAATACGATTTATTATTGAAATTTTGAAAAATCATATGTCCGAAAGTATTAGCTTGTTAGAGTTAAAAATGATATCATTGGATTCTTATGGTAAAACTGCTAATTGAAAACAATCTAATTTGGAATTTGTTATTGAAAAAAAAATTTATTTTAGTTTCTCCGAAACCATCTGTGCGGTTTTGCCCAATAACGAACTTAGCCGAGATATTTGTCTTCCAAACCTACTCTGAAAATTTCAACTGCCTAGCTCATTCCGTTCGAGAGTTATCGTGCCTACGGACGGCGGGCCGGACCGGCCGGACAGAATGAATTTCGACCACGGATTCTTGATCAGTGAGTCGAACCAAATCGTTTAAGACCATTTTCATCGAAAAATTCGAAAATTACAGACATTTGGGCAAATTGATAAGCACTCAGTTCCGAGGAACTAGAGCGCCAAAAATCATTCAATAAGGATAAATATCTTGACAGGTAGTCGTTTTGATAAATTAATTAACTTAGTAACCAGTTGCTATGGAAAATCTTAGGCCATGACATAGAACTTGAATGTTGCAATAAATTGGATGTGCAACATGCCCTGAAAATTGCAAGTCACTATCTCTTTCCGTTCAGAAGTTATCGTGAGATATCATCATGGTCGATATTCTAGAAAAAAATAGGATAAATAAAAATACAATCTGTCAGAATACATATTTATCCATAAAAATAGTATACATTCTTCTAAAATAACAATAGGAACATATAAAAACATTATATAAATTGCACGACGCTGCATAAGGTATGATTCACCCAACTCGTTCGGTAAATCGTACTTAAGGGTGGCTAAATCGTACCGTATCATATAAGGCGTGAATACAGGTTGAAAATTCAACACATTGTTTGCATTCAATACACATATATTTTCTTGTACCTGCAGTCTTTCCAGAACAAATTGGTTTGGGAATATTGTGGTGTTTGCAGCCGTACTTAAATTTTCCTTAAACGGTTTTATAGCCAGAGGCATATATTCCGTGGACCATTGGATATATTTTCATCAAAACACTAGTTTTCGAATTATACCCAAGAAAAAAGGAAGTGCTCAACAAAATACAATGATTACATTCTATAGACTTCCTATCTTAACTAGTTACCAGGTAAGATTTACCGAACCCTTCACGGTACGATTTGACAAACTATCACTTTGTGCGATTATATGATTATGGTGGGATAAATTGAAGTTACAAATCCGTGACAAAAGTTTCAAATCACACCTGATTTACAATTATGATTCGGAAACCGTTTGGTCGATTATGTCCTTTACTGAACTCAACCGTCACATTCGGATACACAACCTACCCAGAAAATGTCAAGTCGCTACCTCTTTCCGTTCGGAAGTTATCGTCGCAACGGCCAGCCAGAATCAAATTTGACCTCGAATTAATCAGTGAGTCGCACCTAATCGTTTGAGACCATTTTCGGAAAAAAATCGAAAATTACAGATATTTGGGCAAAATGATAGCACGCGGTTCCCCAGAATATGAGCGCAAAAAGTGTTGAGTAAATGAAATGTAAAGATTTGGTACAAAAGCCAAATAATTAAAGTACCATAATTGAAAATGTATAAATTCTATACGAACTGTATTATTAGAACGGGGTCAGGTGGATGGGTTCAGCACTTCTCAAAGGCGACTGAAAAATCGACTATTTTTGTCCTTTTTCGTCCTCAAACACTTTTCGTCCGCTATAATCACTATGTATACGGCATGATACGGTTCACTACAACAATAAGTATCTGTGAGATTAACTCTCATTTGATGTTGCTTAAGAAGTCCGAAATTCATAACAGAATGTACTATATAGAGGTAGACGAAAAAATGTCATATGAACCTCCGTGACAAACTGTCTATTGACACCGATGCAGGCAAGACTATAATAGACAGTTTTTCGTCCTTAATACATAGAAAACTATTTCATTATATCACACCGAAAATATCGTCTTTCATATGTATACAAATGATTCGATTCTGAAAGATCCTCTTTTCCGTTTAGCGCACCGAAAGTATATTAGAGCACCGGAATAGTTATTTATGTATCAAGGAAGAAAAACTGTATTATAGTCGAGTCTGCAAATTGCTGTCCGAATCGGCGCCAAGGATAGCAAGCAGGCGAAGCCGAGGTGCATATTACATTTTTTCGTCGATCTCCACATATTTTAATGAATTTCTGACCTCTTTAATAATTTCACAATAGCAAATGGCACATACACTTGTGTTCATATTGAACCGTATCCATAGTGATCACAGCACTGACAGTTATTCTTACAGACACTTATGTTTGTATTGAACCATATCATGCCTTATTCATACTGACCACAGCGGACGAGAAAGTACTCTCTCGTCCGCAGAGTACTTGCCTTCAATAATAGTCGATTTTACAGCCGCAAATTAGTACGTAAAATGTCACTTTTCATAGAGGTCGACAAAAAACAAATTTTTTCGATCACTAATTTCAATTACCTCGAAAATTACTTAATTTAGCATAAAATTGCAAATTATAACCGAAAATTCAGTAATTAATTGTAATTAGGTTTTGAAATTAGCTGCCAGAAACATTGGATTTTTACAAGTTCTAAAAATCATTACTCATGTTCTGTGTTCCATCCAAGATTACTGATTTTCCTTGTTATAGGGATTTTCAATTTGAAAGTATTGTCATTTTTGCGCGTATGTTCTGGGAAACACGTTATCATTTTGCCCAAATGTCTGTAATTTTCGAATTTTTCGCCGAAAATGGTCTCAATCGATTGAGTTCGACTTCCTGATCAAGAATTCGAGGTCAAATTTGATTATGTCCGGCCGACCGGCCTTTGCTATACGATAACTTGAGAAAGGAAAGAGATAGCGACTTGAAATTTCCAGGGTAGGTGGCGCATCCCAATAGGACGAACAAGTTCGTTAATGGGAATAATCGGCCCAACGGTTTCGGAATACCCATCTGGAATATTATTTCCTCGATAACTCATAAAATATAGACTCGATCGTATTGAAGCCCTCACTAGTTGTAGAATATCGACATGACACTAGAACATTTTCAGAAAATTACGAAAAAATATTATGTACTAACTAGCATAATCGGCCAAATGGTTTTGGAGTTATATCAATCTGAAATTTGGTTGTTATTTCCTCAATAACTAAAAAAATACAAATCTGAACCAATTCAAATATGGTTATTAGTTGTAGAATGCCAACGCAAAAATTCTTTCAAAATTTCGTGAGGATCGTAGAACTAGAAAATTTTTAAAAAATCATTGAAAATAAAATTGTTTCAAGCACTGACGTGAAGTCAGAAGCTTTTGCGCGTATGTTTTCTTGTCCATTCTCCTTTATTGGACACTCTTAATCGAATTTACCATGGAGAATTCTATTGTCTGTTCTCCTGGATTGGACACTTCGAATTTACCATGGTAAATTCGATAAAGAGTGTCCAATACAGGAGAACAGGCAATAGAATCCACCTTGGTAAATTCGATTAATAGTGTCCAATACAGTAGAATGGACAATAGAACATACGCGCAAAAGCTCCTGACTTCGCGAAAAAAAAAATGTTTCAAGTACTGACGTAAAGTCAGGAGCTTTTGCGCGTATATTCTATTGTTCATTCTCCTGTATTGGACACTCCTAATCGAATTTACCAAGGTGAATTCTATTGTCTGTTCTCCTTCCTGTATTGGACACTCTTAATAAAATTTACCATGGTGAATTCCATTAAGAGTGTCCAATAAAGAAGAATGGACAAGAGAACATACGCGCAAAAGATCTGACTTCACGTCAGTGCTTGAACCAATTTTTTGTGAACTATAATGAAAAATATCGTTCATTACATGTCGAGAAAGGCTTTTTCCATGCTTGCTGGATTGATCGATCGCGCACGGGAAAAGCTCACTTCCAGGAAATTCCTTTATAATATACTTTTTTGAAGTAATGCTGGCATGCGACTTCTTAACCAACTTGTCAATCCATGTTGTTCAATCTTCCACGCGGTTGAAATGGGCACAGACCAAATTGAGAAGAATAAAGCATTATCCGAAATTCGCAACCTCCAAGCCGTGGGGTTACTGGACTCCCCAACCATTCACGCATTAAGCTTCCTCCTACCCCCTCAATCTCCCTCCACCAATATCCACGCATGGCGCGACTCTCCGATAATCACATTTCGAGTTAGTCGCAAAGTTTCCCATCCACATCCCCGAAAATCCGACGCTGCCGTCTCCAGGCAGTCCTCCAAACGGCGGCGGTGGAACGTCGTTCTCTCACTCGGCCAGCTCGGGCTGATCGATCTGAGCGAGTATGACCTGAATAGGGGCTGCCGCCCCCGCACGCCGCTCCCGTTGACGGCAACGGTGCCATCACTGGAACAGCCGGCGTTTGCTTTTGTACCGCGAAAATTGGACGGAGAGCATCCTGCATTCGGCTCGGGTGAATAGCGGATGGTTTTCGGGGAGTTTCTATATTTATTTTAATATCTAGACGGGTATAAAAGGGGATCTGGGGATTAGGGGCGAAATTAACTAGAATTATGCCGAGCGGTGACATGGAAGTTGAGACGCGGTGTGAAGTGATCGCAATTTCTTTAATACTCTGTGTTTTCACTTCTCATTTTTCAAGGAAGAGAACTTTGAATTGAAATACAGAACAGAAAAATATTCTCACGCGCTTGTTCTGGAAAATAGCGTGCTATCATTTTGCCATAATGTCTGCAATTTTGTAATTTTTTGTCGAAAATGGACTCAAACGATTACTTACTTATGAAGAATTCGAGATAATTCGATTTTGTCCGGCCGTTGCCACGTTAACTTTCGAACGGAAAGAGATGGCGACTTGAAATTTTCAGGGTAGCGACGGTTGAGTTTGTTAATAGTTATAATAATAATAACGGTTTCGGAGGTATATCTACCTATAGTTTTGTTGTTATTTCATGAATAACTCAAAAAACTCCCATCTGATCAAATTGAAACTTATGGTTATTACTTGTAGTATGCCGTCCTACTAGGGCTTCACACGAGACGAGAGTAGGCGAGAGTCTCGCCAAATCCCAAAAAATTGAGTCTCGTATAAGTCTCGGTCTCGTCTCGTTATCAGTTGTCTCGTTTCGTTTCGCTTATTTCTAAATGACTATAATGAATTTTATAATATATAAACTAAATGATACATAATAATGAATAATTTTTAAAAGCTATATTTATTACTCTCTTATACAAAAATATGTTTACATGTTCATAATTTTATACACTCTTAATTTCATCTTTTAAATTACTTGATGACCAAGAATTCAAACATAATAACGCTTGCATCACATCCTCTTTCAATGATGTACGTGTTTTTGTCATGATCATACCTGCTGTGGAAAATAATCACTTAGAAAATACATCTTAAAAAATTATTCAGTACGTTTAAAAAAAATGCTTTTAATTATTAACATTATTTGAGATCAATATAAAATTAAATTACCTGTTCAGAAAATATATCGGTGCTTTTTTTGAGCTTCTGTCACTGATTTTTGACGCGAAGTTGAGCTCTTCGTATGCTTTTGAATGAGCCGTCAATAAATGCCTCGTCATACCAGTAGTGTTGTTATCTTTGCGGCTAACAGTTTTTTCACTTTTGATTTTTCACTCAGTAAACATATTGTTCTTCCTCACATTTAATTGTTTCGAGTTTTAAAAAAATTTCAATTTTTTTTTTTGGTGGTTTATCATTTGAGTTATTATCACTAACTATCACGCTCATCGACATTTTTCTGTATACAGTGTGTTTCCAAAAGTACGCATCAAGAGGAAATTTTCTCACCTGCATCATTTTTTGAAATTTTGGTTTTCAGGAGAGTTGGTGCTGAAGAAACGATGATTTTCGACATATATGTCATTTATCGTGCTACTCTGCAAAACTGTCAAAATTGACATTTTTTTTTATAAAAATTACCAACAGACTTAGAAATCAGAACAATATCAAAAAGTTTCTGAATTAAATGTTGCTCAGAATTTAATTTTATACCAAACTGCCAAATTTCATAGTGAAATTACGAAATTTTTTGATATTCATATTCTGATGACAGCACGGTAGAGGGAGCTGTGCGGGCTTTGCGGAAATTTGAAAAATAATTCAGAATTAAATTCCAATGAAAGAGACATTATCACAATTCAAATAAAGTTTATATTAATTTAATGTTCCTCATAAATTATGATTTCTATAGTGAAAACCCCACATTCTTGGTGCAAACCGAATTATTCTTGAGAAATTAAATGCGCAAAGAGCTAATATCTCCCTAATTATTTTTGGAACATCATAAAAAATTACCCGCCTGTCAACTCGATTTCATTTTCACAGGTATCTTTGTTTTAGATGAGGTATGTATTGCTTTTTTAGTGGTATTTGAGAAAATATATTCAAAAGCGTTTTTACAGGGTTTGGAGAATTATTCTTCAGATATAAAATCGAAGAATTTAATTTCTTAGTATGTTCCAAGAATAATTAGCAAGATATTAGCTCTTTGCGCATTCAATCTCTCAAGTATAATTCGGTTTGCACCAAGCAGTGGTGGATTTACCAGCAGGCTGAGTAGGCTGGAGCCTAGGGCGGCAAATTTCAAGGGGCGGCATATTGGCAGATATAGTTCATATTTTTTTTATTTCGACTTACATATTGAAACAAAATATTACACACACACAAAATACGAATTTCGAAAAATTAGTGGGAAATTGAAATATTTGTGTTGTGTTGAATAGCCTAGGGGCGGCAAATATGTAAATCCGCCACTGGCACCAAGATTGTGAGGCTTTCACTATAGAAATCATAATTTATGAGGAACATTAAATTAATATTAACTTTATTTGAATTGTGATAATGTCTCTTGCATTGGAATTACATTCCGAATTATTTTTGAAATTTCCGCAAAGCCCACAGCTGCCACTTACGTGCTGTCATCAAAATATCCATATCGAAAAATTTATGAATTTTCACTATGAAATTTAGCAGTTTGGTATAAAATGAAATTCTGAGCAACATTTATTTCAGAAACTTTTCGATATTGTTCTGATTTCTACGTCTTTTGGAAATTTTTCTAAAAAAATGTCAATTTTGACAGGTTTTCAGAGTAACACGATCAATGACATATATGTCAAAAATCATCGTTTCTTGAGCACCAACTTTCCCGAAAACCCAAATTTCAATAATCTATACAGCTGAGAAAATTTTCTCTTGGTGGGTACTTTCTGAAACGCACTGTATAAGTCCAAAAATTGTAGATCTTCACTGTTCAATAGTTTTCGTAAAACTGGTGAACAACTCTTCAAGGAAATTCTTTGATCCACATAATATTGTCAACATGATCAATTTTTGTCACGTAGCATAGATTTTATCTCTACAGATTACTCGAAACATTTTTCCTTGCATCTAAGTTCGTTACCAAATATTCGAGTATTTGACCAATTTTATTATACATCCACAGATGTATACAATAATTGTTCACATCCTCAATACAAGAAGCAAAAGAAGTAATAATAAATTTGTGCAGATGTGCAAATGGAGAAGAAATTTTCAAAGCATTGGGATTAACAGTCCGTTAAGTATTGAATTTACAATGGGATCAGTTTTTATGTTTGCAATATCTATTTTTCCTTGAAAACCGATCTCAAACATCGCAAGTTCATAACAAACATGATAATTAATAATCTTTTAAAAAATCTATTTCTAGAACGATCAATGTATAATATAGACAAAATACGATGGTAATTTTAGTGGAAACTCTTCATATTTAATTGTATTCTGTGGGTGTTGAAAAAGCACGAGTCATATACAAGAAAAGTTTACTGTATGTATCTATAGTAAATAAGACGATCTATATTTATAAGAGAGAGGTAGAAAATTTAGAGCCGAAGAAACTCTTTCCATAGTATACACTTTTATTACTCACTAGTTTGACATACAGATACTCAACCGAGAGTAAGGTAATCCATTGATCTTAAGAAAAAACATTCAAACCTGAAATATAAAAATCTGGAAGGATACATATTTATGATAAGAGATACGTTAATATAAGGAAGTTGGCAAGTTAAAATAAAAATGTGCGAAAATCATATACTCGATTATTGAGTTTTTTTTAAATTACAATAAAATATTTCATAGATGGTCACCAGATTTGATATTTTGTAAAATATATTTTTTTCTCTATGTAGAACTTTTCTAATTTATCGAATGAAAATTTCATAAAAAAAAATTAACGAGACCAAAAACGAGACTCTCGTGTTGCGCTGTATGTGGCCTCGGTATCGCCCATAAATATTTTTCAAAATGTCTCGTCTCGCTTTTCCGAGACGAGAACGAGACGAGATGAGAAAAATCTCGCTCTCGTGTGAAGCCCTAGTCTCGTCTCGCTTTTCCGAGACGAGAACGAGACGAGACGAGAAAAATCTCGCTCTCGCGTGAAGCCCTACGTCCTACAGATTTGTGAGGAATTACGTGAGTATCGGAAAAATAAAATTAGACTATTCATACAGTATTTCGTGAGGGAGTATGAGGCGTGAATATACTGTAGAACATATACGCAAATACTCCTGACTGCACGTCAGTGATTTTCAAGAATTTTTCCTTTGATCTTGAAATAACAAGTCAGTTTAATGTAGCAGACGTACCCCGCCCCGTAACTGCAATCAGTCGGTCTATTGTTGCACACCTAAATCTATATACTTCATCCACGAGCTCAAGCCTTTAGATAAGGGCGATGAACCTATTAGTAGGTTAGAACTTGTTCAGTTTCCTTAGTATCAGCTTGTGGACTCCTAGTTCATCAAACCTAACCATGTGCCCGGTGGGACCATCACATATAATGTGCTCGATAGATTTGTCGTGCTCCAGGAAAAGCCTGCACTCAGATTCCTCAACCAACCCCTGCTTACTTAGATGTCTTCTGTGGCCGTAGTGCCTCGTATACGCCACTATTAAAATTCTCAGGTCTGACCTAGATAGTTTGAGCCATCTTGTGGCTTTTTCTGCCGAAGGACCAATAACTTTTGAGTGAGCATGTCTGATACCAGATATGCTGCTCCAGAATTCTTGGACCTTTTGATACAACCATCTGTTGTTTTCCCATCTTGTCCAAGCAAGGACGTGCAGTCATAAGAAGCCAAGGCCTTCAGGGTGGCTTGGCTATCCGGAAAATCTACCAAGGCAGATGGAATCTCCATTAGCAATTTTGCAAAAAACCTGACCACTGCTCCCACCCCTTGGGTCGTAAGGATGCCACCTGTGAACCAACAGGGACCCTCGAGCAGTGGATATCCAGAGATAGTCCAATTGTCTCTGCCAGAAAAGATGATACGGTAGGGCTACTCTAGGTAGATTTTGGTTATAGGTATGTCAGACCACATGCTCATTACCTCGTTCGGCCTGCAGACAACCGTGCATGTACCTTATCGTATCAGACCCGTTCCGAGTCGCATGCACAAACCTGTATGGCACCATCCTGGCCACTCTTTTGATCAATTTTAGCGTGAAATCCCTTCAAGCAATAATTTCGAAGTGATTTGTGGTCTCACCACTATCACAAACAGCCAGTGGATCTATTTCGGAGCAAGTCTCTACCTGTCATCTCAAGTCCACTAGGAGGTCCTGAGGGACTACCTAAGTTTTCCAGGTGCGAATTCCAATTTAAGTTTTATTTCTAGAAATGAAAACAGAATTTTTTGGTATTTTTCGATGCATAGTATAAGAATCCATGCGTTAAAACAAAAACCCAAAACAAAATTAGTTTAAAAAAAACACAGACGGGGAGTCAGGAACTTTGGCGCACATACTATATTATCTATTCATGCCTAAGACACCCTCACGAAATACTGCTTGAACTCTCAAGCCGTCTTCTCAGCGTTTAAACTTAATAATGCATCATCATTCAACTGAAAACAAATTTGAAAATACATAAAATAGTGAACCCGAATGTCTTTAGCAGCAGGCAAGCATGCTAACATCTCGGCCCTCGAGGTGTTCTTACAAATGTGAGATTTGCTTGATTTTTAAATTTCAGAGAAGTACCTAGATAACACTTCGAAGTATAATTTTCACATTAATTGCTAAAGCTTCTGATCGAGCTGAAATTCAGCACTCGATTTTAAAATAGCGGCTGAAAGGTTTGTGTGGAATTTCCACGGACTAACAAATTTCCTCAATACTTGTACGTCGACATTCTATAATTAATTAAAAAGTTTCAATTCGATCGGATCTTATTTTTTTGAGTTATTGAGGAATCAATATTTCAGAGAAGTAGATAACAGTTCGAAGTTTAATTTTCACAGTAATTTCTAAAATACAGAGCCGATCGAACTGATATCTGGTACTCGTTTTTTTCTAAATGGTGGCTTGAAGGTTTATGTGAAATTTCAGTAGAATCTGACCGATAGTTTCTGATATATAAAATTTTCTAAGAAAAATATTGAAAAAAAAATATTTTTTTTTAATGATACGATCCTCACGAATTTTTTTTAGAAATTTGTAAGTCGGCATTTCAAAACTAATAACCGAGTTTCAATTCGCTCCGATATGTGTTTTTCCATTTAATGAGGAAACAATATTTCAGATATAACTCTGCAACCGTTAAGCCGATTATGCCCAGTAACGAACTCAACCGTCAAATTTGGTTGCGAAATCTATCCTGCAATTTTCAAGTCGCTGTCATTTTCTGTTCGAAAGTTATCGTGACAACGGACGGTGGACGGACAGAATGGATTTTGACACGGAATTCTCCGTCAGTGAGTTGACCCTAATCGTTTGAGACCCTTTTCAGCAAAAATTCGAATATTAGAGATATTCGCATAAAATGGTAGCACGCTGTTCCCTAGAACATGCGCGCAAAACTTAGAAGAGCAGGATATCATCTGTTGCAAAATGGCGAAGGATCATGTGTTATTTCATAATACAGATTGAAAGAATTTGAAATGGAGTTTTATTTGCTTTGATTTTAATTATTTGTCTTAGATCATTTTGAGCAAAACTTTCGAAAATTGTTGCTGTTCCCCAGAACATGCGCTCAAAAAATATTTGTCGATCTGTGTAATTTATCCCAATGCGTATTCAATATCGATGATATCTCGGAAGCTATTCATCGGATTAACTCAAAAGTTCCAGATGATATTTTCGGAGCATCATATTTGATAAATCTCACTGCATCTCACGCCTTAAAATGGTCACCTTCGACACTATTTCCTGTTAGAAAATCGCGAAATGAATATGTAGGTTCGAACGAAATGATAACGCCTATGTTTATATACTACATTCACTTTATAAAGTCCCGGTTGGCCATGATTTAGGTCTATCACGTTTTTGTAACTAAACCATTGGTAGGTTGGCACTGCTGAAATATCGTCAAGGTCAAAACAATTCGCCGAGACGTTACCAATTTCTACTCTCAACAATCAACATAATCTTCAATCTTAGACAAGACAGACCATTATCTTCGAATATAATAAAGAACTCTTCGCTTTGAAATTGAAAATGTCGAAAGTAGTTTTGAAGAAGCAGAGACAACAAGTGCTATACAGAACCGAAATCTGCAATAGGAAAACTTCATTCTGATATATTCAACTCTCGAATGAAAATTACTAGTTGATAGTATTTTATTAAGGTATAATAATGACTCGGGTTTCGTAGTACTACTAGATATATTTTGCAACTGGTGTATTTCAAGTTGTGCAACAAGGTATTTAAATGTCTTCTGTAGGCTAATTTCTTGAGAATTTCGAATAGTGGGGAATTTCATAGGTACGTCCGTTTGTTTAGAAGTTTTCCTGCCGGGTTATTCAGGCACTTTTATTCTTTTTCAAATAAACTGTCAGAAAGTAACGGACTACTCTATCCATTATTTTTCAATAAAATTCCAACACTTGATTATTGATTTCCATACAAGAAAATAGCATAGTTGAGTCTTCCAACAAGTTTATATACGTGAAATATTTCCAGTAACAACAGAGGAAAAATTTTCTTATACAGTCGCCAGGACTGTGGAATTATTGAATTCACATAATATCTTCTCAAATTCATTATTGTCCGAAGTAAATTCACATTGTGAAAATACGTAATTACTACGACTTTTATGAAGAGAGGACAACGCTGCTGAGTTACCTAACAGGAAAATGACTATAACCTAACATTTTCAAAATATACATGGTGAAATGTGTCAAATTTTCATGGCCAACCGGGAGACTTTATAAAAGAGAATGGAGTATAGAAGCGCGCAAAATCAGGGATTACGTCTGAAAAGGAACCAATTTCCTCATAAAGATGAATCGAAACGACTCTGTTCACCCTGATGTCAACCAATCAAACCACTATCGACTTGGAAATCTCCGGTTACAAGTGTGATCGGGGCACAAAATGTATCGAGTTATCATTTCGCGCCGAAATTGATACTGTAATTACGAAACTTTCGTACGCTGGGCGCTGATCCAGAAGGACGTGAATGTGTTACGTAACCGACGCCGACGCGATATACGGGGACCTTTAATTTCCCAATTTTCCGATAACCCGGAAGAGCGCCCGGGTGTGAGGTAAGACGCGGGTGGTGTAGGGGTTTAGGTGGAAGGGGGATGAAGTTATCTCAGTTATTGGTTTATATGCCAGGCCGCAACGTAAGTTGCCGATATTGGATTATAATTTGAACTAGTTGCAGCCTCGTTTCGTATCGCTCATCACTCATCAGGAATTTTCTGGAGCGGGCCATTGAAAATTCTGCCTCTGTAGACTTCGGTTTGCGCGAAATTTTCCAGATAATTATTATGGAGTATTACAACGTTTAGTTTTCTCATATTTAATTGTTTTCAAGAGTCAATACATTACCCTTTCTAAATTTAACGTTACGCGAATTTATTTTCTCTTCATCAGTTGTTTTCCCATTTTCAAATTTTACGTAACATAAAGTTATATTTCCAATCATTTTGGTTTTCCGTATTCACATTAGTTTCTTTCAATCCTGGTGTTCATATTTTCTATATTATGGAGTTATGGTAGCACTTTGTAGAGATTGGACTCCCAGGGCGGGATTGGGCTCCGTCATGGTTGTTGCAGTTGATTCCTGAAGTACCATGAGTTATTTTGGATTTGAATAATAATAATAATAATAATGTTTATTTCAATATATAAGTTTTTATTATACGTGATTTTGGGTAAATAATTGCTGAGTCTAACTCCTTCTCTAGGTTTACAACAGACCTTGTTATGACCAGAGTATGGCAATTTCATTGAAAGAATGATACATGATAAATGATACTGAAATTTCACTCCGTTTTAAGAAGTTTTCTTTCAGAAAATATCAAGCTGATGGAATCGAGAGGGAATTATTCATTAGTTGAGATTCTATTCACCTAAGTCATTTACAAGAGATATCATATTAGCTATTGAACAGATACGAATAATCTGTTCTCTTGTGTTTGATTGGAAGAATTTTTTAAATCCTATTTAAAAGTTTTGAGATGTACAAGTACTGATAACTGAATGCATACTGTTGAGCTTATTTTAATGTTCGAATGCAGGTAATAAATCAAAAATAATGGACAGAATACACTGAATAACTGTAAGATAACTCCCAGTTTGGTAGCTTGGCCATATGTGAGAATTTTAACAAATTTTCAAAATGTGCTCTATTATTCCCAAGGCATTTATTAATTCTTTTTCGTTTGTTGTATATTTTTCAACATTTGTAGGCCAATATTTTAGAAGCATATTGTTATTGATGATTGGAGGTTCTCAATATTATTGTATTGTCTTTTGAAAACCTCATCTTTCAGATATGAAGAGATGCTAAAATCCGGGGCAGTCAAGTCTGGAGAGCGTGTTGGAAAAGAAGGCTGGAGTCCTCGACTCATTAAACGGTTAACCTGCAAATAGATTAGGTTTGCAGTATTGTGAGCAGCTGCTCCATCTTGTTGAAAATATTCCAACTGCATTTCTTCGTCATCTAATTGGTTTATGAATAGCTCCAGCATTATTCTTTATACCTTCCACAGTTAATGGTATCATGAAAGAAAACTGGCCCATATGTTCTACGACGAGCAATTGCTAACCACACACCAACTGTTGCGAATTTTATGTTGTCTCAATTAAACTGTGGTGATTAACAGAGATCCAAAATTAAAATGGAATTTCCTCTAATATTCTTAAAAACAATTTATAGGCTTATGATACTGACAAGATGTCGCTTAAGTGTTGCTGTCGCTACTCAACTAACTGTCGAGTTTCAATTCTATCAGATCAGTATTTTTCGAGTTATCGGAGAATCAAAATTCAGATGGCATAACTCCGAAACTCTCTCACACCACTTCATCTAGTGATAGAGAAAATGGCCCATGATGCCATTCTCAGAATATCTTGGAAAGGAACAGGTAAAGAGAGTATTAAAAACTAGAAAGCCTGTTCCTCCCTTACCAGGTACATTTCATCAGCCAATCTTCCTAGTGACGAAATGATCAAGAAAGTAAGCATCGAAAAGAACTTCACTACGATGCTAGCTAGGAAAAAAGACTGAGACAGGGAAATCCTTCACCCAAGTCCTTAAAAAAATGCCATTAAATAATACACAGACGGTTCAAAAACCACTGCAGGAGCTGACGCTGGAGTATATAGGCCAGGCACCAAATGCTCACTAGGCCTATCCGAGCATCTTTCAGGCAGAAGTACCTGCAATAGAAAGATGCGTAGAAATGAACCTAGAAAGAAACGAAGAAGACTCAATGAAGTAGGCAAGAACAACAGGGTCTCCTTGGTCTGGGTTCCTCTGGTCACGCGGGCATCACAGGAAATGAGGGGCCAACACAATTGCCAAGAATGGAGCACAAACCCTCTTTAATGGCGCGGAACCCTACTGTGAGGTTGGTAGATTCACCTACAAAAGTGAATTTCGGATGAAAGAAGAAACTGAAAGAAGAGTTTTCTGGTGATCTCTCCCCGGAATGTATCACTCCAAGAATTTCCTCCGGAACTTTGATACTGTCAGATCCAAGAAATACTTTGACCTCAGTAAGAACTCGCTGCACTTCCTCACAGGGCACTGCGGCCTTAGGAAGCATATGATGGGATTAGGGCTAGCAGAAACGGACGAGTGCTGATTCTGTTGGGAGGAGGATGAAACCCCTGATCACCTGATTCACACAACAGAATGCCTCGCCATCTCAAACCAACGCAAGGGATGCTTTGGGCAAGTAATTTCAGGAGCGAAGACGTAGCCTCCTTGAAACCATCCCAGATACTGGAGTTCATCAGAACTCTGGAACTGGAAGGCAAGATGTAGGTGATGACATCGATAGCTCTGACGGAGGGGCATCAGTGCAACGTTACCTCCTTCAACTCCCAAACGGCGGAATTGGCCCATTAACGAAATTTGCCGGGATATTACCCTGCAAATATCAACTCTCTAACTAATTCCGTTCCAGTATTAATATCCTGCGGACGGAGGGCCGACCGGACGGACAAAATTAAGTTTAACCTCGTATTCTTCACCAGTCTAAAGGTTTGAGACCATTTTCGGCCAAAAATTCTAAAATTACAGATATTTGGACAAATTGATAGTTCAAGGAACCAAACGCTGTAAAAACCAGACAGAAGGCCGGATGATAATATTCCGATCTCATCTCCAACGTTCTCCCCCAACTTCAATTATCGCCGTGAAAGTTGGCGTCTGTCGCGAACGCGAAACTTGAGTCGACACACTTCTGTCGTTTCATCCGCATCTTCGATCGCCAGGTAGGACGTGACTTCTTTAGAGAAAAAGGAAGGTGGCTGGCGCCACCGGATATGTAGGGCGGAACAATGGACGGTCTTTTCAATGAGAATAATGGGAACAAGGGCCATCGATGGGAATTTTTTATGCAGACGTTGTCAGCCAGTCACAGATGAATGCGAGATTTGTAATGCCTGTTGGACTGGACTACAGGGATCGTGGAAAGGCGTATTAGAGTTGATGAAAATGGAAGAAGGTCCATTCGTTAATGGAATAAAGAGTTTATAGAGAGGGGGATTAAATGTTGGCCCATTTGCGGCCAATAATTGTTCAGTCTCGGTTGGTTGTGTGGGCGTTTAGGGGCGAAATTGTTGAGATATTACGTTGATTAGAGTTTAGACTGTAGCAAATTAATCTGTACCTTTTATGCGTATCTTCTGGGAAACATCGCGATATCATTTTGCTCAAATGTCTGTAACTTTCGAATTTTTTGCCGAAAATGGTCTGAAACAATTGGGTTCGACTCCCTGATCGAGAATTTGAGGTCAAATTTTATTCTGTCCGGCCGACCGGTCATCCGCTGCCACGATAACTTGAGATACAAAGATATAGTGACTTGAAATTAACAGGGTAGGTGGCGCATCCCAATACGACGGACAAGTTCATTAATGGGCAAAATCGGCATAATGGTTTCTGAGTAATAATTTTGTTTTCAACCAATACAAGTCCGATCGAATTGAAACTTGGTGAGTAGCTGTAGAATGCTGAACTAAGGACTATTGTGAAATTTTATGAGAATCGTATCACTAGAAAATTAAAATAATAATTATCAAAAAATATTATTTATGTCACGATAAGCTGAGAACGGAAACAGATAGTGACTTGAAATTTTCGGGTAAGGTTGTGAATCTGACTAGAACATTTGAGTTCGTTTATAGGTATAATCGGCCAAACGGTTTTGGAGTTATATCCATCTGAAATTTGGTTCTTATTTCCTCAATAACTTATCGGTTGTATAATGTCGTGAAAATTCTTGCAGAATTTCGTGAGGATCGTATAACTCGAAATTTTCTGAAAAATTATTGAAAATTATTGAAAAAGAATCTATATGTCTGAAACTATTCGTCCTACTACGCTGAAATTTGCGAGAGCCTTCGAAACCTACCTCTACTACCATGTTTCAAGTTTCAACATGATCGGATCTATATTATTGGAGATCCGAGCAGCCTTGTGTGAGTTCAGTAGCTGGATAGGTGACCGTTGCCTCAATAACTTTTGAATGAAAGAGGATAGGGACGTGAAATTTTCAGGGTAGGTTGCACATCCCAATTGGAGAGTCAAGTTCGTTTTTGGGCATAATCGGTCTCTCGGCTTCGGAGTTATACCCTCCTGGAATATTATTTCCTCGATGACTCAAAAAATATAGACTGGATCGAATTGAAGCTTGGTAACTAGTTGTAGAATATCAGCATAAGGGCGTGTGTGAAATTTTGTGATAACCGTACTCCCAAAAAAATTTTAAAAAATTACGAAAAAAAATGGTTCAAACACTAACGTGAAATCAGGAGCTTTTGCGTGTATGTTCTAGTGTCCATTCTCCTGTATTGGACACTCTTAATCGACTTTACAATGGTAAATTATATTGTCCATTCTTGAGAACGGAAAGGCAATGTTTAGGATAGGTTGTGCATACTAATGCATTTGATTTCGTTAAAAGGCATAATCAGGCAAATGGTTTTGGAGATATATCAATCTGAAATTTGGTCATTATTTCCTCAATAACTCAAAAAATACGATGCCGATTCAATTCGATTAAGAGTGTCCAATAGAGATCAATGGACAATATAACATGAGCGTAAAAGCTCCTGACTTCACGTCAGTGCTTGAACCCATTTTATGATATTGGTTGCGAGCAACATCTCGACATGATCATTCCGACGTCGAATGTCTCATCTCAAATAAATTGGCGTTTCCAAGGATCGAATCATGACCGTGATTTCGGCAAATACCTGTGGATTCTCAACTATGTCGAGAGAATGATGTTTCACCTGTCCCGACGATTTACGTCGTAGTGTTACGTGATAACCTGGAGTTACGTGATAACCTGGAGATATCCAGCAATGGGTTGTAGCCCGAAGAATAAGAATATTTCGAATCCCGTACGGAGATTCTACTGACACGATTCTTGGTGAACCATCGGGACTCACATTTCTAATACATTCACATTTCTGAAATTTCGAGGTACAAAGTATTTCACTAGAGATACGAGGTTTGTCGTTTAAATAAACATGAGTACATAGTACAATTTATTTCTAATAACTTTATTTTTGGGGCGTGTAGCATACAGCTCTGGCTTTCCTGTACCACCGACTAGCTCTGAATATTATAGGGCACCACCTTCTTTTAAAAGTTGTTGAGATGGTACAGAAACTCAGGGTGTGGGAGTTTTAAAATTAAAAAGAAGGAAATTAGCCAATAAAACAATGAACATTTATTACTCAAACTGTAATCACATAATTAGCTGTATGCTCATCAAAAGGAGGGAGTGTGATAACGTGTCTCCAGAATGAGTTCACTATCGCTGGCTAAGTTATGTTAAATTATAGGCACACAATAATCAAATAATGAAACTGTCAAAATATGCAACAGCGATAAGGTTATAATTAACGTTATAATCTCAAATATAATTCTTTATAAAAGGAAAGGAAAAGAAAATTGTTCCCAGATATCTGTTCACATTAGTTTAACAATATCATTTAATACCAAATAATTCAAACATTCATCAATAGCAAACTTCCAGAATTATCAAATATAGAATAACGTTCAATATCAGATCGTCGAAACCAAATGTTCACTGACCTTGCATTGTTCTTGACATTAAATTTTTCCAACAGTACTAACCACTTAATCATATCAAACCTGAACATGAAGTGGTTCTAAATCCAATGTAAGAGTTCTATCAGGCTCCGATTCACCGATTGGTAATCCAGAATTAAATCAACAAAATAAAATAATACGATGATCCCTTGCTGGATGCTCGTGGTAGATACGTAATAAATCCCGACTTCCAATTTCCAAGTTCGAATATGATGAATTGAGAATCCAAAACAGATCAGTACGTAAGGAATAACTGTTTGATTCAAACTTAAGAGCTGAAAGAAATTTCATTTACAATTTCACCCATGTAAAATTTCCATGACTTACGCAGAAAAATGGCCTCCTGGATAATCCGAAAATGATCGATCTTATTGAGCCAATTTACCATAAATCTCCAAATAACCCAAAAATTCTTGGCACCAATAATTTTCCCAGGCAACAACCTTCGTTTACTCCGAAATACATCGATGAATATACTCTATATACGTAAATTCGAAAGAACGTCAATTACCAAATTTCTACCTCCTTTAGTCAATCGGAAGAATTCACACAATGCCTAGACCATCATGAATTAGTGCTTCACGCGCATTTTATTGTCACGTGACCTGTAGGAATCTCACTGCCGAAATTGCGAACTGTATCCAGGTGTAGTACCTTAGTACCGGATACTACAGATGACGACACATATCAATTTTTCAAATTAAACATCAACGTTATTCCAATGACGGTATTGATGCGTGATAATCCCCCCTCATCTCCCATAGGAGGTGAGCACAGATCACCGACGATCAACACAAACACCACACGCAAAATCCACAAACCAAACGATAGTGAGATGAGTCAAATATTCGAAAAATAACATAAATCACATCAGATGGCCGATGGTTACTTTCCCAAGCACATGACGGTCTCAAAATTAAACCCCACCGTCACCAGGGTTCCGGCGGACAACCTAACATATCTGAACCATTGACTTCCGTAGCAATAAGACATTAAGAATCCCTGGCGGAGCATACTGATTTAAAGTCTTTTACGTGCCATACACCTTTACTCTTGCCTGAGTCGTCAATCAATTCATAAGTCCAGTGGCCCAACTTTTTACCGATAGTGTAAGGTCTCACATATTTTGGCGCAAGTTTTGCGTTATAAAACTCCAATGCATTGGAGAGGGATTTATTCCTTAACCACACCTTATCATCCACATTATATGAAACTGGACGTCGGCGCAAGTTGTACCGCTGTTTATTGCGCTCCTGAGCCTTACGAAGTCTATTCCGAACTTTCATAAACAATTTTTCAAAACGCAATCGTCGCAGACCCAAATCAGGACTCACGGTAGGTATAGGATATTCGTATTCCGACGCATCTAGGCGAGGTTCTCGACCAAAATTGACAAAATAGGGGCTGTGTCCGGTGGTTTCATTCCTAGCCGAGCGCATCGCGCACCCCAAAGCAGCCAGATTATCGGCCCATTTCCGATGGCTATCAGACAAGTAACATCGGATCATGGTCTTTATGGTTTCGTTGGATCTTTCTGTTGGATCCGCGCATGGATGATAGTATGGAGTATATAAGATCTTGGTATTATACTTGTTGCAAATTGATACAAACTGCTTGCCGCGCATTTGAGTTCCGTTATCACATATAAGAGTTTGAGGAACTCCAAAGACCAAAAAGACTTCTTCTTCTTCTTCCGCGGTGCCGTCTCAGGCTGAACTGAGGCCTTCTGGCCCATTGTTCTTCCGCTTGACAGACTCGTGAGACTCATTCCAAAAAACACGCTGACAGGAATGCCGCGAGCTTAAAAGGAGAAGTCCCTCTCACCATAGGAATCGTAGGTGTTGGGTTGCCCAGGTGTACGACCCTCAATTCTTTAAGGTTGTCACAGTCGAACAGAATATGTTCAGCTGTTTCCTCCATGCCCCTGCACCAGCGACACAGAGCGCTATCGGCCAATCCCATCCTATTCAGATGTTTGTTGAACTGGTGACCAGTTAGTAATCCAGTCACCAGGCTCAGTTCTCTTCTTTCGAGTGAAAGAAGTTTCTTTACTTCAGACTTTGACGATGGTTTCTTAATGAGAAGCCTTGACTGCCTGAGTCCTACTCCCATGTTCCATAGACTGGAGAAATTCTTGTCCAAACGATTCTTGAAGAATGTTTTAACATAGGTACGACATACTGGAAGTGAAGGCTCAGGACCTATATATGGTATCCGAGCCCCCTGCTTCGCCGGCTTATCTGCCTTAACATTACCTGAAATCTCCGAGTGAGCCGGACACCAGATGAGTTTTACAACGTTACCAGCGCCCAGCCTTCGCAGAGCCTTCCTGCATTCGCCTACTAAGTAGGAGTTTATCTTCACATCAGATAGGGATTTTAACGTTCCTTGACTGTCACAACATATATATATGTACTTGCCAGAGTATCCTAGTCGGATGTTTTCCAGCGCGCAGACAAGAACAGCGTATAGTTCTGCCTGTATTATCGAGCAGTTCTTCCCGAGAGGGATGGACATGCTCACTCGAGGTCCCACAATGCCTGCACCTGTCCCTGTAGTCGTTACAGAGCCATCTGTGAACCATGTGGGCCCCTCTGGTTTAAGGAGATCACTCCTTGTATCCCATTGGTCTCTATCAGGAACAATCACCCTATAGGGTTCGTTAAAGCAGAATAAGGAGCCCGCACGGTCACTCCTCCGGAGGAGAGATGCATCATCATCCTCCACCTTCTTGAGTGCCCACGCGTGTCCCCTGAACATTCCGCTGTCACGCCACTGTCCCTGTTCCCAGATTCTTAAAGCTGTCTTCATAGCCCCCTCCTCAACTACAAGATGCAGGGGAGGTAGCCCCAGCAGGCACTCCATAGCTGTTGTTGGAGTAGATCTCAGAGCACCTGTGATGCTTAAACAAGCTTTTCTCTGAGTTCTTGTCAATTTGTTGCGGATATATGACTTCTTCAAAGAAGTCCACCACACCAATGATGCGTAGGTTAGGATAGGCCTCACCACCACAGTATACAACCAGTGAATAATGTGTGGTTTAAAGCCCCATCCATTTCCCACTACTCTCCGAGTAGACCAAAAGATCATCTCGGCCTTTTTTGTTTGTTTCTCAATGTGATTGTTCCACAGTAGTTTGTGGTCCAGTATCACACCCAGATATCGAACTTGCTCTGTTAGATTGAGCCCTACTCCAAATAGACTTGGTAGTCTTATGTTACAGGGCCCCCTCTTCCTGTCGAAGAGAACCATCTCTGTTTTTTCAGGATTAACCGTAAGATCGTTATTCAAACACCATCGCTCAATCCTACACAGAGCATCCTGCATAAGATCAGCGACGACATTTGGATGTTTTCCTCTGATTAGTATTACGAGATCATCTGCATAGGCTACAACCTTTAGGCCAGCCCCCGCCAGCTCAACCAGGAGCCCATCCAGGACCAGATTCCACAGAAGAGGTGATAGAACACCACCCTGTGGGCATCCCCTGCCTGGTGTTCCCCTAATGGTTGAGCTGCCTAGACGAGCCACTATGCTGCGGTCCCTTAAAAGGGATCCTGCCCATCGACAGACTGCAAAAGGAACCCCATGTTTGGTTAGTGCATTATGCATAGCTCCAAATGCAGTATTATTGAATGCACCCTCTATGTCCAGAAACACAGCAAGAGTGCACTCTCGATAATGTAGTCCGCTCTCGATGCAGCTGACCACTGAATGAAGAGCAGAATCTACTGATTTGCCCATCTGATAGGCATGCTGAGTTGGATGTAGTGGGCTAGCCACTAAGGTTCCATCTCTGATATATCGTTCAACCAATCTCTCCAGCGTTTTGACTAAAAAGGAGGAGAGGCTTATTGGTCGGAAGTTTTTCGTCTGAGTATATGACGTCTTTCCAGGCTTGGGTATGAACACAACCCTCACCTTTCTCCAGGACTTTGGTATGTGTCCTAGGGCTAGACTCGCTCGGAGTATATGAAGCAGTGGGGGTGTCAGCAGCTCCAAGCCCTTAATCAAAAGTGCCGGAAATATGCTATCTTCCCCCGCTGCTTTATAAGGCTAGAATTCTCTGACAGCCCAGCGAATTCGAGAGTGTGTTACCACAAGTGAAGCCAACTTCCAATCCTCACTTGAAGCTCGTCTGTGGTCTTCACCCTGTGTGTTGTCATTCTCTCTAAATCCCGGAAAATGTGCCTTCAGGAGTAGTCTTAGACTATCTTCCTCTGAGGAGGTCTTCTCCCCACTAGGAAGAGTCAAGTAGTCAATCCTTGGAGGGCCTCCCACAGAGAGGACCTTCCTAAGCCTATTGGCCTCTGGTGCTTCCTCTATACCACTGCAGAAGCTTCTCCAGGCTTCGCGCTTGGACCGCCTAATCAGTCCTTTGTATTTTTTCAGGGATAATTTATAATCATCCCAGTCCTTCGCTAGGCCTGATCTCATGGCCCTATTGAAAAGACGCCTTGTTTCGCGTCTGGTGTCGTTCAGTTCAGTCGTCCACCATTTCGTCTGACTTTTAAGTCTTCGGACTTGGGGTCTACAACTGCTGTGATAAGCTGAGATTATGGACTCCTGAAGCATGGCTGCTGCCGTGTCCAATTCTCTCATGTTCTTGGGTTTTAGGTTTCCCTGTTCCAGATTGTCAGAAAGGTATGCCAGGTATCTGGTCCAATCCGTTTTTTTCGGATTCCTGTAGATCTCAGGATCCTCCTTTTTCTTGCTTCGGAATATAGAGAAGCAGATGTGTCGGTGGTCCGATATAGAGACCACCTCCTTCGCCACTCGCCAGTCCTTTATGGAATTGGCGATTGATCTGCTGCCCAATGTGATATCTAGCACCTCCCTTCTTGTCGTTGTGACGAAGGTCGGTTCCGTACCCTGGTTAAGCAGGTTCAAATTCGTGGAGAATAAAAATTCTGCCAGCGCTTCACCTCTTGAGTTAATATCTCTACTACCCCACAGAGTGTGATGTGCATTCGCATCACATCCTATGAGCAGAGGCCAGCTCTTCCGCTCACAGTATTCTATTAACTCCTCCATTTCCCTCGTTGGTGGTGGGCTTGGTGAGTCATACGGGAGATATGCAGAACATATCACCAGGTTATCTAGCGGTCTCCTGCTGTCTTTGATCTGGACCGCTACCAGGTCTCTGAAACAAAAGTTGTTTAATAATTGAGCACCTAAATCAGTGGAGGTGATTATACTCGCCCTTGGACTGGTGTCCTTAGGCGCGCAGAAGAGCACACCTCCCCTAAAGGAGAGGCCCCTCACTTCACCCCCCCTGACCCAGGGCTCCTGAATCAGAGCTATAAATGTCTGCACCTTCGACAGCCGCAACCGAAGAATATCGGTTGCCGCTATACAGTGGTGCAAGTTTATCTGCGTGACATGAATATCGGCCGCCATGAGGACAGTTAAACACTGCTCTCAGTCGAACGACTGTCACGTCTTGCCAGCACGCCCTCCGGAGATGATGGCATCTCCAGAGTTAATGCCGGCGGGCTAGATGGAATGGGGCACCGCCCGGGCCCCACAGCCACCGCACCATCCCCCCTCCCGAATGTCCCACCTGAGACCTGCGGAAGGGCGAGAGGCGCACCGACTGAGGGAGCCTCCGCAGGCACCACCTCCATCTCGCTTTGCGACTTTTCAGTCGCATTGGAAGGTGTTACCTTCCGAACTAGAATGCTCTCCGCCACAGCAGCGGGCCCCATTCCTGGAGCGGCCGATACAGCCGCGGAGACTGCATTCTTTCCCGGTCCTGCAGCTTGGATGAGCTTGAAGGTGCCCTTCCTCGTTGCAACCTGGACCGTGTAATTGGAGGCCTTTAGAACCTCCAAAGATGCCCTGTCAACACCCAGTATGACCTGCACCGAGTCGGGCCTGTCACACCGGTTGTAAATCCTCCAGCTCCTTGTTTTCAGGGCCGGAGTGGACATCTCTATCCTTCTGAGAATCAGACCTGTCGGTGCAGTGCATTGCGCACCCTTCACCATCAGGCTGACTCTCGTCGGTCTTTCCAGGTCCCCCATCCCAATTGTCTTGAGACTTAGGCCCTTTGGAAGAACAAGCCTGGATAGGTTGTTTTGTAACCAGTCCCTGCTTGTTTTGTCCTGACAAGATGCGATGATCGCCCCTTGCGGGTTGAGGTCCATGTCTTCGAGCCTCGGGAAGTACTGCCCCGACTGGATCTTGTCCATCGCAGCAGCAACCGCCCGCTCTACGGCATAGAACTCCTCCTTGGAGAGCGCCTTTTCTGGCCAGTCCTTATGTACCAGGACTAGCTTCATGGGCACTTTCACTACCTCATTATAGGAGAGCCCACTCTGAAGGTTTTTTGCCTTCTTCGCTGGCCGCTCACATGAGGGCGGAGTGTTGTTGTCAGGAGCATCTCTTTTTGAGCTGCTCTCCTGTTTACGGGGGGAATTCCCGTCCGAAGACTCTCCGGCCTGATGACCCGCTAAGCCTTCACGAGCCTTCCGAGCCCTTCTTTTTTCCGCACCAGAACGATTCCGTCTGGTGTGTAACTTGGGCAAGGATTTCGATTGCGAGTCTCCTGCAGCAGGAGCTGCTGGACCCTCATTCTCCGTCCTCGCCAAGTTTTTTCCCTGAGATCCGTCCGAAGACGGTCCCTGGGTGTCAGGTTGCACTGCAACCCGTAGGGTTTTTTGTATTTTCGTTGAGCTATTATTCATATAGTTCCCACGAGTAACGAAGAAATATTCAGTCACCCTTCAGCAGAGCTTCGATACTGAGGGAAGGTCTTTTTACAAGAGGAGGTGACCCGGTGTCCTCAGGGAATCGTTCGTAACACACTTGACCCAGGTGCCATTCAGCCCTTGGCACGATTTCTTCCACCGTGGCTTGGGGGTCAGTCTTAGTTTTCACTGCTCAACCCGGACCCCGTCGACCTGGGTCGACATCGCTCCAGGTATTCTCGCAGCTACTTAAGCCCCCACACCACGTCAAGGTGCCGACCAGTAGTGAAGACTTGCTCTTCTACAAATTTGGCTAAAGCCTTGGAAGTGGCTGTACGTAAAGGCGTAAACAAAACAAACTTACTAAAGTAGTCAGTAACCACCAAAAGATATTTATAACCCTGAGTTGACGTAGGTAGAGGTCCTACGAAATCTAGGCTGATGGTCTGCCATGGTTCCACGATTTCCGGTCGATTTCCCATCAAGCCTGCTGGAGCCTTTAAGTCTGGTTTACAAGACTTACAGATAATACATCTGTTTACATAACGGACGATATCAGCATGCATTTTAGGCCAACAATAGCGACGGCGAATTCTCCAAAATGTTTTGTAAATGCCAAAGTGACCAGATGTTATAGGATCGTGATTGCGCTTTAAGATTTTAGTTCGGAACTCTTTGGGACGACCAACAACCATTTTTCCGATTCTCCAGAAAGCTCAGGAATCCTACCATTGACGTATCTCAGAAGCAGTCCATTTTCTAGCCTCCAATTGGAATATTTTGCCGGGAATTTTTCTAGATTCTCTCGCATCCTGATGTACCATTTGTCGGTTGTCTGGACAAAATCACCATCGCCAAACGCTTCTGACCCACCATCGATATTAGCTATATCTGAAACTTGGGAATTATCGCTCCCATCCGGAACAGATCGAGAGAGCATATCAGGTACGATGTTATCTTTGCCCTTGCGATGTACGATTTCGAAGTCGTACGGCATCAGCCGTAAACTCCAACGAGCTAACCTGCCCTGAGGATCTTTGAGATTATTGAGCCAAAGCAAAGAGTGATGGTCAGTTATTACGACGAAATGAGTACCCTCCAAGTAATGCCTCAGCCTCTCGATTGCCCAAATGACTGCCAAGCATTCCCGTTCGGTAGTAGATTAATTCCTCTCCATTCGACTGAGAGTCCTTGATAGGTAAGCGATAACCTGCTCTCCCTTCTCCGCTTGCTGGCATAAAACAGCACCAAGTCCATATGAACTCGCAATGGGCTGCAAGATGAAGGTCTTGCTAAAATCTGGGCATGATAAGATAGGTGCAGTTGCTAGGCTTTCTCTAAGTTGGCCAAACGAAGATTCATACTCCTCAGTCCATTCCCATTTCACATGTTTCCTTGTAAGAGCAGTTAGAGGTGCGATTAAAGTGGAAAAATTAGGCACAAATCGACGATACCACGAGGCTGTCCCCACAAAACGGCGTATCTCCGTCACTCCCTTGGGAGGTGTAATGTTCAAAATGGCCTCAACCTTAGCTGGATCTGGTCTCAAACCATACGAGTCTACAACATAGCCGAGATATTTAAGTTCGGACCGACAAAATTGACTTTTCTCTCTGCTAATAACTAAACCAGCAGAAATCAAACGATCAAAAACAATTTTCAAGATTTTCATATGAGTCTCGAAATCAGGGGTTACAATTATAATGTCATCCATATATACCAAGGCATATGGTTCCAAATCTGCGCCCAAAATAGAGTCAATCACGCGCTGAAACGTCGCAGGACTATTTGTTAGGCCAAAGGGCATACGCTTAAATTGAAACAAACCCCTACCAGGTATTGAAAATGCTGTGTATTCACGAGAGTTTGGTGCTACTTCAATTTGGAAGAAAGCGCTTTTAATATTCATAGAACTTATATACTTAGCATCCCGGAGAAGATCTAAAATAGTGGAAACATTGCGCATAGGATAAGCATTCTTCTTTGTGACAGCGTTAAGGCGGCGGTAATATACACAAAACCTGTATGAATCGTCCTTTTTCTTAACCAAACAAATAGGAGACGACCAACTACTTCTCGACGGTTCTATAATATCATCCGTTAACATTTGCTCTAGATGTTCGTCAATATTTTTTTGTTTTATTGGAGAGACCGGATAATACCTCTGCTTGATGGGTCTGACGCCTGACTCTATTTCAATGAGGTGTTCACCTACCATACTCTTTCCCAATTCGTCACCCGATCGCTCAAACTGAGAACTAACCAAGTTATCTATCCGAATCTGTTGTTCTCCATTTAATGAACTAGAATCACGCAAGCTACCGATGTTAATTTCGGGTTCCTGTTCAGCGAAGTGCCATACGTCCTTATTAAGTTTAGGAACAATCTCCATAGCCTTCCAGAAGTCAATACCGAGAATGAGGGTATGTGAAAGTTCTAAAACTACCAAAACATCAATCCACTTAACCTTACCCTCCATAGACATAGGAACCCTAACATGACCTAAAGAATTACATGTCTGACCATTCGCCATAGTACACTGAACTCGAGCTGAGGTTAACTTAAAACCTAACTTCAACAAGCTGTGGTAACCTGAACTACCCACTATAGTACGCGAAGTGCCATTGTCTAGTAAACCTTTAAATTTATACCCTAAAATTGTAACGTCTAGGTATGGCCGTTGATCATTGGGAGCGTGAGCAACTATGTAATCTAAAATAGCAAATGTGTTATCACCAATACCATTCTTATTGTCACAAATCTTATCACTAGCTTTAATGCGGACGCGATCATCCGGAACCTTGTCGTTGGTATTCCTGAAGTTGTTGTAAATCGGTCGAGGAGCTCTATCCGGGGCAATATTACGACCACTCAATTGGCCCGGTTCTAGTTTAACGAACATTGAGGGCAATTCCTACTCGTGAAGCCATGTTTGCCACAACGATAACATAACACTTGTTTAGGCAACGTACAATCCCTGACGGTATGTCCCAAGCGTTGACAATTCCAACAAGCCCTGGGAGAACCCACGGGTTGATTATTCTGAAAAATTGAACCAGCAGGAGGTAACCTAGATTGCGCTGATGAGACAGGTTGTTGACCATTCCCGGGAAGAGGATTATTAGACCCAAAGGTCAAGACATTCTCTGCACCCGAAGAATGACCAGCGGATATATATGCAAAGTCTGGGTCAACGTAAGCTTGACGACGTCTACTAGGTGGTACATAATGTTCTGCACGAAATTTCTTTCGTTCCAACTGCTTACAAGCATCTTCAAGTTCACTCATGTCAGCAACTGCCGGTAACTGGGTGGAATAAAAAGGTGCTAAGTTACGTACGACTATGTTCAACTTTACCTCCTCATCGACCTGGCCATAGCGACGAAACATTGAATTGATACAGGTCAAATAATCTCCAATAGACTCAGATGGATCTTGAGTCCTACTCAAAATATCCTGAAATAAACGTCCACGATAGTCTGGTGGCTCATAATGTTTTGTTAAAAGATGTGTTAACTCTTTCCAATTGTTGAACCTGTTCCTATTCGATCTAAACCAAAGCAATGCTCTACCAACAAACAAGTCTACTGCTGAATCAAACAAGTCCTTCTCGGTAACTCCTCTAGCTCTGCGAAGCTCTTGCACTCGTTCTAAGAAATTATGAACTGACATTTCCCTAAGGTCTCCCGAAAATTGCACATTCCACTTCTGAAGGTTACGTGAAGACGATGAATGCATACCCGATAACGACATTCTTGTACTAGACCTAACCAAACTGGGCTGTTCTACCTCAACTTCCGATTCACTACTTGATTCGCTCACTCCTAAACTGGACATCATCTGAAACATCTCACCTTTAGAATAAGCCAACTCCACCTCGCCAAACATGTCTACTATCCTGGTCCTAGCCCGATCCAACCTACCCTGCGAAACATCACTAAGCTCTACAGGTGGCAAATGCTCGCACCTATTAGACAAATGGGTCAACCTAGTACACACAATATGAAATTCTCCCCTCTGGACAAGTTTACCTAATTCTTTCAACTTTTCCTCAATAACAGCGATCTCAGCCGATGAATCACTCAACTTAAACTCTGGAAGAGTAACTGACCTATTAGCTTTTTCTAACTTCAACAATGGTCTTAATAAAGTACGCAAATCTGTAACGGTTTGGTTCGGCAAAGCCTGAAGACCTCTTACCTTCAACTCATAAGCTAATTCGTCTTTGAGCAAATGGTTCATATTGAATTTAGGCTTAGCCATCCTTAAATAATTATAAATAAACCCCGACTGTAATTAACTAAAACGCAATATTTAAATATATCCCACAATTAACTTTTTGATATCGCAAGTTCAACTATGAAATCAATCGAAAATACGATAATACGAAATACACGAACATCCAGCAAAAAAAAATCCCCCACGAAAAATCAAAATCTGAATAACCTGACAACCTTTAGCCAGCGAAGAAAACCAGCGACAGCCAACACACTCTGGATACAATCGACTTAATATACTTACAAATATATGCAAAAAATCGTAATTTATTAATAGAGAAATCGAAATAATAATCCAGTGACTCACGCAGGGCACTGGAGCACAAACTACAAAATTTAAATGAGAGGGTAGTAATTTCGTGGCCCCACGTTTAGGGTGCCAATTAATGTAGCATACAGCTCTGGCATTCCTGTACCACCGACTAGCTCTGAATATTATAGGGCGCCACCTTCTTTTAAAAGTTGTTGAGATGGTACAGAAACTCAGGGTGTGGGAGTTTTAAAATTAAAAAGAAGGAAATTAGCCAATAAAACAATGAACATTTATTACTCAAACTGTAATCACATAATTAGCTGTATGCTCATCAAAAGGAGGGGGTGTGATAACGTGTCTCCAGAATAAGTTCACCATCGCTGGCTAGGTTATGTTAAATTATAGGCACACAATAATAAAATAATGAAACTGTCAAAATATGCAACAGCGATAAGGTTATAATTAACGTTATAATCTCAAATATAATTCTTAACAAAAGGAAAGAAAAAGAAAATTGTTCCCAGATGTCTGTTCACATTAGTTTAACAATATCATTTAATACCAAATAATTCAAGCATTCATCAATAGCAAACTTCCAGAATTATCAAATATAGAATAACGTTCAATATCAGATCGTCGAAATCAAATGTTCACTGACCTTGCATTGTTCTTGACATTAAATTTTTCCAACAGTACTAACCACTTAATCATATCAAACCTGAACATGAATTGGTTCTAAAGGCCGATTTTTACCAATATTCCACCGCAATACAAAATGAATTGAAAGTAGATCCCAAAAAATTTTTCAGTTATGTGTCAACCAAAAACAATCATCACGATATTCCCAGAAGTATGTCTTATGGCGAATTCAGAGCTGATACGGGTAATGGGATAAGCGTGCTCTTCGCGAAATATTTCAAAAGCGTTTATACTAAAAAAAATTACATCTCACATTCTAAAAATATTGAGACACTAAATGGCAACCAATATCTGTTAAATTCAATTCGGTTTTCTGAATGCGAGGTGGAGAACGCTCTTCAGAACATCAATGTAAAGAAGGGTGCTGGCCCTGACTCAATTCCACCTTCGTTCGTTAAGAACTGCAGCGCGACTCTGAAGGGTCCTCTCACTCTGATTTTTAATGAGTCTCTAAATAGCGGTGTCTTCCCTGATTATTGGAAGATCACGTCTATAATTCCCCTTCATAAGGGTGGCGATAGAGGATCGATAAGAAACTACAGACCTATTAACAAGTTGTGTGTGATGGAGAAAATTTTTGAGTTGTTGATTTATCCGCACCTCTATCACCTGGTCAAAACTCAGATTATCCCCGAACAATGCGGGTTTTTGCGCGTATGTTCTGGGGAACATACGCGTTATAGTTTTGCCCAAATGTGAAATTTAATTCTGTGGTGCCGTCCGGCCGTCCGGCCGTTGCCACGATAACTTGAGAACGAAAAGAGCCAGCGACTTGAAATTTTCAGGGTGGGTTGCGCATCCCAATACGACGGACAAGTTCGTTAATGGGTATAATCGGCCCAATGGTTTCCGAGTAATAATTTTGTTTTCAACCAAAATAAATCCGATCGAATTTAAACTTGGTGAATAGTTGTAGAATATAGACCTAAGCACGTTCGTGAAATTTTGTGAGAATCGAATTGCTAGAAAATTATTAAAAAATTATTAAAAAATATTTTTGTTGTCACGATAACCTGAGAACGGAAGGAGATAGCGGCTTGAAAATTTCAGGTTAGGTTGTGCATCTGAATGCGACATTTGAGTTTGTTTATGAGCATAATCGTCCAAACGGTTTTAGAGTTATAGCCATCTGAAATTTTCTGAAATTTGGATGTTTTTTGTTCCTCATTAACTCGAAGAATACAAAACCGATTGGATTCAAACATGGTGAATAGTTGTAGAATATAGACCTAAGCACGTTTATGAAATTTTGTGAGCATCGAATCGCTAGAAAATTATTAAGAAATTATTAAAAAATATTTTTGTTGTCACGATAACCTGAGAACGGAAAGAGATAGCGGCTTGAAAATTTCAGGTTAGGTTGTGCATCTGAATGCGACATTTGAGTTTTCTTATGAGCATAATCGTCCAAACGGTTTTAGAGTTATAGCCATCTGAAATTTTCTGAAATTTGGATGTTTTTTGTTCCTCATTAACTCGAAGAATACAAAACCGATTGGATTCAAACATGGTTATTAGTTGTAGAATGCCAACGCGAAAATTTTTGCAGAATTACGTGAGGATGGTATAACTAGAAAATTCAAAAAAAAATAATTAAAAATAATTGAAAAAAATTCTATATATCATAAACTATTCGTCCGGCATGGCTGAAATTTTGGGAGAGCCTGCAGAACCTAACTCTACTGCAGAATTCCAAGTTTGAACACGATCGGATCTATATTGTTGGAGAACCGAGCAGCCTTTTGTGAGTTCGGTAGGTGGATGCGAATCGTCGTATGATATGTTGTCTATGGTCGTATTTTTGCGAGAACCTCCAAAAATAAAATATGAATGTCATGATGACATATTATTATACATATATATTCATGGTAAAATCGTGTTATTTCATCACAAATCTATAGGAGATTAGATGATAGCCCTACATTAGTGGTCAGACCTGGTTTTGAAAGAGATCCTCCTTAGGAGGAGGCAACTAAATATTGAAGGGATTTCTATGAACAAGAGTGAATATCTTTGAGGAATAGAGAGGCGATTCTTCTTCAAGAGATCCATGTGCCTTCAGAGGAGTATATTTGCGAGAGGGGACCTTTGAATTTTGCAGAAGGCTTCTGATCTTGTAAGGTGAGAGGCTCATTTGTGGATATTAAATCTCGTGATGGGTAGAAAGGAATTCTAGGTCAGTTTTTCTATCACTAATGAGAATATATCTTTATGTAATAACGGGTGATTTTTTGAGAGCTTTTGGATTTGATTTGAAAAAAATTGGTTCAAGCACTGACGTGAAGTCAGAAGCTTTTGCGCGTATGTTCTATTGTCCATTCTTCTGTATTGGACACTTAATCGAATTTACCATGGTAAATTCGATTAAGGGTGTCCAATAAAGGAGAATGGACAAGAACATATATGCACAAAAGCTCCTAAATTCACGAAAAAAAAAATTGGTTCAAGCACTGACGTGAAGTCGAAAGCTTTTGCGCGTATATTCTATTGTCCATTCTCCTGTATTGGACACTCTTCTTAATCGAAAAAAAAATTGGTTCAAGCACTGACGTGAATCAGGAGCTTTTGCTCTTCTTAATCGAATTTACCATGATGAATTCTATTGTCCGTTCTCCTGATTGGACCCTTTTAATCGAAAAAAAAATTGGTTCAAGCACTGACGTGAAGTCAGAAGCTTTTGCGCGTATGTTCTATTGTCCATTCTCCTGTATTGGACACTCTTCTTTATCGAATTTACCATGATGAATTCTATTGTCTATTCTCCTGTATTGGACACTCTTCTGACTTCACGTCAGTGCTTGAACCAATTTTTCAAGGGTAGATCAGTTGAAACCAATCTTCTAGGCTTTGTCGAATTTTTAGCCTGTGGACTCGACAAAGGTGAACAGATTGACGCGATATACACAGATTTTAGTAAGGCGTTCGATAAAGTCGACATAGCTGATCTTATGTATGAACTTGCTGGGGTTGGTGTGCATGGTACCATGTTACATTGGTTCGGGTCGTATTTGAGCGGTAGGAGTCAGTTTGTTTCTGTACAGGGTTACTCTTCGGATGCGTTTGAGGCCACATCAGGAGTTCCTCAAGGGTCCCACTTAGGACCACTTCTTTTTTTGATTTTTATTAACGGCGTTAAAAAATATTTTAAAAAATGCAGGATTTTAATTTTTGCCGATGATATTAAAATTTTTGCCGTGGTATATTGCTGGCAAGACTGCGTTGATATTCAAAATGAACTTTTCCGTTTCAATGAATATTGCCGAGAGAAGGGTCTTATTTTGAACCTGTCGAAATGTGCTGTTATTTCCTTCACGAGAAATCGAGATCCCGTGTCCTATCCCTATTCAATTGATAACACCATTTTATCAAGGACAGATAGAATCAGAGATTTGGGAGTAACTCTTGATTCCACACTCCAATTTCACTACCACTTCGATGCAGTGGTCAATGATAGCAACAAAATGCTTGGTTACATTTTAAGACAGTGCAGAGAATTCCGGAACACCGATGCCCTATTGGCTGTATATTATGCCTTCGTTTTCAGTCGATTGAATTACGCCACCTGTGTGTGGAATCCTTATTACAAGGTCCATATAACTCGACTTGAAAATGTTCAAAGGAAGTTTCTGAGATTTCTCGGCTATAAATCAGGTCTCGTAACGCAAAGAGGTAACCCTGACAATTACACCATAAGGCAGAGCCATTTTCGCGTGGTAAGTCTGGAATATCGCAGAATGATCAATGGGGTACTGACACTGCACAAATTACTAGTCAATTCATTGGAGCCCGGGTCTCTTCTAGACGGAATCAACTTTTATGCTCCAACCAGGTCTCTCAGGAAACACAGCACTTTCTACCTGCCGAGGAGGAATACACTTGCTGCTCAGAATTCTCCTCTGTATCGGTTATTGAGAGTTTTTAATTTATTTGAGGATGATTGTGACCTTTTCTTCGACAGTTCGAGAAACATAAAGAATCGCCTACTCGGGATTTATTTCGATAAATTGTGAGATGGATATTAGTTGAATATTTTGGTATGGGTGGTATTTACTTTTTTTTGTATCAATTTTTGTTTTGAATTTTTATAATTTCAGATAATGATATTCTGCAGATATATTTGTAATTAATGGTTTTTGCTTCAGTTTTGCACTTTTTTGTTTAAATGTCATTGTGAATGCATTTGTGGGTGTGAAAATCACCTGTTTGTATTCCTGTTTACAAAATAAATAAAATAAATAAATAAAAATAAAATAAAATCCAATGTAAGAGTTCTATCAGCCTCCGATTCACCGATTGGTAATCCAGAATTAAATCAACAAAATAAAATAATACGATGATCCCTTGCTGGATGCTCGTGGTAGATACGTAATAAATCCCGACTTCCAATTTCCAAGTTCGAATATGATGAATTGAGAATCCAAAACAGATCAGCACGTAAGGAATAACTGTTTGATCCAAACTTAAGGCTGGTTTTCCTGTCACGCTGACGGTCGGCGCTGACGGTCAGCGCTGATCGGTCAGCTCGGATCCTTTTAGTATCACGCTGATCACAAAAAGAAATAGAAGGATGCTATTGTCTCTGGCTCACTGAATGTGGAGGCTTGTCGGCGCCAGCTAGTCAGCGGCGCCGACGCGCCGGCGCGTACGTGCGCGTATGTAGATCAGCGCTGACGGCCGTCAGCGCCGCGTGACTCGAAAACGCTACCTATAGCTACATACATATTGACTCATCAGCGCCGACCGTCAGCGTGACAGGAAAACCAGCCTAAGAGCTGAAAGAAATTTCATTTACAATTTCACCCATGTAAAATTTCCATGACTTACGCAGAAAAATGGCCTCCTGGATAATCCGAAAATGATCGATCTTATTGAGCCAATTTACCATAAATCTCCAAATAACCCAAAAATTCTTGGCACCAATAATTTTCCCAGGCAACAATCCTTCGTTTACTCCGAAATAAATCGATGAATATACTCTATATACGTAAATTCGAAAGAACGTCAATTACCAAATTTCTACCTCCTTTAGTCAATCGGAAGAATTCACACAATGCCTAGACCATCACGAATTAGTGCTTCACGCGCATTTTATTGTCACGTGACCTGTAGGAATCTCACTGCCGAAATTGCGAACTGTATCCAGGTGTAGTACCTTAGTACCGGATACTACAGATGACGACACATATCAATTTTTCAAATTAAACATCAACGTTATTCCAATGACGGTATTGAAGCGTGATAGGCGTTGTTCAGGTAAAGTGTGTATAAATTCGTCCAAATGTCTGTAATTTCAGATTTTTTTTCCGGGAATGGTCTGAAACGATTTGTTTGGACTCACTGATCAAGAAACCAATGTCAAACTTGATTATTATATAATTGAGATTATTTTTCAAGAAAAAATAGAATTCACAACCACAAAAACTCATCCCATTATGAATTCAATACTTAACGGACAACTTTTATTGCCCCTAAATCCCAATGCTTTCAAAATTTCGTTTATATTTGAACTCTGAAGAAATTTATTGTTTTTCATTGTACTTCTTGCAGTGAAGATGTAAACAATTATTGTAATAATTCTGAAGATTTTCGTTAAGTGTCTGACGAAGGAGTCTGATATAGGCTCCGAAACGTTACGATATAGTTGTTTCTTCGTTGATGTTGTTTCGTTGTTGTATTTTAGGCAACATTGTTCGATTGATTGCTTCTGACAAATAGCTTGTGTTTCTTACGCAGAAGCAGTTCACAAAATAATAAATTTTTATTTTTAAGATTTTCTCAGAATTTGGGAGAGAAAACCCAGAAAGAAACCTTTTCATAATGAGTATACCTCCCACAGTATCCTTTAATGATTAATTATTGTATACATCTGAGGAAGTACGTATAATAAAACTGGCAAAGAAATGAAAAATGAAGCTATTCAATGTTTCGAAAAGTGTTATGAGGAATACGCGGAGAACACCCTCAATGATCTACCCACTGGGAAGGTATTCATTGAAAACAATACCAATTTGTCTAATTCTATTAAAAAATTTATCGACATCGATAGCCTCTCTAAAACATCAAAAAAACCTTCCAAACGGTGGAAAGCTGAGTTTGAGGCACATTTGCTGTTAGAAAGAGCGAATATAGGAATCAAAATTGGAGTGGTGGAAAGTGCATGCAAAAGTTCCTACACTTTCCAAGATAGCCGATGATATATTAATGGATACATCTGTTCCTGTTAAGTGATTATGTTAGAATTCTTGGTCATCTAGTAATTCAAAAGATGAAATAAACAGTGTTAATAATTAATAAAATTTTGTACATGCACAAATATTTTTGTATGAGAGCGTAATAAATATAGCTTCACAAAATTATTCTTTGTTATCTACCATTTGGTTTATATATTATAATATTTATTATCGTTATTCAGAATTAAGCTAGATGAGACGAGACAACTGATAACGAGACGAGACCGAGACTTAATTTCTTGGGAACTGGCGAGACCGAGACGAGATATTTTATATTCTCGCCTACTCTCGTGTCGTGTGAAGCCCTTATTACGCTCGAACGCAATGAGTTAAAAAGTTGAAATTTTCAAAGTAGGTTTGGAGTCCAAATGTGCCGGCTAAGTTCCTTAATGCGCAAAATTCATCCAATGGTTTCAGAGTTATAGCTATCTGAATTTTTTTCCCAATAACTCGAAAAATACTCATCTCATCGATTCAAGTTACTCGAAAAATACCGACACAAAGATCATGCAAAATTGTCTGAGGATCGCATGACTGGAGAAACTGGAGAATTAAGAAAAAAATTCTCAGAAACTATCCGTCAGATTTCAACGATCGAGATGTACTGACATTTTTTTACACTCGACAAATGAAGTTATCATAAGTTCTTAATTTTTGACGTGTCTGGAGAGAAGATGAACCTAAGGTCTGTACACACACAGTGTGGCGGCATTGGTTACAGATCGGATTCATATCACGTGGTATCTACCGGAATCGATTCGCGTAGCGGAAATTGCATTTCTCGTTTTTTTTTTTCATTTCTATAGAAATAATAACTTTGATGAATGGTATATCTACTGAATGGAAATTTCAATAAAATTTCGTGACATGAGATTAACAACACCACAAACAAAGCACAGTGGACCAAACAGTAAATGTATGTATTTGAAGGGGTCCTTACGCCACCACAGACACAGCACTGTTTATTTACGGCCCAATAGTGTATACAAGGTATTTGGTTATTCGACGTGATCCTTCAAATGGGATATAATAATCGCCAATTGCAACGAATTGAGTCGAGTGTCCATGGTCCGAAAATCGATGGTTACGAAGATATGGCGATTGTTCAGCTTTGAGGAAATGGTCTGCTTTGGTATCGAAAATAATTAATTTTGTAGTTTTCTATATATTCCATGACTACTTTTTTAGAGCTTAATAGATGGCTATCATTTTATGCGGAAAAGTATTTACTGAAATATTAGATAACACTGAGATATAAGGGGTCATCTCCTCATAAAATCTTGATGAAACAATTGGGAATTACTCTAAAACAGTATTATGAACTTGGTGTAAAAATTCAGGAAAAAACTTGTTTCATTTGCTTTTCAAAAAGGTACATATATGGCAATTATTCCTTTACGAAATCGAAATATATGGCGGGGAAACAAGCCCAATGAGGCATATTTTATTCCTGGGACAATGAAATATCAGCCTTTTTTCTTTTTGAAACTAATTATCCTTAAATTGAAATTCGTAAGAGTTTCTCTCAGTTAATTGAGGATTATTTCAATTTTCATTCGAGAAATACTGTGATTTTATTTTATTCGTACTTATCCTACTCGTAACAAGCAACTAATAATAACATTAATCACAAGTAGAAGATAAGGGGGATAACCAAGTATCGAAAAAGTCTGTTACTAGCTCGGATTTCCGGCTATATTTTTTGATCTCGAAGGAAAATTTATTACATATGCACTTTTTTTGAGAATTCATAAACCAAGTTATTTCACTTATTTTTACGCAATTGTTTCATGAAAATTCAATGAGAAAAACAATTGATGCCACTTCAGACTTTTTGGGCGCATGTTCTAGGGGAACATCGTCCTATCATTTCGTCCAAATGTCTGTAATTTTCGAATTTCGAGCTGAAAATTGGCTAATAGACTAATTCGGACTCCCTGATCACGAATCCGGTGCCAGATTTTTGGGTGCCGTCCGGCCGGCCGGCCGGAAGGCCAGCCGGTTTTCCGGCCGTAGGCACGATAACAGGAGCACCGAAGGTCCTATTGACTTCAAACTTTCAGGGTAGGTTTCTGATCAAAATGCGACGGTTAAGTTCGTTAACGGGCAAAATCGGCCGGACGGTTTAGGAGTTATAGATATTTAAAATTTTGAGGTTATTTCCCTGATATTTCAGGAACTAAAGAAGATGTTGAATCGAAACTTGGTAGTCAGTTCGAGGATATAAACGCGCAACTTTTGGCAAAATTCTGTTATGATCGAAATGTTGGTAATTTTTTTTTCGTGAACTATTCATCAGATTGCAACAAAAACTTGTACTAACGTCAATTGTAGTATTTTGCAACATTGTGCAAAATTTTGGCTCTATACGATTTCAATTTCTGGAGATATAAGACAAAATGTGTCAAATTTCCTGGGTCTCTCTCAGTATTTTCATCGATTATTATATAATAATCAATAATATTAAGGTATTCAACATGATACTGCTTTTTTTCTTTACTGGTCAGTACGGGCCACAAGGAAGATGAACATGCGCCCAATAGCTCCTGTCCACAGGGCTTGAACCAATTTTTATTTTTCAGGTTATTTGAATTTTTGTGAATGATTTTTTCTGCAAATGTTCCTCATCTCATCAGGTTTCAAAAAAATCTTATTTCTATTTTCAGTGGTGGTTTAGTTTCCACAAAATTAATTGTTTTCGATGGTAAGTCGAAAAACTTTCAAACAGTCGAAATATCAATATATCTCAGTAACTATAGATTTTTGGACCATGGTTCACTGATGGATTCGAAATAGAGAAAATGATGTCTAGTAAAACCCCGTCAAAGGATCACGTCGAATTACCAAACACCCTGTTTATGTATTTGAGTCGAAAGTAATCACTTGAAACCATTCTTTGTCAAAGAGTGGACTCGTTTTTTTTTGGCCGCTTGTATACACACCCGGATTTATTCATATTCTTGGAAAAAATTGGGAATATTATTAATAATAATCCTTTATTCGAAATAGGCAACCTAATATACAAACATTCTATGCTACAATAGAGAATAAACTTCCATGCGCAACATTAACATTCAATATCTATTACAGTACACTTTATTTATTAATTTTTTTCTTTCCTTCTAGAATATCAAATATATCAAACTAACTAAACTAATTGAACCAACCAAAATAATTCCCTTTCTTATTTAATTCACATTTAGGTTAGGTTAGGTTAACTCCCATGTGCAACATCAACAATCAAGATCCATACAGTACACTTAATTTTTTTTTTCCTAGAATATTGAACATATTAAACTAATTAAACCAACCCAACTAATTCTCTTCCATATTTAATTCACATTTACGTTTTTAATATTTCATACATTCCGTGTTTTGATGTTCAGGAGTAGTTGGTGTTTGAAATCATTAAGCGATTGGGACTGTTTGATTTTGACAGGAAGGTCATTGTACTCCAACAACCCTCCATGAAACAAATAATTGGCAGTTCGAGCATAAGTTGTTCTCTGAACATAAAAATCATTGTTTCTTCTGGTGGGATAGTTGTGTATTTGATTGTGGAATATAATAAATTTATCAAAATAAGGAGGAGCGTCACCAGATACGATCTTATGGATCAAAATCATCGAATAATAAAATAACCTTTCCATAACAGAAAGCTAATCCAAGGTCTGAAGCATCAACACAACAGGGGTATACCTATTGCATCTCAGAATAATACGCATTCCTCGGTTCTGCAGTTTTTGCAGGGCAGCGATACTACCTCCATCGAGCAACGCAAGCACACTAGCACAGTAATCAAAATGTGGCTGTATTATAATAATAATAATAATAATAATAATATCCGTTTTATAGACAGTTAGTGTTGTCCGAAGGGTAAAATCTCTACTAATTCTTGAGAAGAAAAATAGTATTTTCAATATTTTACTGCACACATACTGAAAATGCTTTTTAAGGCTTAATGTATTATCAAAAATGAATCCTAAATATTTCACTTCTTCGACAATTTCAAGAGTTTCACCGTTAATAATTATTTTTACCACATTTTTGTCAACCAGATTATACCTATAATGTATTGTTATGATCATGGCTTAGGTTTTACTAACATTCAGTTTAAGTTTATTGATGTACAGAAAGTGTGATATATGATTTAAAGTACAATTTAATTTTCTCAACTGCTCTATCCAGGCTCAAACTACTTGCAGCCAGCACCATATCATCGGCAAATAGTTTAAGGAATTCACAATCTTGAATATAGTTCACATCATTTAGGTATAAGATAAACAAAAGAGGTCCCAGTACACTTCCCTGGGGTACTCCAGAGGTGACACTTTTATTATCCGAAAAAACATCATTGACTTTTGTACACTGTTCTCTATCCAATAGGAAACTGTTGAACCACGCTAGTGCAGTTATGTTTGTTTGTTGAAAGTTGAATATAATTTCGTTTGGGATGGGATTATTGTTTGGCTTGATAATAGTTTTTAGTGTCTTCCACATCTTTTTAAAGTCATGTGAATAGTTATCGATTTTGTTTTCATAGTATTCAAACTTTTTCCTTCCCAGCATACCTACAACATCATTTCTATAATTCTTATATAAGTCCCAACTGACCTGTTTGTTGATTTGAGTAACACTATTTCGGAAAATTCTATATGCTCTATCCCTGTTCTTGGCTATATATGCATCCTCAAAATCGTACCAAGGTAAATTATCTTGGCTGATATCAAACAGCCTCAATGGCGAAATGAAGTTAACCTTTCTGTGATTTTACTGATGAAATCCTGGTATATTTGATCAACATCCGTACTATCAAGATCCCAACTACAAAAAATCAGATTATTATTTAAATCTTCAAGTTTGCTAGTTCCGAAATATCTGAAGGATTTTTTGTTTTGAAGATTAGTGTTTGGAGTATTTCGAAGTGACACTGTGATAATGCTGTGGTCAGCTATCTTTGGATCATTAACCGCACATGAGATATTACTTAAAATATAATCATCAGTGTACTAGTTTTATCAGTAACTCGAGTTGCTTCTTTTACTAACTGTTCAACAACCATTGTGGTTATATAGTCTTTAAACTGTTTAACACGTGCATTATCAATGTCAAAGAAATTAAATTAAAATCTCCCACCAGTATATACTTGCAGCGCTCACCGAAAGTAGCCTCAGCCCAATTATCAAAATCATCAAAGAAGCTCCCAAAGTCTGAGCTAGGGGAACGATATAAACAACCTATCAATAAATTTTGGTTACGAATCTTAAGTCGAATAATCAAGCACCAGTAGAGTTTATCAACTGCAATTTTCTTCCCGATTCTGAAACTATAAACCTGGCGGACATAGATTACGACACCACCTGCATAGCGGCTTGAGGAATCACATCTTACAAGCTGATAACCATTGATCTTCAATTTTCAATCGTCTATGTCCACTGTAGTTCGAGCTTCGCTGAGTAGCAACACTGAGGGACGATAACACAATATTTCGCTAACCAACTGATCAATATTAGCCACTAAACTCTGAATGTTAAGATATACAATGTCTACGTTGAAAGGTATACTACTAGGTTGCCTCCCTACCTGTTTTTTTGGACTGGAATACTACTGTCAACTATCACAGGCACATTATTAACATATCTGATCTTCTTGTTAACTTCACCATTTGCTATAAGTTCGTTCAGTTTTCTTTTAACCGATTGGTAGTATTCCTTCTGCATTTTAGTTCCATTATTACTCAATACAAATTTAATTGGTCGTATCTTGCTGCTGTTGAATTTACCCAGCCGAAAAGTCTTCCTGATTTTTACCACATCAGCGAGGTCACTCAGAATATTTTTCACACTGACATTATCCTCCTTTGCTCTATCCAATTGGTTTCTCTCACTCGATTCCTGCACATTACATATGATCACATTGGAAGCTCTATTTTTCCTCTCATTTATTTCCTAAATCATAACATTAAAATCAACTTTATCGCTGATATTCTCTTTACTTGACAGGATTTCCCTCTATTTTTGGCGCTCTAGTTCCTCGGAACAGAGTGCTTATCAATTTGCCCAAATGTCTGTAAATTTCGAATTTTCGGCTGAAAATGGTCTCAAACGATTTGGTTCGACTCACTGAGCAAGAATCCGAGGTCGGAATCGATACCGTCCGGCCGGACCGGCCGGCCGGCCGTAGGCACGATAACTCTCGAACGAAAGGAGTTAGAGGAACGAAATTTGCAAGGTTGATTTGGAGCATAAATATCTCGGAAGAGTTCGTCAATGGGCGAAATTCATCCAGCGGTTTCGGAGTTATGTGTGCGAAGATTTGTTTTGATCAGGTTACCGCAAAGTGTCAAAAAAAATTTTGAAAATTATAAAAAAAATTTCTACAATAACTCTCGAACGGAATGAGCTAGGCAGTTGAAATTTTCAGAGTAAGTTAGGTAGATGAATATCTCGGTTAAGCTTGTTATTGGGTAAAATAGGCCAGATGGTTTCGGTTAACGAAAAAACATTTTTTTTTAAGTAACAAATTACAAATTCAGTTTTTATTTAAGATGCAGGTTCACCATAAAAATCCATTGATATCATTTTCAACTCCAACAAGCTAATACTTTCGGAGATATGATTTGTCGAAATTTCAATAATGAATCTTACTTCTATGTTTTCACAGAATGCTATAATTATTCTATCTATGCTTTATTGTATGGTCTGTGTTCATACTCGTACATGTCATCCTGTTCTATAAGAGAGAGTCAAATTCATTTCAGCTATTTTAATTTGATTTCTTCCATGGTGCAGTTCTCATTCTCAGATTGCTCATTTAATCTTGATAAATAAACTATTATTTGAATTAAATTTCCTTTATGATGCAGTTCTATCATAAGAATACTTTGATATAATTCTCAACTCTGAGAAACCAATAATTTCGGAGATATAATTTGTCTGTTTGAACAAGAGCGCCAGAAAGCTACTGTCCACAGGGCTTGAACCAATTTAAATGATATTTTTTGAAGCATTTTTTTCAAAGACACTTTTTTTAAAATGAATTTTTTTCATGATACAGTTCTATCATAAGAATCCATTGATATAATTCCCAACTCTGAGTAACCAATACTTTCGAAGGTATAATTTGTCTGTTTGAACAAGAGCTCCAAAAAGCTCCTGTCCACAGAGCTTTCCCCCTTTTCTATTCTCTTCCTGCAATTCTTTATTTATTTCTATAACTTCATTGAGTTTATCAATCACCCTCAGTACTTTCTTGAAACTATCCTTACAACTCGGACAAAAGTATATGATTCAACGGTTTTTTTCTGGGTTTTCTCTCCCAAACTCTGAAAAATATCTATAAAATAAAAATTAATTATTTTGTGATTTGCTTCTGCGTAAGAAACACAGGATATTTGTCAGAAGCAATCAATCGAACAATGTTGCCTAACAAACAACAACGAAACAACATCAACGAAGAAACAACTATAGCGTAACGTTTCGGAGTCTATATCAGACACCTTCTTCAGACGCTCAACGAAATTCGAGAGAATTATTTTGTTGATAGTTATTTGGTGAAATTCAAGAATTGTCACATTGACAGTATTTAAAAATCATAGCTAACATAGTTTTACTTCTCATAGAAATTTCCAAGTTCCAACTCCTTTTTCAATAAATTTAGCCAAATATGGTCAATACCAATTGAGCAATTTGCAAAATTGCATTCTCTGTTCAATAAAATACAAGTTGACTCCTTAAGTTTCCTTTTCATAAAATCAGGTTCTGTCATTAGAATCTTTGTATTACTCCAATCCATCATGTGATCTCCTTGGATTGTACATATATGTTCTGCTATTTTTGATTTCTGTATGTCTCTATTTCTCAAGTTATTCTTATGCTCTGACTTTCTTACTTCTAGTGGTGTTGATGTTTCTCCTGTGTATGATTTACCACAAATACAAGGAATATTCTATACACAGTTTTTTGATTTTTGTTTTTCATTTATGGGTTTTGTTTTCGTTAATAAAGACCTAAGATCATTCTGTGTTTTGAAGACGGTTCTTATATTGAACTTAGAACCGATTCTTCTAATTTTTTCAGAAAGGCCACGAACATAAGGGATCACATTCAACAGATTGGGTTGCTGTTCTTGTTGATTATTCTGTTGTACTTGTTGATTATTTTGTTGTTCTTGTTTATTTGTTTTTCTATCTAAATTCATGATACATGTATTTATGAATTGCCTCGGATATCCATTTTCTTCAAGAAATTTTTTGATGAAATCAATTTCATTATTTCGAATTTCAAGAGTAGAACAAATTAGGTTCGCTCTATCATAAAGTGCTTTAATAACACCTCTTTTTACACTAAGCTGATGGTTTGAATAGAAATTTAAATATCTATTTGTATGTGTCTGCCTCCTGAAGACACTCGTTTCGAAATGGTTCGGATACTTAATTATCGAAACATCCAGAAAAGAAAGCTGATTATTTTTCTCCTTCTTCTTTTTGGAGAACAAACTGACAACATCAAAGCTCACTAGAATGTCATTTTGGTTTAAATTTGAATTTTGTAGTTTTTCAAGAAAGTGTTTGCTGTTCTTCAAAAAACTGTCTTTCTTTCCTGCTAATGGGTTTGAAAATTGAAGTAGATATTTCGCTCAATTTTGACATGGAGATCGATGAGAACTTACTATTGGTCTCAGTGGAATAAGAGGTTTGTGTATTTTTGGAAGACCATATAAATGTGGTGGTTTACTGTAAGATGGCATGAGTTCTTTTTTCTGTCTAAACGTAAGGGTATTTGAATGCTTTGATAAAATGGTTTTGACTTTTCTTCCTGTTATAGAAGTGAGATCTTAATTGATTTTGGTATATTTGTTCTTATCATTAACAATATCCAAAAGTTTATTATGATATTCATTTGAATCCAAAATGACTGTAGCGTTTCCCTTGTCAGCCGGTAAGATTTTGATATTGTTATCTTTTTTAAGTGAGATTATAGCTTGTTTTTCCATATAACTTAGGTTTGAAGTTGTTTTGATAGGCTTCTCTAGTAACATTTTATTCAAAACTCTGAATTCGTTTGACTTTTCATTTGAAAGTTTTTGAGCTGTTTTCTCAATAGATGTAATAATGTCTAGTATGAGGACATTTCTTGTTGTCACTGCAAAATTTAGTCCCTTTGATAAGATTATTTTTTCACTTTCATTCAAACTTCTTGAAGATAAATTTATAACCGTTTTATTGACGAAGATGTTATTAGGTGCATTTTTGTTGGATTGTCTTTGTTTTTCATCGAACAGAGAATTGAATTTATCAAAAGTTGATGCTCTACTTTTAGTATATTCATTTTTATATGAAATATCAACACAATAAAAGATATGATCTGAATCACTCTTTGACAAATTATTAAAAATTTTTTTTTCTAACCTTAGAATATCTTGACTTAGTCTTACCTTATTTTGTCTGAGAAAACTTACTCTTTCTCTGACTAAAGCATGACCAAATCTGTCCATAATTTCGTGGCAACCATAACTATCAAAAGGTAATTTAATTCTTAGGAACTTGGGAATTATTCTACTGTCCCTGCATCTGCACATGAAAGTTAGACTGTTTTCTGTGTGTGACAATTTCTTGTATAATTCTTCCAATTTTCTGAAAAGGATGATTGAAAAAGGCCCATACCTTTGTTTTAAGTAATCATTAAAGGATACTGTGGGAGGTATACTCATTATTCAACGGTTTTTTTCTGGGTTTTCTCTCCCAAACTCTGAAAAATATCTATAAAATAAAAATTAATTATTTTGTGATTTGCTTCTGCGTAAGAAACACAGGATATTTGTCAGAAGCAATCAATCGAACAATGTTGCCTAACAAACAACAACGAAACAACATCAACGAAGAAACAACTATAGCGTAACGTTTTGGAGTCTATATCAGACCCCTTCTTCAGACGCTCATCGAAAATCGAGAGAATAATTTTGTTGATAGTTATTTGGTGAAATTCAAGAATTGTCACATTGACAGTATTTAAAAATCATAGCTAACATAGTTTTACTTTTCATAGAAATTTCCAAGTTCCAACTCCTTTTTCAATAAATTTAGCCAAATATGGTCAATACCAATTGAGCAATTTGCAAAATTGCATTCTCTGTTCAATAAAATACAAGTTGACTCCTTAAGTTTCCTTTTCATAAAATCAGGTTCTGTCATTAGAATCTTTGTATTACTCCAATCCATCATGTGATCTCCTTGGATTGTACATACATGTTCTGCTATTTTTGATTTCTGTATGTCTCTATTTCTCAAGTTATTCTTATGCTCTGACTTTCTTACTTCTAGTGGTGTTGATGTTTCTCCTGTGTATGATTTACCACAAATACAAGGAATATTATATACACAGTTTTTTGATTTTTGTTTTTCATTTATGGGTTTTGTTTTCGTTAATAAAGACCTAAGATCATTCTGTGTTTTGAAGACGGTTCTTATATTGAACTTAGAACCGATTCTTCTAATTTTTTCAGAAAGGCCACGAACATAAGGGATCACATTCAACAGATTGGGTTGCTGTTCTTGTTGATTATTCTGTTGTACTTGTTGATTATTTTGTTGTTCTTGTTTATTTGTTTTTCTATCTAAATTCATGATACATGTATTTATGAATTGCCTCGGATATCCATTTTCTTCAAGAAATTTTTTGATGAAATCAATTTCATTATTTCGAATTTCAAGAGTAGAACAAATTAGGTTCGCTCTATCATAAAGTGTTTTAATAACACCTCTTTTTACACTAAGCTGATGGTTTGAATAGAAATTTAAATATCTATTTGTATGTGTCTGCTTCCTGAAGACACTCGTTTCGAAATGGTTCGGATACTTAATTATCGAAACATCCAGAAAAGAAAGCTGATTATTTTTCTCTATTTCCAAAGTGAATTTTATTGTAGGTTCCTTTGAATTTATGAAATCGAAAAATTTGCCTAACTCTTCTCTACCATGTTGCCAAATTACAAATATATCGTCAACATATCGCCACCAAGCTTTTGGTTTCAACAAATATGTATCCACAAATTTTTCTTCAAAATTTTCCATGAATATATTACTCATGACAGGTGATAAAGGCGAACCCAGTGCCATTCCAAAATTTTGTCGATAAAAAACATCTCCTAGTTGGAAATAGGTAGTATTCAAACAAACATCAAGCCTTTCCATAATATCATTGGTATTAAATTTTGAATCTTTAATTATCGAGTCCCCATTTTCTAATTTCGTTCGAACTATTTGAAGCGATTTATCGACAGGAACATTGGGGAACAAACTGACAACATCAAAGCTCACTAGAATGTCATTTTGGTTAACGAAAACAAAACCCATAAATGAAAAACAAAAATCAAAAAACTGTGTATATAATATTCCTTGTATTTGTGGTAAATCATACACAGGAGAAACATCAAGACCACTAGAAGTAAGAAAGTCAGAGCATAAGAATAACTTGAGAAATAGAGACATACAGAAATCAAAAATAGCAGAACACGTATGTACAATCCAAGGAGATCACATGATGGATTGGAGTAATACAAAGATTCTAATGACAGAACCTGATTTTATGAAAAGGAAACTTAAGGAGTCAACTTGTATTTTATTGAACAGAGAATGCAATTTTGCAAATTGCTCAATTGGTATTTTCATATTTGGCTAAATTTATTGAAAAGGGAGTTGGAACTTGGAAATTTCTATGCGAAGTAAAACTATGTTAGCTATGATTTTTAAATACTGTCAATGTGACAATTCTTGAATTTCACCAAATAACTATCAACAAAATAATTCTCTCGATTTTCGTTGAGCGTCTGAAGAAGGGGTCTGATATAGACTCCGAAACGTTACGCTATAGTTGTTTCTTCGTTGATGTTGTTTCGTTGTTGTTTGTTAGGCAGCATTGTTCGATTGATTGCTTCTGACAAATATCCTGTGTTTCTTACGCAGAAGCAAATCACAAAATAATTAATTTTTATTTTATAGATATTTTTCAGAGTTTGGGAGAGAAAACCCAGAAAAAAACCGTTGAATAATGAGTATTCCTCCCACAGTATCCTTTAATGATTACTTAAAAGTATATGAGACTGCGTTTTTTTTATTATAATTTCCCTAATTTCAGAAGCAGCTAAATCCGAGCATCTATCATGGTAAACATCTAAACAACAATCACAAACAACCAGCGATTCTCTTTCAGTCACTCCCAGATTACATTTAGCACACAATAGACTGTTATCCATTTTTCTCCACTTCAAATGCCACAGAACCTCGCCTCACAGCAAAAATGCCACACTCAATTATTATTTTTCCTGGAACTAAGCAGCTTTGAGCGACTGGAAGGGTGGAAGTCGACCGCTTTGGCTATAATTTTGAACAAGCGCGTCAAATCTCCTGGCCAAGGTGCTTTTCTAACTTGTTATCGGATGCTTTTAAATTACAAGTATCTGTATGCGCCGGTCGCGTATGCGTTATCTCATACGCGATATATTATATGAGATATCGCGTCAGTATGAATCGTTCCAAGGAATATGTAAACGAACCGATCCTAACTAGGAGGTGGTTTTCAAAATGAGTAAGAAATATTTTTTGTGTGGTGAGAAAAAATAAACTAATGACTTTAATGAAGATTAATTTAAAACATGCCATTCAAAATTGGCATTCCGTAAGAAACTAAATTTTAAGTATGTTGATATTCAATTAAGCAAAGAATCATTGGATTTTGTTGGTTATCACTACACGTGCTACAACAAAGCTTTTTTATATTTTTTTTTCATCTGTAATAAACGCTTTGAAAAACATAAATATTTTCAGTTTTTTTCTTCTATAATGATGATGGTTTTTTATTTGTTATACTAATATTTCAAAAGTGGCGCTTATTCTTTTCCACTTCACGGCATTTATTTAATTTGATAGAATAAATAAAAATTTTTTTATTGAATTTTATTGAAGAATATAGATTTCTTAATAATTTTGAAATTTTATAATTTAGCTTCAATATGAAAAAAAAAATGAAATTTGTTGAATTAATTTTTTTTTATTTATTAATATATTACCTTATGATTTTGTTATTTTCGTATAGCTCTAAGTGCATATATAGTGTAAAATAATATGAAAATAATGATCGAAATTACAGTTATAATAAATTAGAGTTCAAAATTATTAAAAAAAAATTAATTAAACTATTAAGTTTAAATAAATGCTGTCTCTGTCACTCACATGTACACGAGCATGCGCACTCGGATACATTGAGCGGTCAGATAGCGTCCAGCTGCTATGTTGTGTCCTATTCTACCGCATGGACCTCAAGCGCTCTCGCACCCATCAAATAGTTAAAACTCTAAAACTTTGTAGCTTGGCAATAATATTTTATAAACGATTTTTTGCGGGCAATCCTATATGATTGGTTTCGTAATTGAAATTCTTATCTCTTATGTCAATTTCGATCGGTTAGCAGATGGGTGTAGTTATCTATATTGATTTACCTGTTCACACCTGCTTGCCAGGTAAAATGAGTAGGCAAGCCTACCTAGGCATATTCTGTGTGTTAAAAACTATCGAATGACATAATATTCATTCGGTTCTTAAAAGAGTGAAGATGATGAAAAAAAAGTAATTAAATTAAAAATAGCTATGAGCACTTTTTAATAGGCAACTTATTATAGGCATGTTTGTTTATAAATTATATTTGATAAAAAATGCGTCTCATCTGGTTATCAGATGAAGGTCGATCTTCCACCGTCTCCTCTACTAACAGTACGTCAATCGAGCTTGAATTGAGGCAACAAATATTTTGGAGAGTTTCAGGTTTTATTGCTGGGAGAAAAACATTTGAGTATTTTGAAATTGAGTCTTCACCAAATGAACACTTTTTTATTGCAAAAATGATACTTGCCGGTGTCATATTTGATAACAAAAATTATGAAAGTAAGTGTTCATGTTGATGGCCAATCACCTCTCGATAGTACGTCAATTGAGCTTGAATTGAGGCAACAAATATTTTGGAGAGGCTCAGGTTTTATTGCTCTTATGTCGCCCTTACTCCTCTGTTTTAAATCCTCGATGTTGTTTATCCGATAGAGCTAAAATTTTCCTTTTACATTACCCCATAAGAAAAAGTCTAACGGAGTCAGATCTGGAGACCGAGTCGGCCATTCAATAAAACTTCGTCAAACGATCCACCTGTTCGGGATCAATTCGTTCAGGTAATCATGTATATCTTGAAAATAATAGGGAGGAGCATCATCCTGTTGAAGCCATAGCATTTCATTTGGCAGTTCTGGTTGGTCTCCTATTAGTTGACAAGGTCTCATTATAAGAGTTGGTATCAACAAGTATCAGCATTTGCAAGTGTTTACTCCTGCAGTGGCTGATCGACTTATCCAGTTCCACTGGAGGCGGAGGATCAGGTGCATCATGTGGTATAGGTAAACAGAGGCTAATACTAGCTCCCTTGTTCCAACCATCGTAATGATGGGTTATGATACGTTCCTTAAAAAATAAATTACTTCGACCTATCAAACCATTTTACGCTAGTCCTGAAACGGGGAAAAAAATCCGTTATGTCATACTTTTGACACTCACAGTATGAAACGAATTTAGATCCGTATGAAAAATTTGTGACACTCTATGATGAAGTTGAGCGACCGTATCTTTCTTATCTTGCAACTTGTATACCGATTTTTTTTGTGAAATAATTTTATTTGATGAAAACCTCCAGAAACACCCTGTATTATTATTTCTGATTAATTTGAGAAAATTCCTTCCATGGATTAACTTCATGCGGTAAATTTCTGTATACCTACTCATTTCCAGAGAGGGAGAGAGAGAGAGATGTTGTACTAACCCCCCTCCACCTTCAGGCTAACGGAACAGAACGAATTAAAGAACGAAAAGTTCTAGAAACTTTCCCAAAAACCTTTCATCATTTTTGTGGTCTCTGTTGAGCCTCGAATAACGAGACAAATCGCGAGCGCCGTTACGCGAATAACCGGTCTCCCATCTAAAGCCGTTCCGCAGAACTTGTTACCGAGTTCTGCATGGGAAGTTTCACCCTTTTCCCAACGCAGATGAAAACTTGCAGCGCAGGCCACAGCCTCGGACAAAAAAATGGACGCTCAGGGTTACTGGGTTATTGCGGAAATTTGTATTGCTTAAGAAGCTGAACATACAATGTAAGAGTGGGGGTAGTACTTCACTGACAGCGTTTTTTTCAGCGGTTCCGTAGAGGGGCACTCCAATATCGTGGACGGAGAATCCGGGAAAAGTGTAGAGGAGATGTTTGTCACAGAAACACACTTTCTATCTGCGTATCAAATTATGAATCTGAGAGCGGGAAGGCAAATCGTACTACTATAGAGACTCGATTATCTGGCCCTCAGTTATACGGATTCGCGATTATCCTGACTACCAACCAAGCATGAACTCGCCCTGAGCATAGTAAGTACATATATAGGATGTCCGGAGATGAAAACGACAAAACTTATGAGGTTATAGGGACTGCCAATATGATCGCAAAATTCCATATCCAAAACTCCTTTCTAGCTGACATTCAGAGAGATTTGTGACTTTAGAATTCAATCCGCCATATTAAGTACAGAGATCAGCCGATTTGGTTTAAATTTGGTAGACAGAAGCGACACCTGGCGTTCAACCAACCAAGCTCCCGGTTGCGGACCACTCAAAACACAGATCCCTGCGTACATTCTCTGTTCCAAACGTGGCTAATTGCAGAACTTTATTTTGAGTTCCTTGCGGATACTACGAGGAAGGTGAAAACGCCCTTGTTTATACGCAATGAGCGCAGAAATATGTATGACATAAAGTACGCAGAAATAAGTATGACATAAGTATGCTAGTCCTATTTTTATTCATGTACTGTGGTAAGCTTTCCATAAAAGCTTAAAATTCTTTGTCATACTTAGTTCTGCGCTAATTGCGTATAACCAGGGCGTTTTCACCTTCGTCGTGGTATCCGCAAGGAACTCAAAATAGATTTCTGCAATTAGCCACGTTTGGAACAAAGAATGTACGCAGGGATCTGTGTTTTGAGTGGTCTGCAACGGGGAGCTTGGTTGGTTGAACGCCAGGTGTCGCTTCTGTCTACTTTGCACTCAAAGGTTGTTCCTGGATTTTGATAAACCGGCTTCTTCGAGGTGTATTCTTCCATCAGCGTTGAGTTGTGCACCACTGAAGATTCCTAATAAGGATGAAACCGCGGTATGTTGCGCTATTCAGCGTTGATGGAATTAGACTTTGTGGATAACTCTCAACTTTGGACGCTGCTAGTCCTATTCTTATTCATGTACTAGTGGTAAGCTTTCCATAAACGCGTAAAATTCTTTGTCATACTTAGTTCCGCGCTCATTGCGTATAAACCAGGGCGTGTTCACCTTCCTCGTGGTATCCGCAAGGAACTCAAAATAGAGTTCTGCAATTAGCCACGTTTGTAACAAAGAATGTATGCAGGGATCTGTGTTTTGAGTGGTCCGCAACGGGGAGCTTGGTTGGTTGAACATAAGGTGTCGCTTCTGTCTACTTTGCACTCAGAGGTTGTTCCTGGATTTTGATAAACTGGCTTCTTCGAGGTGTATTCTTCCATCAGCGTTGAGTTGTGCACCACTGACGATTCCTAATAAGGATGACTATTCATTCTTTGTTTAACGTTCAGTAAAATATATAGTTGATTTCCACTTGAAGAAGGTTTTTTATCGATCTCGCTTATTGAAGCCAAAATTAAGATTACACAGAATATCTAAGCCTACTGCAATTCTTTCAAGTTGAAATATCAATTGACATTTTCTCCATTAAATCAAATGTAAAATAGAAAGTGTGATACATCGTTGGAAAGGTAATTTTGACTAGAAATAAAAAATTGCAAGAAATATATAGAGTACTATTTGAGATAAAAAAGTCAGAGTCACTTTCGGTCAAACCGGAAGTGACTTTCAATTTTTGTTTTTCTCAGTTGAAGGTTCCTTGGACGAATTGAAAATTTCAAATTTATATCGTTTGAAATGTTTGAGATAATCTATTGGAACATGTATACTGGGACCCCCGGTATATAGAGTAATTCCTCTTAATAATGCTATCAATAACAATACATAAGTTAGCAAGTTCCCCGCATTTACGTGTGCAAGTAACAGCTATAATATGTACGGTGCCGATTGTGTCGCTCTAAATGTTTCACCCTTCTGTATAAAATAGAGCCGACGCAATAAGCGAGTGTCTTCATTGAGTTATTTTACATCCGCTCAGGTGGCGGCGGATTCTTCGTAGGCACCAAAGCATAGGTTGCAAAAACGAACTTGTACGGACAAGTACAATATCTACGGCGCGAAATGGCGAAGGAGTCGATATCATGAAATCCCTTACGAGATTTATTAATCCTGGCGATCCCAAACAGAATGATTGTCTTATCAAATTATTTTAATGTCATCGGCCCCTTAAAGGTCTGCAAAAATTTAATTAAATCTGATCGTGTAAAATGGGTAAAAATCGTTTTCAATGAAGTCGATTACAAACAGACAAACATACAGGTTAAGCTTATATGAGCGTGTTAAAAATATGGAATCACCATCATTACGAGTATCTTATAGAAGAATATATTCAAGAACTTTCTTCCATAAGATGATGATTCCATGTTTGTGCAAGTACATTGAACATTGAAACGCGAGTCGTATCAAAATTACACCCGTGTAACGCTTATCATGCGTTGAGGCGCTATGCAGCATATATACGAGTATAACGGTCAATCTGACGACGATGTCGCAATGAAATTGAAAATGTAAATTCACAAATCCGGTGAAATATATTGAATTCGACTGGCGAGGTGGCACTGAGATCGAAAAATCGTGTAATTCGACGGTGGAAGGAGAATCCGGTCGTCAGATGTCGTGTATCCGACTGGTGTGGGGCCACCTGATATCGATTCCGAGCGGACGGATCCGAATGTTTTTTCGACGGCACAGAGGCGGATTTCTAACGCTCGCTGTATAAAAACACGAGAGCTATTCTGAAAAATAATGTAAGCTTTTCGAATCGTTGTCTGAGAGTACTGATAAAATAATCTTATACCGTGGCTTCAGAGGAGAATAGGAGGATTATGGCCCTGCAGAACAGAATTCGAGGATCGGTAGTCGGTGTACCTACGAAAGGATGGATGACTGGTTTTATCTAGCTCTCCAGCGTCTTAGGAAGATTTTTTACATCGAATAATGTGGGATGGTGAATGAAGATTGGATTGAAGAAGGTATCTCAAACGAATGTATACAGGTTGATTCTTAAGCATATAATGAGGTGAACTGTAGCTAATGGCTAATAACTAAAAGACTAATGTTGAAATATTCATCGATTTTAACAAACATTCCTTCGTGATCCGGGCTGTCCAACTCATCGTGCAGTGTCCCCACAAAGAGGAAAGCGTCATTCAAGGCTGATACGTACTGGTTTCACAGTTATTACAAATAATCAACGCAACATAGCACACTCAAAGACAAACTAAGGATCTCTAGGAAACTTAAAACCTATTATTGAGAACTACTGGAGAGAAAAAACTCACCAGCGCCACCTAGGGAAATCCTTACGAACTCCAACCCTCTGTGATACGGAAACCCCATATCACAGTGACTTAAGTATCCAATGTGCTAAGTTACGCTGATGATTGGTAATAACCATGATTCCTAAACATGCACCAAAAAATGAAGAGGTGTATATTCGGGTATTTTCATGAAAAAACTTGATATAAACGTTATAGAGGAACTAGTGGGAAAAGCACTTTGGCCAGGAGATTTGACGCACTTGACCATTTATAGAATACTTAGTTTGGTGACTGCAAAAACAAGCGTTCAAAAAAAACTGGTCCACTTTTTTTTGAGATTTCCCTAATATCTTCTACAATATTGATCCGATCGTGTTCAAATCTAGAATTTTCCTGTAAAATGAGGTTTTGAAGGCTCCCGCAAAATCAGTCGGACGGATAGTTTCTGAGAAAAATATATTTTTTTATATTTTCCAGTCTTGCGATGCTCACAAACTTTTGCATAAGTTATCGTGTAGGTATTTTCGAACAAACTACCGTGCTTTGATTTCATTAGATCAGTATTTTTCGAGTTATTCGGAATAAAGAAAATTTCAGATGACTATAATTCCGACGGATTTTGTTCATTAATGACCTTAGCCGGCGCATTTAGTCTCCAAACCTACTCTGGAAACTTCAACTCATTGCATTCGAGCGTAATCATGCTGACGGCCGGCCGGACAGAAACAAGTTTGAAGTCGGATTTTTCATCAGTGAGTCGAAACTGATACCATTATCGATCAAAACTTTTAAAACTACAGAAATTTGGACAAATTGATAGAGACTCTGTTCAGGCGAACAAGCATACCAAAAATGCTGTTCCCCGATATCTCCGAAACCGTTAATACTTGACATTACCTGCATACTACTGTAGAACTATGGGCTTGGTTCATATCGATAGAGAAAATTGCAAATTTCTACATTCTACATTCCCAGGCATTTGTAGAAGTTTATTTGTGTTATCGGATATTGGTACCACGGTTCAGTAACGTGAATAATTAATGTATAAAGTTGCAATTATTTCGGAAACAGTAAGTTTTATCGATATGAAACAAGACTATCTTTTAAATGTGAAATATCTTCAGATAATTTTTTTGTATTAGAATAAAAAATTTTTTCAATACAAAAAGAATTCAGCACTATTCTCTAAAATGTAATGTCAGAATGAAATCGAGTTATTTCTACCCGTAACCCGGCCAGTATGCTGTGCTTCTGATTGAAATTCTGAGATCAGATTCTAATTCAACGTAAAAAGGTTAGGCAGTTAATAACCTTGGTATTAACGGTTTCGTAGATAACGAAGAAACATTTTTTTATGGCGACACAGTCATTATAAATTTATTTCTGTAATAACTAATGATAAGGAAACATTCAAAGGCTGTTTTGTGGGATATTCATCAATAAATTTTAAGAACTGAGCCATTGATAGCAAATCTTCGCAGACTTTTCAAAAAAATGTTTGATTGTGGTGCCCCTCATAACTCATCATCACTAACTGAAATCAAAATTATTTTATCTTTATATAAGTTTCAGGAGGTAAACCTGTGTTTATTTTTCAATTTTTTGTAGCACTTCACAGTCAAGGTACCGCTTTTTGATCAAAAAATTCTTATTATTATTATTATGGGGTTGTTCGGCTTGGTTCAGCTCTTTAGAACTGCGATTGATAGGATCTTTGTTTCTATTGTCCTACTTATCCAATCCCAAAACGACAATGTCAATGGTGTTAACATACCTAATGACGTTCTTTGGAGGATTCAGATCTGGCTCAACCATATGTAAAATTCTTAAGTTTGCCAGCTCTGGACATCTTCAAAATATATGTTCGGCTGTTTCCTTGTCCGACCACTGAAGCCTGCATGTTTCGTCTGTTGACTTGCCCATGTGGTATTAGTATCGGCAGTGCCGTGTCAATAGTCCCACTAGGTATTACCCACCATTACTACTCAGCTCGTGGCAGCAGCAGGGGCTTTCTGGTAAAGGATGGTGAGAAATTCATGAATAACTTTGCCATCGGACGTCCTGGAGCATTTCTCCAAAGAGCTATTCCATTATTCAATAAACATACAACCATACAAATACCTTTTGTATGCCAAGGAAAATGAAACTCGATGGAAACACTTTCTAGTTTTCATGAGTATAAAACCAGAAACTCACATGTTCCTCTGGTGCCAAAACATAGAAGCCACAAATTTGAATGTTCTCCATTATACAATAGTATTGAATTATTCAATCATTTACCTTCCACTGATAAATCTTTGGACATTTTCAAGTTTAAAACAGAAATCTAGAACAAGCTACTTTTAAAATGTTTATATTCAATTGAGGAATATTTTTCCAACTCCTTAAATATGTAAAATTTCAATAATTTGTATTTTCTGTATCTTGACTTTTCTATACACTATTTGGTGTCTTAAAAGATCAATAAAGTAATATTATTATTATACCACAATGCCTGCACCCTTATCTGATTTTGTTCCATCCGTATACCAAATGGATGCCTTTTGTCCATTCGATTAACGAGGTCCACCGCACTAAGATGGTCTCTTATGACCGGTGCAAAGGGTGTTTCGAAATCGAATATGGTTGGCATTATATCTAAAGGCTTTGCCAAGAGGTTTGTGTCCAGTTGTTCCAATATCCTCATATGTCCTACCCAGTTACTAGGTAGGAGTTTCCCAAAACGAGAAATTCGTATTGTATCCAGCAGGTTACGTTTCCTTGAATGTAAGTACAAGGTAGGCAGATTAACAATGACGTCAAACGCTGCTGTGGGAGTAGTATTATAGCTAGCTTCTGTAACATCAGCAAAGGCAAGCCGTTGTAATTTCTTCAACTGACTGCGTGTTTGTGGCCTCGTCTGTTTTTGTCAACCATGCTAAAGGTGCGTATGTGATAATAGGACGTACTACTGTTGTTTATAACCACATTACAATTTCCGGTTTCAGCCCCATACCTTCCCAAATAGTCTTCTGCTTGCCCATTTAGGACCGGAGCCCTGAGTTTCAGATTCCTCCGTCTGGTGAAGGGAATCAAGGAGTCTAAGGGGGATTAAGGTGTAGCCCTTCTTCCTCACGCCACTTCTTGTTGATACTGAGCACAGCTTGCATTCGGTTACTCATTACCCCCTTTAGTATGTCTGCCCGACTAGTTGGGAGGTTAACGATACAATTAAGCTTCCTGGGATATAAAGTGAATACTGCTATTACAGTTTTTTTGAGGTTTAATCAAGAAATTCTTCCTTACAAGGAAAGCACAAGCTGTTCTTTCAAATAAAATTTAGCGTATTCTTCCAGTATCCTTTCTGGTTATGAGTGTGGGTCCTTTAAACTGGAACTCACGATGTAGGTGATATAGGGTTCTCAAAACAATAGCTTCAATCAACTAGTGTTAGGCATGCAGCCTCACAAAAACTTAGCAACGAGGTTTTCCACCCCAGTCAAAAATTCAACTTCACCCCAAGCCAAAAACTAGATAATAAAAACAGTTTTACAAATATAACTTTCAAAAAATACAATATTTCTCTGTATGAATCTGTGGATATAAGTTAACAGTACACAAACTTCATTCATCGGAATTCATTAAAGCCTAGAAAAACACGAGGTACACAATCCCTCGAAAATTGAAGAAACTCTCCCCTGATTCATTCAGAACAACATCAATATTAACACATGTACCAGAAAAATTAGAACGAATCAAAATAATGAAACACAAAATACTCTAAATTAATCTCTAACAGAAATAGCGCGCAAAACTATATTAACCAACTTCAATCTGAAATCATCACGTAAGATAATTCACCAAAATCAACCTCACTAACCCAAAAACATATTTGAATTTACTCACCGCCAAAACCTGACGATATATTTAAAAATAAATACACAAACTGTTATTTAGATACATCTCAGCTATTGAAAACGGAGAAGTAACAAGAGTTCGAACGTAAAAGAAAGCTTGTGTAATTCCCCTGGAGCTTGCCACATTCAATCACAGAAAATTCTGGTCCCACAGAATTATAACAGTAAATTCAAGACGGTATTGAACAAAATTATACTGAAATGGTTTCTAAAATATATTGAAAAATTAAATGGGGGAAATCAATACGAATTCATAAGATGAAACAATTTTAATTTAGACTCGAAAACAAAATAATATTATCAAACCGAACAGACCATCAGGTGATAAAGTATACTAGTATTTGATGGGTTGCCAGTTAGCAACATGGGGGTATGATGATCCACGAAGTTTAGAAATAATTTTATTCATTTTATTTATTTTTTATTTATTTATTTTTCATCCAAACAGACCCTAAGGTCTTACTACATGGATAACAAAATTTTTCATAAATCATATCTAAAAATAGAGAATACCAACTTAGAAAACAACGTAGCAACAAACAGGAAATACGTTTAGACTACCTTTTTGCCGAGGACCGAACACAGTACCTATTCAAATGACAACATACAAATTATGTCTATACAGGGTCTTTCACGAGGAACCTCACCCATATTTATACGGGAAACTACTGAACGTAGTTTCATGAAATTCAGCACTTATAAGTACTTCACGATGCTGATGAAATCTAAAATATTTTGCAAGGCATGAGCACCTCCGGTTTTTCCGGAAATGACGTCAACTTCCGTTTTTCAAATTAGAACACCATTTTTTCATTGCAGAAATAGATTCCTTAGAAAATTTCAAGTTATTTTGATGTAACATTTTTCAGTTTTGGTTGGAAAATTCTCTCTGAGCGGGAAAATTCGACAAAAAAATCGAAAATAGAGCTCCGCTGAAACAAGAATAACTTCGAGGTTTTTGGATGGAAAATTTTCATTTTTGGGATTTTTCAAGATGTAAGATTGATGTATCCACTTTAAAAATCGAAATCGCGATTCATGATACAGGGGGTGAAAAAATCGCTTTCAAAGTTAGGGATGACAAAATCGTGAAAAATCAATTTTTTCAAATTAGAACCCCATTTTTTTATGGCAGATATTGAATCTACGTTAAAAAATAATGTGAGTGTATGCATCACACCCTTGCCCTAAAGTGGATATTTTCTGAGTTATTCACAAAAAACTGTTTTTCGTCTTGAATTTTCAGCTATTTCTATTCCCTTCACGCCAAAAAGATGAAATTTTCAGGAACTGTTACTTAAACCATGTTTTAGATTTTACTACCCTAATATGCAAGAGAAAAAAGTTACAGGTTGTTCCTAAATAGATGGCGAATTTTGATTCGAATTTGTATCGGAAACCTCTTTATTTCAACTAATCGGCCATCGGTTTTCTCTCCAGTGATAAATAAATAATTCCTTATGAACCATATGCAAAAACTTACCATGTTTTACATTCTTTTTTTTTAATGATAGATATCATTAATTACATCTGCCAAATTCCTCTTTATTCAGTAGCATTTTGTGTTTACTATTAATTTGGTGATAATTCGTATTAAGTTATAAAATCGATCACTATGCCTAATTTTACCAATGAAGATTATTTAAATCTCATTCTACTTCATGGAGAATGTAATAAAGTTGTAGATAGAACGATTCGACTGTTCATTGAGAGGTTTCCTGACCGACCCGGACCAACGAGAGATACCATTAACAGAACCATGACAAACTTGAGAAATGTCGGATCTTTCGTTAAGAAAACTATACACAGAGAAAAAAGTGTAGTAGAAGATGAGAACAACGAAATTACAGTTCTTGCATATTTTCGTGTGAATCCTCAAAATTCTCTCAAAGATGCCGAGATTGATCTGGGATTATCTCAATCGAGTGTATGGAGAATATTAAAAAAAAAATGAAATGCACCCATATAAATTCAATAGGGTACAGCATTTGAAGGAAACTGATTTCGTCAGGAGAACAGAGTTTTGCGAAGCTATGATGATTCGATTTCAAGAGAATGAAAACTTTTTGGACTGTATAATTTGGACAGATGAATCTAAATTCACAAAGAATGGTTCTTTCAATAGGCATAACAGTCATTATTGGGATGAAGAGAACAACCACCACTTCAGACAATGGAACTTTCAAGAGACCTGGAGTTTCAATGTTTTTTGCGCCATCAAAAATAATGCAATTCTCGATGTTCACATTTATGATGGGACTTTAACTGGTAAGATAGAACACTACACATGTTTGCATTATTTAAAGAATGTTCTCCCTTAGGAGATAGATATTCTGACATATTGACTCAAATAATTGAGCCGCTAGTACAGAAACATAATGACTTATGGTATCAATAAGATGGCGCGCCTCCACACAATTCACTCAATGTGTCAAATATCCTCTACAGGCTAGTTGAAGATCGATGGTTGGCGAACAATGGTCCACATCTTTGGCCACCACGTTCTCCCGATTTAACTCCTTTAGACTATTATGTTTGGGGTAGGATAAAAAATATTGTCTACTCAACTCCCCTGACTGATAAAGAGGACTGCATAGAACGAGTCAGAAATGCGTTCAGGTTTGTTTAGATTTTTAGATTCATAGTTTTGAAACTCAATTTGGTTTTAAAACACTTTTGAGGATCTCTTCCTCCCGATGAAATAAGAAGAGCAACGCATGAAGCATTCCTGAGACGTATAAATAAATGTCTAGAAATTAACGGTCAAAACTTTGAGCATCTTCTCTAGTTATAACTGCGAGAGTTTGCCATGGTTCTCCTAATAGTAACTTGAAGTCGGTTTCAAGAAGGGGTGAAAAATCTACAGCATGGTTCAAATAACAGTTCCTGAAAATTTCATCTTTTTGGCTTGAAGGGAAAAGAAATAGCTGAAAATTCAAGACGAAAAACAGTTTTTTGTGAATAACTCAGAAAATATCCATTTTAGGGCAAAGGTGTGATGCATACACTCACATTATTTTTTAACGTAGATTCAATATCTGCCATAAAAAAATGGGGTTCTAATTTGAAAAAATTGATTTTTCACGATTTTGTCATCCCTAACTTTGAAAGCGATTTTTTCACCCCCTGTATCACGAATCGCGATTTCGATTCTTAAAGTGGATACATCAATCTTACATCTTGAAAAATCCCAAAAATGAAAATTTTCCATCCAAAAACCTCGAAGTTATTCTTGTTTCAGCGGAGCTCTATTTTCGATTTTTTTTTCGAATTTTCCCGCTCAGAGAGAATTTTCCAACCAAAACTGAAAAATTTTACATGAAAATAACTTGAAATTTTCTGAGGAATCTATTTCTGCAATAAAAAAATGGTGTTCTAATTTGAAAAACGGAAGTTGACGTCATTTCCGGAAAAACCGGAGGTGCTCATGCCTTGCAAAATATTTTAGATTTCATCAGCATCGTGAAGTTCTTATAAGTGCTGAATTTCATGAAAATACGTTCAGTAGTTTCCCGTATAAATATGGGTGAGGTTCCTCGTGAAAGACCCTGTATTATAAGGAAAAATTGAGCAGATTATCAATTACTGATGCTCGAAAAGTGTTCTGTGGCTGGTTCCAGTCAATATCAACAAATATATTAATTTCATTTGCTAAACTGAGCATACATGAAAGGGGGATCTGGAAGTGCATAAAACAAAGGGTAGGTTAAACATAACTGCAGAACGAGTTCTCCTAGCTGGTACATGAAATCTTATTAATGATAATATTTCTGGTGAATTAATTTTATTATTAAGTATCTTATATAAAAAAATTGGTTCAAGCACTGACGTGAAGTCAGAAGCTTTTGCGCGTATGTTCTATTGTCCATTCTCCTGTATTGGACACTCTTCTTTATCGAATTTACCATGATGAATTCTATTGTCTATTCTCCTGTATTGGACACTCTTCTCAATCGAATTCACCATGATGATTTTTATTGTCTATTCTCCTGTATTGGAGACTCTTCTTAATCGAATTTGCCATGATGAATTCTATTGTCCAGAATGGACAATAGAATTCATCATGGCAAATTCGATTAAGAAGAGTCTCCAATACAGGAGAATGGACAATAGAATTCATCATGGTGAATTCGATTGAGAAGAGTGTCCAATACAGGAGAATAGACAATAGAATTCATCATGGTAAATTCGATAAAGAAGAGTGTCCAATACAGGAGAATGGACAATAGAACATACGCGCAAAAGCTTCTGACTTCACGTCAGTGCTGGAACCAATTTTTTTTTCGATTAAAAGGGTCCAATCAGGAGAACGGACAATAGAATTCATCATGGTAAATTCGATTAAGAAGAGCAAAAGCTCCTGATTCACGTCAGTGCTTGAACCAATTTTTTTTTCGATTAAGAAGAGTGTCCAATACAGGAGAATGGACAATAGAACATACGCGCAAAAGCTTTCGACTTCACGTCAGTGCTTGAACCAATTTTTTTTTTCGTGAATTTAGGAGCTTTTGTGCATATATGTTCTTGTCCATTCTCCTTTATTGGACACCCTTAATCGAATTTACCATGGTAAATTCGATTAAGTGTCCAATACAGAAGAATGGACAATAGAACATACGCGCAAAAGCTTCTGACTTCACGTCAGTGCTTGAACCAATTTTTTTCAAATCAAATCCAAAAGCTCTCAAAAAATCACCCGTTATTACATAAAGATATATTCTCATTAGTGATAGAAAAACTGACCTAGAATTCCTTTCTACCCATCACGAGATTTAATATCCACAAATGAGCCTCTCACCTTACAAGATCAGAAGCCTTCTGCAAAATTCAAAGGTCCCCTCTCGCAAATATACTCCTCTGAAGGCACATGGATCTCTTGAAGAAGAATCGCCTCTCTATTCCTCAAAGATATTCACTCTTGTTCATAGAAATCCCTTCAATATTTAGTTGCCTCCTCCTAAGGAGGATCTCTTTCAAAACCAGGTCTGACCACTAATGTAGGGCTATCATCTAATCTCCTATAGATTTGTGATGAAATAACACGATTTTACCATGAATATATATGTATAATAATATGTCATCATGACATTCATATTTTATTTTTGGAGGTTCTCGCAAAAATACGACCATAGACAACATATCATACGACGATTCGCATCCACCTACCGAACTCACAAAAGGCTGCTCGGTTCTCCAACAATATAGATCCGATCGTGTTCAAACTTGGAATTCTGCAGTAGAGTTAGGTTCTGCAGGCTCTCCCAAAATTTCAGCCATGCCGGACGAATAGTTTATGATATATAGAATTTTTTTCAATTATTTTTAATTATTTTTTTTTGAATTTTCTAGTTATACCATCCTCACGTAATTCTGCAAAAATTTTCGCGTTGGCATTCTACAACTAATAACCATGTTTGAATCCAATCGGTTTTGTATTCTTCGAGTTAATGAGGAACAAAAAACATCCAAATTTCAGAAAATTTCAGATGGCTATAACTCTAAAACCGTTTGGACGATTATGCTCATAAGCAAACTCAAATGTCGCATTCAGATGCACAACCTAACCTGAAATTTTCAAGCCGCTATCTCTTTCCGTTCTCAGGTTATCGTGACAACAAAAATATTTTTTAATAATTTCTTAATAATTTTCTAGCGATTCGATGCTCACAAAATTTCATAAACGTGCTTAGGTCTATATTCTACAACTATTCACCATGTTTGAATCCAATCGGTTTTGTATTCTTCGAGTTAATGAGGAACAAAAAACATCCAAATTTCAGAAAATTTCAGATGGCTATAACTCTAAAACCGTTTGGACGATTATGCTCATAAACAAACTCAAATGTCGCATTCAGATGCACAACCTAACCTGAAATTTTCAAGCCGCTATCTCCTTCCGTTCTCAGGTTATCGTGACAACAAAAATATTTTTTAATAATTTTCTAGCAATACGATTCTCACAAAATTTCACGAACGTGCTTAGGTCTATATTCTACAACTATTCACCAAGTTTAAATTCGATCGGATTTATTTTGGTTGAAAACAAAATTATTACTCGGAAACCATTGGGCCGATTATACCCATTAACGAACTTGTCCGTCGTATTGGGATGCGCAACCCACCCTGAAAATTTCAAGTCGCTGGCTCTTTTCGTTCTCAAGTTATCGTGGCAACGGCCGGACGGCACCACAGAATTAAATTTCACATTTGGGCAAAACTATAACGCGTATGTTCCCCAGAACATACGCGCAAAAATATCAACAAGGAAATTTTTCTTCTATTATCAAGAGATAAAACCCTAAATTCTTGTCTTAATTGATCTGTTCTGACCATCTTATAGTCCGGCCAAATATGATATTGAATGAATGCCGAATATATTCCACTTGTATGCTTGAAATTGACTAAAAAGGTAATGGTAAAAACAGTGAAGGGTTTTATACCGATACAGCTTTCCTTTAACAGTTATCACCATGGCATCAGAGTTTGTCTGGGTATTATCACCAACCGAAAGTCTTTCCATGACCAGGCTCCTCAGTCTAAATTGGTTTCAGTGAAGCCATGCTCCTACGATTGTACCAGCGTTTCCAGTCCACTAGATTTACGTGATCGAACTGGAAGCAGAAATATCGTGTTGTGCGTACGTCGCTTACGTAATGCACCTTACATAATGTGATCCTGTGAATCGTGGAGACGTTGAAATTAAAATCGTACTTTCATGGCTCCATGAAAACAAAGTGTTGGAAAGAAACTCAGGAGATTGGAATCGCGTCGATTCAGTATGTCCGTGTGCGCTCGCTCTTACTGATTATCGTATTTCATGTTTAAATTTCACTAATTTGGACTTCATCATCGAATATATCTAATTCCACGGGATGAAGTAACGAAGTTAATCCAGAATTCACTACTTTAATATAAATTTCGATGATATTCGTCTTATGGTTGCAAACTTATTAACATAAGTGTTTGCCTGTCTATAATAGCCTGAAAAAGGACGTTGAACTCTTTATGCAGCACCGTATCACTGGATGAAGAATATCTTACTTTCCTTTGTCTGATGCTTGTCCCGACCACCATCTGCTCCCTTCGACTCCAATTTGTTTCCTTCAGCATTGTCCAGAAATGAATCACTTCATATATCTCCTCGGCATCAGAAGCGACCGTCTCCAGTGGAGGGGTCAACTTTGATAAGAGATCCGATCGCCAAGAATTTTATTAATAGGGTTTACCAACCTTTCAAGGGAAACGGGGGAAAAAGTAGACAGCAATTTGTTTTTATCGCGGCTCTCTGCGCTGTCTTGCCGATCAATTACTGCGCTTATTTATGTCCTTCGCTGCGGGTATAAAACTGCAGAGAATGTCCGGTTGAAGTAGAAACCTCCCACAGAATGTTTTGCAATAAATGGAAACAGAAATAAGTTATTGCTTATACCACGAGTTGATTTTATGTCTTGCCCAAACTACGGCTTTTGGATGTATCTGAATCTGGCGGCATTTGTTCGGCCAATATGAGGTCTGAAAATTTAAAACGAAAATTGGCAAAGCTGAAGTCTCAAATAACACATGAATCAAAAAGTTGCCGGACTGAGTTTGAAAAATACAATATTATAGCTAAATTCGTTATTGTTCATCGGCCTTCCTATCTCTAAGACAATACAATAGGTCCAACGTTTCTCTAACAATTTTTATAGAATGCTTTATCTTCATACTCAAGCAAAAAATCCGCTTTATTATGATTGAAAATCTGTTAATATACCCCCAAATCGTCGATTCGTTGTGGTTTTTGATCCAATGTTAACAAACAAGGCATCCCCTTGCGTTGAGCTTATTCACACCCATATTGTCTTGTAAAATAGTAAACTGCCATATGATAACTTTGAAATGTCAGCTATCTCCCTCACATCTTCAAAGACGAAACGTTACTAAATCATGCTATCGATTTCTACACTCAAGTGTGGGTTGACATTATACCCAGTCATAAACCGATTAGTGAGAATAATGAGTTTTCAAAAGGGGTTAGATCATTATTGAGTAAAATATCTTTTCTCTTATACATTTCGATTCCTTCAAGTGTTCTTAAGTATAATTTATTGGAATTTATCAACAATTTGACGAAATTGAGTGGTCAGTTGTTAAAACGTGATTTGCAACTGCATATTTATCGATGTTGTTGTTCCGAATCTGTCCCTTATGCTCTTTATACCATGTGAGAATGTTTCTGGTTGTTTGTCCGACGTAGCACTTATTGCAATCTAAACATTTGATTTCATATATACTCGTTTTCAACATTGAGTTTTATCGAATGTATTTCCTAGCAGTTGTTTAATTTTCGTGGAAGTTTTGAAAGCCAGTTTAATATTAACCTTTTTGAAAATATTCTGGAGTTTGTTGTTTGTTTTCGGACGGAACTTGAAAGGGTGGAAAAGTTTTACCGTTTTTGCGCACGTGTTCCGCAAAGAACAGCGTGCTATCATTTCGTCACAATGTCTGTATTTTGCGATTTTTTTCCAAAAATGGTCTCAAACGATTCAGTTCGACTCAGTGATGAATAATCCAGGGTTAAATTCAATTCTGTCCGGCAGGTCCGGCCGTTAGCACGATAGCTCTCGAACGGAATGAGTTGAAGCGTTGAAATTTGTAAGGTAGTTATGTAGCGTAAATATCTCGGACGAGTTCCATATTGTCAAAATCCACCACGCCGTTTCGGAGTTATGGCCACTTTTCAAGAATATTTCCGAAACTAATCACTCGATCTATCTGAAATTTAGAGTCAAATTGTAGAATTATGATCGTTATAGGTGAAGTTTTGTATTATCGGATGGCTATAAAAAAGAAAAGAAAAGTCCAAATATTTGAAATTGATTTTTTTTTTATTTTCACTATAACTCGAAAAATACTGATCTGATTGAATTGAAGCTCGGTAGTTAGATGCAAAGTATCGAAGAAAACACTTGCGTAAAATTTCGTGGGGATAAAATGAGTAGAAAAAAATTCAAAAAATGTTTCACTATTACCGGAATATTTTGCTTGAAATTCCGAAACCAAATATCGGATTGAGTTCAATTTGAGCATTTCGGTGACCAATTATGACCTATTGGGGTGTGCAAAATTTCACTGACAACCGACCACTAGGAGCCTAAAAAAAAATTTATAATTTTGAACTATGTGGAATATATAACATCTGGTAAACATATTTCGACGTGATTTTTGCGTGTTTATCTGAATCGATGCGATATGTACGAGGGCAACTGATGTAAATATGGACGAGTAACTACATTGGCAATTGAATTAATGCGTGAACGATATGTGGAATTTTAAATTGGTTTTTAACATTTGTCTGAACGGTGAACAACTGGGGGTGTTACTGGAAGGCCATATTAAGAGCGCATGTTAATTATGTGAGTTTGCGAGCCAGTTTCGGGGAGACAGCATAGTGTCCGAGGTGTAGTGTTCATAACATAATCCTTGGGGCCAATATTGAAATTCATGCTGCCTCCTTCGGGCATTTTTCGTTATTCGCATGAGCTGACGAGAAATGATTCAACTGGAGGAGTTTTCGTATGAGAGGATTGGGGTTTTGAGGTAGATGATGCTATTCCTCCATAAAATCTACTTGTGAGGGTCCGCGCATGCGTGGAGTGAAGATGCGATATCTCCTGAACCATTGGTGAAGTGGCTTCTTTTTGGGTTGTATGGCTTATGTTGGGAGTGCTTTACGTCTAGCGGTCATGGCTTTGCTGCTGATCCGATATTGTGAGGTTTTTAGAGAAATTTCATGGCAATTCTGTTCACCGACAAGTCAGTTTCGAGGGAATAGCGTTATTTCCGAGTTGAATTGTCAGTATCGTAGCCTTGGGGCCAATTTATAAATAACTGTATTTGCATGATCTATATTAAATTCCGTTCAGATTGGGAGAATAGGCGTAAGCAATTGCGTTTCCAACGGAGGTCCCATAACCGCATTTTTTTATTTCTTTCTACGGTCAAACTAATTGCCAGACTGTATCGATAGTCAGAATTTGTTAAAGGAACTTCAAAAAATATAAAAAGCACTGACGTAAAGTCAGTACTCTTTGGCGCGCGTGTTCACGTTGGCTAATTTGAATTGAATGATAAGGGTTTCAAGCTCAGTGGATAGAACGAGCCCAGAGGGTAGTGGACACCGTTCACTGTCGGGTCATGAATTGAGAGTGCTGTGTCTAAGATGGCATAAGGATAGGGTAACAAAGTTGACAAAGAACACAACTGACTTTCCTTAGTCGCACAAGCTCCCTTGAGCTTCTGAGGTATCTTCTTGGTGAAGACTTGGGAGGGTCAGTATAATCTTAATCATGTTTATAGCACGCGCGCCAATAGCAGATTGACTTATTAATGAAAGAAAAAGTCTAAAAGAGCATTGATGTAGGGTCAACCTGCTTTGACGTGCATGCTATAAACATGATCATGATTATACTGATCTTCCCAAGTCTTCCCCAAGAAGATACCTCACAATACATACACAATAACAGAAAACAAGAGAAAAGAAGCCTTCGAGGTGCAAAAAGTTAGATAACTATAATGTTCTTTGTTTCAATATACAGGTTTTCATTGGGAAACCGAGGTACTCAAACGGCCAGTAGAGCACACCGAGGCGTTATAATTAACACTTTTTTTGCTGAACGCTCTTTGCTTTATTGATTTTGCCAACTTTTTCTAGGAGCCATAACAATCGATCTTCCCTGAATATTTTTTTGATGGTGGAAATATTCCTCATTCAAAACGCACATGGAGCACCACTTACTAATCACAAAGCAGAAACAGGTCCGGACAATGTTTCCCAAGCAACCTGGAAAAAATATTATTCCATTTAACTATTCCGAAACTAATTCCGAAATTTTTGACAAATTTCAGAATGAGTGTCCACAAACAAATAATTCTAAAGATTTTCGCTTACTGTCTAATGAAGGAGTCTTATGCAGGATCTGAAACGTTACAAGAAAGTTGTTTTAACGTTGGTATTGTTACGTTACTGTTTATTAGGCAAAATTCTTCTCTATATATTGCTTCTGATAAATATATAGTGTTCCTAGCAGAAGCAATTTTCAAAACAATTAAATTTTAATGTCATAAATATTTCTCAGAGTTTGGGAAAGAAAAATTAGAAAAAACCATTGAATAATACATTGTGATTAATTATTCTTTTCCTGTTTTCTTCTTGTATACTTATACCGGTTATTTTTTTCAGGAAAATACACTCACGATTTCAGATAAGCTTAGATATAATAATCGAAAAGATCCAAATAGGATGATCTTGAAGGCCAGTTTCGGCATCGAAATGCCAACCACCCCTTTCCCCTCATCTCGCGACATTTCGGCACTTCGCTATCTCATGTACGCAGAGGTTCAAAAGATTTATTGAGTGGAATATTGATGCCTACTCTTTCACACTGAATCTATAGCCGAAATTAATTTACCATTCAGCAATATATTTAATGATTAAATTGAAAACGAAGAATTATCCCGTTACAAAAATTATGTGATTGTGTTGTGGATTTAGCGGAAGATTTAAGAGAATGTCGGAAGGAAATACAATAATGAATACATTTCGGCACACAATTTGACAGCTAGTATTAAATCAACGGCATTATCAGGGAATATTAAAACCGTGAGATCATCTCTCAAAAATTAAATTTTGTTGCCTTAGTCTGAATAGGCCCTAGGTGAATTGAAACTCATTCTCCTTACTATCCATATTCAAAGCACTCAAGTTATGATTTTGACGGTGGGTTTCTGGAAACTTTGACAGGTCTTAATTGACATATCAGTAAGATTCTATGCTGAATACCAGTTCATTTTCAATACAACCATCGAAATAAATCTATAATCAAGCTAATTAAAGTTCACGAAAGCCACCGTTATTGTACCAAGGTCGCATTGGGCTCCAAATTAATCGGTGAGCTTCTGGACTACGTTAAATTGCAACTTCTTTATCGGAGAATATTTTAATGTAGGTATATTTAGATCATACCTAACTATCCAATCCGAACTCAGTCAGATCTAACCCATTCACGGAATTGGATTTCCCATATAAGCTTAAAACCTATCCTGGCAAATAGCAAGTCTTTAAGTAATTCCTTTCAAAATATATCTTGAATAAAATAGGCTGAATTCTTCATCAATAAGTCAAATGTACCTAACCTTGCGAGACTGTTTATGCACTAACCCCAAATAACATATATTTGGATGATATTACCATGGTATACGAGCGCACATCGAGATGTTCAGTTTTGTGTATTTCAGTTATCATCATTAACCATTTTTGCGCGCATGCGCTGGGTAACAGCCTGCTATAATTTTGCCCAAATGTCTGTAACTTTCTAATTGTTTGTAGAAAATTGTCTCAAACGATTAGGTTCGACTCACTGATGAAGAATTCGAATTCAAATTTGATTCTGTCCGGACGGCCGTTGCCACGATAACTTGAGAACGGAAATAAATAGCGACTTGAAATTTTCAGGGTTAGTGGTGCGTCCAAATGCGACGGACAAGTTTGTTAATGGGCATATTCGGCCTAACGATTTGCGAGTATACAAATTTTGTTTTCAAGCAATACAGATCCGATCAAATTAGGTTTCTCCAAAGTACCAGAACCTCAACCGGAAAAATTAAAAGATAAGAGGAAAAAAATTAAAAAAGTTGGGCAAGCCCTGTACACTGAAGCTTTGGCGCTCTTGTTCAAACTTTGACAAATCATATCTCGGAAAGTATTGGTTTCTCAGAGTTGGGAATGATATCAATGGATTCTTATGATGGAATTATTAATCCAAAACCAACAGACCAATTGTACCCAGTAACTAACTAATATTGTATCAATTGAAACTTTGCCAATATTTCAGTTTTGTTTTTGCTGGAGATATCCAAACTTACCAGAGTATATATTTCCATCATCATCATCATATGGATTATGCAAAAGATATCTATGATAGCTGAGGTTATTCCATTGGTAATTTTGCATTCAATCATACTTTTTTTGACATGTCTCTTATCTGTAGATGAGTTGACAATGATGAAATGAATGAACACAGATGAATTTCATAGATAGTGACGTTAATTTTCGATAACGTAAAAAAAAATTTTTTTTTCATTACTCCTAAACCATTGGTGGGCCGATTTCGCCCAATAACGAACTTAACCGAGATATTCATCTCCCAAACCTATACTCCGAAAATTTCAACTGTCTAGCTCATTCCGTTCGAGAGTTATTGTGCCTACGGCTGGCCGGACATAATCGATTTTGACCACGGATTCTTGATCCCTTTGTCGAACCAAAACGTTTTAGACCATTTTCAGACAAAAATTCAAAAATTACAGATATTTGGGCAAATTGATAAGCACTATGTACCGAGGAACAAGAGCGCCAAAATTAATACATAACCTTTCAATTCACCTCCGCTAATTTTCAAAGATATTCACTCTTGTTGTTAGAAATCCCTTCAATATTTGAATTTAAAAAAGGAAATGTTGTTGCTCGTAAGGCCAGGGTTTTTTTTTCCGAATCTGGTTTGGCCAATCCAAGCGATGATTATTCAGGACTTCAGATGTTCGAAGACCGGTACAGGTAACGTGAGACTATCATCCCCCATAGATATATGCTTCTCTTTCTATTCCATAAAAGAACGAAAACATGAGCCGAGAAATTATAATTTTAATATATTGGTAAATTGTTTGACATGATGTATCGACATGAAGACATATATGAAATTTTATTTCGAACGGAAAGAAATAGCGACTTGCAATTTGCACGGGTTAAGGCTGGTTTATGCTGGCTGGTAACTTTAACTTATTCCCTAACTTAACAATTGAAACATAGATTTCTAACGCTATGGTTGATACTGAGACTGAATAATCCGTTTACTTATTATTGATAATAATAATTAATAAGCTAATGGATTATTTAGTCGGATTATAAAGCATAACACTAAAAAATTAAACAAGCTCTGTGGGCAGGAGCTTTCTGGCGCTCTAGTTCAAACAGACAAATTATATCTCCGAAAGTATTGGTTTCTCAGAGTTGGGAATTATATCAATGTATTCTTATGATAGAACTGCATTATAAAGAAAATTCAATTCAAATAATAGTTTATTTATCAAGATTAAATGAGCAATCTGAGAATGAGAACTGCACCATGGAAGAAATCGAATTAAATCTGGCCAATTTTGCCCAATAACGAACTTAACCGAGATATTCATCTCCCCAACCTACTCTGAAAGTTTCAACTACCTAGCTCATGCCGTTCGAGAGTTATTGTAGAAAAACTTTTTTTAAATTTTGATTTTTTTGTTGACACTTTGCGGTAATCTGGTCAATACAAAACTTCACACGCGTATAAAGGCAATGATTCTACAATTTGATCCTAGATTTCAGATAGATCGAGTGATCGGTTTCGGAAATATTCATAAAAAATATTTTTACTAAAATTGGCCATAACTCCGAAACCGCTTGATGGATTTCTCCCATTAACGAGCTCGTCTGAGATATTTACGCTCCAAACCCACCTTGCAAATTTCAATCCGCTAACTCCTTTCGTTCGAGAGTTATCGTGCCTACGGCCGGCCGGCCGGACAGAATCGATTTCGACCTCGGATTCTTGATCAGTGAGTCATCGTTTAAGACCATTTTCATCGAAAAATTCGAAAATTACAGACATTTGGGCAAATTGATAAGCTCTCAGTTCCGAGGAACTAGAGCGCCAACAAGTTTCGTAAGACAATTGCCCAAAACAGGTTTAAAGTACCTACAAATAGTAGATTTTTCATAAAACATGTATCAAAGTAGAGTAATAATGAAAAATTACCTTGTAATCGATCAAAAATTTCCTGATCTACGTTCACCAAGTTTTCTCCTCTCTCGAACTGCAGAAATATGCTTTCAATATTTACATTCTATTTGCATTCTATGTCTATGGAAGAAAAGCAGTCTCACTACTCTCAGATCTCTTACTTCATGTTCCGTTCCGAAATGTAAGACTTTTCTGAGAAAAACTAATTTCGGAGCAAACAACTGAGATTTTTCTCACTTCGCTCACATTTCGGAATACACTTTATTCTCATAATTCTTCGATTGATTAGATAATGTCATGTCTCAGGATAATAAGTTGACATTATGACAATTCATACATAGATTAATTATATCACTCTGTGAAATACGATTTATCATTGATATTTTGCAAAATCACATCTCCGAAAGTATTAGCTTGTTAAAGTTAAAAATGATATCATTGGATTCTTATGGTACAACTGCTTATTGAAAAAAATTTAATCTGGAATTTGTTCTTTAAACAAAAAATTTTTTTTTGTTACTCCGAAACCATCTGTCCGATTTTGCCCAGTAACGAACTTAGCCGAGATATTTATCTCCCAAACCTACTCTGAAAATTTCAACTGTCTAGCTCATTCCGTTCGAGAGTTATCGTGCCTACGGCTGGCCGGCCGGCCCGACAGAATGAATTTCGACCACTGATTCTTGATCAGTGAGTCGAACCAAATCGTTTACGACCATTTTCATCGAAATATTCGAAAATTACAGACATTTGGGCAAATTGATAAGCACTCAGTTCCGAGGAACTAGAGCGCCAAAAATAAATGTCTATTATATATTATATATATACAGGGTGAGTCTTTGACCACTGCATTAATTAAAACCAAAGATTCCTCTCATCAAATGAAACACTTTTTTCATTTACCATTTTTCCAGATTCGGCTCAGGTGAAAAGTTACAAGCGTTTAAATATTTCACAATGTGCTAATACACTCCCGCATATAAATTATCTATGAAATTGTTGGCGGGCGAGAATAACGCATGGTAACGTGGTTTACAGCTTGATTCGGGATTCTAACGCTCAGGGACGGATCCATAAAAGTAGTGAAATTTCTGGAGTTTTCCATTTTAAAACATTCAATGAAGAATATCTCGAAAACGGTGCGTTTAAGGAGAAATGATGAAGAATAATATAATGTTCTAAAACGATGGAATATTCTTGAAATGACTTAAGAAAAACTTTATATGCTTTCTTTATGCTAATTTCGTTTAGATTTATGTATCCATGAGTCCATAACTAGAAAACCAGTAGAAGTAGAAAATAACTAATATTTGGAAAATATGTATCATAGTTATAGGAAACTTAACGCCAACATACATTTTATTCGAAAAAAGGATGTCAAAGCTACAAAATAAAAACTGATTTTTTTTCAAAATTTCAACAGCCTGTATCTTTTTACCTGAGCTGAATTTGGAAAAATATTAAAGGAAAAAAGTGTTTCATTTGATGAGAGGAATCTTTGGTTAAAATTAATGCAGTGGTCAAAGACTCACCCTGTATATATGATTAAGTTAAAGATACCAGCCAGCATAAACCAGCCTTTACGCATCCGAGTGGGAAAGTTATATTCGTTCTTGGTCATAATCGGCCCAATGCTTTCGGAGTTTACCCCTATAAATAAATGAAGCATGTTTTTTCCGTATTTCATTGATTAGAAGAACTTAACATCAGTTGGAGTACAGTTACTAACACACCAATAATAAATCAAATTGTTATTATTTTTTGCGCGTATCTTCTGGGAAACATCGCGTAATCATTTCGCGCAAGTGATTCTTGCCGAAAATGGTCTAAAACGACTGAATCCGACTTCCTGATGAAGAATCCGATGTAAAATTTGATTCTGTCCTCGATTCTGTCCGACCGGCCGGCTGGCCGTTTCCACGAAAATTTTCGAACGGAAGGAGGTGGCAAAATGGAATTTTCAGGGTAGGTTGCAAATCCGAATACGACGGACAAGTTCCTTAACGGTTATAATCGGCCGTAGGGTTTCGGTGTTATACCAATCTCAAATTTTGTTTTTCCAATAACTGCACTGTTCAGGTCCAATCGAATAGAAACTATATTTGTAGAATGCTGAGAGGAAGACTCATGCGAAATTTGGTGACAATCGTATATATCTGGAAGAAAAAATAATAAATAGCCTGTATCTCGGAAACTATTCGTCCAATATCGCTGAAATTTTCCGAAAGCATTCAGAACCTTATTATAAAGCCAAGTTTCAACACGATCGATTCTATATTGTTGGAGATATTGGCATATATTGGAAATGCTGCAGTGTAGGGCACGTTCAGCATCTGGATGACTTCCGAGCGGAAAAAGACAGCTACTTGCGAGTTTCAGGGTAGGTTCCGAATCGGATTATGACAGTACATTTCGTTAATCGGCATAATCGGCTCGGCGGTTTCGGAGATATGCCCGTATGAATTTATTTTGCTAATTCCTCAATAACTCAAAACGACCGATCCGATCCAATTCAAACTTGGTAGCAAATTGTAGAATGCCAAATTTTTCAAAAATTATTGAAAAAAATCATATCTTAAATTTGGTTTTCCCAATGACTCGAACAATACAGATCCATTCGAATTGCAATTAGATAGCTAGCTGAAGAATAGCTTAATGATCTGTGCAAAGTTAAGTGAAGATTTTTTTGCTAGAAAATTTAAAAAAAATGGGTTCAAGCCCTGTGGACAGGAGCTTTCTGGCGCTCTAGTTCAAACAGACAAATTATATCTCCGAAAGTATTGGTTTCTCAGAGTTGGGAATTAAATCAATGTATTCTTATGAAAGAACTGCATCATAAAGGAAATTGAATTCAAATAATAGTTTATTTATCAAGATTAAATGAGCAATCTGAGAATGAGAACTGCACCATGGAAGAAATCAAATTAAAATAGCTGAAATGAATTTGACTCTTTCTTATAGAACGGGATGAAATGTACGAGTATGAACACAGATCATATAATAAAGCTTAGATAGAATAATTATAGCATTCTGTGAAAACATAGAAGCACGTACGATTCATTATTGAAATTTAGAAAAATCATATCTCCGAAAGTATTAGCTTGTTGGAGTTGAAAATGATATCGATGGATTTTAATGGTGAAACTGCATCTTTAATAAAAATTACAGACATTTGGGCAAATTGATAAGCAATCAGTTCCGAGGAACTAGAGCGCCAAAAAGTGTAATTCCCTTTCCGGGATTTCAGCCCACCTACGATCTTATCGATCTCCGGTATTAGAATAAAACGTCGGTACTTACCTGGGATATTTATTCTTAATTTTCACTTTTCGACATAAAATCGCCACATGGGGGTTTATTTGACGGTTTCTTAACCCTGTCTCTCTAAGTCGATTTTGACGTTTCTCGAACCAACTATTAGCAAGGAACCAGATAATGTCATGTCTCAGGAAAATAAGTTGACATTATGACAATTCATACATAGAATTATTATATAATTCTGTGAAAACGTTAAAATATGATTTATTATTGAAATTTTGAAAAATCATATCTCCGAAAGTATTAGCTTGTTAGAGTTAAGAATGATATCATTGGATTCTTATGATAAAACTGATTATTGAAAAAAAAAAAATTTGGAATTTGCTTCTTAAAAAAAATTTTTTTTTTGTTACTCCGAAACCATCTGTCCGATTTTGCCCAATAACGAACTTAGCTGAGATATTTATCTCCCAAACCTACTCTGAAAATTTCAACTGTCTAGCTCATTCCATTCGAGAGTTATCGTGCCTACGGCCGGCTGGCCGGACATAATTAATTTCCACCACGGATTCTTGATCAGTGAGTCGAACCAAATCGTTTAAGACCATTTTCATCGAAAAATTCGAAAATTACAGACATTTGGACAAATTGATAAGCACTCAGTTCCGAGGAACTAGAGTGCCAAAAAGTATTTAAATTTTTTCTTAAAAAGCAGTGTCGTGAAGTCATAAGCTGTTGTGAGCATGTTCTGTTGCCTATTCAAGCCTACTACATAGGACAATAGAAAAAAAAATGAAAAAAGTTCTATTGTCTACATCATTCGTGCTTCTAGAGAATAAATCTGCACTGACGTGAGCTCCGTCTGCTTGGACACGCTTTTCACATTCTTAACTAGAGTGGTTACATCTGCGTGGCTTCCAGGAAAAAGAATAATATTTTCCCGATATTTCCAGCAATATAGATCTGATCGAGTTCATACATGGAACTTAGCTCTAGAATGAGATTTCAGCGATATCTCAGGATAGTTTCTGAGATCCAGATATTTTTCCAATAATTTTCCGTCTTCGTGTCAAAATTTTCCAACTTACTACCGAGATTCACTTCGACCTGATCAGTATTTTTCGAGTTATTGGTAAAATAAAATTTCATATAGCTATGACTCCGACACCATTCGTTGAATTTTGCCTATTAAGGAACTGAACTGTTGCATTTAAATTCCACTACCCAGCAAATTTCAAGTCTCTACGTCATTTCCTTCGTTATTAGACGGTCGGACCGACGGACAGCATTGAATTTGAGCACGGAATTTTCATCAGTGTGCAAAATCCCTGGCAAACCCTTCGATTGAGGCCATTCCTGGTCAAAATACCAAAAATACAGACATCGCTCGTATAAGTAGGACGAAAAAACGAGTTAAGGAATTCCATAGAATTCCACGGAATTTCACGGAATTCCTGCAACTTGTACACCATAATTCCAAGGTGGTTTGCCCCTCGGAAAATACAGATCCGATCGAATTGAAACTTGGTAACTGGTTGTGGAATAACGACGTAAAGACGTTAGTGAAATTTTGTGAGGATCGTATTACTGAAAAAAAAAATATGAAAAAATATTATGTATCTCACGATAACTTGGCCACGGAAAGATATAACGACTTCCAATTTTCAGGATAGGTCGCACATCCGAATATGACATTTGAATTTGTTAATACCTATGCATATTCGGTCAAATGGTTTGGAGTTAAACACATCTGAATTTTTGTTGTATTTTTCTCTATAACTCAAAATATACAAACCCGATCCAATTAAAACTCGGTAATTACTTGTAGAATGTCGACGCGTAAACTTTCTCGTAAATTCATAAATATCCTATCCTGAAATTACTTGAAAGTTAACTTACTTTTTTCGTATATTATTATAGACATTTAAATAATTTCAATTCAGATAGAATACATATGTCAGAATTAAGAATTTTGTGATCATATACGATTATGTCATTGATCAAGTCTGTCATTAAAATGCTAAGAAATGTATTCATATTATATAAAAGCAGAGAAAACAGTCTATTTCGATGGTAAATTCGATTAATAGTGTCCAATAGAGATGAATAGATAATAGAACATTCTCTTAAAAGCTCCTGACTTCACGATCGTTATTGGAAACCAAAAGGCCATCGACCTAACTCCTTCAGCCTAAACCGATTTCTATTAATTAGATTTAATTTATTGAAGAAACTCTTTCTTGTTTCGAACGTTGAAAATTGGCCGATTATGGGAATTATCGACATTTACATATTCTGGTTAAAATAAATTAAGTGCTATACCCATAGTTCGAGTGCCTATATCAGACGATTCTGGACAAAGTTGCCTATTTGAAATTGGAAAATTATAATGATCTTTTTCGATATTCTCTGCTAACCTGAAATTTTCGAAACACAAGCACTTCCGGTTATACATGGAATTAGAATAAATTTTCTGAAAACAAAATAATTTTATATTTATTCTTCTTTGATATGGTCAATTATTTAATTCTGAATGACATTTTGTTCGAACTGTTGCACTCGTCCAAATAGTTTTCACAATATAAAAAAAATGCGTTGTCAGTATCATCTTCATTATTATTACTCAATATCTTATGCGTAAATTGTCTTCACATTTCCGAAGTTGAAGAATGTGGAATAATTCTCATGATTGCGTTGTATTCTGCGTGGAAAATCAATGATAGTATTTTGACATGATTAAGTCAATAAATTCAGATTCATTTTAGATTTTCTTAATTTATATATTCTACCTAGTGCAGTCTTTCCGGAATGCACTTCATAATATTAATAATAATATTCTGTGGCCATAGAAGATAAATTATCCAATTTTAATTCATAAGTGACAGGTTTAATTATCAATTTGACACTACGTACAACATACAATGTGAAAATCGCAACTAGCTCTGAAATGATGGAATCTAGTAGCATATTCATGTTGAAATACTATCATTAGTTTTCCTCGCAGAATCCAACCCAATCATGAAAAAATTCTTAAAAAGCACTGACGTGAAGTCAGGAGCTTTTACGCTGATCTTCCTTTGTCTTTCAGACCTCATATACAGAGTCGATCGAGGTGAAAATCGGTACTCGATTGTAAAATGGTTGCTCGAGGTATCTGTGGAATTTCAGCGGATTCTGATAAATAGCTTCTGAAATAAAAAAAATTTAAGAAAAACATTATTTTTTTCTAGTGATAGGTAGGTACGCTATTCACAGAATTTTCCGAAAATTATTGCGTTGCCATTCAACAAGTAGTAAACAAACTTTAATTGGATCGTTTTTGTATATTTTGAGTTATTGAGGAAATAACAACAATATTTAAGCTGGGTATAACTCCGAAACTGTTTGGCTGAGTATGCCCAACAACGATTTTAACTATCCCATTTGGATGCGAAACCTGCGAAATTGCAAGTCGTTATCTCTTTCCGTTCAAAAGGTATTGTGGCAACGGTCACCCAACCAGTACTGAACTCACCCAAAGCAGCTCGAATCTCCAACAATATGAATCTGATCGTGTTCAAATTTGTTATTTGTTTGTAAAGCTAAGTACAGAATTTTTTTCGATGATTTTTCAAAAACTTTCAAGTGATACGATTTTCACGGAATTCAGCAAAAATTTGCGCGTTGGCATTATACAACAAGCAATTACCGAGTTTCAATTGGATTAGATTCGTATTTTTTGAGTTATTGATCATTGAACATCAAAATTCTCTAGTAATACGATCCTCACGAAATTTCCCAAATATCTTAGTCAGTATTCTACAACTAGCTACCAAGTTTCAATTTGATCGGATCCGTATTGTTTGACTAGAAAATTTGTACTCGGAAACAGTTTGGCCAATTATGCCCATTAACGAAATTGTTCGTCGCATTGGGATGCGCAACCTACCCTGAATATTTCAAGTCACTATTTCTTTCCGTTGGAAAGTTATCGCGACAACGGCCGGCCAGAGATAATCGAATTTGAGCTCAAATTCTTCATCAGTGAGTCGAACCTAATCGTTTGAAACTATTTCTCGGAAAAATATTCGAAAATTACATACATTTGGGTGAAACGATATCATGTTGTTCCTTAGAATATTCGGGCAAAAAATCAGGATCCAATTTGAAAAACGAAAATTATGGTCCACATCCCACATTTTTCTTCGAAAATTTGTAGATGGTTTACGCTTTCGATGCAGAGAACTACAATAATGAACTAATACCTAATGACTACGCATATTTTCCCTTTGTTTCACTTTTTGGGAAACTATTTTGACTATTACAACAGTCTGAACAGAAAGGCATTCAGAATTGAATTCTCAATCATATCAGAGAATAAAAACTTATTTTCATTCGCTGTATAACCGGAAGTGCTTAGGTTTGCAAAAATCAGTTAGATGAGTGGACAATTTCGACAAATATTATAATACGAAATTCGATATTTCAAATCTCGAACAGCTATCCTAGTTATCTCGAACTCGAACCTGGGACACCCGGTATATAGGTAATATGAATCAGGTGAAGATTTTATTCGGTCTCGTGCTGCCAGCATTGTATGCATTCAATAAACTGGATTCTAGCAGAAATTCGAACAGGCATTCACATTATTTTATAATTTCGAACTGATCTCGACGTCTTCAAATAGATTATTGTCTGTTCTGAAGGTTCTTGTCTTCAGCAGAAGAGGCCCTCGCGTGACATAATTTAATCGATATGCTGTCGCAAGCATTTCTGAGAATGACTCGCACGTCGTGCAGACGAAGGTACTACGTTGTTTCTGCAATAAAATAACAAATTAAATTTTCTGTTTGGAACTTCTATAATTGCGTAATTACCTCTCTAACAACTTCAAAGTTTCAAGAGCAATCGCAGACTTTTTCACCAGAGCAATCCAATTATTACGCCCTCTCTGTTCCACAATAAATGTAATTTTCCCATTTCCAAAGAATGCTCCATTTTCCGGCCAGATTTTCACAGTCAAATATCAGCAACAGCGAGAGTAAGTCTTTTCAGTCAACGGGGCTTGTATATATAACGACTCCCGGAGACGTCATTCGTAATTGTGGGACATAATTTGATGATAATTGACTTCAAAATTAAAGTTTGCACAATTTAACAGGCATCACGGACTTTTGAATACAATATTTGGTTAAAACATTGTCTGGTAGGTAGAGACAGATGCCATTTTGTTTCATTATTTCCAGTGTTAACCCAGATGTTACCAAAACTCTTACTTGTACAGTATTTTAATTCTGATAATATGTTTGGGTTCAGAATTTGCATCCAAATATATTCAGTGAGTACCATTTTGAAAAATTCTGATTAGTTTTCGAAAAATCAGCCGTCCTTTTGAAAGGACCCTGGTAATATGAACTGCTTTGGATATCTAAGTTTTATACAATATGAGAAATGTTCATATTTCTTGATTACAACAGAAAAAGATTTTTTTTTTATGGAAAAGTAGAAAGCATTGTTTACGATGGAGGCCTACTTCACATTTATCGTATAAGAAATTAACCTGTTTATGACATTAGGTGCATTGACGTTGTGTATCTTGATAAACTACCAAATGGCCGATGCTGTTGTACCGCGAATGACTATGAAGAGTAGCACTGAAACTTACAGGCCCTCTTTTCTTATTTTTCATGTAAGATTCAAGAAGTCCCTGTGCACTATATTTTCTAAAAGCTCAGTTGAATTTCTTGTTATTGTTTCACTGACTTTCCATGAATATATTTTTTTGCTTTGCTGCCCGAGGAATCATGTTGGTGATCCTAACGAAGGTCGACAAATGATGATCATCTTCATCAGTCTGAAGACTTACCACTTTGTCTAATTTCTGCTTCTGCTGTTAGATGCCTACCAGGTATATTGTAAACAGTAACGTCGTCTTCACTTCCCGAATTTTGATATGTGACTTTGGAATTTGCATTTTCAGGGGGGGCGGGTCAATATTAGTTAATGCGACGTCTCCAAACCATTTTCTACGTGTTTTCAATTTCCCCTAGTATTTCATGGAGCCGCAAGAGACGTTTGTAATAACTTTACTGTAAAAAGTGAACAAATTGTCAAATTTTATTTCAGAGTAATAGTCGTAGCCTATAACGCCATGGTCCTTTATAAAGGACGACATTATTGATGTACCAATTTTGAAAATATGGAAGAGTGGATGAAACGAAATTCTTATTGGAATTCAACCTTATACTATATTCAATAAGTTCATGGTCGATTAAAAACTAATTATCATAAAATAATGTTAGAATGCTTAACTCCAGTTAATAATGAAAAATGGCGATACCGTTGTTAAAAAATCAACAAGTAAAGAGCGTTCCTGCTAATCGGGTCCTTCATGAATGGCTTCGTATAATAAATATACTTATGCATATATTTCACAAATCAAATAGACCCCAGGGGGTTCATTGATCTGCCGATAAAGCAAGAGCAGACGCGTTTCTGGCTTCTTGGCCTTCATCAGTACCCTGTAGCTTTCCCAACAAATTCAACTAAACTGACCCGGGTTAAGCCTCTCTGAGCCGGCTTGGTCGATCATACCTAATCGCCCACGCCACCTATGAGACAAAACACGGAAATCAGCCTCTCCCCACCAGTGAATGTTTGAAGCGTGAAATCATATGCCACCATTCACTCGATATTTAATCAAGAACGAGGCCCGCAGAGCTCAGACAGTATCTTCTCAATGGCCATGAACGCTGTTTAGCGTTTTCAAAAATAATAATGAAAAATGGCGATACCGTTGTTAAAAAATCAACAAGTAAAGAGCGTTCCTGCTAATCGGGTCCTTCATGAATGGCTTCGTATAATAAATATACTTATGCATATATTTCACAAATCAAATAGACCCCAGGGGGTTCATTGAAAGACCCGATTAGCAGGAACGCTCTTTACTTGTTGATTTTTTAACTCCAGTTATCTCTAGAAGCTATTGAGAATTTGCTCTTCTATAACTAGCACTTCGATACTCAAGAACTGTTGATGGAATGAAAAATAAGCAAACAACAGGTGGATAGATATCCTATAGGAAGTAACGAATGCAGTGTCATCCCTGACAATAAAGCCGAACTTTTGTATTACAGACTTTCGTAGCGATCCTTTTAAAAGGACCATGATATAAAGCGGGTTTTAAACAACATTTTGGAGACAGGTCCTTGAAAGCCGTCAGGTTGGATTAGAATGGACAAGGTTTTAAATTTTTCACGCCGATACGGACCGACGAAAGCTGAAAAATTAGAAATCTGAAAAAATGGGAAAAGTAATAAAATTCAATATTCACAACCTGAAGGTACCGGGAACACTTCCCGTAGCCGTAATTTTTCTTTTTCGTTTTTTTGCGCGCATGTTATCATTCGTTCGAAAAGGGTCTCAAACGATTAGGTTCAACTCTCTGATGAAGAATTCGAGGTCAAATTTGATTCCCTCCAGCCGGCCGCTATCACAACAACTTGAGAACGAAATGAGATAGCGACTTGCAATTTTCAGGGTAGGTGACGTGTACAAATGCCACGGAAAAGTTCATTAATGGGCATAATCGGCCAAACGGTTTCCGAGTACTAATTTTGACTTCAACCAATACAGATCCGATCCGATGATATTATTTATATCACGATAACCTGCGAACGGAAAGAGATTGCGACTTGAAATTTTCAAGTTACGTTGTGCATCTGAATGCACCAATAGGGTGCGCATCAGAATGTGACCTTTAAGATCGTTGTTGGGCGTAATCAGCCCAACAGTTGGGGAGTTAATACCCATCTGAAATATTATTTAATCGATAACTCAAAAAATACAGACCTGATCGAATTGAAACTTGGTAGCTAGTTGTAGAATACCAACATAAAGACGTCTGTGAAATTTTGTAAGGATTGGATGGATAAACTATGAGAACGGAAAAAGATAGCGATTTGAAATTTTTAGAGTAGGCACATCCGAATGCGACATTTGAGTTCAAACCTGGTAATTAGTTGTAGAATGTCGACACGCAAATTTTTGCTGAAAAATTTCAAAAATATTGCAAAAATTTTATATCTCGGAAACTATCTGTCCAATATCGCTGAAATTTTGTGAGAGCCTTCAAAACCTAACTTTACCAAGTTTTAAATTCAACACGATCGAACAGTGTGAGCTCAGTAGCTGGATGGGTGACTGTTGCTAGAATAACTTTCGAACAGAAAGCGATAGAAACTTTTTAGGATGGGTTGGGCATCCGAATGGGACAGTTAAATTATTAGATATATAACGAATTTCAATTCTCATGAAATACATATATTATGTCTGTATAAAATTTCCTTGATCTTAGACAATTCTCTCATTACTGAAGTATGTCATTAAAATGTATTCATATCTCATAACAGCTGAGAAAACGGTCTATATCGATGGTAAATTCGGTTAAAAGTGTCCAATAGAGTTGAATAGACAATAGAACATGCGTGCAAAAGCTCGTAACCTCACTTCAGTGCTTGAAAATATTTTTTAATGGCTTAAATTGCGAATAAAATATTCTTTTTATAAAGATTTTGCCACTGTAAGTGAGTTAACTAAACTAACTTTGTTCGGAGACTCAGGTATATTATATTCTATTTTGAGTTCACTGTGGACTTATTATGAACACTATAAAAGTAACTACACTCTTGTCCACTACAGTTTTTTGTCGTCTGACATATGTTTCGGAAACAAAGTTTCCATCTTGAAAGACGAAGCGTTACTAATGCATGCAATCAATTTCTACATTCCTTAGTCATAAACCAATTAGTGAGAATAATGGGTTGTTAATAGGGGTTAGGTCATTATTGAGTAAAAAATCCTTCCTCTTATACATTTCGATACCTTCAATTGTTCCTATAGGTAAGCTTTATTGGAATTATTATTATTATTATTTTTTAATTGCAAGTTCTAATTCACTGAGGAACAAATTAGATAAAAAGGGGGAAAGGGGGTTACCCATGGCTGTACCGAAAGTTTGTTTATAATATTTATTGTCAAAACAAAAGATATTTTGCTCCATGCAAAGCGGGGTTAACATCAAGTACTCATTGATTTCTTATTGAGGAATATCTAAACTAGAAAGCCAGTCTTTCAAATTTTCTATTCCGATTTTAACCGGGGTGTTTGGAAATAAAGAAACTACGTCCCACGAAATGAAGCGGTCTTTATCATCGATTTTGAAATTTTTCAACTAATTGGTACGATTTTTTTATTGTCAATGTCTGAGGAGTTCGAAAGCTATCGAACTCCTTAGACTCGAACTCCTCAGACATTGGCAATAAACAATTCGTACCAATTAGTTGAAAAATTGGAAAATTTCAAAATCGATAAATCTGCGGTTGCAAATCACGATTTATTTATTGGCCATTTAGGATACAAACAGTAAAGAGATTTACCAACAAAGTATATCCACATCGGAGAGTGCTGTCCTGTATTCGTTCTACGAAATATTACGTCGAAGAGGGCTCTGTCTCGCCGATCTCCTCCCGGCACATGCAAACTGATTTTATTGAGAAGAAAGGGTGAATCAATCCCAGTGTGTATAATTTTATGGAGAATACAAAGTTCCTGCACCGTCCAACTATCCTTCAAAGCTAAAATGTGAAATTTTGCTTCTATTTTCTATGATGGTATAAGTTTGGAAAGCTAGAAATTTTAAGAATTTATTTTGAATTCTCTGTATTCTTTTAATGTGAACTTCGTAAATAGGATTCCAGATTACGGATGCGAAAGACAACTTACTGTGAATAAACGCGTAGTACCTTCCAGTAAAGACTCTAGGATCTTAACAACTAGCCACTCAATTTAAGAAAATTCCGTCAAATTGTTGAAAAATTCCAATAAAGCGTACCTAGGAACAATTGAAGGTATCGAAATGTATAAGAGAAATAATTTTTTACTCAATAATTACCTAACCCCTATTAACAACCCATTATTCTCACTATAATTGGTTTATGGCTGAGGGTAGATGTATTTTTTTATAATTTAAATTTTTAATAAATTATTTCTCATAAAGATTATTATGCAACTGTCGAAGTAGAGAGTTCAGTAGACCTACTTCATCCGAAAACTTAATAGGTATATTATAATGATAACTATTTTCTCTCTAATGTGCCTCACCAGCTAATATACTGTCACGAGCCGACCCTGATCTATAGTCCAAGTATTTTTGAATTGATTTGAAAACCTTCAAAGTACTCATCTAGTTAGATAATCTATTCTCATTCATAAAATAAACTGACTCTGAAATAACAACGCATAACATCCAACAACATTGATGGAGTTTTTTAACCCCAACTACTATCAACAGTCGAAAATAGGAAACTACAGACAATTGAGTAAAATGGCGAATGGGCTGGTGAGATAGGCGGGCACACAACAAACTATAAATTATTCAATTTGGTTGGGTACATTTGAACACCTATAGTTGAGAGCAATGTTTCAATTGATGTTTTCGAGAAATCAAACATGCCTGGTTGAAAGCTTTCAACTCCTTGTAAGGAATTTTATTAAACTGTCTGTAAATGTTTGCATGGAATCGTTAATGTGTGTATATTTCATTTTAATTTATACCTTTTTCAAATCTGAATGATTTGAAATTTTGTAATAATTGGCAATACCGAAGACAATTATATAAAACCAAAACAAATCAAATTTAATTTCAAAGTCATGAAATCAACGCATGTTCCTTCGCCATTTTGCATCGCATGATATAGACATACCCCATTCACTTTTATACAGTCTCCCGGTTGGCCATGATTTAGGTCTATCATGTTTTGTAATTAAAACTGAGGCAGCACTCCTGAAATATCGCCAATGTCAACTCAATTATATATATATATATATAAATTTAAATATTGACAGCTTTCAGGAAAAAGAAGTCTTAGCAGCCCTGACATCCATAAAAGCAAAACGCACTACAGGACCGGATCAAATTCCTGCATTTGTTGTTAGAGACTGCGCTTCAGTATTAACTCGCCCCTTAACAGTTCCAATCAATATTTGCATTCGTTCACATACCGTTCCTTCTTTGTGGAAGTGCTCTAAAGTGTGTCCGATCTTTAAAAAAGGCACGCGAACTGATATAAAGAACTACAGGCCGATTTCAATTATATGCAATTTTGGTAAAGTCTTTGAAATGTTGTTACAAGGAGTTCTGTATCAGCACGTTCATAATTATATTTTAGACCAACAACACGGCTTCGTTAAAGGTCGATCAACAATGACAAATCTAGCCGTTATTACACAGCACATAGCGGAAAATATTGATAGCAGAGTTCAGACAGATGTTGTTTACATGGATATGACCAAAGCATTTGATAGACTTGACCATAATTTGATACTACAAAACCTCTCGAATTTCGGCTTATCGAGTACGACACTTGGATTGTTTAAATCGTATCTGTCCGACCGTACGCAGTATGTGCAGTTATATGGATTTGTGTCTAACAAATACCTCGCCAAATCGGGTGTTCCGCAGGGATCCAACCTCGGCCCACTATTGTTTGATATTTTCATTTATGACATTGGTGACATAATTGAACTTAATTTCTTGCTGTATGCTGATGACCTGAAGATTTTCTCTCCTATCGTTGATGCGTCTGACTGTGAGAGACTATCAGAAAATCTAAATCAGGTCAGTCTATGGTGCAGTCGTAATAAGTTGACGTTAAATCCTGCTAAACGTTGCGTAATGACATATACATTGAGATCTGATCCAATTATATTTGATTATAAGATAGATAATCATTCTCTAGACCGACCATCTAATTTTAAGGATCTTGGAGTTACTTTCGACCCAGAACTGTCTTTTAAAGTCCATGTGGACGATATAGCTGTCTTAGCAAACCGCATGTATGGATTTCTTATTAAAGTGGGTCATGACTTCAAGAATACGGATACGCTTAGAGCTCTTTACTATGCTTTTGTAAGATCTAAGCTTGAATATGCATCGGTTATCTGGAACCCATATTATCAGGTGCACATTTATAAACTGGAAGCAATTCAAAGAAGGTTTCTCAAGTACTTGAGTTTTAAAATAGATCGAACTTATCCGCAGATTGGCACGTCACACGAGAGTTTGTTGACAAGACATGGCTTTTTCAGTCTGGACATAAGAAGAAGGTGTTCAAGTGTCATTGCGCTATACAAAATAGTTAAAAACGATATTAGATGTCAATGCTTACTACATCAGATAAACCTTAAGGTACCCCGTCGGGCATCTCGGTGCGCCGACTCATTCTATACTTCCACGCCACGAACGAATATATTAAAGAACTCCTCTGTTCATACTATGTGTAAAATTGGTTCAAGCACTGACGTGAAGTCAGAATCTTTTGCGCGTATGTTCTATTGTCCATTCTTCTGTATTGGACACCCTTAATCGAATTTACCATGGTTAATTATGTTGTCCATTCTCCTATATTGGACACTCTTATTTCGAATTTACCATGGTAAATTCGAATTAAGTGTCCAATACAGGAGAATGGACAACATAATTAACCATGGTAAATTCGATTAAGGGTGTCCAATACAGAAGAATGGACAATAGAACATACGCGCAAAAGCTTCTGACTTCACGTCAGTGCTTGAACCAATTTTTTTTTCGTGATTTTTTTTTAATTTTCTAGGGGTGCGGTTCTTAAAATTTTTTTTTTTAATTTTTTTCAAATTTTCTAGGGATACGGTTCTTACAAAATTTTAAACACGTCTTTATGCTGATTTTCTACTACTAGTTACCAAGCTTCAATTCAATCGAATCTTTATTTTTTTAGTTATCAAGGAAATAATATTCCAGGTGGATATAACTCGGAAACCGTTAAACCGATTATGCCCAAAAACAAACTCAACTCTTCTTTTCGGATACGCAACCTACCCTGCAAATTACATGTCTCTATCTTCTTTCGTTCGAAAGTTATCGAGGCAACGGTCACCCATTTACTGAACTCACACAAGAATGCTCGAATCTCCAACAATATTCAACCGATTGTGTTAAAACTTGAAACTTGGCAGTAGAGTTAGGTTATGAACGCTCTTGCAAAATTTCAGCAATTTCGAACGGATAGTTACTGATATATAGATTTTTTTTTTTTTTTTTCAATGATTTATTAAAACTTTTATACGAATGCTATCCTCACCAAATTTTGCAAACATTTTTGCGTTGGCATTCTACAACTAATAACCAAGCTTGAATTCAGTCGGTTCAGTATTTTTCGAGTTATTGAGGAAAAAAAAACCACCAAATTTCAGATAATTTCAGATGGCTATAACTCTAAAACCGTTTGGCCGATTATGCTCATAAACAAACTCAAATGTCGCATTCAGATGCACAACCTAACCTGAAATTTTCAAGCCGCTATCTCTTTCCGTTCTCAGGTTATCGTCACAACAAAAATATTTTTTAATAATTTTTTTAAAATTTTCTAGCCTCACGATTCGCCCAAAATTTCACAAACGTGCTTAGGTTCATATTCTACAACTACTCACCAAGTTTCAATTCAATCGGATTTATATTGGTTGAAAACAAAATTATTACTCGGAAACCACTGGGTCGATTATGCCCATTAACAAACTTGTCCGTCGTATTGCGATGCGCCATCCACCCTGAAAATTTCAAGTCGCTAGCTCTTTTCGTTCTCAAATTATCGTGGCAACGGACGGCCGGACGGCCGGCCGGACAGACAAATTTGACCTCGAATTCTTCATTGGGGAGTCGAACTGAATCGTTTGCGACCAATTTCGTCAAAAAATTCGAAAGTTACAGACATTTGGGCAAAACTATAACGCGATGTTCCCCAGAACATACGCGCAAAAACTATAATTCAATAAGTGAACAACTTGATATATTTTGTTGAGATGTGCATAAAATTAAGAAGTTTTACTTTCGGTGATAGTATTCTTGAATTGGTTACAAGCTTTTTTTTGTTGTTGATCTTATTGTGTAGCTTGTATTAGTCTTAAGTTTTTTCTATTGATATTATTGTGTACTTTTTACTTGGTTCCTGTTCTGTAATTGGAAATCTTTTTTTTTTCCGTAGAACAGTGTAAATAAATAAATAAATAAATAAATAAATTCTTTGAGACGTTGCCAATTTCTACTCTCAACAATCAGCATAATGTTCCATCGTAGACAAGATATTATCACAAACCATTATCTTCGAATAATAAAGAACTCTGCGCTTTGAAATTTAAAATTCCGAGAGCAGTTTTGAAGCAGCAGAGACAAAGTATCAGGAAGTGCTATACAGAACTGAAATCTGCAATATGAAAACTTCAATCTGTCTCAGGACATGTTGAACTCTGGAATGAAATTACTTAGTTTCCTATCCTATATATAACTATATTTTATCAAGGTTTAATAGTGACTCGGGCTTCTTAGTACTACTACATTTTGAAACTGGTGTACCTATTTCAAGTTGTGCAACAAGGTATTTAAATATCTTCTGTAGGCTTATTTCTTGAGAATTTAGAAAAGTGGGGAATTCCATAGATACGTCTTTTCGTTTAGAAGTTTTCCTGATGCCGGGTTATTCTGGTGGTTTCATTCTTTTTGGCGCTCTTGTTCCTCGGAACATAGTGCTTATCAATTTGTCCAAATGTCTGTAATTTTCGAATTTTTTGATGAAAATGGTCTCAAACGATTTGGTTCGACTCACGCATCAAGAATCCGTGGTCGAAATCGATTATGTCCGGCCGGCCGTTAACATGATAACTCTCGAACGGAAGGAGTAAAAGGATTGTAATTTGCATGGTAGGTTTGGAGCGTGAATATCTCGGACGAGTTCGTTAACACGTGAAATCCATCGAGCGGTTTCGGATTATGGCCGTTTTTAGTAAAAACATTTTTCATGAATATTTCCGAAACCGATCTATCTGAAATTTGGCATCAAATTGTAGAATAATGACCTCCATACGCATGCGAAGTTTTGTATTGATCGGATTGCCGTAAAGTGTCAAAACAAATTTTTATAAATTTTTAAATTTTGTTTCTACAGTAACTCTCGAACAGTATGAGCTAGGCAGTTGAAATTTTCAGAGTATGTTTGGGAGATAAATATCTCGGCTGAGTTCGTTATTGGGTAAAATAGGCCAGATGGTTTCGGAGTAACGAAAAAAAAAAACTTTTTTTTAAATTACAAATTTCAAATTAATTTTTTTAAGATGCAATTTCACCATAAAAATCCAGTGATATAACTTTCATCTCTAACAAGCTAACATTTTCGGAGATATGATTTTTCGAAATTTCAATAATGAATTGTACTTCTATGTTTTCACAGAATGCTATAATTATTCTATCTATGAATTATTATATGATCTGTGTTCATACTCGTAAATGTCATCCTATTCTATAAGAGAGAGTCAAATTCATTTCAGCTATTTTAATTTGATTTATTCCATGGTGCAGTTCTCATTCTCAGATTGCTCATTTAATCTTGATAAATAAACTATTATTTGATTTGAATTTCCTTTATGATGCAGTTCTATCATAAGAATACATTGATATAATTCCCAACTCTGATAAACCAATAATTTCGGAGATATAATTTGTCTGTTTGAACAAGAGCGCCGAAAAGCTCCTGTCCACAGGGCTTGAACCAATTTTTTTTTCAAATGAACTATCGCAAAGTAACGGAAAACTATCCATTATTTTTAAATAAAATTTTAACACTTGATTCTTGATTTCCGTGCAAGAAAATAGCATAACTGAATCTTCCAATCAGTTTATATACGTGAAATATTTCCAGTAACAACAGAGGAAAAAATTTTTTCAACATTCGCCGGGTCTTTGGAATTGTTGAATTCACATAACATCTTCTCAAATTCATTTTTTTTTCCGCAGTAAATTCCCATTGTGAAAAATACGTAATTACTACGACCTCTATATGTAGAGAGGACAAAGTTGCTCAGTTATCTGACAAAAAATTACTATACTTAACCTAAAATTTTCAAAATATACACGGTGAAATGAGTATAAATGTTCATTCATTTTCATTTAAATAAACATAAAAGCCACAGAGATAATTATATTTCGATAATTTTCTGTGCGTGACTACTATCGTACTAAAATAGAGTCATATAGACGTTTTCCAGATCTACCTACTTCACAAAGCGTCAAATATATTTATAGAAATATCACATCGAGTTTAGTAACGAACGTATTTCAGAAAACGTCATTATCTATACTTGCGCGCATGGTCTAGTGGACAGATTCCGAATCCGGATGCGATGGTTAAGTTTATTAATGGGCATAATCGATCAAACGATTTCACAGTTACTCATCTGATATTTTGTTGTTAGTTCCTCGGTAACTCAATAATACGAATCCAATGGAATTGAAACTTGGTAGTTATTTGAAGAATGACGGCGCTCAAATTTTAGAAATTTCTCCAATCTTGTTGATTTCTCTCTTGCCTTTTCACGAACATTTGATGCCTGAACGTGATGTTCTACATCCACCAATGGCGGTCACGTACATTTTCCGAGAAATATGGAACATGAAAACGAATTATTAAATGGTTACTTTCTGGGTTTTCTCTCCCAAGCTCTGAAAAATATCTATAAAATATAAAATGTATTATTTTGTGATTTGCTTCTGCTTAAATAACAAAAGAGATTTATCAGAAGCAATCAATCGAACAATATTTCCTAACAAACAATAACGAAATATCATCAACGAGGAAACAACTATATCACAACATTTAGGAGTTTATATCAGACTACTTCGTCAGACACTTAACGAAAATCTTCAGAATTATTTTTTGTTGATTGCTATTCTGAAACTCGAGAATTGAATATGTAAATTCTGATGATTAATAAGGTAGAAAGTCCAGAAATTGTTAATTTTTCAGATGATATTAACCTTCTAGTAGCGGAAAGCAGTAATAGCTTGAAGAAAGAACGTAGTGAGTTGTACAGATGTGTTGAATAATGATTTCAGTATAAACATCATCAGCCGAACTAATGTCCTTATATTCAGAGGAAGTAGCTCAAAAAATAAAACATAAGAAATAAATCTTAACAGCCAGATTGTCAAGAGTGTCAAGACCGTAGAGTGTGCTAAATTTTTGGGCATAAAAATTGACGTGTTCTTGAAGATTTCCGCACATATTGAAGATCTATTGAAGAAACTCAATAAAGTAATGTGCGCTTTCAGGATCGTGAGCAGATGCCATAATGAAGGTGTAAAAAAAGTTTTATATGATGCTAATTACGATTCGTTAATGAGATATGGAATTATTTTTTGGGGAATAAGTACCTGCTTTAGGTACCTTCATAGGAACAACAAGGAGTTGCTTAGATATAACACGAATTTTACATACAACACAAGAACAGCTAATATTAATTATCCACATCACAAGTTAACCTAACAGAAAAGAATCCGCCATATACATGTATGTGGGTTAAGATATTTGATAAATTACCCCAGAATCTCGAAAAAATAGAAAATTACAAACTTTTTAAGGCAAAAACCAAAACACTTTTTGTAAATCTTGAACCATATTGTTTAAGCGAATATTTGAATTGATTTTAAAATTATATAATGGAACTTTTCACTCCATTTTTTTTGGCGCTCTAGTTCCTCGGAACTGAGTGCTTATCAATTTGCCCAAATGTCTGTAATTTTCGAATTTGTCGATGAAAATGGTCTTAAACGATTTGGTTCGACTCACTGATCAAGAATTCGTGGTCGAAATTCATTCTGTCCAGCCGGCCGGCCGGCCGTAGGCACGAAAACTCTCGAACGGAATGAGCTAGGCAGTTGAAATTTTCAGAGTAGGTTTGGGAGATAAATATCTCGGCTATGTTCGTTATTGGGCAAAATCGGACAGATGGTTTCGGACTAACAAAAATAATTTTTTTTACAAAACAAATTCAAAATTAATTTTTTTTTCAATAAGCAGTTTTACCATAAGAATCCAATGATATCATTTTTAACTCTAACAAGCTAATACTTTCGGAGATATGATTTTTAAAAATTTCAATAATAAATCGTATTTCTACGTTTTCACAGAATTATATAATTATTCTATGTATTAATTGTCATAATATCAACTTATTTTCCTGAGACATGACATTGTCTAATTCCTTGCTAATATTTGGTTCGAGAAACGTCAAAATCGACTTAGAGAGACAAGGGTAAAAAACTTTCAAATAAACCCCCATGTGGCGATTTTATTTCGAAAAGTGAAAATTAAGAGTATATATCCCATGGTAACTACAGACGTTTTACCGGAGATCGACACGATCGTACGAGGAGCCCGAGAGCCGGTGTGTCTACGCAGTCGGGTTTTCGGTTTCCGAACGAGAGAAGGCGGGCTCAAATCCCGGAAAGCGAATTACACTTTTTGGCGCTCTAGTTCCTCGGAACTGAGTGCTTATCAATTTGCCCGAATGTCTGTAATTTTTATTTAAGATGTAGTTTCACCATTAAAATCCATCGATATCATTTTCAACTCCAACAAGCTAATACTTTCGGAAATATGATTTTTCTAAATTTCAATAATGAATCGTACGTACTAACTAAGCTCTATTCTATGATCTGTGTTCATACTCGTACATTTTATCCTGTCCTATAAGAAAGAGTCAAATTCATTTCAGCTATTTCAATTTGATTTCTTCCATGGTGCAGTTCTCATTCTCAGATTGCTCATTTAATCTTGATAAATAAACTATTATTTGAATTCAATTTCCTTTATGATGCAGTTCTTTCATAAGAATACATTGATTTAATTCCCAACTCTGTGAAACCAATACTTTCGGAGATATAATTTGTCTGTTTGAACTAGAGCGCCAGAAAGCTCCTGTCCACAAGGCTTGAACCCATTTTTTCTTTTTATGAGAGTTTAATTTAATTTGAAATAAGGAATCTATACATCTATCTATTGGATCAAGTTTAAATCGAGGACGATATCGATGAGTTACATATCATAGACAAGATATAACAATTCTCACTAGAGTTGAATTTAGGCGAGTTACCAAAACAGACTGGTTAAGATCAATAACTAATTGCTCTTGATAGAAAGGGATTTGTCTTAATCAGTCGGTTTTTGGTTACTCCCTTAAATTCGACTAAGGTATTTTACGAATGTTATTACTGACGTATCGACTTCTCGAATTTGACTTCGGCCGATCTAATTCATAAAATTCTCTACATCACGTCAAAAATCAAAAACTGTTGACAACTTTGCTGGTTATTGAGTGAAAAGCCAGTAGACATCTTGATCGTTAGAATATTTCGATATTCCAGCAATATATCTTCACCAATATAGATCCGATCGACTTCTAATATAGAACTTTACTGTAAAATAGTGTTTTGAAGGCTCTCGCAGAATTTCAACGATATCTGACGGATAGTTTCTGAGGTACAGAATTTTTATTAAATATATTTTTTTAAATTTTCTAGTCTTGCGATGCTCACAAAATTTTGCATAAGTGTTCGTATTTTTCAACTAACTACCGCGCTTTAATTCGAACAGATCACTGTTTGTCGAGTTATTGGGAAAAAAGAAATTTAAGATGGCTATAACTCTGTAAAAACTCGATGAATTTTGCCCATTAACGAACTAAGTCAGCGCATTTAGACTCCAAACGTACTCTGAAAATTTAAACTCTCAAACTCATTGCATTTGAGCGTAATCGTGCTGGCGGTGGGACAGAATCAATTTTTACCACAGATTATTTACAGACATTTGGACGAATTGATAGGCACTCTGTTCACCTGAACAGCTTGTCGAAATTGAAATCAAACAGATCTCCGTTTCCGTTCTTCTTTAATTCTTCCATTTATACGCATAGGAAAATTGACAATTGTAATGAAATTAAAACAGAACTGAGAATTGATAAGACCGTCAAAACGGCTCTTTATAGTGGTCAATCATACTAATGCCTCGATATTCCAAGATCGATACGGGAACATTTACCGTATTTGCATACTTAGGACAGATAACAGTTATTCAGCTATTTATTTGTTTGATTTGTTCGAGTGAGGATAAATCAGGAAGCAATTCCCTTCACCTGAGATAAACGAGCATTTCGCAGCCCACCGCGATCCGGCTATTATGGCTATGATGCTCTCACGTGTTTACCATACCAATATTGACCCTGTTCTTGACAAAGGTGGAGCCCCTGCCGTACTCGCGCGCGGGCTTCCTTCCCAAGGCTCCAGGGGTTCCCGAGGGGGAGACCGTGCCAACATACCCTGTTTCGCAATACAAATCTCAGACTGGATATAGAATATTTCCCACGGCGCCCGACGCTGATGCAAGGTAAAGTACACAACTCCGTTAGGCGCGCGCTATGTCGACGTTTCTAGTTTAAGTGGTTCGAGAACGGCGAGGTCCGTAATCTGGTTTTGGCGCGCTCTGGTGGTGTCGTCGTTGAATTTTAGGTTAGGAGTATTAGTGGGGCAGTGGAATTAGTTATGGAGGTGAAAAGGTGGAGGTGCGAGCTGCTCCCGGAATTGGCAACACTGGTGCTGCTACACGATATCTGACGGACTGCTTATTAGTTTATCCGTCGATCTCGCAATAGTGACAATATTAAATGGTTCGTTTCTATGTTTTATTTCCCAAACTCTAGAAAATATCTATAAAAGAAAAAAATATTCCTTCATGAATTGCTTCCGCCTTAGAATCGCAAGAAATTTGTCCAAAGCAATCCATCGAGCTATGTTGCCTAACAAACAATAACGGAACAAAATATCAACGACAAAACAACTATTTCGTATTCGTAACATTCGAGTCTATTTCAGACTCCTTCGTCAGACACTAAACAAACATTTTCAGATTTATTTTTTGCGCGTATGTTCTGGGGAATATCGCGTTATCATTTTGCCCAAATGTCTGTAACTTTCGAATTTTTTTACGAAAATGGTCTCAAACGATTCGGTTCGACTCCTCAATAAAGAATTCGAGGTCAATTTTGATTCTGTCCGGCCGTTGGCACGATAGCTTGAGAACGGAAAGACCTAGCGACCTGAAATTTTCAGGGTAGGTGGCGCATCCCAATACGACGGACAAGTTCGTTAATGGGCATAATCAGCCCAGCGGTTTCCAAGTAATAATTTTGTTTTCAACCAGTATAAATCCGATCGAATTGAAACTTGGTGGGTAGTTGTAGAATATGAACCTAAGCACGTTTGTGAAATTTTGTGCGAATCGTATGGCTAGAAAATTTTAAAAAAATTATTAAAAAATATTTTTGTTGTCACGATAACCTGAGAACGGGAAGAGATAGCGGCTTGAAGATTTCAGGTTAAGCTGTGCATCTGAATGCGACATTTGAGTTTGAGCATAATCGGCCAAACGGTTTCAGAGTTATAGCCATCTGAAATTTGGTTGTTTTTTGTTCCTCATTAACTCGAAAAATACGATACCGATTTAATTCAAACATGGTTATTAGTTGTAGAATGCCAACGCGAAAATTCTCGCAAAATTTCGTGAGGATAGTATTTGTAGAAAAATTTAAAAAAATTCTATATATCAGTAACTATTCGTCTGAAATTGCTGAAATTTTGCAAGAGCCTTTAGAACATAACTCTACTGCCAAGTTTCAAGTTTTAACACGATCGGTTAAATATTGTTGGAGATTCGAGCAGCCTTGTGTGAGTTCAGTAGATGGGTGACCGTTGCATCGATAACTTTCGAACGAAAGGAGATAAGGACTTGCAATTTTCAGGGTAGGTTGCGTATCCGAATGAGAGAGTTAAGCTCATTTTTGGGCATTATCGGTCTAACGGTTTCCGAGTTATACCCACCTGGAATATTATTTCCTTGATAACTCAAAAAATGGAAATTCGATCGAATTGAAGCTTGGTAACTAGTCGAGATTGTCGTCGTCTGTCATATGTTTCGGAAGCTATGTTTACATCTTCTGAGACGAAGCGTTATATACAGGGTGTCAATTTGCCCGGTCAATTATGTCACGACAGGGATGTTTTGAGTGAAAATGCCGAAACAGGTCAATTCTTCTCAAGCCTAGATGTAGGGGTTGTCACCCCCAAATTTTTAATAGGAAATAGAGGGTGAGCTATACCTCAATTGAAAGACAACTTGTTCCTCTACATGAATTCTACAGTTTGCAAATTTTTATTGAGTCCTTGAAGTAGTTACAGGGCGTTCATACTTAGTGTACTACTCAAACGAGATGCTCGAAATGATTTCCATTACCTTCCAAACAATAATACAGTCTGTTCTCAAATGTTGTATGTGTGTGTATGTCTCCCTCCGAATGAAAATTGACCTGTTCCGGCATATTTCTTCAAACATCCCTGTGGTTGTGTTCGAAAATTAACTCCACGGAGTAGAGTAGAGTTTTTGAAGGTTTGATAGATTTACTCTGGAGTCAACTCTGAAACTGACACTGACAGTGAAATAAGGTGCCAATATCGGAAAATGGGTTATGTTGGTTTAAGAAAGATCCTATTGTTATTGTTTTCTTCACATATATGTAACTCTAATCATAAATATATATTGTGAGCAGTATTAAAACTATTAAATTACCTCATAAAACAGTGAGACAAAGTTAATAGATTTTCCGTCCCTTGAGTGATGTCAGTTTTGACAGGAGTAAAATGAACTCCGAGTCGAATACACCGACTTTTCGGACGACAGTCACAGAGTAAAATTTACTCAAGCTTTCAGTATTCGAACGCAATGGAGTAAATATTACTCTACGGAGTTAATATTCGAACACAACCTGTCATGACATGATTAACTTGGCAAGTTTTCAAATTGACATCTGGTATATAGTATCAGTAGCGACAAGAGTATTGTTCGTAGTGCAATGTAGGCAACTGGTATCATCTAAATGGGCCTTAATTTATTGTATAGAGGGCAAATTTCTGATGTCAGAACTATACTATGATTGTTTCTCAATAATGAATTAACTGTTCAACGTACACACAACGAAATACAGAATAATCATTCTAATTAAACCGCTTTATTAGATGTTAAGACCTCAAATTATTCTATATTACACAGAGCACCAATGAATTGATTCTAATTATTATTTGCAATCTCCATAAGTTCTAAGTAGATTTATAGAGTCAATTTACGGTATAAAGGCGAAAATTCATGAGACGATTTTGTCGTCCAAAAGCAACGACGCTGTCGTTCAAAATTTCATATATAAACATATTACTGATGTTTTAATTCAAGTTCAGGTGCATGCTGTTCTAGTTCATTTACGAGGATATATAGTGTCTAATTGATCCAGATAAAGCTTTGGTTAAACAGTTATCCAATAATTAAAATGATTTTTTCAATATATGATACATATATATTATGTGAAAATAATTATTAACAATAAGTGTAATGTTTGAGGTATAATAAAGTTGCTTTTTTTTTGTTTTGTTTCCAAGAGTTTTGATGACCATCTCTTCTATTCAATTGAAAATATCAAAATTGTTTATGCCTGTGAAACTTTTCAAAGCACTCTCACTGTTCAAGATATCACTCTTTGTAGATAACCGGGATGTATCAACGGCACAAGTTTTAAGTGGTCTGGTAACAATGTACACAACCAAGTCTACTACTAGCATTATTATTGCTGTTCAACTAACTCAAGGATGCTTGGGTGATGCTTATTTCTTCTTCTGAATGAGTTTTTTCAGCCAAGCAAGTCTGCGACATATCCTTCCTCAGTTCTCTTTCGAGGTACCTCCTTGTACTTTGTTTGAAGATGATGTAGTTCCAAGTTGAGTACTCTTCGGTCTATTAGTTATCCTTCTAACGCAGTTTCAATAATTATATTTAAATTTGGTTTTCCGGAGATAAGAAGTGAAAACACAAACCCATACATTCTGATATTGTTTTCGCCCATGAATTGCATTTGGGCACACAACAATAGTAATTTCTGGTCGAAGACGTATTAGATAGGATAATATTATCTACTTTCATTTGAATTTGTCCAATAGAGATGAATGGACAATAGAATATGCGCGCAAAAGCTCCTGACTTCACGTCAGTGCTTGAACCAATTTTAATTTTAGCGGCTATCAGAGGTATGTCATCAGTTGTCGTTGGAGTACTGGATTAATCCTGCGACATGGACGACGTCGTCCAAATGACTGTATACTCATTTGGACGACGTCGTTCGTTTAGAAACGAGCGACGAGAATCTTGTCGTTGCGATTTAATCGTTCCATGAATTTTCGCCTTAACGATCCCACAAAAGCATAGAAATTACTAAGAACATGCCAAAATCTAATTCATAAAGAAACATTAAACTGGCCTTGCACAATAACCTGAGTGTAAATATTCAACAAATTTTAATTGAATGAGTATTATAGGCAAAATTTGCGAAAGGGGAAATTATCACGGTACATAATATTTAGTTTGACTTGCCGAACATCATTTATAGATAGGATGGCAATGCGGATTGCTATACGTTTCCAATGGGTCTGTATACCAATTACAAATACCTTAACCCCTGTCAAATATCCCTTTTGTGATACATAGTTCCTCCCCTCATTTCACCGGATGGACTATTTGTGTCCCTGCCATTCGGAGCGGTGATAGGGCAGTCTCACTTCAATACGTGGTCAACAAGATGTGGACGAAGCTTAATTGCCTGTTAGTGCCTCATTTAATTAGTTAATGATCTAACCTTGCTGAGGGATGCTAATCTAATGACGACCTATCACCGGCTGATATTGAAAGTTAATTTACTGAGACGATTTGATGGAGTCAAAGGAGATTTAGATGGAGAAATTCTATTGGACACGAACAATGCTAATTTATTATTTTATAATGATTTATGGATGCTTTAAGACATAGGAATGTAGGTATAGGACGAGAGACGTAATAATTCCAATTTGGCCATTTCCAAATGCATCTTAGAAATAATCATTTATGGCATAATAATACTTCTCCAGTAGTGAAGCTCAAACCACTGCCTTCAAGATACTGAATATATTGAGGATGCTGATTGAAATATTGAGGAAAAATACCAAACTTGGAAACCTGTTTAAATGATCTACATTTAAAACTGAGTATTATTTGTTGTTTTTGTAGCTGCGCCAGATTTTTCATTATAAATATCTTTGTGATAACGTTTGTGAAAGTGGCAGTGATATTTATGTTTAGAAGGATTCGCCCAAAATGCATAAAATACATGATGCGTATACTCCTTGACATATTTTCGGCCCAAATAAGGTCCAAATAATGTCACAATACAACGATATCATTCAATCATATCCAATACATGCGTACATATCAAATTAAAATCGATGCCTGTTTATTCTAGAGGCGTGTTGTGACAGGAAGTTTGCGGAGCAGTGTTAGTAATGGAACTCAATATCTTTGACTTATTGCTCGCATGTTCTGGGGAACATTGCGTTATCATTTTGCCCTAATGTCTGTAATTTTCTAATTTTTCGCCGACAATGGTCACAAATGATTGGACTCGACTCCCTGGTGAAGAATTCGAGGTCAAATTTGATTATGTCCGGCCGGCAGTTGACACGATAACCTGAGAACGGAAAGAGATAGCGACTTGACATTTCCAGGGTAGGCATAATCAGACCAACCATATCCGAGTAATAATTTCACTAGATTATTAAAAAAAAATAATTAAAAAATATTGTTCATCTCACGATAACTTGAGAACGGAAAGAGATAGTGATTTGCAATTTTCTGGATATGTTGCGCATACGGATGAGTTAGTTATATTTATTGTTGGTATAATCGCCCAAACGATTTCAGAGTTATACCCATTTGGATAATTTTTTCTCGATAACTAAAAAAAATGGATCCGATCGAATTGAAACTTGGTAAGTAGGCGTAGAATACCGACGCAAAGAAATTTAAGAAATTTTGTCAGGATCATATTATTACAAAATTTAAAAAAAATTATTAAAATATATTTTTTATCCCACGATTACTTGAGAACGGAAAGACATAGCGACTTGCAAATTTTAGGATGGGTTATGCATCTTAATGCGACATTTGAGCTCCTTAAAAGCCATAATCGGCCCACGGTTTCGGAGTTATATCAATCTGAAATTTGGTAGTTATATCCTCAATGATTCAAACAATACGATACCGATTCAATTCAAACATGGTAACTAGTTCTAAATTGTCCATGCAAAAATTTTTGCAAAATTTCGTCATGATCTTACCTCTAAAAAGCAGGGTTCGGAAATATCATGATATTTATATAAATATCAAAATATCGGATATATATCGATATATATCCGATATATATCGATATATATCCGATATATATCAATTTCCTGATATTTATTTTTGAAAACAATTTTTACAGTTTTTTCTTAGTTAAAACCAATAAATCAAACGCATTAAAATGGTGATTTACCAAATTTATTAAAAAAATTAAACAAGATTCTTAAGAACGAAGAAAATAACAAAAATAAAAGAAGTTAGTTAGTTAAAAAATGTATCAAAGGTATCAGAACGAATCTCCTGTGCAGACACAGTGGCCTCATCTCTTATACATTCTATATTGCTACTATTGCAAGCTTTAGATGTAGACGCATACTCTCTGTTTAGATATTTGAACAAAAAAACAAGTTTGGCTGTTTTGTCACGCTTTCTTAATTTTGATTGTACCAAGCCGAATGCTGAAAAATACGATTCCGCGGCGAAATTAAAAAATCACCATCTAAAGCTATACGGGGATTCCCCGAAAATGCGTTGCTAAATACCGGTTTTCAGCTGTTGGCTGTGGCCCTTTGACGTGGGCTCAGACGTGCTCTTATATCGCGATAGATTATGAAATTTTTAAGCAGCGTCGCACATTTTTGTGAATTTATAAATATCCGTGATATATATCACTGCTTATAAATATCGATATATATCGTGATATATATCATGATAAATATCGGCGATATATATCGGTCGAACCCTGCTAAAAAGGATTTATGCAGTATTTTTCTCGTATATTATTAGATATTTAACTATCAGTATTTATTTGATATTTAATGAATTTCAATTCCAATAGAATACGTATTTCAGAATCCAATATTCTTTGATCTTAGACGATTATTTCATTACTCAAGTCCTTAAAATGGTACGAAATGTACTCATATCTTAAGAGCTGAGAAAACAGTAAATGGTAAATTCGATTAAGAGTGCCTAGTAGAGGTGAATGGACAATAGAACATGCCCGCAAAAGCTCCAGACTTCACGTCAGTGCTTGAACCAATTTTATTGACTTTATTATGTCCTTTTTATAAGGCATCAATTCAATTTGTGTTCCAATACAAGATATTTCGACGGAAAAACTTCTCATTTATTCTCACAATACTGTAATATACCACGCATTTTCACTCTTCATTAGTTGCCATCACAAACATTGTAGAAGTTATAACTATGCAACGTAGTAAACTTTTCTCTTGTTTCGTAGCTCAGTCTGTGACCTCCCGTCACTGAGTATGACTAATTATCGCCCCCAGAAACGTGATATCTGATTCAGACCGTTCTCTCCTCTTCCGTCATTTGATAAAGTTTCGCTGAACACTCAATTAAACACTAAATCTGAAAGATAAACATGCAACAAAGGAACTTTGTACTACGTAATTTTCGATTAGTTATAAACTTCTCGTTTTAATCTTTAAACTCGTCAAATACTGAACTCTGTGAACTTCCCATGAGTTTGGCAAATTGAGATTTAGGATTTCCGGATTTCAGTCGATTTGATGTTGGCGAAGAACGGAAAAAGGTCATTCAATATTTTTCGGCTTGAGGGTTCCTTCAGGTACTCCATTGATAGGTCTCTGCAATTTATGTCAGTTGAACATTCGCTGGCTTTCAAAATAATCCACAATTCCGATTATAGTTGACCAATTTCTATGAAATTACTGCAGAATGTGAGTTGAACAAACATCAAATAGTCATATCATTTTCAAACTTAAATATGTAAAATTCTTAAATTGACGTTTTATTTTTTTTTCTAGTGATATGATCCTTATTAAATTAAAATTAGTGTGACGGTAATCTACAAGTTTTTACAGATTCAAAATTGGATCGGATTAGTATTTTTTAAGTTATTGAGGAAATAACAACAAAATTTTAGATAGGAAAGCGTTTGCTGATTATGCCCATTAACGAACCTAAATATCGCATTCGTATTTGCAACCCTCCTTGAAAGTAGCAAGTTGCTATCTCTTTTCTTTCGAAAATAATCGTGGCAACGGTCACCCATCTAGCTATTGAACTCGCCCGAGGCTGCTCGGCTTCCAATATTTTGTCAATATCTGCAACAATATATATCCGATCGTGTTAAAATTTGGAACTTGGCTATAAAATTAGTTTTTGAATACTCGGTCCGATATCGGACGGATAGTTTCTAGGATACAGAATTATTTTTATGCTTTTTCTAGTGGTACGATACTCTCGAAATTTTGCAAAAATTTGTGCGTTGAAATTCTACAACTAATTAGCAAGTTGACTTTGTATCGGATCTGTATTTTTGGAGTTATTTAGGAAACAAAAAAAAATTTCAGATGAGTATAACTCCAAAACCATTTGGCCGATTATGTCTATTAATGAACTTGAACATCGCATTCGGATGTGCAAACCTACCCTCAAAACTAGCCGAATTTATTTTTAATTTTCTAGTGATATGATCCTACAACTAATTACCAAGTTAAAATTGGATCAGATTTGGATTTTTTGAGTTATTGATGAAATAAATAAAATCAGATGGGTATATTTCCAAAACCGTTGGGCCGATAATGTTTACCAACGAACACGGCTGTCGCATTCGGATGTGCAACCTACTCTGAAAATTACAAGTCACTATTACTTTCTGTTCGGAAGTTATCGTGGTAACGGTCACTCATCCAGATACTGAACTCGACCAACACTGCTCAGTTTCCAGTATTTTTGCGATAACTCCAACAATATTATTATTATTTTTCTATTTATTTTTTCCGCTCGAGAGGAAAAACCTTTTATAGGCCCGCCCTGAGATGGTCCGCTACTCTCAGGAGCATGATACTCCAGGTGTTGATTGGTCACTCAATAAAAAACCTGTCGCACGTTCCTTGGAGTAGTTCTTCGTCCTGCCCTTACAGCGTCCCTTAACAAAAGGGATGAGCTGCAAGCGGCCCTTACAGTTGATGGGACCTGATGACACGAAGTGATCCGAGCAACATCGCCTTCTGCATTATGTGCGCTAAATCCTGGACCAGAGATTTGCAGGCCGGAATAATCTTCAATTCGGTCACGTAGTTCGCTCTCATTTCGCCTAGGCATCCAATGATTAGTAGGGTTATCCTAACCTTATGCCGTGGATACAGGATCCCCAGTGCCAACATTAAATCCTTGTATTTTTCATTTTTCTGTTCTTCTTTCATTACCCCATTATTTTCTGCGGGGGAGGAAAATTCGACGACAAACAATTCCTTGAGTTCTTTGTCCAGCAAGAGTATATCTGGCTTTATGGCGTGGATCTGCCGCGTTGTTGGAATCGCACAGTTCCATTAGATGCGAGCTCTGTCATTTTCAACAACTGCTTCAATTTCCAGAGGCACGTATGGTAGCACTGGTTCGTTGTTTATACCATAAACCTCTCACAGATGGAAGTAGAGAATTTGGAGAGCTGCATTGTCTTTCCACATATCCTGTTGGAGCATGGACTCTGCAAGCAGACAGAATGTGCATAACAGTTTCCTGCTGGCTGTGGCATGCTATGCACGATGTTGGGGTGGGACTACTTTTTTTTAACTCGGCTGTGCCTCGTTAAAAAAAATCAGTTCTCGATCACCAAAGTAGCATTTCGCGCACTAGATACATAAATAACTATTTTAAATCGTGAAATTATCATACCTGGACGCTGAAGCCACCGCGACTGCGCTTAGCTATTCCCCATTTCATATATTGTAGGTACCATAGACTAACTGGGGAATTTTAAGGCGTTCCTAAAATATGTGTTGTCTGCCAGCCACTGCCTCTCAGACTATTAGTGGGGAGTGGAAAAACAAGTTTCATAGGATGAGAGGAATTTATGAATGTGCAACTTAAAAACTCACCCCGTAATATATATAAAATTATATTCTTCATTCATATTAGTTCAAAAGACTGATTCTCCCATGAACGGTCGCCACTGACCATTCGAGCAGCTACAATAGAATCCGACTTATTCTCCGATTGCGGAAAAGAAACTCCGAAAGTGACGTACGTCACAGTGGAATCAGGGCGTGCGAGGTAGAAATCCGTCCGGGATGACGAGAAGAAAGGGCATTTCCTCCGGGATTTTCTCTGGGATCAAATCAAGATGAATGATCAGATGATTCCGTAACGAACACGAAATTTCCCAGGTCCTTTTCCATATTCCTCGGCGGAAACCGAGATTCTGACCGAGGAGCTCAAGTAGAAATTCTTACGGCGAGTAGGTGGATGCGGCTCGAGCCCTTGGGGAAAGAACGGAAGGGTCACATAATCGATTAGGATGGAGGAAGAAACCAGTGGCGCGACGAGAGTTCTAGAGTATGGATCTTGGATTCTAGTTCACAAAGCTACCAGAAAAAAAAAGTTTTAATTCGGGACTTTTCATCGCGAAATTCAATTCAGCGATGAATAATATGAAAGGTTAATGTGAGATAAATCAGTCAGACCTGTCGTTAATTGTGCGTTTGTGTGGCACTGGCGCTCGCTTAGCATTTATACCTTTTCAAGTTCAATTTCGGAAAAAGTAAAACCAATTTCGGAAATAGTAAAACCAATTTTATGTCCATCAGACTCATTTTCGATATGTAATGTGTGTGATCAATATCTTCTTTCTTATGATTTTAGCTCGTACGTTTTTGTGATTCATGAATGACTGCAGAAAAAATATGTATCGACTAATTGACCTATCTATTTTTGAGCAAAATGACTTGTTAAACCTAAAGAATTGGTGCGGATGCATTTCTATTGTATTGGAGTCAATATTGCAATATACTGGGTTTCAATGAAAAGTTGCTCCCTTGAATGCTGAACTTCATTTCTGAAATAATTTGGATTAATTCCCTGAAGTTAAGGCGCTTGAAGCATTTCATTACCATCGGCTGATATGATTAGGAAAAATTAAACTTAAACTCCTAGGATTTCTGAAGGGACCTCTCCCAAGCTCTTGAGAGTTTGTGCAAGTTAGGAGAATCATTTGTGTTCTATGTAGGCTTTTTTACTGTGTCCACCTCAGGCACAACGCTGTTAATTTTCGACCCAACCGTGAATGGTGGTCGCTACCTAGTAGGAGTAGGAAATTTATTCTCTAGCCTTGGGATTAAACTCGGGATCTCCGTTGCCTAGTACAATATATGAAAACCAATCTGCGAAATCCGTATGCGGGTTGTTCCAAAAATATTGTTCAATGTTCACAAAATAGGTAGGAGTTTACAAACTGGTATATTCCTCCCGGGTTGCATGCAATAGTGTATACGTAGGTCAAACTGGTCGCAATTTTAAAATACGTCTAAGAGAACAGAAGGATATATAAACACAAATACCATGACAATTCGTTTGCAAACCACATTATTAACTCTAACCATTTCTTTAACCCAGAGACTAATTTTGACGTGCTTCGGATTTGTAATAAGGGTGTTATGCTCAATGTTAGTGAAATTTTCCACATTAATCAGACTTTGAACAACCTTCTGTCAACTCCCTCAATGATCAGATTCTTTTTGATTTCATACCGTTTTTTCATTCTGTTGATTTTGACTATCCTATCTCATAATTAACTTTCTATTAGTTATAGTAGGGGCCCCTGTTTTTCAAATATTAAATAAATCATGGCGATTTTGACTTCAATACAGTTTGCTTCAGTCGCTAAAATCTTGATTGGCGCTTGTTCCCCTGGATGCCTCCGCTTGTCTCCTTGAATATTTTTTCTTTGATTTGTCATATTTTTCCGTCCATTTTGTTATGACCATCCACATCACTTCTTTGGTTGGCGAAATCTATCAGATAATGTTACATTATCTTTCATTCTTGGGTTCTACTCCCATTTTATAACATTTGCTGATTTGCCATTTGCTTATGAATCATGAACATTAGTGGTTCTATATCTTTGTTGTTAATTTGATTTCGTCCCCACATATTGTAAGTAGGTATTACTCGGAATTTTTTCAACAGTTTTTCATCTTTAAATTTTGAATTTATTTCAGCTTATTATTGCACTTCAACTGAAGATGAACATGAACATGTTCGAAACATGTCTTATTAGATAGGATATTGATCCTGTTTGAATACAAACTTGTGTAGAGACGACTTTGTGTTCCTTATTCCAATAATGAAGAAAGAGCTCGTAACATTTGTCGAGAAATATTCACTGACTTCCTTACAATAGGCACTTTCAGAACTATAATTCTTACATGTGATTACCAGCCTGTATTTGTGGGACTAGGAAACAGGGGTACCGAGTTCAAGCCCGAGGACTAGAAAGAAATTTCCTACGGGTACGGTAACGCCCACCGTTCACTGTTGGGTCTAAAATTAAGAGTGCTGCGCCTAAGGTGATGTAAGAGCACAGCGACAAAATCTACACAGAACAAAACTGATTCTCCTCACTCACAAAAGCTCTCCGAAACTTATGAGTGGTCTCCTCAGAAGACCTAGGAATGTCAGCATAATCATTATTATATCATCCCAACCCAATTTCTACAGCACCTCATCTTCATCCCAAGATACGATTTAAAATCATTTTAAAAATCAAGTTGAGCATTCAAGAAAGAAACTTTTCACTAACACCCTGTGTATTGCAATAATGACTCCAATAAAATAAAATTTTTTTCGTTTAATGTACAAGTCACTTTGCTAAAAAATATCCCGAAACGAAAATAGGCCTGATAGTCAAAAAATTGTATTGAGTGAATGTAAATATTTTGTCCAAAATTGAATTAACTTTTTCTGAAATTGGTATTACGTTTTCCGAAATTGGTTTTACTTTTCCCGAAATCGAAATAGTATGGAGTTGTTGATGTTTCAACTATTCAAAAGTGATGTAGGATTTCAATTATGATTGGAATTCTGCGTGTATATAGTTAGAATTTGTGTTACATTTTAAGGGTGAAAGCAACGGGTTATCGTTACATCAGACGTTCTTGTGAACCTCTGTCGCCAGTTATCCATTAACATACCGTTATAGATAAGAGGCAGATCCTGAAAACGATGTAACGATAATAGGAGATGAAGAATTTATGACTAAAATCGCGACACTCTGGCGCCTCCAAGGAGGTCTGTGTTGTATAATTTCCCGAAGAGCGTTTGACGTGCAACATCGACAATCCATATAGATTCTAGGAAATTCCCCAGAACGTGAGAAGGTTCCCAGGGAATAATATTGGTCTATGGGGGGCGGATCGCAGTCAGAGAGTCACGAATCAAGGAACTACCCTTTAAGATCGAAGGCAAGCCGATTGCGGGGGGGTTGAAAACGAAGGTACCTAGAGTACGAGCAAGGGATCGGAAAAAAGTGTGTTCGGAACAGGGAAGAAGGGCAGACGTTGACGACGGTTCCGAGGTAGAGGTTTTATCCCTAAAGAATTAGACGTTTTAATTGAATTCCGACTTAGACGAATTGAGAATATATTGCGGTAGTTGAAGAAATTCAGTAATTGTGGAAGTAAATACTGTCATAGTTGTGAATAATTCTTCGAGTTAAACTGTAAATAAAGTGTAAATAGCCGAAAAAGTGTTTTGTTGAAAACCACAGAGATGTTGAAGACGCATGTTAGGAAAGTAACTCAATCAACCCCTAGGCGATTGATATAAAAATCCTACAGTGATAAACCCCGATATTTTCACTATAAGAAAGGGACCATTGTCCCTTTCTGGGTTTTCTCTTCCTAGTTCTGAAAAATATCTATAAAATGAAAAAAAATATATTTTTTCAATTGCTTCTGCGTCAGAAACACAAGATACTTATCAGAAGCAATAAATAGAACAATGTTGCCTGATAAACAGTAACGAAACAACATTAACGAATAAATAACTGTTTTTATCGTTTTGGAGACTAAATTAGTCTCCTTCTTCAGACACCAAGCTGAAATCTTCAGAATTATTTTTTGTTGACAGTTATTCTGAAATTCGTAATTATCAGCTTAACATGCCTTAGCATAGTTCCACTTTACATAGAAATTCCCAAGTTCCAACTCCTTTTACAACAAATTCAACCAAATATGGTCAATTCCAATAGATAAATTTGCAAAATTGCATTCTCTGTTCAACAGATTACTCCTTAAGTCGACTTCTTAAGTTGTTTTTATGTCATCAGAGTCTGTCCTCAGAATCTTTATACTTAAATTATAAGAATGAGTTAATACATCATATCTCGTATCAAACTGCAGCTCTCATGAACTCTGATCTTCTTCCACTCATAGAAATTCATTAAAAACAAATGTATTGACCATCTTGTTGCCTTTACCTTGGCTCTCCCATACTATCTTTGAACTGATGATGTTGGAGCTCCGAACATTAATTAATAGCCGATTGGCAGAGCCAGAGAGTGGGTCGCAATATCGCATTTCTGATTTACTAAGACGAGCCAAAAAAAACAGGGTAGTACCTTTCTCTTCTCGAAGCTTTTCGACGTAATTTCAACTATCATAGTTTCGGTCTGGATAACATCAGAGAGTCCAAAAGGATACTATGTTGTAACTGTACTCATAAAATACACTAAGTTCCATTCGTGTAACTTCTACACTTTAGCTTTTATTAACACTATAAATACGTCGATCTTGCTGCTTACTGACTGACCGACTTATCACCAAAACCTCTAGGGTAGGTACTTCATGAAGTCCTATGAAGCTGCTTTGCCGACAAGAATTAGCACACAAACGACAGAAAAATTAAGAAATCTGTAACTTTTATCCTCCATCCCCTCTAAACGGCCATGCACATCTGACTATTAAACTAATAATACTAGGGTAATTTTAGGAGTCCTAGAAAGCAGATATTTTTTATGCAGACTAGAATTAGCGCACAAACAACAGTTAAATTAAGAAATCAGCAACTTTTACCCCTCAACCCTCAGAAGGGGGGAGTCGCAAGTCTGTATATTGAATCATTAAAACTAGGGTACTTTCCGAATTCCTCTGGAAAGCAGAAATTTGGAATGCCAACTAGAATTTGTGAACGTACAACAGAAGAATTGATAAATCTGTAACTTTCACCTACAAAATTAAGAAATTCCCTATACCCTTCAATCCTCTTAAAGGGAGATTCAGTTCTGTCAATAAAACTGGGGTGCTTCTCGAAGTTCTAGAGAACTTTGAAATGGGTGTGGGCTAGGATAAGCATATAAACAACGAAAAAATGTGGGTATCTGTAGCTTTAATCCTCCAACCTCCTTAACGGAGGGTGCCGGTCTGAATATCAATTTAATTAAACTGAGGATCTCTCCGAAATGAGAAATCTTAAATTTGGTATGCAGGAATATGAAATTTTCACCCTCCAACTCCTTTAAAGGGAGATACAATTATGTGTTGAAAACTGGGGTCCTTCCAAAGTTCAAGAAACCTGAAATTTGGTATGTAGGCTAGGATGATCATACAAACAACGACAAGATTGGGAAATCTGTAACTTTTACACTCCAACCCCCTAACCGGGGGTGCCAATCTGAAAATTAAATTAATAAAACTGTGGAAATATCCGAAATTATTAAAATCTAGAATTTAACTTGCCGACTAGAATAGGCGAACAAACAACAGAAAAGTTATGAAATCTTTTCATTCGATTAAGAGTGTCCAATACAGGAGAATGGACAATAGAATATACGCGCAAAAGCTCCTGACTTCAGGTCAGTAATTGAACCAATTTTTTTTTCTAATTTTTTTAAAATTTTCTAGGGGCACGGTTCTCAGAAATTCTTACACACGTCTTTAAGTCGATATTCTACAACTAGTAACCAAGCTTCTATTCGGGTGCGCAACCTATCCTGACACTTGTATGTCCCTATCTCCTTTCATTCGAAATTTATCGAGGCAACGATCACCTATCCAGCTTCTGAACTCACACAAGGCTGCTCCGGTCTCCGACAATATACACTGCGCAAAAAAATTAACTCACATTCTGAAAATCTCAATTTTAATGAAAGTTAACTCTACATTGACTTTATAACTTATTTTTTATGTTCTCTCGGGAAGGTTATGTACGAAACAAGACACATTAAATGGAAGAAAAATTCAGGATTTCACTGAATCTAATGTGAAAGAAGAGAAATAAACAATTTTCAAAATACTGGAATGCTGATAAGTGATTTTATACTTGGTATTTCCACCCCTCGCGTTAATTACAGCTCGGCAACGACGGTTCATACTCAAAATGAGTGATCTTAAAATGTTCTGATCTAATCCTTCCCAGATTTCTCTGAGTTGGATTCCTAAGTCATTAATAGTAGCTGGATTATTTTCCGAACTTCTCAGCCTTCTATTGAGGTTGTCCCAAATCTACTCAATCGGATTGAGATCTGGACTTCTTGCTGGCCATTCCATTCGAGAGACTTCAACCTCTTCAAGGTACTCCTGAACGATGCGCGCACGATGGGGTCTGGCATTATCGTCCATAAAAATGAAATTGTCACCAATGTATGGAGCAAACGACACTACATGCTCTTCAAGAATGTTCCTTATATACCTATCAGCATTCATAGCTCCATTATCAACGACCACTAGGTCTGTGCGAGCAGTCGAAGATATTCCACCCCATACCATAATCGATCCTACCCTGAAACCAGTAGTATTCAGGAAATTGCACTGAGCATATCTTTCATGTGGACGTCTGTATACAAGGGAACGTCGATCACAATGGTAGAGGCAGAATCTAGACTCATCTGTGAAGAGAACTCTTTCCCAATCAGCCTCTTCCCAATGGATATGCTCTCTCGCAAAATCCAAACGCGCCCTTCGATGGGCTGGGGTAAGAGCTGGGCCTCTTGCTGCAACACGAGGCCTTAAATCATATTCTCTGAGGCGATTTCTTATTGTCTAGGTGCTAATTTCCACCCCATGAGTTTGCTCAAGCTGATTTTGAAGGAGGCGAGCCGTTGCAAACCGTTGTCTCAACGAAGAAACTCTCAAGTAACGTTCTTGAATGGCAGTTGTTACCCGTGGTCTACCCTGTCCTGGTCTTCGGCCATTCATACCTGTCTCCCTGAATCGCTGCAACATTCTGGACACACTTGTATGGGAAATTCCAAACCTTTCTGCAATTCTTGTGTATGTCCACCCTTCTTCTCGCAAAACTATCGCTTGGTTACATTCCTCTTGGGTCAAATTGCGTGTTTCGCGTTGCATAACGATCGAGTGTAGAAAATCAAATGAAAGAAAAACTATTGATCACTAGAATTGATCGAGAACAACTGATTTCAGAATGGAGCCAATACATTCAAAATCTGATAATCTCATCTTTTTTTATTCCTGCTGGGAAAAAACATCTGTATTGAAGAAAAACATTCAAAGTGGATAACATATGCATGCATAGTTCTGATAAAAATAATTATCATTGAGAACACCTTCAATTGTAGAATAAATTTGAGATTTCCATAATGTGCGTTAATTTTTTTGCGCAGTGTAGATCCGATCGTGTTCAAACTTGAAACTTGGCAGTAGAGTTAGGTTCTGAAGGCTCTCACAAAATTTCAGAGATGTCAGAGGAATAGTTTCAAAATATATAGAATTTTTTTGAGTGATTTTTAAAAAAATTTCTATTGATATGATTGATCATCACGAAGTTTTGCAAGAATTTTCGCGTTGGCATTCGACAACTATTAACCATGCTTCAATTGGATCAGTTTTGTATTTTTTGAGTATTGAGGAAATAACAACCAAATCTCAGATTGGTATAACTACAAAACCGTTGGGTGGATTATGTCTACAAATAAACTCGAATGTCACATTCGGCTGCGCAACCAACCCTGAAAATTACAAATGGCTATCTCTTTCTATTCCCAAGTTATCGTGAGATGCATAATAATTTTTCGTAATTTTTTTAGAAATATAATAGTGGTACAATTCTCACAAAATTCCACACACGTCTTTATGTCAATAATATTCTACAACTAGATACCAAGTTTCAATTCGATCGGGTCTGTATTATTTGAGTTATCGGGAAAATAATACTCCAGATTGTTATAACTCCGAAACTGTTGGGCCGATTATGCCCAACAACGAACTTAACTCTCCCATTCGGATGCGCAACCAAGCCTGAACATTTCAACTCCCTACCTCTTTTCGTTCGAAAGTTAGCGAGGCAACGGTCACCCATCCAACTACTGAACTTATCCAAGGCTGCTCAGACCATCGAAAATATACATGCGATCATGTTTAAACTTGAAATTTGGTAGTAGACTTAGGTTTTGAAGGCTCTCGCAAAAGTTCAGTGATGTCGGTCGAATAGTTTCTGATATATAGAATCTTTTTCAATGATTTTCCATTATTTTTCTTCAATTTTCTAGTGATACGATTCTTGCGAAATTGCAAGAATTTTCAAGCTGGCATTATACAGCTATTTACCTAGTTGGAATTGGATCGGTTTTGTATTTTTCGATTTATTAAGGAAATAAAAACCAAATTTCAGATGGGTATAAAATCCGAAACCGTTCAGCCGATTATACCTATTAAAAAATTCAAATGTCGCATTCAGATTCACAACCTACCCTAAAAATTGCAAGTCGCTATCTCTTTCCTTTCTCGGGTTTTCTTGACGTAAATAATACGATTCTCACAAACGTCTTCGTATTTGTATTCTACAACTTGCTACCAAGTTTCAATTCGATCGTATCTGTATTGGCCGATTATGACTACTAACGAACTTGTCCGTCATATTCGGATGGGCCACCTACCCCGAAAATTTCAAGTCGTTATCTCTTTTCGTTCTCAAGTAATCGCGGCAACGGCCATTCTCGTCAAAAAGTTCGAAAATTACGAACATTTGGGCAAAATGATTACGTGATGTTCCCCAGAACATACGCGCAAAGATAATTCTGAACATATTCGTTAAGTGTCTGGCGAGTGAGTCTGATATAGACTCCGAAACGTTACAAAATAATTGTTTCATCGATGATGTTGTTTTGTAATTATTTGGTAGGCAACATTGTTCGATAGATTCCTACTGACAAATATTTTGTGTTTCTTACACAGAAGCCCCTCAAAACAATATTTTTTTTTAATTTTAAGTATAGATGTTTTTCAGAGTTTGGGAGAGATAACCCAGAAAGAAACCATTTAATAATGAATATTATTGAATATACCTCCCATAGTATCCTTTAATGATTAATCATATTATAATGGACAGCCAGGCCACACTGAGAGACATGGAATCACCCATCCAAGGTTTCTTACTGTCCAGGGAATTCCAGAATACATAAAGCAACTAGCTAGAGGTAATTCTATGGGTTCTTCTAAGGGCCGCTGAACTTGCGAAAATGGCCTCCAGAGTAACACCTGCTAGACCAGAACCCTTCTGTGGGCTTACAAAAGACCACTACATGGCAGTGGTCAAAAAGTGGGAGCTAAATAGCAGAACAGCTCACGGGATAAATACTCCAGGATTTGCACAGGCAAAAAGTTTCGTGAATTTCTCACCATCCTATACCAGGAAGCTCCTACAGCTGACACGAGCTGAGCTTCGGGTAATGCTAGGACAGCCAGGCACTGTCTGTGCAAATACCAATTATTGTACAGCATTGGCAAGTCAGCAGACGAAATACTTAGTGAATCGGAAAAGGAAACTGCCGAACACATACTTTGACAATGCCCAGAGCTGGCCAGTCAAAAAATTTTACCTATGGGTGAGCTGGTTGTAAAACCTTTCGACGTGATAGCCAAGGCTCCTAAGGACGTCATCAGTCAAGAATGTTCACACCATTGACAATGTCCCTAGGATTGAATATGTAGAGTAATACGACAAAATATCGTATCGGTCTCAGTTTTGGGCCAAGCCTCACGACCCCGTTCTAATAATAATAAAATAATTATGGCCAGATACTTCCTTTGAGGCTTATAAGAGGCCTCCTCTCACATAGAGGAAGAATATAATCATCTCATATTATCAAAGATCCAGATCAGAATAGAAACACTGAACATAAATTAAGGTTTCCTTATATCTATACGCAACTTGGGATATTCGAAATTTTCATGATTCCATCCCTTCCGTATATGTCAAATCAGATTATATTGAAATAAACACTGACCGACGAATAGGTTATTTGCCCACACTCCAAAACTATCCAACTCCAAACTGTTACGATACACCCCGGACAAACCGACCATTTCCCGCAACTCTTCACCCCAACGATTTCCCTGACAACCAAGGAGTAGCCTTTCTGCGAGCTGCACATCCTGGAAATCCGGAAACGGCCATTAGTGTCGGGCATCAAGTGTACAACGTCCCGACTGCGGTCTTGCTGGACGAAGGCCGTAACGGCCGTAATAGATAGCGAAAATAAACTTCTAAGTTTGTCCAAGACCAGGGGGAAAGACCGGTTGGGGCATCGGTTTCGGGCGGATCGAATTGGAGAGGTGGAGATCGGATGCTGCGGGAAGTGTCGCATGACTCGAGTGGGCTCTGGCCTCCTAGAGTTCACTTCACCGCGAAAATTCCGTGAGTCTTTTGTTTCGTTTGGAAAGCGATGCGCTGACTGTTTCGAGTGGGTTGACTACAGGGGTGGTCGATGATTTCCTAGGATGCAGGGATGAAATACACGGTGCCAGATTTCAGGCCTTGAGAATTGACAGAAAGGAGCGAGAGTGCCTATTGAATTATTACTCAGGAAAATTGGCCACCGAATCATTTAGTATGAGGTTACTGCCAGAAGTAGACTACATTGCAACGAAAACACGGGAATTAATGAAGAAATTTCTCAATTTCAGCCCTCTTAACTTATTGTAGTTATTTTCGAGAGCATGTTATTATTATTATTATTAGAACGGAGTCGTGAGGCTTGGTCCCTTCAAAACTGCGACCGATACGATATTTTGTTCTATAACCCAACTTATTCAATCCTAAGGACATTGCCAATGTTGTTTACATACCTGATGACGTCCTTAGGAGGCTTGGCTGAGACGTTGTGAGATTTTAGAACTTGCTCACCCACATGTAAAACTCTTAGGCTGGTCAGCTATGGACATTTGCAAACTGTGTGTTCGGCAGTTTCCTTTTCCGATCCACAGAGTCAGCATGTTTCATCTGCTGACTTGCCCATGTGGTACAATTAGTATTAATTCAGTGCCCAGTCAACTGTTTCAGCATGCTGCAGGAGGTTCCTGGTATAAGAGGGTGACAAATCCACGATTCTTTTTGCCTGTGCATGTCCTGGAGCATTCCTCCAATGAGCTATTCTGTTATTTAGCTCCCATTTTTGGGCCACTGCCCTATAGTGGTCTTTTTCAAACCCACATAATGGTACTGGTCCAGCCGGTGTTACCCTGGAGGCCCTTTTCGCAAGTTCATGGGTCTTCTCATTTCCTTCAATACCACAGTGCTCTGGGATCCATAGAAGATTGACCCTATTGCATCTAGCCAGTTGCTTTATGGTATCCTGGCATTCCCAAAACAGTAGGGAACCTTGAATGGTTGATTCCAAGTCTTTCAGTGTTACCTGGTTGTCCATTATAATATAGATGTGCACCCCCTTAAGGATTATTTTTCAGACACTTTTGAGCACAAATGTAGATAGCTAGTGTCTGTGATTAATACAGTACCAACTTCATCATCCCTATCTTCAGCAGTTTTCGAGTAATTAATTGATTTACTGCTTTTTTTGCGCAAAACATAGCTTCAATTCAATATTCATTACTTCGTTACTTGGATTACTAGGAAGTTGAAATTTTGGGTATGGATTTAATAATATTCCGTGTATAATTTACGTATAATGTAAAATGACGTACTTCCCTAATCATACAGGGTTGTACAAAATCCGAGTCTTTTCCGAGATATACTTAAACGATAAACAGTGTATTGAAACAGAACTAATTTCCTTTCAAACGATAAAACATGTTCCTATACCTACATTGTAACGGTTCGAGTTAAAAGCTTTCATGCCAATGGGAATATTGAGCTACATTTTGTATTACGTATCGATGAAATGTCATAGAACATGTAAATTATGATAATTTAACAATTGGAATCGACTGTACAGTGTTGTTGAATTTATTAATGGAGATTTTATTGAAAGATTTTTCAAATGGAAGGCAATAATTATACAAATGAAGTTTTGATGAAATTGTTCATTCTTCACGGCCAATGCGATCAAATTGTAGCAGGATCATACATAATGTTTTGGTTAGGTCTTTATGATATACAGGTCATTCTAATTGAAAAATGCAATTGTTATCGTTTTAGTATTTCTCTGAAAAGCCTCGGATTTTGAGCAACGCTGTATGATTAGATACGTATTTCGTTAAACGTAAATGGTACACGGGATATTGGTAATCCATACCTGAAATTTCAGCTCTCTTGGATTCCAAGTACCGAAGTAATGCATGTTGAATTGAAGCTATGTTTTGCACAAAAAAAGAAGTGAATCAATTAATTACTCGAAAACTGCTGAAGATAGAGATGATGAAGTTGGTACTGTATTAACCAGGAGGCTACGGTGGATCGATAGCAAGCAATAATATATGGGGTGTTCCAATTGAAATATCAAAGTTGTTAGTACTGTTTGATATAAGCGGCAAAACTGAAAATGGAGCAGTGGTTCCTAGCTAAGGAACCAAATTTTCAATAAAATCGTACGTCCCGTTCTCCATAAAAGCCCAGGGTACCATCGACCGAGGCAGACCCTGAATAGGTATTTCCGAAATCATCGAGTTAATTATTCCAATTCATGAACTCAACATTTTCTGACAATTTGAAGTCTTGATGTTTCTTTCTTCGAAAGTTCTCGTATTTACTGAATGAAGGAGAAAATTCAATTTTACTATTGATTTTCTGTCAGCAAGTTAAATGGATTCGTTTGAGATCATTCTCTGGCCAAAATCCGAAGAATATAGAATTTTGGGAAAAATGACAACGCTGATAAGAAAGTACAAAAAACTATGTAGAATGTTGGCCCCACGTTGGGCGCCAATGTTGAAATATATAGGTATAGATACTACCGAATGAATCAATTACGATATATAAGTTCATTGAACCTGCAACACACGTTGATTTTCACTTTTTAATCCTAGTTTTTCAAAGTTATACACGTATTTTACTCATACTTAAACAAACATACAACAGGATATACATATTCCTCACCTGAATGATTTTTCCCAAACAACAAGTAAATAAAACCTGAAAGACCAACCGTCTTCTCCCCCTATGAAAGATTCATAGTTTTGTCCCTTAAGTTACTCCAGAAAGACGGATCGAACGCACACAAAAACTTTTATTGCCCACGTTAACTACAATTTCGGTCCAACGGTCAATATGGCCTAGGTACTGCTCGTAAAGCATAGCGGTGATTCACTGCGGACCTTCTTCGGTGATTTTATGGGTTTTCCAGCCGCCGTTAAACTTTATAATTCCTGCATCGATCATTATTTTTACGAGCCGGTCGTGCAGTTCGCGAGCTTAAGCCGCGACGGGGCGGTCGTGTAAGGGGGGTATAAACCGGGGCATAATCACGCTCGCGCAATTCATCTGAAGCGTTGTTGAATTATTCAGTAGGAGGATGTTTCTGAGCAATCTTGCGATCGAAACAAAGTTGGCGAGTGGCTACATCGGTACTAATAAACCTTTCCTGATTCTCGAATCAGTAATTTCGTTGATTAACGATGTCTGCTTGAGTTTCTTGATGCTGAAGGAAAGAGGAACTCGCTTTTAGCAGCTCACCGGCTAACATTTTATGCGGGCTCGTTACAGGGCGCTTTTATTTTGCCCAAATGATTATGATTATGAATATACTGACACTCCTAGTTCCTTCGAGGGAGCCCCTTATAAGCTTTCGTGCGAGATGATATCAAAATCATTTGTATGAATGAAGGCTTTGTTACTGTTTCCTCAAGCCACCTAAGACACAGAGCTGTGTCGAGCACTGAAGATAAGTCTTTCGATCACTAAGCACTTAAAAAAATTGGTTCCAGACCTGTGGACAGGAGCTTTTTGGCGGTCTTGTTCAAACAGACAAATTATATCTCCGAAAGTATTGGTTTCTCAGAGTTGACAATCAAATTAAAATAGCTGAAATGAATTTGACTCTCTCATATAGAATATGATGACATGTACGAGTATGAACACAGATCATATAATAATTCATACATAGAATAATTATAGTATTCTGTGAAAACATAGAAGTACGATTCATTATTGAGATTTCGAAAAATCATATCTCCGAAAGTATTGGCTTGTTAGAGTTGAAAATAATATCAATGGATTTTCATGATGAAATTGCATCTTAAAAAAAATTGAATATGAAATTTGTAAGTGAAAAAAAGTGTTTTTTTTCGTTACTCCTAAACCATTCGGCCTATTTTGCCCAATAATCAACTCAACCGAGATATTTATCTACCAAACCTGCCCTAAAAATTTCAACTGCCTAGCTCATTCTGCCCGGGAGTTATTTTGAAAACAAATTTCAAAAATTTTAATTTTTTTTGACACTTTACGGCAACCCGATCAATAAAAAACTTCGCATGCTTATAAAGATCATTATTCTACAATTTGATGCTAAATTTCAGATAGATTGAGTGATAGGTTTCGGAAATATTCATGAAAAATGTTTTTAATAAATACGGCTATAAACTGAAACAGCTTGGTGGATTTTGCCCGTTAACGAACTCGTCCGATATATTTACTTTCCAAACCCACCCAGCAAATTTCAATCCTCTAACTCCTTTCGTTCGAGAGTTATCGTGTTAACGGACGGCCGGACATAATCGATTTCGACCACAAATTCTTGATCAGTGAGTCAAGCCAAATCGTTTGAGTACATTTTCAGCCAAAAATTTTAAAATTACAGACATTTGACCAAATTGATAAGCACTCTGTTCCAAGGAACGACAGCGCCAAAAATGCTGCCGAATGGCGAACCCAGCAAATTCAAAAATCGTTTTAGACCGTCCGCACATGGGCATACCAGATCGACGCGATTCCAATCTGATGTCTCCCTTTCCTGCACTTGGTTTCCATGGGAACCATGCACGGATGATAACCACGATCGTAATGGATTTCACAGTCTGGAAATGTTTCTATCATAAGAAGAAGATTATTTGATGCATGAAATTATGAATTCCATAAGCATATCAGTTTTTCTGCACATGCAACATGTAAAATATCGTTTTCTCACAAATAGTAAAATAATAAAAAGTTTTATGATAAATGTATTTTAAAATACACAGTGTGGAGAAAGATAACAGAAAAAATTTGAATGAGGATGAAGATTTGGTTGCATCGAAAATATTCTCGATTCCTCATGTAATACTGAATCTGTTCAACGGTTTTACTATAGTTTAACCTGTAGAAGAATGTATGATTTAACTTCATAAACATGGAGTCTAGATAAGATCAACGTTGCCGGATGTAACCAATTGAAGTTAAAATAATGAAATATTCATCGGCAGCTCGTTTGTACGAAAAACTAATATATTAAACGACTTTTACTGTCGGTGTTGCAGGGATGAATTATTTATGATCTATGGCAACGTGGCTTTCACTTTTGATCGAGGGTTTCTAATTCAGGGTCGGATTCTTGAGAGCAGTTGAAATTCTGGATTTTTCATGACACTTTACATCATTCAAAGAAGAATATCTCGAAAACGGTACTCTTTAGGAGAAATTATGAAGAATAATAATTTAATTCTCTTAAATAAGTGTAGATTTTTATTATAACTTAAGCTAAACTTTACCTACTTTCTATATGCTAATTTCTCATATATTTTGAACTGACGAACCTTTAAATGGGAAACCATTGGAACTTCACTCCGAAATTCATTTCATTCGGAATAACCATATCAAACCTAAAAAGGAGTAACTTTTTTTTTCAAATTTCAACAGCCTGCATCTTTTCATCTGGACCGAATTTGAGGGAAATATATGGTTGAAATTAATGTAAAGACTTAACCTGTATACACAATTCGATGGCCTGAGATGATCATGCCTGGCAAATTTGAAAATAATTTGTTCGACGTATCGGGAGTTATTGCTTACCAAAGTCACCAAAACACCCTGTATCTCAGAAACCTGAGAAACCTGAGCACTAAGTGCCTTATCTCATATTTAATCGGTTTTCTGCATTCCATTTGTACCATCTATTCACCATCAAACTATGTAGAGTTATTCATGGACCATTCTTTATACCTTTTTATTATCATAGCAGAAAACAAGATTCGGCCGGCTTCCTTCCCTAAAGAATTTTAGCCAGACAAATAGACCTGGTATTCCATCCTTACATAGTATAAAACAAAGTCGCTTCCCGCAGTCTGTCTGTTCCTATGTATGCTTAGATCTTTAAAACTACGTGAAGGATTTTGATGCGGTTTTTAATAGATAGAGTGATTCAATAGGAAGGTTTATATGTATAATACATGCATAATATATTAGAGAAATACTGATAATTTTAGAGGTTTCTAATGTGATGTCGTAAATAAACACATTTTTTTGCGCTTACATTGCAAACGCTGGCTGAACCCTACGAGGTAGATCAAAACTTGTACAGTATGGTACACCTTGAAAAGCTCTACAAAAAAGTCCGCGATGGTATATGTCTATCTCTTAAGGATAGCCCACAATAACCATTTCGTCACAATGTCTGTATTTTTCGATTTTTTTTTTCGAAAATGGTCTCAAACGATTGGGTTCGACTCCTTAATGAAGAACTCGAGGACAAATTCAATTCTGTCCGTCCGATCCGGCCGTTAGCACGATAACTCTCGAACGGAACGACTTAGAGCGTTGAAATTTGCAGGGTACTTTCGTAGCATAAATATCTCGGACAAGTTCGGGCGAAATCGACCGAGCGGTTTCGGAGTTAAGGCCATTTTTAGTAAAAACGTTGACTGTTTTTGGGATGTATGGGTTATGTTGGGAGTGCTGAGCCGATATTGTGAGGTTTTAAAAGAATATTCATGGCAATTCAGTGCAAGGGCAAGTCAGTTTGGGGATGTAGCGTTGTTTCCGAGTTGAAGTGTCCATACCGTGGCACTGGGGCTAATTTTGAAATGTGTGTTACCCCCATTTTTCGTTATGCGCATGAGCAGACCATCAGTGATTTAACTGCTGGTGTTTTCGTCAGAGAGGATTGGGGTTTTGGGGGGCGGATGCTATTCCTCCATAGACTCTCCCGGTAAGGGTCTGCGCATGCGTGGATTAAAGATGCGATATCTCCTGAACCACTGATGTTATATAATCGGAGGTTTTTGTAAGGTGTGTGATTTTGAGAGGACTTTCAGCCACGAGTAGATTGCGCATGCGCAGAAGAGAAGTGACTGTTTTTGGGTTATACGGGTAATGTCGGGAGTGCTGGGACAATATTGTGAGGTTTTAAAAGAATATTCATGTCAATTCAGTGCATGGACACGACTCAGTTTGGGAGAAATAGCGTGGTTTCCGAGTTGAAGTGTGCATTCCGTGGCCCTGGGACTAATTTTGAAATTGATGTTACCCCTTACGGGCATTTTTCGTTATGCGCATGAGCAGACCATCAGTGATTTAACTGCTGGTGTTTTTGTCGGAGAGGATTGGGGTTTTGGGGTGGCGGATCCTATTCCTCTATAAAATCCCCTTGTGAGGGTCTGCACATGCGTGGATTCAACATACGATATCTCCTGAACCACTAGTGTTGGAGAATCGCAGTTTTTTGTAAGGTGTGTGATTTTGGAAGGACTTGCACCCACAAGTATATTGCGCATGTGCAAGAGAAGTGATTGTTTTTGGGATGTATGGGTTATGTCGGGAGTGCTGAGCCAATATTGTGAGGTTTTAATAGGATATTCATGGCAATTTAGTGTACGGATAAGTCAGTTTGGGGGATGTAGCGTTGTTTCCGAGTTAAAGTGTCCATACCGTGTCCCTGAGGCTAATTTTGAAATCGATGTTACCTCTTACGGGCATTTTTGTTATGTGCATGAGCAGACCATCAGTGATTTAACTGCTGGTGTTTTCGTCAAAGAGGATTGGGGTTTTGGGGAGGCAGATGATATTCCTCCGTAGAATCCCCTGGTGAGGGTCTGCGCATGCGTGGATTCAAGAAGCGATATCTCCTGAACCACTATTGTTGGAGAATCGGAGTTTTTTGTGAGGTGTGTAATTTTGGGAGGACTTGCACCTATATTGCGCATGCGCAGACGAGAAGTGACTGTTTTTGGGTTGTATGGGTTATGATGGGAGTAATGAGCCGATATTGTGAGGTTTTAAAAGAATATTCATGTCAATTCAGTGCACGGGCACAAGTCAGTTTGGGGAAAATAGCGTTGTTGCCGAGTTGAAATGTCTGTATGGTGGCCCTTAGGCGAATTTATAAATAACTATATTCGGTAGATCTATATTAAAATACGTTCGGATTTGGACAAGAGGCAATTGCGTTCCTAACGGAGGTCCCATAACCGCAATTTTTTTCGATCTACGGTAAAGCTAACAGCCAAACTGTATCGATAGCTATATTTGATAAAGGAACTTGAAAAAAAAGCACTGACGTGAAGGCAGTACTCTTTGGCGCGCTTGTTCACGTTGGCTAATTTGAATTGAATGATGAGTACTTCAAGCTCAGTGGATAGAGCGAGTCGAAGATCTACCCAAAAGGTAGTACTCATCACTCAATTCAAATTTGCCACAGTGTACACGCGCGCCAAAGAGTACTGACTTCACGTCAGTGCTTTTTTTTTATCCTTTACATTCTGCGATAAATAATGGCTTGATTACGAAGCTATTTTGAGCAATACAGCATTGATCCTTATCCAATTAGGTAACTTAAGTGCATTGTGCATTTGATATTGATCAATATGGCCCTTTACAGCATGTAATTTAAATGAATATTTTCGAAGATATCGCAGATTTAAAATGCAGAGACATAGTGGTTGCGGTGGTACCGACCGGGGGGGCGGCACAGCCAGGATAGGGATAGAAATCGAATACAGAGAGCCAGAGAATCATCTGTAGAGCGTGAGGCTCGCCTCAGCCAGGATAGATATATTGAATCGCGAAATTCCTCTGATACCATCAGATTTACTGATCCAATTTAAACGCCTATAATTTCCAGTAAAGATATATTTTGCAATGACCATTAATAAATCGCAGGGTCCAACATTCAACGCTGCAGGCTTATATTTGAGCGTTGAGTGTTTTTCACATGGCTAATTATATGTCTCTCTTTCAAGAGTAACCTCTAAAGAAAACATGTTTGTATTGTACGAAAATGCTGTGAACGTTGTCTATAAGGAAATTCTGTAGTATATTTAGTATCAGCATTTCAACCGTGCGAAGCCAGGGCGGGCAGCTAGTAGAGAATAAACGATACCTACGATTGAAGCTAGACTACGAGTCATCGGAGCGTAACAAAACTTGGCTATCAAAGAAACGCAAGCAACGCGATCAGTCTTTCTTCCTCGGAACACTGATAGATGAGAAAAAGTCCGGAATGATCGTAGAAAAGAAGCCTGCACGACGAAAAGGCGATACATCAAAGGGACAGTGAGTGGATCCATCGTCTCCATTCTGACAAATATGGATTGCATCCGCCAAGAACTGTTTTCGTGTGTTTTCGTAGGAATCTGCAGTTGTTACTCACGGCACAGTATAAGAATATGCAGGGTCTTTATAAATGATTGTGACATCACAGTTGGCTTTGGATTTTTATTTGCCACTTCTCACTTCATGTGTTCTGTTTACATCATGGAATTTCTTAACTGACAGCCGATCTTGAATGATTGTCAATTCTTAAGATCCTTTTTTGAATTTGTGAAAATTCAGTTTCCAATTGATTTAAATCTGCAATGAACTATGAGTTTGAAGAAAACACATTTATTTTGATGTCCTATTACCTCAATGCTACAACAGTATTCAATGGTGAATGGATTTACTCTGTAGAGGCCTGTAAAAATTGATAGCTGGCGAAATATCCTGATGTTCAGATTCTAGAATCTTCTCTGAAAGCCCGATTCAGAGGTGTTACAAACAGATTCATGCAGACTGGAAACGCTAACAAGGGAAAATCGACAAGAAGACCTCAAGTTTCTCAAGAAGTTGTTGAAGAACTGAGAACACGAGTTGGTCAAAATCTTGCCAAAATATTGGCCCACAAATGTTAAAAAATATATTTGACAACAAACGAAAAGAAATTATGAATGCCTTGAGAATAGTGGAGCACATTTCGAACACTTGATGTGATTGTGAATTTATTGTTAGAATCCTTACAAATGGCCAAACTCTCAAACTGGGAGTTATCTTACAGTTATTCAATGTATCCTGACCATGTGTTTTGATTTATTACCTACACATTAAAATTACTTCAGCCGTATGCATTAAGTTCTCAGTAATTACATCTCATTCAATCAAAATGCAACGGAGTATTCATATAAAATTTATTATTTTGTGTATTGCTTCTGCGTAGGAAACACAAGATATTTGTCAGAAGCAATCTATCGAACAATGTTGCCTAATAAACAATAACAAAACAACATCAACGATGAATCAACTATTTCGTAACGTTTCAGAGTCTATATTAGACTCCTTGGTCATACACTTAACGCAAATCTTCAAAATTATTCTTTGTTGTATGCTATTTCAGAATCTTTTGTTTCTTACACAGGAGCAATTCACAAAATAATAATTTTTTTATTTTATAAATATTTTCCAGAGTTTGGGAGAGAAAACCCAGAAAAGAAACCATTTAATAATGAATATACCTCCCACAGTATCCTTTAATGATCACTTAGCTAATATGATATCTCTTGAAATTAACTTAGGAGAATAGAATCCCAACTAATGAATAATTCACTATAGATTTCATCAGCTTGATATTTTCCAAAAGAAAACTCTTTAAAACGGAGTAACATTCCAGTATCACGTATCATTCATCATTCCTTCAATCGAATTACCCTACTCTGGTCATCACAAAGACTGTTGTAAGCCCAGAGAAGGGGTTAGGCTCAGCAATTGTGCTTTGTACCCAAAATCACTTGTCATAAAAACTTATATCCAAAAATTCATTTATTTGAAAATTTCACTTTTGTATATTAAAAATTTTTGGACCAAACTGGGACGGAAAGAAAAGTGATCTCCCACTGACAATCATTTTGGTACTCACCATCTATCATTGCCAATGTAAACAAAGGAGATAGTTAGGTTATTCGTATATTATAAATTATGTGGCTGACATTGCAAATGCGAACAGCATGCATATAAAGCGGCAAAATGGGAGGGTTTCAGAACCAACTACGATTTTACAATAATTTATGAAGAGCCTGTATATATTCGTATACTGTGCTCACAGTGTCCCCAGCTGTCGACTTTATGAAGGGAGCTCTTCGACGTGCTGATGAGTGCTGATGTGATTTCGTGTTGCCACTTTCCGGTCCGGATTGAGTTATTTGCCGGAGAAATTGCGTTTGAGGTCAGCGGTGTTAATGAGACACGAAACGCCATCTATCAGAGATGACAATCTCAGGTGGATGCTTTCCTAGCCTGAGCTCGCACTGTCTCGAATTGTGTCAAATAGGTGCTCTGCGCTTATGGTAAGTGGTGAGCGAAATTCTATTCCTTGACACTAAGGAATGATACATAGTTTTTTGTCGAGCTTGTTCGCCCGAACGGAGTGTGTATCATTTCGTCCAAATGTAAGTCATTTTCGAATTTTCAGCCGAGAATGACCTTGAACGATTAGTTTCGACTCACTGATGAATCCGAGGTCAAGCTTGATTCTGGTTGGCCGCCAGCACGATTGCGCTCGAACGCAATGAGTTAGAGAGTTGAAATTTTTATAGTAGATTTGTAGTTCGTTAATGAACAAAATCCGTCGAGTAGTTTCGGAATTATAGTCATCTGAAATTTCGTTTTCCCAGTAACACGAAAATACTGATCTGATCGAATTAGCACGGTGGTTAGTCAAAAAATTGGTTCAAGCCCTGTGGACAGGAGCTTTCTGGCGCTCTTGTTCAAACAGACAAATTATATCTCCGAAAGTATTGGTGTCTCAGAGTTGGGAATTATATCAATGGATTCCAATGATAGAAATGCATCACGAAAGAAGTTAAATTTAAAAAAACTGTCGTTTAAAGAAAATGCTTCAAAAATTATCTTATGAATTATATCTCCCAAAGTATTGGTTTTTCAGAGTTGAGAATTATATCAATGTATTCTTAAGATAGAACTGCATCATAAAGGAAATTCAATTCAAATAATAGTTTATTTATCAAGATTAAATGACTCTCTCTTATAGAACAGGATGACATGTACGAGTATGAACACAGATCATATAATAAAGCTTAGATAGAATAATTATAACATTCTGTGAAAACATAGAAGTACGATTCATTATTGAAATTTCGAAGAATCATATCACCGAAAGTATTAGCTTGTTGGAGTTGAAAATGATATCAATGGATTTTTTTCGTGAAACTGCATCTTAAAAAAAAATAATTTTGAAATTTGTAGGTTAAAAACAAATTTTTTTTCCGTTACTCCGAAACCATCTCTCCTATTTTGCCCAATAGCAAACATAGCCGATATATTTATCTCCCTAACTTACTCTGAAAATTTTAACTGCCTAGCTCATTCCGTTGGAGAGTTATTGTAGAAACAAAATTTTCGAAATTATTTTTGACACTTTACGGTAACCCGATCAATACAAAACTTCACATGCGTGTGAAGGTCATGATTCTACAATTTGCTGCTAAATTTCAGATAGATTGAATGATCGGTTTCGGTAATATTCATAAAAAATGTTTTTACTAAAAACGGCTATAACTCCGAAACTGCTTGATGGATTTCGCCCGTTAACAAACCCGTCCGAGATATTCACCGTCCAAACCTACCGTGCAAATTTCAATCCTCTAACTCCTTTCGTTCGAGAGTTAGTGTGTTAACGGACGGCCGGACGGCCGGACTGAATCGATTTCGACCACGGATTCTTGATCAGTCGAACCAAATCGTTTGATACCATTTTCAGCCAAAAATTCGAAAATTACAGACATTTGGGTAAATTGATAAATACTCTGTTCCGAGGAACTAGAGCGCCAAATATACTGAAACGAAGACGTATGCAAAATTTTGTGATGCTCACATGACTGGAAAATTAAAGAAAAGGTAATCAAAAAAATTCTGTATCTCAGAAACTAGCTCTCAGATATCGTAAAAAATCTGCGAAAGCCTTCAAAACCTTATTTTACAGTGAAGTTCTAGATTTCAACTCGATCGGATCTATATTGTTGAAGATGTTGTCGAAATATTACAACTGTACTGGCCTGCTTTTTTACACTCATCCAACAAAGCTGTCACCAGTTTCTGATTTTTGATGTGCCTGGAATTAATTTAATGGATCCTTATGTAGTGTGAATAGAAAGAATTAGAAATGTCAGCACTTATCATATCTGTCTATGTTCATGTTTATATTATCTACTGTCAGATCAGCCCAAACCAGTTTGAAAATAAGAAAAAATGCCAAGATATAGCAAATCCTGGTGAACATGATGATAGGATACTGGAACCAGTCTCACAAGTTACAAACAATGAATGGAAACAGTTAGCTATCCTAAGGAACGAACGAAACAAATGTTAATTCCACACATTTATGGAGTCTTATGCGAAAGACTGGATGTCAAATTCCCAAACAAATGTTAATAGGTATGTATATCCTTCAAAGTGAAAGTATCTGAAGAAAAGTTCAAATCTGCGATTAATCCAAGTATTTGGCCTGAAGGCGCTTGTATATAAGCAGGAAGTCCGTGGAATTCCGTGGAATTCCGAGTGGAATTCCGTGGAATTCCTCGTTTTTTGCCGCGCTCGTCCTACTTATACGAGCGATGTCTGTATTTTTGTATTGACCAGGAATGGCCTCAATCGAAGGGTTTGCCAGGGATTTTTCACACTGATTCAAATTCCGTGCTGAAATTCATTGCTGTCCGTCGGGCTGAGCATCCGTATCCACGATAACGAAGGAAATGACGTAGAGACCGCTCTTGTTCCTCGGAACAGAGTGCTTATCAGTTTGCCCAAATGTCTGTAATTTTCGAATTTTTGGCTGAAAATGGTCTTGAACGATTTGGTTTAACTCACTGATCAAGAATCCATGTTCAAAATCGATTCTGTCCGACCGTTTGTCCGGCTGATAACACGATAACTCTCGAACGGAATGAGCTAGACAATTGAAATTTTCAGAGTAGGTTCGAGGCATAAATATCTTGGTTAAGTTCGTTATTGGACAAAACACCGTTATTAGTTTCGGAGTAACGAAAAACAAATTTTTGTTAACGTTACAACTTTTGAATTAAATTTCATCATAGGAATCCCATTATATAATTTTCAACTCTAACAAGCTAATACTTTCGGAGATATGATTTTTCAAAATTTCAATAATACATCGTAGTTCTATGTATTCACTGTCTGTGTTCACTGTTCGTAAATGTCATATTTTCTAGCTATTAGATTAGAGTCATGTCAATTCTTAGTTTGAAAACAAGTATCCGATTCTTGAATTTGTGAAAATATACAAGACTGTTTTGAAACCGAAAATAATATTGACTGGTTGCATATTGGATAATTTACGTATAAATTCGGGATGACGTTTGAGAAGATTTAGAATTGGATCATTTCAATGATATAGTTAATGAAGGAAAGAAGAACATAATGGAATCATCAAAACAAAATACTCTTCGTTGACCACTGAGGTTAATATTACATTTTACTTCCTTAAGTAGTAAGATATGTTCCTATATACAGTATTTTTATAATGTTGCTAGTTAATATATTTTGAACTATTAAAATAATCTGTTCGTATGCCTCTTCCTACTCAAATATCAGGAATAAATGGACAATCTGCTATGATTGTCTCCAGCCTTGCTCTAGACATTTCGATGATACTTTCCTTAGGTATTTGGAGTTGTGAAAACTATGCACCGAGTGTAAGTTGCAACAATCCATTCCACGAGGTTGAATCATTGCAGGCTGCTCATTTAATCTGGATAAATAAATTTAATGACAATTTTTGAAGCATTATAGATTTCTCTTTTTTTTGGTGCTCTTATTTAAATGATAATTTTTGAAAAATTTTTTTTAAACGATACTTTTTGCGCGCGTGTTCCGCAAGGAACAGCGTGCTATCATTTCGTCACAATGTCTGTATTTTTCGAATTTTTTTTCGAAAATGGTCTCAAACGATTGGTTTCGACTCCCTGATGAAGAATTCGAGGTCAAATTCAATTCTGTCCGTCCGGTCCGGCCGGCCGGCCGGTCCGGCCGTTAGCACGATAACTCTCGAACGGAACGACTTAGAGCGTTGAAATTTGCAGGGTAGTTTCGTAGCGTAAATATCTCGGACAAGTTCGTTAACGGGCGAAATCGACCGAGCGGTTTCGGAGTTAAGGCCGTTTTTAATAAAAACGTTTTTTATGAATATTTCCGGAACCGATCACTCGATCTTTTTGAAATTTGACATCAGATTGTAGAATCATGACCTTTATATGCCTGCGAAGTTTTGTGTTGAACGGACGGCCCTAAAGTGGCAAAAAAAAAATTTGAAAATTTGAAAATTTTATTTTCACGATAACTCGAAAAATACTGATCTGATTAAATTGAAACTCAGTAGTTAGATACAAAAGACCAAAGCAAACACTTTTGCAAAATTTCGTGAAGATCACGTGACATGAAAAAAATAAAAAAATTACTACTATTTTGCGGAATACTTTGCTTTTAATGCCGAAACATATGTTATTGAGGTTCATGCTGCCCTTTCCGGGCATTTTCCGTATTGCGCATGCGCAGATGAGAAGTCCTTTAACTGCTGTAGTTTTCGTCAGAGAGGATTGGGGTTTTGGGGTGGCGGATGCTATTCCTCCATAGAATTCAGATCCCTGATGAGGGTCTGCGCATGCGTAGATTAAAGATGCGATATCTTCCGAACCACTAGTGTTGGAGAATCGGAGTTTTTTGTAAGGTGTGTTATTTTGAGAGGACTTTTAGCCGCCAGTAAATTGCGCATGCGCAGAAGAGAAGTGATTGTTTTTGGGTTGGATGGGTTATGTTGGGAGTGCTGAGTCGATATTATGAGGTTTTAAAAGAATATTCATAGCAGTTCAGTGCAAGGACAAGTCAGATTGGGGGATGTAGCGTTGTTTCCGAGTTAAAGTGTCCGTACTGTGGCCCTGGGGCTAATTTTGAAATTGATGTTACCCCTTACAGGCATTTTTCGTTATGCGCATGAGCAGACCATCAGTGATTTAACTGGTGGTGTTTTCGTCAGAGAGGATTAGGGTTTTGGGGTGGCGGATGCTATTCCTCTATAGAATCCCTTGTTGAGGGTCTGCGCATGCGTGGATTAAAGATGTGATATCTCCTGAACCACTAGTGTTGGAGAATCGGAGTTTTTTTGTAAGGTGCGTTATTTTGAGAGGACTTTTAGCCGCGAGTAGATTGCGCATGCGCAGAAGAGAAGTGACTGTTTTTGGGTTGGATGGGTTATGTTGGGAGTGCTGAGTCGATATTATGAGGTTTTAAAAGAATATTCATAGCAATTCCGTGCAAGGACAAGTCAGTTTGGGGGATGTAGCGTTGTTTCCGAGTTAAAGTGTCCGTACCGTGGCCCTGGGGCTAATTTTGAAATTGATGTTACCCCTTACAGGCATTTTTCGTTATGCGCATGAGCAGACCATCAGTAATTTAACTGATGGTGATATCGTCAGAGAGGATTAGGGTTTTGGGGTGGCGGATGCTATTCCTCTATAGAATCCCCTGTTGAGGGTCTGCGCATGCGTGGATTCAAGAAGCGATATCTCCTGAACCACTAGTGTTGGAGAATCGGAGTTTTTTATGAGGTGTGTAATTTTGGGAGGACTTGCAGCCACGAGTATACTGCGCTTGCGCAGACGAGAAGTGAATGGTTTTGGGTTGTTTGGGTTATGTTGGGAGTAAAGAGCCGATATTGTGAGGTTTTAAAAGAATATTCATGTCAATTCAGTGCACAAGTCAGTTTGGGGGAAATAGCGTTGTTTCCGATTTGAAATGTCTGTATGGTGGCCCTGAAGCGAATTTATAAATAACTTTATTCGGTAGATCTATATTAAAATGCGTTCGGATCTGGAGAAGATGCAATTGCGTCCCTAACGGAGGACCCACAACCGAATTTTTTTCTGATCTACGGTAAAGCTAACAGCCATACTGTATTGATAGCTATATTTGTTAAAGGAACTTGAAAAAAAAAAAAGCACTGACGTGAAGTCAGTACTCTTTGGCGCGCGTGTTCATGGTGGCTAATTTGAATTGAATGATTCAAAAATTAACAGTGCTGTATCCAAGCTGCCATCAGGATAGAGTAACAAAGTTGGAAAAGAACACAAGTGACTCTCCTTTGTCGCACAAGCTCCTTGAAGATTTGGGAGGGTCAGTATAATCCTAATCATGTTTATAGCACGCGCGCAAAAGCAGATTGACTTAACAATGAAAGAAAAAGTGTAAAAAGTCAATCTGCTTTGGCGCGCGTGCTATAAACATGATTAGGATTATACTGACCCTCCCAAATCTTCAAGGAGCTTGTGCGACAAAGGAGAGTCACTTGTGTTCTTTTCCAACTTTGTTACTCTATCCTGATGGCAGCTTGGATACAGCACTGTTAATTTTTGAATCATTCAATTCAAATTAGCCACCATGAACACGCGCGCCAAAGAGTACTGACTTCACGTCAGTGCTTTTTTTTTTTAATTTGATTTCTTTCATTATGCAGTTCTATCATAAGAATCCATTGATATAATTCCCAACTCTGAAAAACCAATACTTTCGGAGATACAATTTGTCTGTTTGAACATGAGCGCCCAAAAGCTCTTGTCCACAGGGCTTGAGCCAATTTTTTTCTATTGTCCTTTGTAGTAGGATTGAATAGGCAAATGAACATGCGCACAACAGCTTAAGACTATACGACAGTGCTTTCTAAAACGAAGTTTAAATGATTTTTTAAAATTTATTAGCAAAAAAATCCTCATTAAACTTCGCACAGATCTTTAAGCTATTCTTCAGCTAGCTATCTAATTTTAAATCGAATAGATCTGTACTATTCCAGTCATTGGAAGATAAAATTTAGGTTGAGGGTGAACATCGATGACTTTCCTCCGATTTCTCGAGTGACCCCGGAGGTAGCCTTTTCCATGCTGCCCGCCACTTCAACTGTTTACCTGGGCTTGACTATTGACTGCAACTTGAGATGGGATCATCATGTGGCGAGGTTGTCTGGGAAACTACGGAGTCTGCTTTACTTGTTCAGGCATTTTAGAACGATGGTTAGTGTTGGCCAATTGAAGTCCATCTACTATGCCTTGGTGGAGTCCCAGCTTAGGTATGGTTTGGTTACATGGGGCGGTGCATATGATCATCATCTTTCCCCAATCAAGGTGCTGCTGAAGTGGATTTTGAAAATCATTTATGGAAAGAAAAGGACATTTTCCACGCTGAAGCTCTTTGAACTTTCGAGAGTCCTTAATATTAGGGAACTTTATTTTCGGTGCATAATAAGTAGGGAAAAATTCACAAGGAACAAAAAACTTACGAAGAACAAGTACTCTACAAGATATCAGCCGCTTGCCGTATATATTCCGAAGGTTAACAGAACCCTTACTTTGAGAAGCCATGTGTTCCTTGGTCCAAGATTGTATAATGAAACTCCCTCAGAAATCCGTGCAATAAATTCACCTGCAATGTTCAGGAGGAAAATCAAGGATTGGCTGCAGGCGAGTAGACCGTTCTCGCGGCTCCTCATGACCTAGAATGTTGTGCTGGTGTACCATGTTGTTTATGATGTTATTTCTAATGAATTATACCGATTAATGTTTTTGTTTAAATTTATCTTTAGATAGTGATCATTTTGAGAGGGAATTTTAGTGCTGTTACTTTTGGGAGGATTAATGCGTGATCGGGGCTTCAGATAACATACGGTGTCATGATGAGATGGGTAGACCACACATTCAAGTATTTCTCAATACTTTCGTGGTGTTTGTCTTTTCTCTTGTGTGTGCCGGAACTTCTTGAACATGATGCGTGGGAAGGCAAGCAAGCTAATAATTTTGCGTAGCAGTGGGTCATTGGCCGCGCTGATCCATTCCCGGAAGAATTTTTCTTGAATGATTGTACGTTGATTTTGTCATTGGTGATCTGCAGAAAAAATTTATGCAACCCATGTCCACATACAAGTAGCACCAGCTGCTTCTGTGGATTTATTATATTCACAGCTTGTATTTTACTTATTTTACAGTGTTTTAGTTATGGATTGTACTCTTTATGTGTGTGAATAAATTATTATTATTATTATTATTATTATTTTTGCGCGTATGTTCTGGGGAACATATACGCGTTATAGTTTTGCCCAAATCTCTGTAACTTTCGAATTTTTTGACGAAAATGGTCTCAAACGATTTAGTTCGACTCCCCAATGAAGAATTCGAGGTCAAATTTGATTCTGTCCGTCCAGCCGTTGCCACGATAACTTGAGAACGAAAAGAGTTAGCGACTTGGGTGGGTGGCGCATCCCAATGCGAGGGACAAGTTCATTAATGGGCATAATCGGCCCAGTGGTTTCCGAGTAATAATTTTGTTTTCAACCAATATAAATCCGATCAAATTGAAACTTGGTGTTTAGTTGTAGAATATGAACCTAAGCACGTTTGTGAAATTTTATGCGAATCGTATGGCTAGAAAATTTTAAAAAAATTATTAAAAAATATTTTTGTTGTCACTTGAGAACGGAAAGAGATAGCGGCTTGAGGTTTTCAGGTTAGGATGTGCACCAGAACGCGACATTCCAGTTTGTTTATGAGCATAATCAGCCAAACGGTTTTAGAGTTACAGCCATCGGAAATTTTCTGGAATTTGGTGTTTTTTTGTTCCTCATTAACTCAAAAAATACTGAACCGTTTGAATTCAAACATAGTTATTGGTTGTAGAATGCCAACGCAAAAATGTTTGCGAAATTTGGTGAGAATAGCATTTGAAGAAAATTTTCAATAAATCATTGAAAATAAAAAAAAAAATTTATATATCAGTAAAAATTCATTTGAAATTGCTGAAATTTTGCTAAAGCCTTCATAACCTAACTCTACTGCTAAGTTTCAAGTTTTGATACGATCGGTTAAATATTGTTTGAGATTCGAGCATTCTTGTGTGAGTTCAGTAGATTAGTTACCGTTGCCTCGACAACTTTCGAACGAAAGCAGATAGGGACTTGCAATTTTCAGGGTAGGTTGCGTATCCGAAAGGGAGAGTTGAGTTCGTTTTTGGGCATAATCGGTCTAACGGTTTCCGAGTTATACCCACCTGGAATATTATTTCCTTGATAACTCAAAAAATAAATATTCGATCGAATTGAAGCTTGGTAACTATCAGTAGAAAGTCAACATAAAGACGTGTTTAAAATTTCGTAAGAACCACACCCCTAGAAAATTCGAAAATAATGACGAAAAAAAAAATTTTAAGAACCGTACTACCCCTAGAAAATTTTTTAAAAATCACGAAAAAAAAAATTGGTTCAAGCACTGACGTGAAGTCAGAAGCTTTTGCGCATATGTTCTATTGTCCATTCTTCTGTATTGGACACCCTTAATCGAATTGAGGGTGTCCAATACAGAAGAATGGACAATAGAACATACGCGCAAAAGCTTCTGACTTCACGTCAGTGCTTGTTTTGAATAATTTTTGAAAAATTCGGCATTCTACAATATGCTACCAAGTTTGAATTGGATCGGATTCGGTCTTTTTGAGTTATTGAGGAAAAAGCATAATATTCATACGGGAATATCTCCGAAACCACCGAGCCGATTAACGAAATCAACTATCATAATCCGATGCGGAACCTACCCTGGAAATCGCAAGTCGCTATCTCTTTCCGTTCGTAAGTTATTGTGGTAACGATCACCCATGCAGATGCTGAACGTGCCCTACGCTGTGGCATTTCCAATATTTGCCAAAATCTCCAACAATTTAGACCCGATCCTGTTGAAACTTGGCTTTAGAATGAGGTTCTGAAGGCTCTCTGAAAATTTCAGCGATATTGGACGAATAGTTTCCGAGATACAGGTTGTTTATTATTATATTTGTGCGTATGTTCTGGGGAACATCGCGTTATCATTTTGTCCAAATGTCTGTAACTTTCGAATTTTTTGACGAAAATGGTCTCAAACGATTTAGTTCGACTCCCCAATGAAGAATTCGAGGCCAAATTTGATTCTGTCCGGTCGGCCGTCCGGCCGTTGCCATGATAACTTGAGAACAAAAAGAGCTAGCGACTTGAAATTTTGAGGGTGGGTGGCGCATCCCAATACAACGAACAAGTTCGTTAATGGGCATAATCAGCCCAGTAGTTTCCGAGTAATAATTTCGTTTTCAAACAATACAAATCCGATCGAATTGAAACTTGGTGAGTAGTTGTAGAATATGAACCTAAGCACGTTTGTGCAATTTTGTGCGAATCGTTTGGCTAGAAAAATTATTAAAAAATTATTGAAAAATATTTTTGTTTTCACGATAACTTGAGAAAGGAAAGAGATAGCAGCTTGAAGTTTTCAGGTTAGGATGTGCTCCAGAACGCGACATTTCAGTTCATTTATGAGCATAATCGGCCAAACGGTTTTAGAGTTATGGCCATCTGAAGTTTGGTTGTTTTTTGTACCTCATTAACTCGAAAAATACTAAACCGATTGAATTCAAACATGGTAATTAGTTGTAGAATGCCAACGCGAAAATTCTTGCAAAATTTTGTGAAGATAGTATTTGTAGAAAATTTCTAAAAAATCATAGAAAATTGAAAAAAAATTCTATATATCAGTAAGTATTAGTTTGAAATTGCTGAAATTTTGCAAGAGCCTTCATAACCTAACTCTACTGCCAAATTTCAAGTTTTAATACGATCGGTTAAATAGTGTTGGAGATTCGAGCATTCTTGTGTGAGTTCAGTAGATGGGTGACCGTTGCCTCGATAACTTTCGAACGAAAGGAGATAGGGACTCTCAATTTTCAGAGTAGGTTGCGTATCCGAAAGGGAGAGTTGACTTCGTTTTTGGGCATAATCGGTCTAACGGTTTCCGAGTTATACCCACCTGAAATATTATTTCCTTGATAACACAAAAAATAAATATTCGATCCAATTGAAGCTTGGTAACTATTAGTAGAAAGTCAACATGAAGACGTGTTTGAAATTTTGTAAGAACCATACACATAGAAAATTTGAAAAAAATTACGGAAAAAGAAAATTTAAGAACCGTACACCTAGAAAATTTCAAAAAAATCACAAAAAAAAATTGGTTCAAGCACTGACATGAAGTCAGAAGCTTTTGCACGTATGTTCTATTGTCCATTCTTCTGTATTGGACACCCCTAATCGAATTTACCATGGTAAATTATGTTGTCCATTCTCCTGTATTGGACACTTAATTCGAATTTACCATGGTAAAATCGAATTAAGAGTTTCCAATACAGGAGGATGGACAACATAATTTACCATGGTAAATTCGATTAAGGGTGTTGAATACAGAAGAATGGACAATAGAACATACGCGCAAAAGCTTCTGACTTCACGTCAGTGCTTGAACCAATTTTTTTTATTTTTCAGTTATACGATTGTCACCAAATTTCGCATGAGTCTACATCTCGGCATTCTACAACTAATTTCAATTCGATTGGACCTGAACTTTGGAATTATCAAACAAAATTTCAGATTGGTATAACACCGAAACCGTACGGCCGATTATACCCGTTAAGGAACTTGTCCGTTGTATTCGGATTTGCAATCTACCCTGAAAAGTTCATGTCGCAAACCCATTCCGTTCAAAAATTATCCTGGAAACGGCCGGCTGGCTGGTCGGACAGAATCAAATTTTATATCAGGAAGTCGGATTCAGTCGTTTGAGACCATTTTCGGCAAAAATTACAGACACTTGCGCGAAATGTTTACTCTATGTTTCCCAGAACATATATACGCGCAAAAAATAATCAGAATTTGATTGGTGTGTTAGTAACTGTACTCCAACTGATGTGAAGTAGTTCTAATCAATGAAACACGGAAAAAAACATGCTTCATTTATTCAAAGCACTTTTTTTGCTACACTTAACAGGAGAGAAAGAATGTTACTTAAGGAATTTATGGAAATTGTTAATACTGCCTTGATACCAAGCATAGCATCAACATTATGGTTTCAAATATCGCGAAAAAAATTAACCGGCATAGTGGATTTCGACTTTGTCGACATAGATCCTGTCAAAATAGCTTATACATATGTCTAGTAGAGAAGTTAATCGAAATAGTTGAAATACCCAAATGACTAGGAATTCCGTGGAATTCCGTGGAATTCCGTGGAATTCCGTGGAATTCCATGGAATTCCGTGGAATTCCGTGGAAGTACTTGGAATTCCGTGGAATTATTTCACAAAGTGGAATTATGGTGTACACATTTTTATGGGTGGTTTGCCCCTCGCTCTATTGTGAAACGGCGGCTTGAAGGTGTGTACGGAATCTGACGGATAGTTTCTGAAATATAATTTTTTTCAGAAAAAAATCCTTTTTTTCTGATATCACGAACCTCACGATATTCTGCAAAAAAATGTGCTTCACAATTCTACAACTAATAAACAAATTTTATTTCGGTCGCATATGTATTTTTAGAGTTATTGAGGAAACAATATTTCAGATGGGTATAACTCCGAAACCGTTCAGCCGATTGTACCGATTAACGAAATTAGCCGTCGTATGCAGATGCGCATCCCAAGTCGCTTCCTCTTTCCGTTCGAAAGTTATCGTGGCAATGAACTACCTAACACTAACCAACTTCATAACCTAATCATTTGAGAGCTTTTTCATCATAATTCGAAAATTACAGACATTTGATGAATTGATTTATGATAGCTATTCCCTAGAACATGCGCGCGAAAATAGCATATTCCATTTGGAGGAGAAGGAACATGTAATTGCATGCCTTTCATTACCCACCAAACAGCTAGGAATTACGTGAAATGCATTTAAATTTTGGCGGATCGAAAGATTCAGTTGTTTTGAGGAAGGATTCTATATTATTATATTGATTACAATATGTTTGTAGAAATAATACAGGGTGGTCCAGATCTTAACCAAGAAATTTTAACCACGTATTCTACGTCAAAAATAAGCCCTAGTTTGTCATATAAACATACGAGTATGTCGAGAAATTCTTTCTCTCCGAGATACAGGGTGTTAAAATAGCTGCTGCTGTCGGATATGTCGATGTGAATTATGTGTTCAGCAATATGGTTCATACTTCCAACATGTTCTTCAAATTCGTATCTGAGTGTGGCTGTTAACGCTTATTTGTTTTTAATTACACGTTTCGTTTACAAAGATAGTCTTATTATTATTATGTAGATACCATATCTAATTTTAGCGATTTCTTCATGCATGAGAATGTGTTTTTATTTTTAAACGGAAACGGTGCCTCGTACGTCAAAAAGTCAAGAGGCCGAATTCGATTCAAATTAAATAAGGATTTCAAGAGTAATTTTTTTTTTGGAAATACCGGTGGCATATCATTTTTTGTCTAAAAATATTCAGTTTCGATGCAGTAAGAACCCGACTGGTACAATAAAATAATAAAATATTTGATGCATAAAGTGCTTCTTGATGCTTAAAATCTGGACCACCCAGTATAAATCTGAATAAAATAATTTTTGGCTATTAGGTACCTACTCCCCCTTCCGACAATTCAGTATTACCTCCGGTGTCCCGCCCCAAATTCAACTCTAGCTACGGCCCTGGTGGGAAACCACTTCATTTGAGGGGAATCCCTACATATGAACGCAAATTGGGAGAATCGGAATATTTTGATCAGGAAATAATAAACCTGTGGTAAAATTTACGGTATCTCCCTGTTATCGGTGAGAACTAGATATAAGATATAAAACTCTTTTACGAATATTATAAAATTATACCGTTTTTTGCGCGTATGTTCTGGGGAACATCGCGTTATAGTTTTGCCCAAATGTGAAATTCTGTGGTGCCGTCCGGCCGTTGCCACGATAACTTGAGAACGGAGAGAGCTAGCGACTTGAAATTTTCAGAGTAGGTGGCGCATCCAAATACGACGGACAAGTTCGTTAATGGGTATAATCGGCCCAATGGTTTCCGAGTAATAATTTTGTTTTCAACCAAAATGAATCCGATCGAATTTAAACTTGGTGAATAGTTGTAGAATATAGACCTAAGCACGTTCGTGAAATTTTGTGAGAATCGTATAGCTAGAAAATTATTAAAAAATTATTGAAAAATATTTTTGTTGTCACGATAACCTGAGAACGGAAAGAGATAGCGGCTTGAAAATTTGAGGTTTGGTTGTGAATCTGAATGCGACATTTGAGTTCGTTTATGAGCATAATCGTCCAAAAGGTTTTAGAGTTATAGCCATCTGAAATTTTCTGAAATTTTGTTGTTTTTTGTTCCTCATTAACTCGAAGAATACAAAACCGATTGAATTCAAGCATGGTTATTAGTTGTAGAATGCCAACGCGAAAATTCTTGCAGAATTTCGTGAGGATGGTATAACTAGAAAATTAAAAAAAAAATAATTAAAAATAATTGAAAAAAATTCTATATATCATAAACTATTCGTCCGGCATGGCTGAAATTTTGGAAGAGCCTTCAGAACCTAAGTCTACTGCAGAATTCCAAGTTTGAACACGATCCGATCTATATTGTTGGAGAACCGAGCAGCCCTTTGTGAATTCGGTAGCTGGATGCGAATCGTCGTATGATATGTTGTCTATGGTCGTATTTTTGCGAGAACCGCCAAAAATAAAAATATGAATGTCATGATGACATATCTTTTACGCGTATGTTATGGGAAAATTGTGTTATTTCATCACAAATCTATGGGAGATGATAGCCCTACATCGCATGCGCCCCGTTTTAACCTCAACATCTGATCAAAACACATAACACAAATACAAAACGTAAACAAAATATTCTCAATCCACGAAGTACGAACGAGTATTCCTTCCGTTGAAAATAATCGAGATTACCTTGTATTTGAAGATTGGAGGAATCTAGAAATATTGTTTACGTATGTGAAAGAAATTCCAAATTATGGAGAACTGTGGAAAAGTTGTTCAGAAAGAAGATATCTGGTATATGTCCTTCAGGATTTCTGGCTAAAAATCAGCAGTAAGTAATAGAAGTGAATTGAATGAATTACTTTACTCAGAGAAATCCAAGTCCTAATATTTTCTTTCAGGTTGGAATGAATTAAGGTCCAGTTGACGTAGAGCAAAAAAGTAATGCTTTTCGACAAATATAATGCATGAGTTACTCTTGGAGTTACTGCAGATAGAATTCAAAACAAGGTATATGGAACTTAGTCGATTGAATATTTGTGAAGATTAAGTATATCTCATGAGAAAATTTAATATTGATAATAGGCAACCAAGATGACATGAACACTAAAATTTTTAAAGTTCAAAAGTGGAATAGCCAAGAAGAAAATCTAGTGTTTCTATTCAAACAAATTGGTGGTGGTTCTCATATCGTTGAAATGACAAAGGGACGTATCTGCAATAAGCAAGTTTCAAGATATTCTCGTTTTGAAATTCGAGAGTGAGCGATAAATCAGGGAGTGAACGAAATAAACCATAAATGCTCGATTCAAGGTGCATTTAAATATGTTCCGCAATAAGGAAGTGGTTGTTATGCGTAGGCTATGACTATAAAAAATAAAGCCAACTCAAAATTTGACATTTTACTTTTAATTCTGTTTTGTCATTTTGCCGAAGCTATACCTATATAGTACGGGATAAGTATTCTATTCATCATGTACTTAGGTGAAAACCACCCAGTGCCTTGACTAAGCTGACGTAAGAATACATTAATAAAATATACACAGAACAAAACTGACTCTCCTAGGAGCTTCTGTGGGATTTCCTTAGGGAAGACCTAGAATGGTTAGTATAATCATAAACATGTCATTAGCAAGCAAAACTCCATGAATTACATTTCAAATGACTTCTGCACCTACCCTATTATTCAGATTTGGCCCTTAGCCACTTTTACCTGTTTACACATAACATTTGCATAATACTATTGCACAAAAAAAACAGTTGAATTACGCTTAGACCAGTGAATTTTGAACACTTTTCTGTTTTCCTGATATCATGGGTCTCTTACGATCCATCATCAGGGTGTTTGGATGCCAGCGTGTACCTATATAATAGGCATTTTTAACGAAACATTTTAATTTTTCTAATTGCAGAATATTTTAAAATATAGGAGTAGAAGGTGATGCAATATAACATGTGTGTAGGTATATATTATGTATATAGTTTTCCCGTGGAACTTCAGGTATATGTTTCTTAAATGCTTGTTGCTTAGCATGCTTAACAATGAATACCTCTGAAGAACAGATTTTACTAATATTATAATAGAATGGCATGATAATTCAACGCTAACTTTGAAAATGATTCAAGTGAGGTATACAATTTTTTTGTTCACTGAGGGCTGATATATTTTACGACCTGTAAACTGTCAAGTAGCCTTACCGAAAGGAAAGTAATCTGTGAATGTTCACTTTAAAGGGGATCAGTAAATTCAACGAGCACATAGTTGAAGAATACTTTACGGAGAGGTTGAATAAATCGGCCCTTAGTAAATAGTATAAAACAATATATAGATTGGTATCTAAATAAATGAATCTTATTTTCACAATAACTCTTTTCCCCTAATCCATGAAAACAAATTTTCACAGACAATTTACATGAATCATTAGCTTCAAACGTTCATTATCTTGAAATACAAATGAATAAGTGTAAATTTAATTTTAATATTTCAATATTGAATGGAATATTTAGAGTTTATCTATAATTTCAGATATCTCATCTCATCAACGAGTGACAAAAGTATTGAAATTGATTATGCATTAAACGATGTGTTCAAATGTCAAATTATTACCATATTCCATATCGACAGACATTCTTGTAATGATTATGAAGAATTAAAAAGGTTTGATGGCTAATATAAAAATTGGTTCAAGCACTGACGTGAAGTCAGGAGCTTTTGCGCGTATGTTCTATTGTCCAATACAGGAGAATGGACAACATAATTTACCATGGTAAATTCAATTAAAAGTGTCCAATACAGGAGAATGGACAATAGAACATACGCGCAAAAGCTCCTGACTTCACGTCAGTGCTTGAACCAATTTTTTGAAGTAACCATAGATCTTCTAGTTTGAAGCGACATACAGCGTTTCACTCAGAGCTCATTTCTTTTATACAATACAAAGGAAAACATGTATCTATGGGAGATGATAGCCCTAAACTAGGGTCCTGTAGCGGTCTTCGAACATCTGAAGTTCTGAATAATCATCGCTTGGATTGGCCAGACCTGGTTTTGAAAGAGACACTCCTGGCCTTACGAGCAACATTTTACTTTTTACTTGGAGGGATTTCTAAGAACAAGAGTGCATATCTTTGAAAACTGGCGGTGTGATTCTTCCTCAAGAGGTCCCATGCGGCTACAGATATGTATATTTGTGAGAGGGGACTTTTGAAAGGTTATGTATTATTTTTAATTTGTTCGTTTTTTTTTCTCTTGTCTTTTCATTTTTCAGGTTGAGTTTTGGGTACCTTGGAGAAACCTTTTTGACGAAGGAATCCATATTGAAGGAAGAAATACCTATAAATAATTTAAAATTTCAGCAAATTTTGTAAACAATAGTTACAAATCCTATCACTCAGGGGGAGACAGGGTTTTTGCGATGTTCTAGGGAATATCGCGTTATCATTTTGCCCAAATGTCTGTTATTTCGAATTTTGGCCGAAAATGGTCTCAGATGACTAGGTTCAATTCACTGATGAAGAATTGGAGCTCAAATTTGATTCTGTCCGGCTGTTGCCACGATTACTTGAGAACGATAAGAGATAGCAACTTGAAATTTTCATGGGTAAGTGGCGCATTCAAATACGACGGACAAGTTCATTAATGGGCATAATCGGCCCTTCGGTCTCCGGGTAATAATTTTGTCATCAACCAATACAGATCTGATCGAATTGAAACTTGGTGAGGAGTTGAAGAATACGAACCTAAGGAAGTTTTTGAAATTTTGTGGAAATCGTATCACTAGAATATTTTGAAAAAATTATTAAAAATATCATTTATGTCACCATAACCTGGGAACGGAAACAGATAGCGACTTAAATTTTCAGGTTGAGTCGCGCATCTGAATGCGACATTTGAGTTCGTTTATAGGCATAATCAGAGAAACGGTTTTGGGTTTATACCCACCTGAAATTTGATTCTTATTTCCTCAATAACTTGAGAAAGACAGAACCCATCCAATCTAAACATGGTTATTAGTTAGAATGCCAACGCAAAAATTCTTGCGAAATTTCTAAAGGATCATATCACTAGAAAATTTTCAAAAAATCATTGAAAATCATTGAAAAATATTCCATATATCAGAAACTATTAGTCTGACATCGCAGAAATTTTGCGAGAGCCTTCAGAACATATCTCTACTGCCAAGTTTCAATCGTTGAATACGATAGGATATATATTGTTGGAGATTCGTGCATGCTTGTGTGGGTTCAGTAGCTGGATGGGTGACCGTGGCCTCGATAACTTTAGAACGAAAGGATATAGGGGCTTGCAATTGTTAGGGTATAGATTACGCATCCGAATGGGAGAGTTAAGTTCGTCTTTGGGCATAATCAGTCTAACGGTTTCGGTTTTATATCCACCTGTAATATTATTTCCTCGATCATTCAAAAAATATAGACTCGATCGAATTGAAGTTGTAGAATATCGACATAAAGACGTGTGTAAAATTTTGTGAGAACCGTACCCCTAGAAAATTTTTAAAAATCACGAATAAAATTGTTTCAAGCACTGATGTGAAGTCTGGAGCTTTTGTGCGCATGTCCTATTGTCCAATACAGGAGAATGGATAATAGACATACGCGCAAAAGCTTCCTAAGCTCTTGTATCATACGTCGAATTGTATGGTACCCCGTTACACTAACCTCTGCTAACACACAAACAGCTCTCAATCCACACTTACTAGTACTTTATGTACTAGTGGTAAGCTCCAAAAACGCACTAAACTCTTTTTATTATAATTGTTGGATTGAGACCTTTGCTTCAATGATGGAAGTTCGTTTACAGGATGAAGGTCTGGGAATTGATCAAAAAACCACTTCTTAAAACAACGCCGACTAGTTTCGGTTTTATTCTAAAACCTTCTTCAGGGCTCTAAAATGAACACAAAATTTTTCCATATAGTACACATTATTAAATTAACAGCTAAACTTTTGAAAAACGGGGACATTACAATTGTATATAAATAATATGTGAAGGTGTCTAGACAAAGAAGCAATATTACAATCAACAAAAGCAGCAATCAATCTATCATATCAACAGTCAATATTTATATTTTCAATTTTGACGAACAAATACAATTAAAAGAGGATCTGTGGGAGTTACTTACAGTTTTAACATGGTTTAGATGTCAGAGCATTAAAAGTTGGAAATGAATACACCCTAGACAACATTAAAAGGGAACGATCGGAAAACAGCTGGCACATTTATTTAATATTTACAATCTGAAATATGTCATACAGATAACATAATATATAGGTGTTTGAATGTTGATTAAGCGTTTTGAAATCAGGAACTAAGTCTTGTCTTTAATTTTATCAATAAGGTAGGATATATATATATATATATATATATATATATATATATATTTATTCTTTTGACTGAGAGCTGTATATGTGTTAGCAGAGGTTGGTGTAACGGGGTACCATACAATTCGACGTATGATACAAGAGCTTAGGGAAAAACCTCAGCAAAAAACCCTTTCTCCCCGTGAGTGTGGTGATTTGTAACTATTGTTTACAAAATTTGCTGAAATTTAAAAATATTGATGGGGATATATTTCTTCAATGTGGATTCCCTCGTCAAAAAACGGATAGGTTTCTCCAAGGTACCCGAAACTCAACCTGAAAAATGAAAAGACAAGAGGAGGAAACGAACAAAATAAAAATAATACATAACCTTTCAAAAGTCTCCTCTCACAAAAATACTTCTCTGTAGGCGAATGGGATCTCGTGGAGAAGAATCACCTCCGCTAGTTTTCGAAGATATTCACTACTGAAATCCCTTCAATATTTGAATTCAAAAATTAAAATGTTGCTCGTAAGGCCAGGAGGGTCTCTTTCAAAACCAGGTCCGACCGGTCCAAGTCCAAGCGATGATTATTCAGAACTTCAGATGTTCGAAGCCCGCTACAGGGCCCTTAAGAAGGGCTATCATCTCCCATAGATAAGGTAATAATAAGATGTATTTAAATTCTCTATATCAGTTCTCTTATTTATAGAATTTTCATCCTGTCTAATCGATATCATCTCATGAAGTAACCATTTTCTTAAAATTTCTTGATGTCCTAATACCTTAACTGATTTTATGTTGAAGTCGAAGGAATGAAGCGTACTCGCCACATGTTCGACTAGCGCGGTGTTGTTTTCCTTTTTCTTTTTGAGTGGGTTGAAATAGTTAAGGGAATCTCTTTTGTGTTCAGAAATTCTGTCTTTTAGATAGCGACCAGTTTGCCCTGTATAGGTAGACGGACAATCAGTGCAATATATTTTATAGATAACATTGCTGAGTAATTCTTTAGGAGTTGGAACTTTTATCTTTGTGAATAGTTTTTTGATTGTATTGGAAGATCTGAAAGCAATGTTGACGTTTAACGGTATAATTTTTCTTTTTATCTGTTCTGACAATGATTCAATGTATGTTAATGCGTAGAATTTCTTATTTTCATTGTCACTTTCACGAGGAACCCGCTGTAGATCTGTATTGGTTTGCTTTTTATGAATAATTTTGTCAATAATTTTTATCGGGTAATCATTTTTCTTCAAGATGGATCTGATTTTATTTAAATTACTTTGTTGGAATTCTGTGGATGATAACTTAATTGCTCTGTTAACAAGATTTTTGATAATATAGAAATATGGATCATGCGGAATTACCCGTTAAAACTGACCTTTATACGCATGCGAAGTTTTGTATTGATCGGGTTGCCGTAAAGTGTCAAAAACAGTTTTTTTTTCATTTTTAAACTTTTTTTCTACAATAACTCTCGAACAGAATGAGATAGGCAGTTGATAGGTTTGGGGGATAAATATCTCGATTAAGTCCGTTATTGGGCAAAATAGGCTAGATGGTTTCGGAGTAACGAAATAAATTTTTTTTTTAACTTAAAGATTTCAAATTCAATCTCTTTTAAGATGCAGTTTCATCATAAAAATCCATTGATATCATTTTTAACCCTAACAAGCTAATACTTTCGGAGATACGATTTTTCGAAATTTCAATAACTTCTATGTTTTCGCAGAATGCTATATTTATTCTATCTATGATTTATTATTTGATCTGTGTTCATACTCGTACATGTCATCCTGTTCTTTAAGAGAGGTTCAAATTCATTTAAGCTATTTTAATTTGATTTCATCCTTGGTGCATTTCTCATTCTCAGATTGCTCATTTAATCTTGATAAATAAACTATTATTTGAACTGAATTTCCTCTATATCATTCCCAACTCTGAGAAACCAATACTCTCGGAGTATGTCAAAGTTTGAACAAGAGCGTCAAAGCTCCTGTCCACAAGGCTTAAACCAATTTTTTCATTTACTGTTTTTCCAAATTCGGCTCAGGTATAAAGATACAGGCTGTTGATATTTTCGAAAAAAAATAGTTTTTATTCTGTAGCTTTGACATCCTGTTTTCGAATAAAATGAATGTTGGTGTGAAGTTTCATATAACCATGATACATATTTTCCAAATATTTGTTTTTTCCTACTTCTACTAGTTTTCTAGTTATAGACTCATGGATTCATAAAACTAAACGAAGTTAGCATAAAAGAAGATGAAAGTTTTTCTTGGGGCATTTCAGGAATATTCAATCGTTTCAAAACATTAAATTATTCTTCACCATTTATCCTTAAACGCACCGTTTTCGAGATATTCGTCGTTGAATGTTATAAAATGGGAAACTCCAGAAATTCACTACATTTATGGATCTACCCCTGAGCGTTGGACTCCCGAATCAAGCTGTAAACCACGTTAACGTACCTTTTTCTCGTCCACCATTAATGTCATAGATAATTTATATGCAGGAGTGTATTATGACATTGTGCAATCTTTAAACACTTATAACTTTTTAGCTGGCCCGAATTTGGAGAAATAGTGAATGAATAAGTTATCGTATTTGATGAGAGGTATCTATGGTTAAAATTAATGTACAACTTTAAGACTCACCCTGTATATAATTTCGATTCCGTCTCTATCATACGAATCTGTACCCACCCCCTAACCGACACGTGTCTCCACCACTGCTCCCACTCCGAGCAACACCAATGTCGCCGATACGACCTCTCCATCCATATGGAGCCTGCAACGTAATCCCAGATCTCGTTGTGAGCTAATTTGTACACATCGCTGCAAAATTACTTGTCGGCCGCAAATTGATTGCTCATTCATTGATGGGCATGTCAAACGCAGCGGGACCCCTTTGAAAACCATAATTTCTGACCGACGTGGGCATTGGCAAGAATTAATACCCGTGTAATTCGGTCTCCAGTCTTGACAGGTGTCAGCGTACATCTTGACCCGGATTCGTTATTTATCTCCATGCCATAGATTCGAGTGCGATATAGATACTATTGTGATATGCGTTGATTTATTATGTATCCGTGACATAACGACAAAACGACGTGCATCGAGTATTATTGGCATTCCCGTATATCCTGATGGCAGTTATATGTTGAACGAACCCCTTGATACGTTTCTGTGGCAGGGAATGTATATGACTTGACCTGATATACTAACTGGACGTTGAGGTTGCTATCTCTCTATAAGACTTGTTTCACATGCATACGGTTTCATTCCGTTTGGCTCGTTTTCGGTTTCCATTCGGTCGTGGCAACAAGTGTGAAACGGTGCTCAGGTTTAGATTCCATTCCGAATAGAAACCGTACAGCACCGAATATTCCCTCAGTAGTTAGTCTATATGCGTTCTAGACCAAAGTTGACCTATGACCTCCCTTAATGGTGTCTGGGGGTCTGATGTGGATGACGTCGGGCGGATGACGTCATGATCGAAAAAGTTTCTGGATGGACGCGGGATATGAACCCGGGGAGTTTGGGTGAGAGTAGTCTCTTCTACCCACTACGCTACAGGGGCCGTAAGAATTTGGGGAGTTTGGTGTTATAAAGCGGGCACATCAGAGTGACGCATGATTGAAATTAGCAATAACGTGAAGTCAGGAACTTTTGCGCGCATTGTCCATTCTCCTGTATTGGAATTGGATTTTTAATTGGGACTCGTATCGCTCTCAGGGACTTTCAGGTTATCATAATAATAAAATGAAATTGTCATATGAAGTTTGATGCATAAGGTACTAGATCCTTTTTTCGAATTATTATTGAAGGCATTTATCGTTTATATGAAAGGGAATACCATGGATTATCTGTGAATCATTCGGTTTACGCAGACGAGCAATATAAGGGATTCCAGTGTTTTCAAAAACAATTTATGTTGTGGTTTTCAGCAGACCCATTGTGAAGCACTGACGTGAAGTCAGGAACTTTTGCGCGCATTGTCCATTCTCCTGTATTGGAATTGGATTGTTAATTGGGACTCGTATCGCTCTCAGGGACTTTCAGGTTATCATAATTATAAAATGAAATTGTCATATGAAGTTTGATGCATATGGTACTAGATCCTTTTTTCGAATTATTATTGAAGGCATTTATCGTTTATATGAAAGGGAATACCATGGATTATCTGTGAATCATTCGGTTTACGCAGACGAGCAATATAAGGGATTCCAGTGTTTTCAAAAACAATTTATGTTGTGGATTTCAGCAGACCCATTGTGAAGCACTGACGTGAAGTCAGGAACTTTTGCGCGCATTGTCCATTCTCCTGTATTGGAATTGGATTGTTAATTGGGACTCGTATCGCTCTCAGGGACTTTCAGGTTATCATAATAATAAAATGAAATTGTCATATGAAGTTTGATGCATAAGGTACTAGCTCGTATCGGTCTTAGGGACCTTCAGGTTAGTAGTAAAATGTAAAATTTCAGGTTAGTAGTAAAATAGTAAAATGAAATTGTCATATGAAGTTTGATCATAAGGTACTAGATCGTTTTTTCGGATTATTCGCAGGTACTACATCCTTTTTTTTCGGATTATTATTGGGTAGGCATTTATCGCTTATTTGAATGGGAATACCGGGAATTATTTGTGAATCTTTTGGTTTACGTGGTCGAGAAATATAACTTTGGGGGATGATTGTGTGGTTTTGAAAATTTGTTGTCATAATGAATAAAATCAATGGAAAGCGTGTTTGTCAGCAAGCTGGGTGTACGGATTAGAAGATGGATCGAGGGATTTGAATATACAGAGAGTATTCATTGACAAGCACTGACGGCGGTGCTTCGAGTGGAAATGACATGGTTTGACTATTAAAAAATAATTTCAGGATGAGATTTTTTATTGACTCAACATAATGTTAATTATCTACATCGTTCAATACTTTATTCCTATAAAAGTACATACATTCTTTAATTGCATAACTCTGAACACAAGGATTGATTCTACAGAAAGCATTTATGAAATCTTCAACAGAATTGTTGTTATTTTTGCTAGAGTTTCGTATCAATTCTTTGATGGTGTCCACGAATTTAAAGTAATACAAAGATTTTTCAACATTTCAAGGTGACTGATTGATTTAATTGAGATATTGTTGTTAGCAGATTGTTGCTGTAGTTCCATATCAATTATTTGATGGTGTTCATGAATTTAAAATCATTCGGAGATTTTTCAAGACGACTGATTGATTAAATTGAGATATCTTATTCAAGTCAGCTATGCAGTTTCTACAAATTTCTTGATGAGTAGAATGGATCGAGGGATTTGAATATACAGAGAGTATTCATTGACCCTTATTTCGAATATTCTTGTTTGAAGAACTAGAAACGATCAATTCCTCTCAGATAAATTCATATCCAGAAATAATCTTTCAATCCACGTTATAGAAATTAGATGAAACCAGAATCGAACGTCATATGGTACATTTCAGGCTTGTAGACCACCCACACATGTAACTAACGGACTCTTTTACATAAACAAAATATAGGTCTAGATCCTTTTTTCGAATTATTATTGGGGCGGCATTTATCGTTTAGATGAAAGGGAATACCATAGATTATTTATGAATCTTTCGGTTTACGCAGACGAGCAATATAAGGGATTCCAGTGTTTTCAAAAACAATTTATGTTGTGGTTTTCAGCAGACCCATTGTGAAGCACTGACGTGAAGTCAGGAACTTTTGCGCGCATTGTCCATTCTCCTGTATTGGAATTGGATTGTTAATTGGGACTCGTATCGGTCTCAGGGACTTTCAGGTTATCATAATAGTAAAATGAAATTGTCATATGAAGTTTGATGCATAAGGTACTAGATCCTTTAATTCGGATTATTCGCAGGTACTAGATCCTTTTTTCGAATTATTATTGAAGGCATTTATCGTTTATTTGAAAGGGAATACCATGGATTATCTGTGAATCATTCGGTTTACGCAGACGAGCAATATAAGGGATTCTAGTGTTTTCAAAAACAATTTATCTTGAGATTTTCAGCAGACCCATTGTGAAGCAATAACGTGAAGTCAGGAGCTTTTGCGCGCATTGTCCATTCTCCTGTATTGGAATTGGATTGTTAATTGGGTCTCGTATAGGTCTTAGGGACTTTCAGGTTATCATAATAGTAAAATGAAATTGTCATATGAAGTTTGATGCATGAGGTACTAGATCGTTTTTTCGGATTATTCGCAGGTACTAAATCCTTTTTTCGAATTATTATTGGGGCGGCATTTATCGTTTATTTGAATGGGAATACCGGGGATTATTTGTGAATCTTTTGGTTTACGCGGTCGAGAAATATAAGTCCAGGTATCCTGGAACAGGTATCTTCTTCGAATATCCCAATTTAACGTCGGCATGGGTATAAAGGCAATGGCATATTTATTTGACCTAGTGAATGATGGGGTGCTAACTTGACCGCATACCGATAAGAGGCCTTTGCGGGTTTTTTTCTAACCATTGTTGGGATCTATGAGGTTTTCAAAAATAATCTTCATATTCAACATCAAAAGCATTTGGGGAAAAGCTGATATTTTTCCCTTGAATCTAAAATAGCATTGTAGAAAAAAGCGGAAATGTATAAAAAAGAACTGCTCCCTCTTTAATTCCGATTGTTCAGATATGGTTGAAAATATAATTTGACAGACGCCTAGGAAAATATTGTACTTTCCAATTTCATGTATTTTTTCTGTTCGTTTCTGATCTGAAAACTTGAGATTTTTCATAATTTGAGTTAGAGAGGAAATAACAACATAATTTCAGATGAGTATAACCCCAAAACCGTTTGGCCGCTTGAGGATATCGAGAAAAGCCAACCAGTTTTCCTTTTCAATGCTTGAGCACATATGAATTTGCAATCAATTACAACGAGAACTACTTGTGACAAGCTTATCAAGCTATCCTAAATGCATTGGGATTGTATAGTTTTGATTTGGCAGTGAGCTAACATAACAACAAATGTGGGTGGTTGTATACGAACAAATTCCATTTTTGATGTATTATGGGGGCGTGACAAACACGCGTATCGAATATTCAGACAAAAACATTCACAGAGATAAGAATGCGCAGAAAAAATAGGTTGGGTATATTTCAGTAATATGTAACACCCCTTATATATTTTTGAAGAATTCCAAGCGTAAATAACCCAAAGCAGAGGGGATTTTAGCATGTATATATATTCGAGTAGAAACCTCACTCCACAAAACAGAGTACTACGTCTGTTGAACCACCGCATCGACAAAGGTAAGAGTTTTTTTTTAATTCACAAAGATATTCTTGTACTAAAACTTTCATTATTCTTTCTAATAGATGGAAAATTCATTAAATAGAATCAAAGAAGTGCTTTTGGATCAGGGCGTAGACATCAATCCCTGATATAAAGATGAAGATGACGAAGACAACATTTTCGATGAATATGAGTATTTCTCATACGAAGGAGGAAATAGTGGAGCAGATGAAAAAGAAGGGAAGAAGCAGGATATCGAATTGGAGAATATGTGAGTATGTGTGGTACAATTATAATCAATCAAAATAATCTGAACATTATTTTTTTCAAATCAGGACCTAATAAGGAAATGTTGGTGGTACTAGAATATATGAGAGTAATTGTACTATGCATGAATAAGAGATTATTTGTAATCAAAAATATGTCGTATTGATATATTTGAATTGAACAATTATTTATATATATTCTTTTTTTTTTCAGATCCTCTGCCACTAATACAAAATCAGCCGAATAAAATGTAAATTGTGGTGGAAAAAAATTTAAGAATTAATAAACACAACATGATGCATTTATTTGTGTAAACTTTTATTCGTATATACAAAGCAATAAATTCATGAAATTCTACGCTCGTAAAAGACACCAATATTCCCAGCACAATCATAAAAATTTATAGAATTCTTTTAAATATACAACGATTGAAAATATAATGAATTCTAACATGAGATTCATTATTCTCAGTATCAAATTTGAAATTAATATTTTATATCATGATTTCTTTCAAAAGATTACTCATTACAATTGGCTTTAAAATACAACATACTGTATACTAGGAGTAAATAGTCAAAAGGGAAGGAAAAAAAAAATCTCCGCAAAAACAGTGATCTCAGTTAGTGTGACAGCACTACATGCAGCACCTCAAACACATTCTTTATAGACATTCAATAGAACACAGGAAGAATATTTATTGTGTACATAACAAAATTGAGATTCAACAGCAACAAGTTATTAACAAATCAGCTTTTCACAATTATTAGCGCGTCTTTTTTGACTAAATGGATAATGTTGATCATTATTCATTTCCTTTAATTTCAAGTTATTCTGATGAACGATGCTTAAATAATTAGAGATAATTTGTAATGAAAAATTAGAGTTTAGTTGCCATTTTTTATTTTAAAAAAGCAGTTTTTTAGATATGATCATAATACTTTTCCTAATAAATAACTCCAGCTATTCGAAGTTGCCAAATATTGTATTCTTTCAAAAGTATCTACAGTGAATTTTTTGGCATGCAGCAAGCACAGCTCGTCAACTATATTACTGATATCAAACCATTATCATTATACCTTTATGAAGACTTTGTGTTGGATACCTTTCGTGTGTGTCCGTATACATCAAATACTCTTTATATCCACTATATACATTTTTATAGCTGTTTTATATACGTTTTGCATTCACTTTATAACTGAATATGTATCCATTCATGAATCTCAGAACGCACTCCATATCAGTTTTGCATAATGACAAAGTAATATATTCATGAAATTCTACGGTCGTAATAGATCAGTCCAAGCACAATCATAACAATCTATACAAATTCTTTATAGAAATTCAATAGAACACAGGAACAAAATTTGACATATTTATTTGTGTATTTTCGTAGACATTCGAGTATCTTCGCATAGATTCATACATCTTCATATACAGTCACGAATCAATCAATTTTGCTGGGGTCGTAATAGATTGTTGGTGTATGGTCTGTTTTTCTCCTTAAACCGTTTTCGATAAACCAAAGCGTGAAAAGGACGAGTGGTGTTTTCTCCAAGCAATTCAGTTGAGTTAAGAAATAAAAGACAGACTTATGAGATCAATTCAGTCACGAGTGATATTTCAATAGACTATTCCTCGAACAAAATGACTCATGTTGACGTCCGTAATTTATATTTATCATTTGTCAAACAGTCCGTATCCATGGATTAGCCGTTGAAAACACCAAAGTTGTAAGACCAATCATAATTCAAAGACAGTTGGTGTTTTCGTGATAATATGAGATGTCTCTGGCCTGGGGTTGGTCAGATTTTGATAGGAGTGAAATAGTCACTATAACACGAAAATTAAAGATCAGATTGAATTGATGCTGGGTAGTTATATGCGAATAACCGACACAAAAACTTGTTCAAAATTTCGTTGAGATAGCATGAGTAGTTATTATATTCACTATATCCATCATTATGTACCACTATAATCATTAATATATCCACAATAGACATTATTACATCAACTATATGCAATTATATATCCACTATATACATTTTTATATCTGTTTTTATATACGTTTTCCATTCACTTCATAACTGAATATGTATCCATTCATGAATCTCAGAACGCACTCCAATATCAGCTTTGCATAATGACAAAGTAATATATTCATGAAATTCTACGGTCGTAATAGATCAGTCCAAGCCCAATCATAACAATCTCTACACATTCTTTATAGAAATTAAATAGAACACAGGAACAAAATTTGTCATATTTATTTGTGTATTTTCGTAGACATTCGAGTATCTTCGTATAGATTCGTACATCTTCGTATACAGTCATGAATCAGTCAATTTTGCGGAGGCAACGAAATAACTTGATTTTTTTAATCCGCTGAAAGTTAAAACCTTAATATCCCAACAAATCACTTAAATTGAGTTATAGCACTTTTCCTATGAGCGGCTCATATGTAGAAGTTAATGTGAACTCAATGAGGAAGTTTCGGGAATATGCCCGATTTGTGATAGACATTGACACATCAATAGTAGTGAGATGATTCAAACATGTCCCCTATGCGCAATATTTATCAGAGATAATGCAAACAGTAGTACCACAGAAAAAGAAGCGCGCCCATGGCTCTACCGCAAGGTGGCGAGGAAAGGAGTAACACAACTGTAACGGTGTGGTCTAGGCCTCTTGCTAATACAGCTAATACAGCAACTATTTTGGCGCGCCAAAATAGTTGCTGTAACCTTCAGGAAGCTTAGGCACAGCACTGTATCCTTCAGGAAGCCGCCAAAATAGTTGCTGTATCCTTCAGGAAGCTTAGGCACAGCACTGTATCCTTCAGGGAGCTTAGACACAGCACTGTTAATTTTTGCTCCGACAGACAGACTGCTGTAGTTTAGACTGCTGCAATTTGACTGCTGCAGTTTTGACTGCCGCATTACTGCAGCAGTCTAGACTGCTGCAGTTTAGACTGCCGTAGTTAAGACTGCTGCAGTTTAGACTGCTGCACTGTGGCAGTCTAAACTACAGCAGTTTTGACTGCAGCAGTTTAGACTGCTGTAGTTTAGACTGCTGCAGTTTAGACTGCTGCAGTTTAGACTGCTGCAGTTTTGACTGCTGCATTTTATCAGTGCTTGAACGAATTTTTTTGTTTGTAAGTACTGGTATGATTTTTATTGCTTCTATTTTATCTAGCCCTGGATAAATACCCTTTAGACGTTTTTAGTGATCTGTAACAGAATATGTCTCTGTCATTGAAAAATTTACAAATAACAACGCACCTTACAGTTGGATATCGATTGAATTTCTTAAAAAACCTATATACAGGTCATCTTGTTTTTCCAACTTTTAATGAAATTTTCATTGTGAATGCCTCATCAGTATGGGTTTGGTGACGTCATCGATGTTTATGTGTCAAATGCTATCATACCATGTCGTGTGATACCTCATGTTAAAGGTATTCCAGTCCTCTTTGCACCATACCTACACGCATTAAGAAATTATTTTATGCAGGGTGAGCCTGAGAAAAAAAATTGTGAATGAAACTTGGAAATCCATCTAATTTCGAGAAAAAACCTGATAGTGGTAAATTTTTTGTAATTAGCCAACAATTGATACAAAATTTGAAGTGATCTCGACATCGATGCAGGTGTGGTGATGCCATCGTTCGGTAGAGTCATGGGTGCTTTTTTTTTATGTGTTATTAGCAAGAGGCCTAGACCCCACCGTTACAGTTGTGTTACTCCTTTCCTCGCCACCTTGCGGTAGAGTCATGGGCGCGCTTCTTTTTCTGTGGTACTACTGTTTGCATTATCTCTGATAAATATTGCGCATAGGGGACATGTTTGAATCATCTCACTACTATTGATGTGTCAATGTCTATCACAAATCGGGCATATTCCCGAAACTTCCTTATTGAGTTCACATTAACTTCTACATATTAGCCGCTCATAGGAAAAGTGGTATAACTCAATTTAAGTGATTTGTTGGGATATTAAGGTTTTAACTTTCAGCGGATTAAAAAAATCAAGGTATTTCGTTGCCTGCGCAAAATTGACTGATTCATGACTGTATACGAAGATGTACGAATCTATACGAAGATACTCGAATGTCTACGAAAATACACAAATAAATATGACAAATTTTGTTCCTGTGTTCTATTGAATTTCTATAAAGAATGTGTAGAGATTGTTATGATTGGGCTTGGACTGATCTATTACGACCGTAGAATTCCATGAATATATTACTTTGTCATTATGCAAAGCTGATATTGGAGTGCGTTCTGAGATTCATGAATGGATACATATTCAGTTATAAAGTGAATGGAAAACGTATATAAAAACAGATATAAAAATGTATATAGTGGATATATAATTGCATATAGTTGATGTAATAATGTCTATTGTGGATATATTAATGATTATAGTGGTACATAATGATGGATATAGTGAATATAATAACTACTCATGCTATCTCAACGAAATTTTGAACAAGTTTTTGTGTCGGTTATTCGCATATAACTACCCAGCATCAATTCAATCTGATCTTTAATTTTCGTGTTATAGTGACTATTTCACTCCTATCAAAATCTGACCAACCCCAGGCCAGACACATCTCATATTATCACGAAAACACCAACTGTCTTTGAATTATGATTGGTCTTACAACTTTGGTGTTTTCAACGGCTAATCCATGGATACGGACTGTTTGACAAATGATAAATATAAATCACGGACGTCAACATGAGTCATTTTGTTCGAGGAATAGTCTATTGAAATATCACTCGTGACTGAATTGATCTCATAAGTCTGTCTTTTATTTCTTAACTCAACTGAATTGCTTGGAGAAAACACCACTCGTCCTTTTCACGCTTTGGTTTATCGAAAACGGCTTAAGGAGAAAAACAGACCATACACCAACAATCTATTACGACCCCAGCAAAATTGATTGATTCGTGACTCTATATGAAGATGTATGAATCTATGCGAAGATACTCGAATGTCTACGAAAATACACAAATAAATATGTCAAATTTTGTTCCTGTGTTCTATTGAATTTCTATAAAGAATTTGTATAGATTGTTATGATTGTGCTTGGACTGATCTATTACGACCCTAGAATTTCATGAATATATTACTTTGTCATTATGCAAAACTGATATGGAGTGCGTTCTGAGATTCATGATTGGATACATATTCAGTTATAAAGTGAATGCAAAACGTATATAAAACAGCTATAAAAATGTATATAGTAGAAATAAAGAGTATTTGATGTATACGGACACACACGAAAGGTATCCAACACAAAGTCTTCATAAAGGTATAATGATAATGGTTTGATATCAGTAATATAGTTGACGAGTTGTGCTTGCTGCATGCCAAAAAATTCACTGTAGATACTTTTGAAAGAATACAATATTTGGCAACTTCGAATAGCTGGAGTTATTTATTAGGAAAAGTATTATGATCATATCTAAAAAACTGCTTTTTTAAAATAAAAAATGGCAACTAAACTCTAATTTTTCATTACAAATTATCTCAAATTATTTAAGCATCGTTCATCAGAATAACTTGAAATTAAAGGAAATGAATAATGATCAACACTATCCATTTAGTCAAAAAAGACGCGCTAATAATTGTGAAAAGCTGATTTGTTAATAACTTGTTGCTGCTGAATCTCAATTTTGTTATGTACACAATAAATATTCTTCCTGTGTTCTATTGAATGTCTATAAAGAATGTGTTTGAGGTGCTGCATGTAGTGCTGTCACACTAACTGAGATCAATGTTTTTGCGGAGATTTTTTTTTTCCTTCCCTTTTGACCATTTACTCCTAGTATACAGTATATTGTATTTTAAAGCCAATTGTAATGAGTAATCTTTTGGTAGAAATCATGATATAAAATATTAATTTCAAATTTGATACTGAGAATAATGAATCTCATGTTAGAATTCTTTATATTTTCAATCGTTGTATATTTAAAGGAATTCTATAAATTTTTATGATTGTGCTGGGAATATTGGTGTCTATTACGAGCGTAGAATTTCATGAATTTATTGCTTTGTATATACGAATAAAAGTTTACACAAATAAATGCATCATGTTGTGTTTTTAAGCGTATGTTCTGGGGGACATCGCGTTATAGTTTTGCCCAAATGTCTGTAACTTTCGAATTTTTTGACGAAATTGGTCTCAAACGATTTAGTTCGACTTCCCAATGAAGAATTCGAGGTCAAATTTGATTCTGTCCGGCCAGCCGTCCGGCCGGCCGGCCGTACGGCCGTCCGTTGCCACGATAATTTGAGAACGAAAAGAGCTAGCGACTTGACATTTTCAGGGTGGGTGGCGCATCGCAATACGACGGACAAGTTCGTTAATGGGCATAATCGGCCCAGTGGTTTCCGAGTAATAATTTTGTTTTCAACCAATATAAATCCGATCGAATTGAAACTTGGTGAGTTGTTGTAGAATATGAACCTAAGCAGGTTTGTGAAATTTTGGGCGAATCGTATGGCTAGAAAATTTTAAAAAAATTATTAAAAAATATTATTTTTGTCACGATAACCTGAGAACGGAAAGAGATAGCGGCTTGAAAATTTCAGGTTATGTTGTGCATATGAATGCTACATTTAAGTTTGTTTATGAGCATAATCGACCAAACGGTTTCAGAGTTATAGCCATCTGAAATTTGGTGGTTTTTTGTTCCTCATTAACTCGAAAAATACTGAACCGATTGAATTCAAACATGGTTATTAGTTGTAGAATGCCAACGCGAAAATGTTTGCGGAATTTGGTGAGGATAGCATTTGTAGAAAACTTTTAATAAATCATTGAAAAAAAAAAAAATTCGATATATCAGTAACTATACGTTTGAAATTGCTGAAATTTTGCAAGAGCGTTCATTACCTAACTCTACTGCCAAGTTTCAAGTTTTAACGCGATCGGTTGAATATTGTTGGAGATTCGAGCATTCTTGTGTGAGTTCAGTAGATGGGTGACCGTTGCCTCGATAACTGTCGAACCAAAGGAGATAGGGACTTGCAATTTTCAGGGTAGGTTGCGTATCCGAAAGGGAGAGTTGAGTTCGTTTTTGGGCATAATCGGTTTAACGGTTTCCGAGTTATATCCACCTGGAATAATGTTTCCTTGATAACTCAAAAAATAAATATTTGATTGAATTGAAGCTTGGTAACTAGTAGTAGAAAATCAACACAAAGATGTGTTTAAATTTCTGTAAGAACCGTACTCCTAGAAAATTTGAAAAAAATTACGAAAAAAAAAATTTTAAGAACCGCGCCTCCAGAAAATTTAAAAAAAAATCACGAAAAAAAAATTGGTTCAAGCACTGACGTGAAGTCAGAAGCTTTTGCGCGTATGTTCTATTGTCCATTCTTCTGTATTGGACACCCTTAATCGAATTTACCATGGTTAATTATGTCGTCCATTCTCCTGTATTGGACACTTAATTCGAATTTACCATGGTAAATTTGAATTAAGAGTGTCCAATACAGGAGAATGGACGACATAATTAACCATGGTAAATTCGATTAAGGGTGTCCAATACAGAAGAATGGACAATAGAACATACGCGCAAAAGCTTCTGACTTCACGTCAGTGCTTGAACCAATTTTTTTAATTCTTTAATTTTTTTCCACCACAATTTACATTTTATTCGGCTGATTTTGTATTAGTGGCAGAGGATCTGAAAAAAAAAAGAATATATATAAATAATTGTTCAATTCAAATATATCAATACGACATATTTTTGATTACAAATAATCTCTTATTCATGCATAGTACAATTACTCTCATATATTCTACTACCATCAACATTTCCTTATTAGGTCCTGATTTGAAAAAAATAATGTTCAGATTATTTTGATTGATTATAATTGTACCACACATACTCACATATTCTCCAATTCGATATCCTGCTTCTTCCCTTCTTTTTCATCTGCTCCACTATTTCCTCCTTCGTATGAGAAATACTCATATTCATCGAAAATGTTGTCTTCGTCATCTTCATCTTTATACCAGGGATTGATGTTTACGCCCTGATCCAAAAGCACTTCTTTGATTCTATTTAATGAATTTTCCATCTATTAGAAAGAATAATGAAAGTTTTAGTACAAGAATATCTTTGTGAATTAAAAAAAAACTCTTACCTTTGTCGATGCGGTGGTTCAACAGACGTAGTACTCTGTTTTGTGGAGTGAGGTTTCTACTCGAATATATATACATGCTAAAATTCCCTCTGCTTTGGGTTATTTACGCTTGGAATTCTTCAAAAATATATAAGGGGTGTTACATATAACTGAAATATACCCAACCTATTTTTTCTGCGCATTCTTATCTCTGTGAATGTTTTTGTCTGAATATTCGATACGCGTGTTTGTCACGCCCCCATAATACATCAAAAATGGAATTTGTTCGTATACAACTACCCACATTTGTTGTTATGTTAGCTCACTGCCAAATATATATAGCTTGATAAGCTTGTCACAAGTAGTTCTCGTTGTAATTGATTGCAAATTCATATGTGCTCAAGCATTGAAAAGGAAATCTGGTTGGCTTTTCTCGATATCCTCAAGCGGCCAAACGGTTTTGGGGTTATACACATCTGAAATTATGTTGTTATTTCCTCTCTAACTCAAATTATGAATAATCTCAATTTTTCAGATCAGAAACGAACAGAAAAAATACATGAAATTGGAAAGTACAATATTTTCCTAGGCGTCTGTCAAATTATATTTTCAACCATATCTGAACAATCGGAATTAAAGAGGGAGCAGTTCTTTTTTATACATTTCCGCTTTTTTCTACAATGCTATTTTAGATTCAAGGGAAAAATATCAGCTTTTCCCCAAATGCTTTTGATGTTGAATATGCAGATTATTTTTGAAAACCTCATAGATCCCAACAATGGTTAGAAAAAAACCCGCAAAGGCCTCTTATCGGTATGCGGTCAAGTTAGCACCCCATCATTCACTAGGTCAAATAAATATGCCATTGCCTTTGTACCCATGCCGACGTTAAATTGGGATATTCGAAGAAGATACCTGTTCCAGGATACCTGGACTTCTATAAGAATAAGGTATTGAATGATGTAGATTATAATCATTTTTCTTTGAACCAATAAAATCACATGTTCTTAAAATTGATTTTTTTATTTATTTTTTGTACAAATGCATGCTTGACTCAAGCATCAACAATAAATTTTTCTGATCCAATAAATCAATGAAAAACATGAGGCATAAAAGAAATTGATCCTTCAAGATGTAGTAAAATGAGTATAATAATAAAAAACATCGAACTATTGCCATGAAACCCCGTGACGTTAATACAAAGAACGACATATATAAATTAGCCTGCAGTCACATAAAAATAGCATGACCCACATAAATTTCAGAAGAATTGTACGTAAATTTAGACACGTTTTCACAAAAGCGTATCAGTGGACTACTTAACTATTTAAAATCACAAAAGTCCAACTTACCTACCCAGTGAGTTACCTACTTCACCGGTAGGCCAATAAGTGGTGCTTTCTATCAAGAAGAATTGCAAAAAACAAAGCAGCATGATGTTTATTTGGTTGAAAAAGTATTGCGTGGAGACAAGGGTGCGATTGCTGTGAAGAACAGTAATAATTTTCCAATCATCTAGAGATGCTGAGAAATCTACATATATTCATATGAAAAGAACCATATTTGCTAAAATCGAGCTTAAAAATCCCCCTAGGAATTTACACATAAAAATCACTGAAATTGAGTCTGAACCCGTGCAGTCTCCTTTGGGAAAAGCTTATTCGTTAAGAACTGTCGTTGCCCTTGAATATAAAGAATTTGAATAAAAACTTTCGACTATTTCACTCCGGTTCATTAGGATGATTCAAATCCGTACACCCAGCTTGCTGACAAACACGCTTTCCATTGATTTTATTCGTTATGACAACAAATTTTCAAAACCACACAATCATCCCCCAAAGTTATATTTCTCGACCGCGTAAACCAAAAGATTCACAAATAATCCCCGGTATACCCATTCAAATAAACGATAAATGCCGCCCCAATAATAATTCGAAAAAAGGATTTAGTACCTGCGAATAATCCGAAAAAACGATCTAGTACCTCATGCATCAAACTTCATATGACAATTTCATTTTACTATTATGATAACCTGAAAGTCCCTAAGACCTATACGAGACCCAATTAACAATCCAATTCCAATACAGGAGAATGGACAATGCGCGCAAAAGTTCCTGACTTCACGTCAGTGCTTCACAATGGGTCTGCTGAAAACCACAACATAAAGTGTTTTTGAAAACACTGGAATCCCTTATATTGCTCGTCTGCATAAACCGAAAGATTCATAAATAATCTATGGTATTCCCTTTCATATAAACGATAAATGCCGCCCCAATAATAATTCGAAAAAAGGATCTAGACCCATATTTTGTTTATGTAAAAGAGTCCGTTAGTTACATGTGTGGGTGGTCTACAAGCCTGAAATGTACCATATGACGTTCGATTCTGGTTTCATCTAATTTCTATAACGTGGATTGAAAGATTATTTCTGAATATGAATTTATCTGAGAGGAATTGATCGTTTCTAGTTCTTCAAACAAGAATATTCGAAATAAGGGTCAATGAATACTCTCTGTATATTCAAATCCCTCGATCCATTCTACTCATCAAGAAATTTGTAGAAACTGCATAGCTGAATTGAATAAGATATCTCAATTTAATCAATCAGTCGTCTTGAAAAATCTCTGAATGATTTTAAATTCATGAACACCATCAAATAATTGATATGGAACTACAGCAACAATCTGCTATCACCAATATCTCAATTAAATCAATCAGTCACCTTGAAATGTTGAAAAATCTTTGTATTACTTTAAATTCGTGGACACCATCAAAGAATTGATACGAAACTCTAGCAAAAATAACAACAATTCTGTTGAAGATTTCATAAATGCTCTCTGTAGAATCAATCCTTGTGTTCAGAGTTATGCAATTTTAGAATGTATGTACTTTTATAGGAATAAAGTATTGAACGATGTAGATAATTAACATTATGTTGAGTCAATAAAAAATCTCATCCTGAAATTATTTTTTAATAGTCAAACCATGTAATTTCCACTCGAAGCACCGCCGTCAGTGCTTGTCAATGAATACTCTCTGTATATTCAAATCCCTCGATCCATCTTCAAATCCGTACACCCAGCTTGCTGACAAACACGCTTTCCATTGATTTTATTCATTATGACAACAAATTTTCAAAACCACACAATCATCCCCCAAAGTTATATTTCTCGACCGCGTAAACCAAAAGATTCACAAATAATCCCCGGTATTCCCATTCAAATAAACGATAAATGCCTACCCAATAATAATCCGAAAAAAAAGGATCTAGTACCTGCGAATAATCCGAAAAAACGATCTAGTACCTTATGATCAAACTTCATATGACAATTTCATTTTACTATTATGATAACCTGAAAGTCCCTAAGACCGATACGAGCTAGTACCTTATGCATCAAACTTCATATGACAATTTCATTTTATTATTATGATAACCTGAAAGTCCCTGAGATCGATACGAGGCCCAATTAACAATCCAATTCCAATACAGGAGAATGGACAATGCGCGCAAAAGTTCCTGACTTCACGTCAGTGCTTCACAATGGGCCTGCTGAAAACCACAACATAAATTGTTTTTGAAAACACTGGAATCCCTTATATTGCTCGTCTGCGTAAACCGAATGATTCACAGATAATCCATGGTATTCCCTTTCATATAAAAGATAAATGCCTTCAATAATAATTCGAAAAAAGGATCTAGTACCTTATGCATCAAACTTCATATGACAATTTCATTTTATTATTATGATAACCTGAAAGTCCCTGAGAGCGATACGAGTCCCAATTAACAATCCAATTCCAATACAGGAGAATGGACAATGCGCGCAAAAGTTCCTGACTTCACGTCAGTGCTTCACAATGGGTCTGCTGAAAACCACAACATAAATTGTTTTTGAAAACACTGGAATCCATTATATTGCTCGTCTGCGTAAACCGAATGATTCACAGATAATCCATGGTATTCCCTTTCATATAAACGATAAATGCCTTCAATAATAATTCGAAAAAAGGATCTAGTACCTTATGCATCAAACTTCATATGACAATTTCATTTTATTATTATGATAACCTGAAAGTCCCTGAGAGCGATACGAGTCCCAATTAACAATCCAATTCCAATACAGGAGAATGGACAATGCGCGCAAAAGTTCCTGACTTCACGTTATTGCTAATTTCACTCATGCGTCACTCTGATGTGCCCGCTTTATAACACCAAACTCCCCAAATTCTTACGGCCCCTGTAGCGTAGTGGGTAGAAGAGACTACTCTCACCCAAACTCCCCGGGTTCATATCCCGCGTCCATCCAGAAACTTTTTCGATCATGACGTCATCCGCCCGACGTCATCCACATCAGACCCCCAGACACCTTTAGGCTGGTTTTCCTGTCACGCTGACGATCGGCGCTGACGGTCAGCGCTGATCGGTCAGCTCGGATCCTTTTAGCATCACGCTGATCACATTGAGAAATAGAAGGATGCTATTGCCTCTGGCTCACTGAATGTGGAGGCTTGTCGGCGCCAGCTAGTCAGCGGCGCCGACGCGCCGGCACGTACGTGCGCGTATATAGGTCAGCGCTGACGGCCGTCAGCGCTGCGTGACTCGAAAACACTACCTATAGGCTGGTTTTCCTGTCACGCTGACGGTCGGCGCTGATAGGTCAATATGTATGTAGCTATAGGTAGCGTTTTCGAGTCACGCAGCGCTGACGGCCGTCAGCGCTGAGCTATTTACGCGCACGTACGCGCCGGCGCTTCGGTGCCGCTGAATAGCTGGCACCGACAAGCCTCCACATTCAGTGAGCCAGAGACAATAGCATCCTTCTATTTCTCTATGTGATCAGCCTGATACGATCCGAGCGGACCGATCAGCGCTGACCGTCAGCGCCGACCGTCAGCGTGACAGGAAAACCAGCCTTAAGGGGGGTCATAGGTCAACTTTGGTCTAGAACGCATATAGACTAACTACTTCCCTCGACACGAATAGGTTTCATACTGTTGCAATCAGGTCTGAATTCGTGTGCTGGGAACACAGATCAACCGACGCGTTCACACAACCACGGTTTGGATTCGGTTTTAACCAGGAAGTAAATATTATCATACGTGTTCTGTGGTTTTAACCTCAAAGCGAGCAGATATCTTTCAATCTTGGAATCTTTCCCAAACTGTTTACATATACCTAGGATAGATATACTATAAACACAAATACATATTTTAGAGATTTGATCTCAGTATTTATGAGAAAATGGGCGATTTACCAAATGTTGATCGACTGATTTCTGCGGTACATCTAAACCAGTGCTTCCGAAAAATATATAGATAAATTTAAGACGCAAAAGCATGCAAAGATATTTGTGTTTAAATTTTGAATGAATTTGAAGTATCGAAAAAATTTTAATTTCGGTTGAACCTGTGTTTCGGAAGAAAACATTAATCCTAATAAGAAAATAGGATAAAAGGATCCGTGTGTATATGAAAGGGTTTCATACGTTTTCAGTTGAAACCAAAGACGAACTGAACCGAATGGAACCGTATGCATATGTGAAACGAGCCTGAGGCGTTAAGTGAAGCTACAAGATCATCCGGCCGCCATTTGTAGTTTGGGGTAAAAATGGGATTCCCGCGTAACGTCAATAATAAAATTTAACCTTTTAAATTTGAATAGTTTGAATACCAGAGCCTCTAGAGAAAAACAAATTTCGGAATATCGTTCCGTATCTAAATGACACTTATTATTGGAATATACAGGGTTACAGGGTAAGTTGTACTGAATATTGAAAGACGTTATTATTCAGGTCATTTTTGATGAATTTGGTCCTATAATATAATCTTCGAAATTTCACCGTTATTGAGATATTGAATTTTAAATATTTTTTTAATTCCTTAATTTTTTGGCTTTTTGCGCGTATGTTCTGGGGAACACCGCGTCATTTTGCCCAAATGTCTGTAACTTTCGAATTTTTTGACGAAAATGGTCCCAAACGATTCAAAGGGGATTCAGTATAAACGTGTGGATGGCCGATAATTTAGATGGATATGAAAACTGAGGCGCGTGTTACCCTCTTTATTGGAAAACTTGCCTACTACAGTGAGACGAGACATGTTCTTTCAAGATGATGACTGTCAGCGCCCTACAGAAAAAGTGTTCAAGCATGGTTGGACGAGAAGTACCCATATAAATTAATTGGAATAGAAAATCGAAAATCGAAATTTGGAATCGGCGTCATTTGAATATTTTCTATGCTTTTCATATGACCCCACACATAGAAATCCATCGGCGTTAAATCGGGGCTCCTCACCGGCCATGCTGTGAGGCGTACCCACAGCATGGCCGGTGAGGAGCCCCGATTTAACGCCGATGGATTTCTATGTGTGGGGTCATATGAAAAGCATAGAAAATATTCAAATGACGCCGATTCCAAATTTCGATTTTCTGAGACAGAGGATTATTTATGCAGCTGACGAAATGAGGCCAGCCTGCAAACTTCTGTCGTGAAAAGTAATTTAAGGAAACGAATGAGAATTTTTGTGAGAAATGATGGCGACCACATCGAGCAAGAGTTATAAAAATATCGTTACGTTCTTTTTTGTTTTATTCACGTATTATTAGCCACTTTTACCTCAAACTAAATATATACCCTCTACCACCTTAACTTTAATTCGGTCAATGTTTTAGCTATTTATTAGCAAGTCTTGTACCTTTTTGAAAAGCTGAAGGGACGGAGAAGTTTCTAAAAGCATCTGCAGAATAAGTTACATTCATTTTTTTTTAAGGAATGTGCTTCAAATTTAAAAACATTCAGTGAAAGTTCTTCAATCCTAACCTTTGTCAAGCAGCTTTTTAAGCTGTTAGTAATACGTTCAGTTTTGGTTGATCATTTTTATTAATTGACATCCCCTATAACTAGATAAATAAAAAACCTAGGAGCTCTAACCCTAGAAAAAATCCATAAAAAAGCCAAAAAATGAGGGATTTAAAAAAAAAATCTTCAAAATTTTATATCTCAATAACGGTGAAATTTCGGAGAACATATTATAGGACCAAATTCAGTACGACTTACCCTGTAACCCTGTTTATCTGAAGTTATGTTTTCTTTCAATGGATATTAATTTCATAGAAAACATTTTTTCAATTCGTTCAAAAAAATAACTGTCGGTTCTGAAACAATTAGTGAAATTCTCAACATTATATAATGCCGTGAATTCAGGAGCTTTTGTGCGCATTTTGTATTGTCTATTCACGCCTAATAAAAGCAGCCTTAGCATGTATAAAAATACGTTAGGCATCAACTGAATGAAATGAAATAATTCCAAAATTACAATAGCTCGAGCTGAAATCTGGTAATCTATTATAAAATGATGGATTTTTGAATCATACAATTTTTGAAGAAAAACGTTTATTTATTTTGATACGATCTTAACGACATTTTGCGTAAATGCTGTACAATGTTCACGTATACACTAGAATTCCTTAAAATAATAATATCACACGAATTAGACGTTTACTGCTGTTTGTTTCTCACTACTTCAAACGAACCAAACGGTTTCAATGCCGAACAGCAAATGACGGCTATCATAGATATTGCATCACTCTATTTGACAGTTTCGTCATCTAGTTATTTTAATATATCTATGGGTTTATGATAAACCATCCAAGTACGAGAACTCAGTATCTAAAATAAATCCGCATTCGAGTTCAATGTCAGGCTACATAAATATAGCTACATAGACGTAAAGTTTACTTTGCTTGTATCGGGATGCTAATGCAGACCGGTTTTGGGCTAATTAAACCATCATCAGAGAATTGCAACATCCCGACGAAACCAATCGAACTATCGAACTACAGGCGTATGCACAAATTATTACCTGCGATATAAGCTTGCACCCCCAAATCTAACCGCCTCAACACCCACACAAGGAGCCAATAATTCCACCCCCTCTCTCACCACCGCACTCGAGCAGTGATGCGACACACGAGAAAACAGGTAGCAACGTTGCCACTTTTCGCATGCGACCGAATTATGATCCCGACGCTCATGTGTGTGTCCGTGCGTCTTACTCTCTTTCATTCTGTCTGTGGTTTCTATGGTTATCGTAGAGACGGAATGAAATTTCGTAGGAAGCGCGTGCGAACATGGATTGCTTCGAGTGTTTACCGTCTTTCCGATGAGCAGGGTCACGTGTCGTCGAAATAGCAAGCAGAAATAGGTCTATCGATCGGCAAGAAAATGTGATGGTTTGGAGGAAAATAATGTTTTTGGGGGAAACCGCGAGCTTCTGGAGCGGATATTTATGTACTCGAGATGGATTTCGAATGAAGGGCTATTTTGATTGATGTATTTACTATTAGGCGTATCTGGAGTTTCATGATGTTGTCATCGAGAGCAAGAGGACTAATGGAATCGGAGAATGGACTGTCTGATATTTTGTTGCCACTGGCGCCATCTGCATATTTCTTACGGTTGTCAACAAATAAAAATATTGAAAAGAATGTCTTATTAAAATTATAACATGACATAACATGACGTCCGCACGCTCGGCTTGGAATCATAATAGTATATTCTATTAAATTCAGTTAGTAGAAATATCAAACAAGAGTTAAAAACTTCGAGAAAACCACCGACGTGAAGTCAGGAGATTTTGCGCAAATATTCTATGGTCCAATTTTCGCTTCAGTTAGCCTCACGAAATACTCCATGAACCTTCAAGCCGTCTTTTTCTGTATCACAGAAACTATCCGACAGATCAAAACCCTATTTTACAGTTAAGTAAAGTGCATTTGAACTTGATCGGATTTAAATCGGTGAAGATATTGCCGAAATATCGACATATTTCAACAATCGAGATGTACTGGTTAACTGTATTACACTCGATAAAATGAATTTCCAACATTTTCTGATTTTTGACCTGGCTGTAAATTATTTCACAGACTTGTACCACAACCAGTAGAGAACCCATAACCAACAAATGTATCACATATGTTCAAGTTTCGTCTAGAGTAGCAGTAGCTAAGCCTTAACCAGTTACCGTAGGAAAAAAAGTCCCGTATCCAGTCGAAAAGACAGTACCAGTTCCTATCCTTGTTATTTTTATTTCTATTGAAATAATAACTCCAAGGAACATCAAACGAATATAGGTTGATTCTAAAAAAAATTACGTGAAACGTGAGTATTATTTATTATACCGAGCAATTTCTATATCATATGATACCCTTATGAGTTTGTGAGGCTTACCGTAACTCCGTATTGAAATGGAAAGGATCCAAACGTTTGACTGCTCTCCATGTCTGCTAAATCTCCCCGTACATCGCTGAGGTCTCACAAAGTCAAGCAGTAAATTTCCAAGAAAAGCCCTCTTAGAACCATTATCAATGAAAAGCTTGAAAAGCTTATAGCTCTCATACCTTTCGAACTGTGAATGTACAATGTCCATAATTCGTCTCTTCCTGCCCAGAATCACATTTGTTTTGGATGCTATGTGCTGATATGAATCACAATTAAGGTACCTCCGGAACTAGAGGGTTTTCTATAACAGTCTATATGTTGCTATCCATATATATAAAAACTGACGTGTCCAAAAAAGGTACTTCTATATCTGTTTCTTTTTCTACGATGAACTGAAAGAGTTCATCGAAATTGTTGGAAATTGTCTCTTCCACCCTGCCAGCTGATATTTTTAAAATCATGTCATCTACATATTGATATATAATATGTGGTCAGTAGGATAATTCAGGTAAAGCAAGTATAATCCATGTCATAACGGCATTCGCTATAGGACAGGACTACTGCCCATCGGACACCCAAACATGTTTTTATAATGGCATCCTTTGAACCAAAAATAGTTGGCTAGTGTGCCTTGAAAACTCTATCAACTGTATGAATAGTTCAAACACGTCCAGTATTAATATTTCTCTAGGAATATCTGTACAATTACTTGAGTGCAGATAATTTTCATCAATGATATCGGTGGTTACCTTCATGGAAAATTTAGTAAATAGTGAGACGAAATCTAAAGTAAGCATCTCGTGCTCAGGGCTAGAATAACCCCAAAAATTGTGACAGTTTTTGAATTTGAGAATTGATAGCTATCAGCAAAAAATAATTCTAAAGACTTTCGTTTGGTCGAGTCTGGCGAAGGACTCTGATATAGTCTCCGATATACTTAGTTGTTTTTTCGTTGATGTTGTTTCGTTATTGTTTGTTAGGCAATATTGTTCGATACATTGCTCTTACAAATATCTTGTGTTTCTATCGCAGAAGCAATTCAAGAAATAATAATTTTTGCGCGTATGTTCTGGGGAAATCGCGTTATAGTTTTGCCCAAATGTCTGTAACTTTCGAATTTTTTGACGAAATTGGTCTCAAACAATTCAGTTCGACTCCCCAATGAAGAATTCGAGGTCAAATTTGATTCTGTCCGGCCGGCCGTCCGGCCGTCCGGCCGTCCGTTGTCACGATAATTTGAGAACGAAAAAAGCTAGCGACTTGAAATTTTCAGGGTGGATGGCGCATCACAATACGACGGACAAGTTTGTTAATGGGCATAATCGACCCAGTGGTTTCCGAGTAATAATTTTGTTTTCAACCAATATAAATCCGATCGAATTGAAACTTGGTGAGTAGTTGTAGAATATGAACCTAAGCACGTTTGTGAAATTTTGGGTGAATCGTGAGGCTAGAAAATTTTAAAAAAATTATTAAAAAATATTTTTGTTGTCACGATAACCTGAGAACGGAAAGAGATAGCGGCTTGAAAATTTCAGGTTAGGTTGTGCATCTGAATGCGACATTTGAGTTTGTTTATGAGTATAATCGGCCAAACGGTTTTAGAGTTATAGCCATCTGAAATTTTCTGAAATTTGGTGGTTTTTTTTTCCTCATTAACTCGAAAAATACTAAACCGATTGAATTCAAACTTGGTTATTAGTTGTAGAATGCCAACGCGAAAATGTTTGCAAAATTTGGTGAGGATAGCATTTGTAGAAAATTTTTAATAAATTATTGAAAATAAAAAAAAAATTCTATATATCAGTAACTATCCGTTTGAAATTGCTGAAATTTTGCAAGAGCGTTCATAACCTAACTCTACTGCCAAGTTTCAAATTTTAACACAATCGGTTGAATATTGTTGGAGATTCGAGCATTCTTGTGTGAGTTCAGAAAATGGGTGACCGTTGCCTCGATAACTTTCGAACGAAAGAAGATAGGGACATGTAATTTTCAGGGTAGGTTGCGTATCCGAAAAGGAGAGTTGAGTTTGTTTTTGGGCATAATCAGTTTAACGGTTTCCGAGTTATATCCACCTGGAATATTATTTCCTTGATAACTAAAAAAATAAAGATTCGATTGAATTGAAGCTTGGTAACTAGTAGTAGAAAATCAGCATGAAGACGTGTTTAAAATTTTGTAAGAACCGTACCCCTAGAAAATTTGAAAAAAATGACGAAAAAAAAAATGTAAGAAGCGCACCCCTAGAAAATTTAAAAAAAATCACGAAAAAAAAATTGGTTCAAGCACTGACGTGAAGTCAGAAGCTTTTGCGCGTATGTTCTATTGTCCATTCTTCTGTATTGGACACCCTTAATCGAATTTACCATGGTTTATTATGTTGTCCATTCTCCTGTATTGGACACTTAATTCGAATTTACCATGGTAAATTCGAAATAAGAGTGTCCAATATAGGAGAATGGACAACATAATTAACCATGATAAATTCGATTAAGGGTGTCCAATACAGAAGAATGGACAATAGAACATACGCGCAAAAGCTTCTGACTTCACGTCAGTGCTTGAACCAATTTTTTTAATTTTATATATAATGAGAGAAGCCCCATAATGGAACTATTCAATAATGAATGTACCTCCAAAGTATCCTTCAATGATAACTTCGAGTACTGTTTATTTTCGACCCAACAGTAAATGTACATTCTGTCTTAAGAAAGTACCGGGAATTGATAATTTAAAAAGCCCGCCTGAAGAAATTTTTGAATTTCTCTTTGTCGTTAGGTTGGCACACTTGTCCTCCATATTAAAACGGAGTTTGAGCATCTTATGTCATTTAGTTTGTTTAAAGTGCGCGTATATATGCCAGTTCATCTCAAGTATGTCTCGCGATTTTGCCATAGTTAAAAACATCGAACAAAGAGTTTGCGTTGCAAATGGAATTTCGTGTGCCGAATCCTTGAAATGTTGCTAAAGGCTTACGGTGAATCCTCTCTATCAAAAACACGTGCATATGAATAGTACAGTGCATTCAAAAGTGGTCGGGATGGGGTGGAGGTTCTGCCTCGCTCTGGTCGGGCATCAACGTCTTCAAGCGAAGTTAACATCGCTAAAGTAAAGGAAATGGTGACTGGAAATACTCATTCAAGTTTAAGAGAGAAAGCAGCTGAAATTTCTTTGTTCCACGAATCCATTATCTGTGCATGAAACACGTTGCAGCTCGACTAGTCCCGAAAGACCTGAATTTCTTTCAGAAACTCAATCGCGTGAAGGTTGCTGAAGAGATGCTAGAACAAGTCGATTTCGAACCCCCATTCATAAACCGCATTTAAACTGGTGACGAGACCTGGGTTTACGGGTTTGACATACAAACCAGTCAACAATCTTCGGAATGGCGACTTCAAACTGATCCCAAACCGAAAAAACCACGCCAAAGTTGACTGTCTTCTTCGATTATCTTGGTGTCAGAGGGTAAAAAACAATATTATTTGAGTGTGATGCAGCGATTGAAAGAGCAAATTCGTCGAAAAATGCCAGATTTGTGGAATGAAAAATCTATAAGTGAAGGAATTTCTGACCAGAAACGCAACGAATACCATCGAGCAACCTCCGTATTCCCCTGATATGGCTCCGGCTGACTTTTTTCTGTTTCCAAAACTGAAACTGCCAACTCGAGGTACCCGTTTTCAGTCTATAGAATACAACAGAGAATTCGCTGCCAGAACTAAGGTCCATTCGAAACATTTGAAAAATGTTTTGATGATAGGATTATTTGTTGGCGTAAGTGTATTGTTTCGGAAGGAGCCTGCTTTGAAGGCAACAACATAAATTTGTATGATTTGTATGAACTGACTGTTTATTAACAGTCAGTGTTTAATTGACCGATTCCTGGTCTTTTTTTGACAGAGCAGTATGTATTAGAATGGGTCCTCATGCCACCACAGACACAGTCCTATTCAGTTTCGAACCAACAGTGAATATATGTATTTGGGTCGAAACGAATCGTTAGAGACCATTCTCAGCTAAAGTGTGAACTATTTGGAGGTTTGTTTTCACAGTCGGATTTATTTTCTTGGAAATATTGGGAAAATTATATTTTTTTCTGGAGCTAAGCAGCTTGGGCGACTGCAGTATCTGGATGTACTCTGGCTATAAATAGGAACAGCGCGCCAGAGACCGTGTCCACAGAGCCTTCCCAACTTGTTTATACTAAAAAGGGTAATTCTTTTAAAGAGAAAATAAGCCTTATAATGCAAAGTAAAAATGTGGGAAAGCACTGTGGACAGGAGCTTCGACGCTCTTGTTCAAACTTTGACAAATCATATCTCCGAAAGTATAGGTTTCTCAGAGTTGGGAATGATATCAATGGATTCTTATTATAGAACCACATCATGAATTCAAACATCATAAAAGAAATTAAATTAAGCAAGAGTGCTAAAAATTACAGCTTTCTGTGAAATCATAGAGTTACGATTTAATATTGAAAAATCATATCTCAAAAAATATTGATTTCTTGGAGTTGAACATAATATACATGGATCATGATGAAACTGCATCATGAAGAAAATTGAAATTGCAATTTGTAAAAAAGAATTATTTTTTTCGTTACTCCGAAACTACTGTTTTGCCCAATAATGAACTTAACTGAGATACTTATCTCCCATTCCTACTCTGAAAATTTCAACTATCTGGCTCATTCCGTTCGAGAGTTATCTTGTTAACGGCCGGAGAGGATCGATTTTGATCACGTATTCTTGATCAGTGAGTCCCAAAACGTTTGAGACCATTTTCAGCCAAAAGTTCGAAAATTACAGACATTTGGGCAAATGGGTAAGCACTCTGTTCCGAGGAACAAGAGCGCCAAAAATGACTCATAAAAATGCACATACAGAGTTTCTGGACCATAAACGACATTTTTGAAATATTGATAGTCTACTATCACTTCCGGTTATACCGGAAGTAGCTACCATTTTAGGTAAGTCTGGAAGTCTGGAACCAAAACGAAGGAGGCTCGCCTCGAGCGTTCCGTTATCCAGATAAGCACAGAGCGATAGTCACAGAGCTCCTCAGCCGTTCTATCGAGCTGACGTAAAAATCACCTCACTTAAAATGAAAGGAATTTGTTTGTATTAAACTGAATTTCAATTTGAGAAACAATGAAATTGGTCATATTCTCAAATGAATTTCAATTTAACAGTGGATATTTCTAGAGATTACAAATAGCGAGATTATAAACCGTGAGACTATAACTCATGGTATTATGAACCGTGGTTATTCCTAGGGATTACATTTAGCGGGATTATAAACCTTTACAAGTTTTTAAGTAATCGACCAACAACGAAATTGAAATTCATCTGAATCGAATATGAATAATGTTTGGTGTGGTTGCGAGAATCAAATCTCAGAATCCTCCATAATGATATCTTTCAAAGAACCATAATTGAAGCTGCCATCACACAATGCAGCGAGTATCCGTTCTCCAGTAGAATTTTTCGTTGAAAAACATAATTGATAACAGTCGACATGCCATTGTTCAACTCGCTTTCACGATCCATTATCTCCCTAAATATCCCGAATTAAAAATGGTGAGCTTAAATGTCAAACAGTTAGACGCAACAGCGCGTGTGGATGTTACGGAGAGACTTGTTGGCTCAACGGGATCTTTGGCACAGATGAAAGAGCTCGCTTTGTTGTTGCTGAACGACTTGAACGAGTTCATTCATACATCGTGCCATAACAAACCGTGACCTTTCAAACGCTCGTTTTGGCTCGTTGTGAAACCCGAGATTTTGTGACGGGGTGCAGCGATCCAATCAAAGAAGTCTTTCCTTATCTCTGAACAGTATGAGGAAATTCTCGAGATTCACAGAAATGGAATAAATGAACTGAATTATAATATGAGACGCCTACTTATTATAATTGCTTTAGGTATTACATTGGCTGACTTCGAAAAACAGCTGTCGTTATGTTAGAATGATCTGACGTTTAGTTCAAAAGTTACAGAGGTTTTAGTGGAAAGAAAATTTTAAAAAGCACTGAGGTGAAGTCAGTAGGTACCCTTCGACGCGTGTGTTCAAGTTGGCTTATTTGAATTAAATGATGAGTGTTTCAAGCTTAGCGGATATAGCAAGCCGGAGATCTACTCAGAGGGTAGTGGACATCATTCACTATGAGGTGAAAAATTAATAGCGCTTTGTCAAGGCTGTCGTAAGGATAGAGTAACAAAGTCAACAAAGAACAAAACTGACTCTCCTGCAAAAGTACCTAACTACACTCTTGTCCACTACAGTTTTTGTCGTCTGACATATGTCAGATATGGAAACAAAGTTTCCATCTTCAAAGACTTCAAAAACTTTGTTTCCGAAACATATGGCAGAAGACAAAAACTGTAGTGGACAAGAGTGTAGTTACTTTTGTAGTGTTCATAATAAGTCCACAGTGAACTCAAACTAGAATATGAGTCTCCTAAGTCACACAAGTTCCTAGGACGTTTGAAGGGATCTCCTTGGGGAAGACCTAGGAGGGTCAGTATAATCATAATCCTGTCTATAGTACGCGCGCCAAAGCAGATTTACCCATCGTCAATGGTTTTTAACCTTTTTCTTTCATAATGAAGTCAATCTGCATTTGTGCGCGTGCTATAGTCATGATTATGATCATACTGACCCTCCTAGTTATTGTCCAAGGAGATACCATAGGACCTCCTAGGAGCTTGTGTGACTAAGGAGAGTCTGTTGATCTTTGTCGACATTTTTATTCTATCCTTACGCCAGCCTTGACACAGCACTGTTAATGTTTGACCCGACAGTGAATGATGCCCAACTACGAGCTGAGTAGATCTCTGGTCCGCTCTATCCACTGAGCTTGAAACACTCATCATTCAATTCTAATCAGCCCATTTGAATACGCACGCCAAAGAGTACTGACTTCACGTCGGTGCTTTTTATATTTGTTCAAGTTTGTTTCACAATTCTGGCTATTAATACAGTCTGACAATTAGTTTTGTCGTAGCTAGAAATAGAACAAAATATGCGGTTATGGGACCCCCGTTGGGAACGCAATTGCTTACCCGTATTCTTCAAATCCGAATCTAATTTTGAATAGACTTTCCGAGTATAGTTATTTATAAATTAGCATCAGAGACACGGTACAGACATTTCAATTCAGAAACAACGCTATTTCCTCGAATTTGACTTGTCCGTGCACAGAATTTCGATGAAAATTCTTTTAAAACCTCACAATATCTGCCCAGCACCAAATCCATGAGCACTAGACGTAAACCATTCCTAGCATAAGCCCTACAACCCGAAAAAGGCGACCTTTCCTCTGCGCATGCGTAATTTACTCGTTGCTTAAATTCCTCTCCTACTCGCACACCTAACACAAAACTCCGATTCTTCAACACCAGTGGTTCAGGAGATATCGCAGCTTCAATCCACGCATTCGCGGACCTCTGCCAAGGGGATTCCATGGAGGAATAGCATCCTCCACCTCAAAACCTCAATCCTCTCAGACGAAAACTCCAGCAGTTAAATCATTTGTCGTCTGCTAATGCGAATAACGGAAAATGCCCGAAAGAGGCAGCATGAATTTCAATATTGGCCCCAAGGATTATGTTACGAACACTACACCTCGGACATTATCCTGTTTCCTCGAAACTGGCTTGCACACTCACAGATCAGCTGTTAATATGGTCTTCTTGTTTACTCACTTCAATTGTCACGGTAGATACTCGTCCATATTTTAATCAGTTGCACTCGTACATATCGCAATAATCAGATAAAAACACGTCGAATGTTGATCAGATGTTATTTTCCACGTAGGAAAACAACTGAAATAATTTGCCCAATTTGGAGGTTCAAAATTATATAATTTCTTTACGCTCCTACTGGTCTCATCTCAGTGAAATTTTGCACACCCCAAGAGGTCATCACTGGTCACCGAAGTGGCAAAATTAAAGTCAATCCGATATTTCGTTTCGGAATTTCAAGCAAAATATTCCGCTAATAGTCATAGACATTTTTTGAATAATTTTACAGGGTCGATCGAGCTGAAGTTCGGTACCCGATTGCAAAATGGCGGCTCAATGTTATGTGCGGAATTTCAGCGGATTCTGACGGATAGTTTCTGAAATATAAATTTTTTTAAGAAAAATTTTTGCGCGTATTTTTTGGGGAACATCGCGTTAACATTTTGCACAAATGTCTGTAATTTTCGATTCTTTGCCGAAAATGGTCCCAAACGATTGGGTTGGACTCCCTGATGAAGAATTCGAGGTCAAATTTGATTCTGCCCGAACGGCTGGCCGTTGCCACGATAACTTGAGAACGGAAAGATATAGCGGTTCGCAATTTTCAGGGTAGGTGGCGCGTCCCAATACGACGGACAAGTTCGTTAATGGGTATAATCAGCCTAATGGTTTCAGAGTAAAAATTTGTTTCCAACCATTACAATTCTGATCGAATTGAAACTTGCTGAGTCGTTGTAGAATGGGAACATAATGACGCTTGTGAAATTTTGTTAAAATCGTATCTGCAGAAAATAAAAAAAATCATTAAAAAATAATATTTATGTCACGAGAACGGAAAAAGATAGCGACTTGAAATTTCTAGGTTAGTTTGTGTATCTGAATGCGGAATTTGAGATTATTTATAGGCATACTCGGCCAAATGGTTTCGGATTTATACCCATCTGAAATTTGCTTCTTATTTCCTCAATATTTCAAAATGTACAGATCTGATTGAATTAAAAATTGGTAATTAGTTCTGGAATTCCAACGCACATTTGCAATTGCTCCTTTTCGTGAGGATCGTATAACTGAAAAAAAATTAAAAGTATATCTTAAAAGAAAATGAAAATTTTTCCAGGAAAATTTTATACTTCAGAAACTATCAAACAGAATCCGTTGATATTGAGAACAAACCTTCAAGCCAAATTTTATTTACACAATATTATCAAAAATGCAGATCCTATCGAATTGATGTTACATGGAGTATTTCTTGAGGGTGAGTCCGGCTTAAATAATTACAAAAGAACATGCGCACAAAAGCTCCTGATTTCACGTCATTTAGGGATTTTTTTACTAACATTTATGATATTCCGTAGACGCTCCCCTCCCCCCGGATGAAAGGGTATACATGATATAACTTTTTTTGGCCTGCTGTTCAGGTGAACAGAGTGCCTACTGCCTATCAATTCGTCCATATGTACAGATTTTCGAATTGTTGGCCGAGAATGGTCTCAAACGATTATCTATCCGGCCTTCAGCACGATTACGCTTCAACGCAATGAGTCAGACTGTTGAAGTTTTTAGAGTAGGTTTGGAGTCCGAATGTGCCGGCTAAGTTCGTTGATGGGCATAATCCACACAGTGCTTTCAGAGTTATAAGCATCTGAAATTAGCTTTTTTCAATAACTCAAAAAATACTGATCTGATCGGACAAAAGTGGGTTATGAAAAAGGTAAGTATTATTTAGAGCAAAGCGTGAGGTGCTCTGAATAATTTACATAATTTTTATGCCTTTCGCACGACTTTTTTTAATATTTAATGAATTGCACACTTTTGGATTTCTTAACTATTTTTTCACGGATTGTACAGATCGAATATTTTCAAGAACTGATATTCCACACGCGAGCACTATAATTCTAACAATGATAGTTGAAGTTCTGAAAAAAATAGTATATTACATACATACTGAGCAGGGAAGTAATCTATTTCAGCCGAACAGCAATTTCGTATATATGATGTATTGTAAAATGGCGAAGGTACTGGTAATATGAAATCCCTAATGAAATTAATCAATCCCGGCGATCCCTGCTAGGATAATGGGATACTCGTATCAAATAAGTGTGCAAAGTTTAAACAAAATATGATCGTCTTAAATGGGTCAAAATCGCGTTCAATGGAGTCGATTACAAACAACCAAACCTACAGGTGAAGCTAATAAAAGCGCGTAAATAATTTAAAAAAATTTTTTAAAAATTATGTATAACAGAAATTATCCGTCAGATATCGTAGAAATTCTGCGAAAGCCTTCAAAACCTTATTTTACAGTAAAGTTCAAAATTTCAACTCGATCGGATCTACAGTACGCGTCAAATTTATGGAACAAATTCATTTTCTCAGAAGAAAAATATTTGGCAACAAAATCCTGAAACAGGTCAATTTTTGTTTCACTTTTACCAAATTTTTATGCATTTTTGAAGGATTTTTGTTGCACCCTGTGCCATCCCTCTGAATTTTTGAATAGAGAAAGTGGGTCCTGTGGTACTTTTTTGGCTAGGTATTTGTATCTTCTTTACAGGCGTGCAGAAATTTTCAAGAAAACATTTTTCTTTTTTGAAAAATAGTTAGTTCAAAGAGGTTTTCAGTATGTGTACTTTGACATGGCTCAATTACTTTGAGCGATGGTACCTGATTAAATTTGTCACCGAAAGAAAGTCGACCATTACAGTTTTGTTCATGCAGAACTTTCAACCCCTTTCAATCCTCTCACGTGAAAAATTAGATTGTGTGAAACATTGCGCTTCAGTTATGATGTTAAGTAGGTATGTTATTAGTATACGTTTCTACTGAAGTTGGAACTTTTCGATAAAATGTTTCAATTCGAAGGAAGATTTCTGACAACTCAATTTCATCAATGTTATGAATGTGTAACCAGGTACAATCATCTAGAGATTTGAAATTCGAATTAATAAAATTGTTTTTCATGCTCATTGCTGAAAAAAAACGTACATAACATGTGGCGTTCAAATGCGCCCGGTATCATATCATACGATGAATGTCTTACTTTCATAAAATTTGAATTCAAGTTGCATTCAATCGTTGCTCAAATTCGAGTTCATTGTTTCAAATATTGGAAAATAAATGCCTCAGTTAAATGAAAAACAGAGAGATGAAATTTTAATGATGATCGGGTGGGGCGATAGAGTCCGTACTCAACAGGAGGTTTGTGATATTTTTAATGCTAAATATCCAGAAAGACCAATCACAGGGTCAACGGTCAGTAAAATTAAAAGCAAATTCACGGAGTACGGACATGTTATACATATTCCAAATGGCGGACGACCCAGAACCTTTGAAGACACAAAACTGAATGTCTTGGTGGAAATGGAAGGAAATCCTCACAGTAGGCTTCACGACAGTTAGCGGAACATAATAACATTTCTCAGTAGACTGCTTTACGCATTTTGAAGGCGAAAATTATCACCCGTATAGAATTCAGCTTCATCAGGAATTAAACGAAGATGATCATGATCGACGGAATCAGTTTTGTGAAATTATGCAAGATGCGTTGAACCATCAAAAAACTTGTTTTTTCGGATGAAGCCACGTTTTCTCTGAACGGAACAGTGAACCGACAGAAATGCAGGATTTGGAGGCGAGAAAATCCGCATTGCATGGTGGAAGCACATACGCAACACCCACAGAAAGTAAATATGGGCTGGTATCATTGACGGCAGAATAATCGGGCTTTTTTTTTCGATGGAAACCTCAACGGTGCAAGCTATTTAGAATTCCTCCGGAATGAGGTTTTACCCGCTCTTGCCAATATTTTTCCGAATGAATATAACCCAAACACGCTAAATTGCACAATATGGTTTCAACAGGATGGAGCACCTGCGCACTATGCGCGTCCTGTGTGCGAGTTCCTGGAAGATGCGTTTACTGAGAGATGGATTGACAACGCGGTCCCATAGAGTGGCCAGCCAGGTCGCAAGATCTGACGCCGCTCGATTTTTTCTTATGGCGCTACCTGAAATCGAAAGTGTACATTAATAGGCCCGAAAATTTGGAAGACTTGAAAATCCGAATAAGGTTCGAGATAGGTAGAATAACTCCAGAAACTCTCCAGAAGGTACAGGAAGAATGTATCAAGCGCTTTGATTATTGCATCCATAACGATGGTGGTCATTTTGAACATTTAATTTAACTTATCTTGTAATGCACAATGATTCTCCGGGTGGTACTTCAATGCCGAAATAAATTTTCAATGTCACTCCATTTTTTTTCTCCATTAAAGGGTTCGTAGGGGTTGAAAGTTGTGCATGAACAAAACTGTAATGGTCGACTTTCTTTCGGTGACAAATTTCATCAGGTACCATCGTCTCAAAGTAAATGAGCCATGACAAAGTGCACATACTGAAAACCTCTTTGAACTAACTATTCTCCAAAGAAGAAAATTTTTTTCTTGAAAATTTCTGCACGCTTGTAAATAAGATACAAAGACCTTGCCAAAAAAGTACCACATGACCCACTTTCCCTATTCAAAAAATTTAGAGGGTTGAGGGGGATGGCACAGGGTGCAACAAAAATCCTTCAAAAATGCATAAAAATTTGGTGAAAGTGAAACAAAAATTGACCTGTTTCAGGATTTTGTTGCCAAATATTTTTCATCTGAGAAAATGAATTTGTTCCATAATTTTTACGCGCACTGTATATTGGTGAATATATTGCCGAAATATCGAAATATTACAACGATTGAGATGTATTGGTCCATTTTTTCACACTTGACCAACGAAGATGAATACAGATTTGATTTTTGACGTGTCTGGAGAGAATTTAACGAAGCATGACGTGTTTGCGTAGATCACGAATTATGCCGATTCTGATCGTTTTCGAATGGGAAACATGGCAAAAAGTCAACATGATGATAATTTCATGAAATTAGAACATTGTGAATAACATATCGAAAGTAAGTATCGCAATTCGCTCAAATCCCAGCCTCTTCCTCACTGAATTTAAGTATAGATCTTTCAATAAAATCACGTGAAAAATTTTATATAAGTAGCTATTATTACTTATTACGAATTTCAATTCCGAGAGTTTTTTATCTCATGGCACAATTTTAGGACTGAATAGATTTGTGACCTTACGCCGTCACAAACAAAGCACTGTTTATTTTCGACGTAACAGTTAAATCTATGTTTATGAATGGGTCCTTACGCCACAACAAACAGCACTGTTCATTTTCGACTTGACCCTGAATGTATGTATTTTAGTCGAAACTGGTGGTTTGAGACATTCTAGCCCAAAAAGTGAATCAGTTTTTTTGGACGCTTGTTCTTGTAATCAGATGTATATTTTTGGAAATATTGAGAATATTATCTATATTTTGCTTTGAGCTGTGAGCGAGTTCAGTACCTGGATGAATGACCACTCTCGTTATAAATATAAACAAGGGCGCCAAAGATACTGGCCATAGTGCTTTTCTTTCTAGCATCTTATCCTCAACATTCAATAGGTCTCCACGACGCTCGACTAAATCTCAATTAAGCATCGAGGGCCTCCCTACTATTTGGACAAAATGCCCCTGATTAATGGATTATTCTTAGAGTTAAAAAAAAAGTTCACACACTCAATCTTGACCATATCTACGATATTACGTGTTTCAATTAATTCCGAATTCGGCACCGTACAAAAAACCCTATACTTTCGTCTATACGCCTTTTCAGTGTACTTGCCCTCCCTCATAACAAACAAAGGCAGTAATTCAAACCAGCCTTCCGGAATACAACCCCATAATCCCAGTATCATGCAAGAAAACCATCCTCGACGCTGTTCACCCACTGAATAATTCCAAAGAGTCCATCCAATTCATCTCTTCCCCATAATTTCGCAGCAGTACTTAAAAAGGAATCCTCTCAATTAGTCCCCCTTTTATTCACACTAATCATGTTCGTACTGGAAGGATGATGATGAAAAATTATGGAAATAATTACTGCTTATCTCGGGATGGAGATGCTGTAATGCAAACTACTGGATGGATCTACCGAGCGTAGCTGGGATACAAGCTCTAAATATCTCGAGCTTTATTTCAGTATTCATATACGATCAAATTTCGAACGAAATACTATACAATAAGTAGGTACTTCACCAGATATACATCCGAAAATAAAAATTGATTCAAGCGCTGACGTGAAGTCAAAAGCTTTTGCGCGCATGTCCCATTGTCTATTCATGCCTCATACGAAGTCGATCGAGCATAGTTTTAGAAATATTAAATTTTTTCAAGCTGAAAAAAATGTAACCTTGAAGCGACAGAATTACTGTTAAAAATGTTCCTTTCACCTCTATTAGACATTCTCAATCGAATTTATCATCGATATAGACCGTTTTCTCAGCTTTTATAAGATATGAATTCATTTCGTACCATTTTAATGACAGACTTGAGAATGAGAGAATCCTCTATGATCACAGAATTTGTAATTCTGACATATTATTTATTTTATCGGAATTGACATTCTTCAAATATCTAATAATATAAAAAAAAATAATGTCTCATGTAATTCCAGAATACGAAAATCACGAAATTCGCGAGAATGTGCGAGTCAGCATTGTACAAGTATAATTACCCAGTTTTAATTTTTTGAGTTAGAGAGGAATTAAGAACAAAATTTAAGATGTGTATAACTCTAAAACCGTTTGGCCGATTATACCTATTAACGAAATCAAATTTCGCATTTCATAATATGTGAATTGTAATTCAGAATAGAAGTTATTATTCAGAATAGGGAATTTGAATTTAAAAATAAGAACTTTATATTCAGAAGCGGAAATTTGAATTTCAGAATAGTAATATGTAATTCAGAAAGGGTAAAATTGATTTCAGAACATATAAATTCGAATTGAGATTTTGTGATTTGAAATTCTGAAATAGGAAATTGTAATTCAGAATTGATTACACGTAGGTACTTAATAAAGAATTGAATATTAAAAAAAAATTGGTTCAAGCCCTGTGGACAGAAGCTTTTTGGCACTCTTCTTCAAACAGACAAATTATATCTCCGAAAGTATTGGTTTCTCAGAGTTGGGAATTATATCAATGGATTCTTATGATGGAACTGTATCATGAAATGAATTAAATTTAAAAAAAAGTGTCGTTTACAAAAAAATAAAAATAAAATATAAGACAGGTATAACTGCAAAATCGTTTGGCCGTTTACTTATGCCTATTAACAAACCCAAATGTCGCATTCGGATGCGCAACCTGCCCTAAGAATTGCAAGTCGCTATTTCTTTTGCGTTCTCATGTTATCGTGAGATATACTTTAGTTTGAGTTCAGTGTGGACTGATTATGAACACTACAAAAGTAACTACACTCTTGTCAACTACAGTGGTGAACGGACTACAATTTGAACAAATGCGCTAGTTTTCGTTTGTTTTTTGGTTTGAATAAAGATTTTCTTCCATGAAAGTTTCATTTTTGGCGCTCTCGTTCCTCGGAACAGAGTGCTCATCAATTTGCCCAAATGTCTGTAATTTTCAAATTTTTGGTTGAAAATGGTCTCAAACGATTTGGTTCGACTCACTGATCAAGAATCCGAGGCCGAAATCGATTCTGTTTGGCCGGCCGTATGTTAACACGATAACTCTCGAACGAAAGGAGTAAGAGAATTCAAATTTGCGGGGTAGGTTTGGAGCGTAAATATCTCGGACCAGTTCGTTAACGGGCGAAATCCACCAAGCGGACTCGGAGTTATGGCTGTTTTTAGTAAAAACATTTTTTATGAATATTTCCTAAACATATAACTCGATCTATCTGAAATTCAGCAACAGAATGTAGAATAATGACCTTCATATGCATGCGAGATTTTGTATTGATCAGATTGTAAAAAAAAATTTTTCATTTAAATTTTTTTTCTACAATAACTCTCGAACAGAATGAGCTAGGCAGTTGACATTTTCACAGTAGGTTTGAGAGATACATATCTCGGTCGAGTTCGTTATTGGGCAAAATAGGCCAGATGGTTTCGGAGTAACAAAAAAAAATATTTTTTTATTTGCAGTTTCTCCATAAAAATCCACTGATATCATTTTAAACTCTAACAAGCTAATACTTTCGGAGAAATTATTTTTCGAAATTTCAATAATTAATCGTACTTGTATGTTTTCACAGAATGCTATAATTATTCTATCTATGAATTATTTTATGATCTGTGTTCATACTCGTACATGTCATCCTGTTCTATAAGAGAGAGTCAAATTCATTTCAGCTATTTTAATTTGATTTCTTCCATGGTCCTCATTCTCAGATTGCTCATTTAATTTTGATAAATAACAACAAATCTTGTCAAATTTTGAACAAGAGCGCCAAAGCTGCTGTCCACAGGGCTTGAACCAATGTTTATTATTTAGATTACTTTAATGATTCGAATAATATTTCTCAAAAAAAATATCAGTAAAATCTTGTGAAATAAATGGGAATTTCCCGTTTTGATTACTGCAGGCAGCAATATCATAAATACTTTATGTTAGATGTCACTATCAGAGCTGACTGATAATTTCTCAAGTAGCTCTCTACAGCCAGTGATTGTGATTATCACAAATATGTCTTCATGCGAGATCGCAGGGACCCCTCTATGCTGCAAGCCGCTGCGATATATCTGGGAGCCCACTGTTTTGCGTGGACTATACAGGGTGTCTGGTGAGGAATGGGACAACGTTTAGGTGGTGATGAGGGATGTCTCAAGGAGAGAGAAAATGCCATTTGAAATCATCTGAGGTTCATGGTTCCTGATATACAGGGTGTTTTAGAAAAAAGTACGAAATTTCAAATGACTATAATTCAGGAAATATTAAAGCTAATCCGATGATTTTTGGTATGAACAATTATAGAGTGAGTACGAATCTGTTTGAATGGAAAATTCGAAATAAAATCAGATCCGGACTCAGAAATTTTAGTTTTTCTGGAATTAGGAAAAAACAACACCCTGTATGCGGTTTTTAATTTTTTTGACTTCAGATTCTGAGAGAGCAGGAAAAATACTTTCAAAATCAACTGTCATCCCGAATGGCACAAATTTTCCCTGCTTTCTCTGATCCTTCGAATGTCAATCTTCCGATTTTCGCTTCTTCCATATTTTTTTTCTCGATATTTCAGAAACATGAGATCTCAGATAGTTACTTATAATTAAAAAAAAGCCTATAAACGAATCAAAAATTTTATAAAAATTATCAAAAAAGGGAAAAACAGTTAACATTTGGAAAATTCACGAAGTATTTCTGAAGTACTAATTGATGATTCAGTGGGAACAAAATTAATGATTAATTCTTCAAATATTGTTCAAAATGAAAACCACCAACTTCTACACACTTATCTGCTCTTTTCATTAAATTCAAAACTGCTTTCCTTATCACATTTGGGTTATTTCGTATTTCGTCACATGCGTCTATTATTCGCTGAATTAATTGTTCCCTCGTATTTATCTCTTGCTCGTACACCATAGTTTTAAGGTGGCCCCAAAGGAAATAATCTAACGGTGTCAAGTCTGGAGACCGAGGTGGCCATGCTCTTTGACCACCACGACCTATCCATCTATTTGGATAGACCTCGTTCAAATGATTTCTCACTGTAATTGAGAAATGTGGGGGTGCTCCATCATGCTGGAGGATAAGTCCTCTTTGATTAATATTCCCTAATTAATTAGGAAAAACATTCATGAGGAAATCTCTATAAATTTCTCCAGTGAGTCTTTCTTCGAAAAAATGAGGACCTATTAAAATATTATCATAAACTGCGCACCGCACATTTACACTGAAACGTCTCTGTGATTGTCTTTGTACGACAGCGAAAGGATTCTGTTGATGCCAAAGGTGATTATTTCGAGCATTGTTTATTCCATCGCGAGTGAATTGAGCTTCATCTGTGAATAATATTCTTTGGACATTTCTTCTATTACTTCTTATCCACCTGGAAAATTGAAGCCGTGCGATCTCATCGCCAGGCTCCAACTGCTGAACCACTTGAGGGTGATATGGGTGATATTTTTCACTCTTCAGAGTATTCCAAACGTACCATTTCGATACTTCATGAATTGAAGCCAATCGTCTGATACTTACTCCCGGATTGTTTTGCACAGTTTCTAAAATATTCTCACGGATATTATCTTCTATTGTATGTGGTCTCTCAGAAACTATTTTGCTGGGAAAACTACCATGTTGTTTCGTATGCGCAACAAGGTGGGAAAAAATTTTGTGATTTGGAACCCGACGATTGGGAAAACGTCTACGATACTCCCTTTCAGCTGCTCTTCCGTTCATATCACATGAACCAAACACCAAAATCATGTCAACATACTCTTCATTAGAAAATGTGTGCGGCATGATTTTCAACAAATTGAAGTAAGATTGCATCAACAATAATATCACTAGTTTGACAGATAACTAAATGCTCTATCTTTTCTCATCATGAATGATAGCAAACCATAGAATGACATAACTGGCAACTAGATTCAAGACTAATGATGGAGATATGTACATGACGAATGAAACTTTGGATATTACAGGAAAAAATGATCCAAACTCATCTGAAAGATCTGAAAGAGACAAGAAGTTGACGGTTTTCATTTTGAACAATATTTGAAGAATTAATCATTAATTTTGTTCCTACTGAATCATCAATTAGTACTTCAGAAATACTTCGCAAATTTTCCAAATGTTAACTGTTTTTCGCTTTTTTGATAATTTTTATAAAATTTTTGATTCGTTTATGATCTTTTTTTTACTTATAAGTAACTATCTGAGATCTCATGTTTCTGAAATATCGAGAAAAAAAATTTGGAAGAAGTGAAAATCGGAAGAATGACATTCGAAGGGTCAGAGAAAGCAGGGAAAATTTGTGCCATTCGGGATGACAGTTGAGTCTGAAAGTATTTTTCCTGCTCTCTCAGAATCTGAAGTCAAAAAAATTAAAAACCGCATACAGGGTGTTGTTTTTTCCTAATTTCAGAAAAACTAAAATTTCTGAGTCCGGATCTGATTTTATTTCGAATTTTCCATTCAAACAGATTCGTACTCACTCTATCATTGTTCGTACCAAAAATCATCGGATTAGCTTCAATATTTCCTGAATTATAGTCATTTGAAATTTCGTACTTTTTTCTAAAACACCCTGTATATCAGGAACCATGAACCTCAGATGATTTCAAATGGCATTTTCTCACTCCTTGAGACATCCCTCATCACCACCTAAACGTTGTCCCATTCCTCACCAGACACCCTGTATATCATTCGAAGAAGAAGAACTAACGCGCTTAGTAGAAGTAACCATTCAAACTGCTCTACATTCACTCGCAGCTTTAAGCTTTACCTAGCTCGATGTCTCGGTTTTCTCCAGCAAAGCATCCTCTAAGTGCTATAAAAAACCACCCTACTTATCCCAATAGACCGCAGTCATGCCCGACCCCGGGCCATAGTACCTCATTTTTATGATCGAGTATCCTTCAGAACAACCCTCTGCCTCGGCTAATTTTTTCGGAGCCGCCGTCTTCTCCTACATCCTCCCCACTCTCGACCCTGAGAATTATATTAATTGGTTATGACATTTTAATTAAACGCTCGCTAACAGTTCGGCATTCCTTCGGGATAAAAATTAATTACTTTAAATTCTGGGTCCACGGAATGCCCCAACGATTTAATTTTGTATCATTCCGGTGAAAAATGTTGGGGAGATGATCGATAATCCGTCTTCCTTGGTGGTGATTTTGAAGATGATTTGAAAGGAAAGATTTACTGGTATGTAATCGGCACGTTAGTGATTGATGAGAATAATGACAGAATAATGGAGGGTGTTTCAATCTTATTCTTCAGGGCAATTTTCAACTCTGAAACCACACCTTTGAATATATCAGTGTTACAGCGTCCACACCATTCCATAAGGTTCTCCTTGTTATGGATGTCCTTCCTCGAATTTTGCCCTGCATAATAACTTGAAGCATTTGGTACTTTTCTCCTCCCATGAAAAGAAGATCTTCACCCTGCGATGGTGTTTTAACTCCCGCTACCACAAATCATTATTTCAATTTCAATTTTATTTTTATTATGTATCCTGAATATTGCTTCTGTAAATTGGTGCCTAATATTTTGAGCTTGAAGGTTTGTGCGGAATTTCGAAGGGATCTGAAAGATAAAGATATACTAATATAAAATTCTCGAAGAAACATTTTTTAAAAAAAAATTTTATTTTATATGATCCTCACGAAGTTTTGCAGGAATTTGCGGGTCGACATACAACTAACTACCAAGTTTCAATTTGATCGGGTCTTCATTTTTTGAGTTATTGGGAAATAACAACAAAATTTCAGATGATAACAAAGAAACCGTTTCGACGATTATGCTCATTTACAAAATTAACCATCGCATTCCATTTAAATGAAATATTGCTTTCTTACTAAATAAAATTCGGACTGGATACCCCTCATCCGCATTGCAAAGGTCCATCATTGGTTCGCAAAACCATTCAGTTCGTGCCCTAAATACATCCCTGGGTGCCATTTATGGTATTTTAATTTTCTGACGATTTTTGCGGTATATTTTTATTTGCTGCTATATACAGTGCGTTTCAAAAAGTACGCACCAAGAGTAAATTTTCTCGCCTCTATAGCTTTTTGAAATTTTGTTTTTCGGGAAAGTTAGTGCTCAAGAACGATGATTTTTGACATATATGTCATTGATCGTGTTACCCTACAAACCTCTCAAAATTGACATTTTTTTAGAAAAATTACCAGAAGACGTAGAAATCAGAACAATATCAAAAGATTTCTGAAATAAATGTTGCTCAGAATTCCATTTTATACCAAGCCAAATTTCATAGTGAAATTCAGAAATTTTTTCATATTAATATTCTGATGGCAGCACGCTAGAGGGAGCTTTGGGCTTTGCGGAAATTTGAAAAATTATTCGGAATATAATTCCAATGGAAGAGACATTATCACAAATCAAATAAAGTTTATATCAATTAAATGTTTCCATAAATTATGATCTCTATAGTGAAAACCTCACTATCTTGCTGCAAATCGAATTATACTTGAGAAATTAAATGCGTAAAGACCTAATATCTGCTAATTATTCTTGGAACGACATACGAAAATAAATTCTTCGATTTCATATCTGAAGAATAATTCTCCAAACCTCTGAAATCCTTTTTGAATTTATTAACTCAAATACCACTAAAAACGTAATACAGACCTCATCTAAAACAAAGTTACCTGTGAAAATTAAATCGAGTTGACAGGCGCACTAAATAAATAAATATGTAATTTGCAATTCTATTATCTAGGCGCCTGTCAATCTTTGTTTAGATGAGGTCTGTATTGCGTTCTTATTGGTATTTTAGTAAATATATTCAAAAGCGATTTTAGAGGGTTGGAGAATTATTCTTCAGATGTGATATCGAAGAATTCAATTTGTAATGATGTTCCAAGAATAATTAGCGAGGTATCAGCTCTTTGCGCATTTAATTTCTCAAGTATAATTTGGGTTGCACCAAGATTGTGAGGATTTCACTATAGAAATCATAATTTATGAGGAACATTAAATTCATAGAAATTTAATTCGAATTGTGATCATGTCTCTTGCATTAGAATTACATTCCGAATAGTTTTTCAAATTTCCGCAAAGCCAAAAGCTCCCTCTAGCGTGCTGTCATCAAAATATTGATATCAAAAAATTTCGGAATTTCACTATGAAATTTGGTAGTTTAGCATAAAATGAAATTCTGAGCAACATTCCTTCCAGACAATTTTTTATATTGTTCTGATTTCTACGTCTTTTGGTCATTTTTTTAAAAAAATGTCAATTTTGACAGGTTTTCAGAATAACGCGATCAATGACATATATGACAAAAATCATTGTTTCTTGAGTACCAACTTTCCTGGAAAGCCAAATATCAAAAAACTATACAGGCTACAAAATTTCCTCTTGGTACGTACTCTTTGAAACGCACTGTATATTACGTATTCTTATATTCTTTTGAACTTCGAGCATTACAATTTGTTTTTAATCTAACAATAAAACATGTGTATGAAATAAGTGTTAGCAGAGGTTAGTGTAACGGCCTACCATACAATTTGATGTATGATACAAGAGCTTAGGGAAAAACCCCAGCAAAAAAACCCGTTAGTGTTGTGATTAATGATAATGGAAATTGTTAACAGAATATGCTGAAGTTTTAAATGCTGAAGGGCATCTTTTTCATCACTATTGATTCTTCCTTGAATAAGCTGACAGGTTTCTACAAGGTACCCAGAACTCAATTTGGAAAAAAAGGAAACGAAAAAATTCGAAATGGAATATTCCATGAGTTATTATATATATATTAAATTCACCACCCATTCCAAATAAGAATCAGAAACATTGTGAATAGCCATAATACCATCCTGGAATCTATATATGGGACAATTATTAACTAAATGATCTATGGTCTCCTCTGGTTCCCCGCATTCACAACAAGGGCTCCCAACTGAGTTCCATCTCAAAAGCACGCTGTTGCAACGACCATGACCAATTCTTAAACGACTGAGAGTAGACCACATTTTCCTTGGAAGATGAAACCCCGGAACTCTATTTGAAGTATCAAAAATTAAATCTCTGTCGAATAATTCGCAAGAAATCCAATTAGACCGCCAAACTTTCAGGTCAGTTTTATTCAAACTGAGAATATAGTTGGGAATCTTATTATCTGAAATGTAGGGGAGAATCGTAAATGAATTCGGAAAAGAATGAAATTTATTCCAAGTATTTGAAACAGCAGTCTGCTTGCGAATGTGGGGCGGGACAATGTTTGAAAGAACTGGCGACCAATGAATAGGTGTAGATCTAATAGTTCCAGTGATGATCCTCATAGATGAATGCAGCTGTGCATAAATTTTTTGAGTATGGGGCAACAATTTTCAGCGGCAGAAAAAAAAGACTGAGGCTGCCGTTCGAAGAGTAGCTGCATCAGCACCCCATGAAGTACCAGTTAATTTCTGCAGAATATTATTTCTCGTTCTCCACTTCAGAATTGCAGGTCGACCACTTTTTGGATGATCCTTCACATATCCAAACTCCTCATAATTTCTGGTCATTTTATTCACAGCACCCTGTGTTACTGGTTCGGCATTAGGATATTTCTCATTAAAATAATCACAAAAATCTTCATTGGTACATTTTCTCCACAACCCCTAATTATCAGATTTCTATTCTGTCTGATGCCGATAAACGCCGAACCACTTTTAGTGTAGTTTTCGACCGTATGTGAATAAAAATTAACAAACTAATTCGATAAAAGTCAGATAAAACTACCAATTCCAACGATTTTCAATATTCACTGTAGGCAAGCAGGTACTAGGAGAACACACAAGACATCCAGATGGTCTAAAATATTTTTTGTGTGTAGCAGTATAAATACTAGTATCGTTTTCGTAATAAAGTTAGTTCTGGGACGAAATCTAATATTCTAATTCAGATAAGCAAAATCACATATAGATCAGGGTCGATTATTTTTGAAACAAAAAAAATAATAGTAGGATGAAACCCATTGGAAAAGGAAGAGAATATAACAAAAATGAAAGGGAAAATAATTTACGGACGATTTGAGGTCGGGAAGTGGAAGGGGGTGAGTTTTTGAGGGTAAGAAACGGTGTATCTCGATTTCCGGCAAAACTACAAGTCTTATGGAAAAATGCTGAATAGCAAATTTGTGGGTAATAAAAAGATCCACAAGTTTTGCATTCACACTTCAGAGAGCTCAAAATTCATCTGAAGAATTCAAAGCTTTTGGTTTTTTATTTGTATCTTCTAGAAAAACAATTTTTTTTCACGAAATCTGGTGAAACTTACCTTTTTATGTTTCAAACACACTGTAATTTTTTTGATTCATATTCATATTCAACATATTCATTTCTTCACCTAATTCTGACTTAATATCGAAAAATTTTCAATCGGAACTTCTCACGTCAAAATATCTGCTTCATTAAAAAAATTCGGTGGGCTTTTTGTTCGCTGAAATCTTTACTTTCTGATGGTGTAATAAAATATGCATTACTATTGTAATTTTTCTCATAAAATGCTTAGTTAAAAGAGTTAATATTTAATATGACATCTACAATATTTTGAGAAAGTTGTAGAATCTTCTCTAAATTATATGCGTAGATGCCTATTTATTGCTATTTTAAGATTATATTATAGAGCTCCTGACTTTACGTCACTGCGTTTCAAGAATTTGTATTCTTAAACTCATGGAAAGCATGGAGTAAAGGAGAAGTAAATGAACATTCTAAGGTTGCAAGAAAGGTATGTGAATGTAAAAAATACTGCTTCACAAAAGTTAAGAAAGTTCAAAATTTTGATACTGTTTTCAAAGTTTCCATTTTTTTTACGAATTTTTCAAATATGAAAAATCTAGATTGATACTCAAATATCTTACTCATTCTTCTGTCCATTTCTTTATAAGTTTCACAGTTTCAGGCGAAAATTTATTTTTAGTATTTGTAGTTCAAAATCAGTTCATCACAAAATTGAAAAATTAAGTTCAGTAATGAGTATGGCCTCCTCGAACATCAACCACAGCCTGACAACACCTTTGCATATTTTCGATCAGATTGTTGAAGTAGCTTTGATTAATTTCTCTCCAGAGTTGCGGTAAAAGCCACCAGAGTTCTTGAAGTGTATGTGAAGGTGTTTGATGAGAATCCAAAGTTCTTTGTATCTGATCCTAAACGTGTTCAATGGGATTTGGGTCTGGAGACAGAGGGGGCAGGGCCAAATGTGGAATAACATGGATTTCCAGAGCTTCATCGACAATTCTCGAATGATGGGATGGCGCATTATAGTCCAAAAATAAGAAATTTGGCCCAATAGCATGGAATAATATTGTCAATGATCTATGTAAATCTGCACATTCATGGTAGCATGAAGCACCAAAATTCTGTACATCCATTCAAACAAATGCCTCCCCAAACAGTAACTGCACCGCCTCTGAAACGAGCGGGATATCAATCGTGGATATTATTGTACCAGTTGTGGATATGCTTGGATATGTTTGGAGATATTTAGAGTACTGAAGTCGACCAATGGTGGTTGGCTTCCAAGATATAAAATATTTTCCCATTAATTCCAAAATATACTTAGATCCAATCGGGTTTAAATCTAAATCTTGGCTGTAAAATAAGGTTTTAAAGGTTCTTGTGCAATTTCAGCCATACCTGATGATTAGTTTCTGAGATACAGAATACAATAACTAACTAAACCGAGATATTTATCTCCCAAACCTACTCCGAAAATTTCAACTGTCTAACTCATTCCGTTCGAGTGTTATCGTGCCTACGGCTGGCCGACATAATCGATTTTGACCATGGATTCTTGACCAGTGAGTCCAACCAAATCGTGTAAGACCATTTTCATCCAAAAATTCGAAAATTATAGACGTTTGGCCAAATTGATAAGTACTCCGTTCCGAGGAACAAGAGCGACAAAAAGCTGCTTGATAAAAGTTGGCAATGTGCGGGGGGTCTTAATTCGATCATGGTTAACTCCGGAACCACTAGGCAGGTTTTGCCCATCAACTTAACCTCTCTAACCCATTTCGTTCAAGAGTTATCGTTTTCACGGCCGGACGTATGGACAGAATTAAGTTTTACCTTGAATTCCCCATAAGTGAGTGTAAACTACACGTTTGAGGCCATTCTTGGCCGGAAGTTCGTAAATTGCGAACATTTGGGCAAAATAATGGGCAATACTCTTCATTAGATGTTCCCAAAGAACCTCTTGCTATAAAAAAAAGAAAAAAATGTTGGGTTTTTGAGTGTTCTACACAAATTTGAGCAACCATAGATTTTAAAACTCTCAGTATCATACTTCAACTCTTCTTTTCATGAGCCTACTGGTTGCAGTGACCATCTAGGAATATACAAAGGTACTCTTGACTAAATGAGATTAATCAACAATATAAAAAAGCACTGACGTGTAGTCAGTACTCTCTGGCTCGCGTGTTCACGTTGGCTAATTTGAATTGAATGATGAGTGTTTCTAGCTCAGTGGATAGAATCTGCTTTGGTGCAAGTGCTGTAAGCATGATTATAATTATACTGACCCTCCCAAGTCTTTCCCAAAGAGGTCCCTCGGAAGCTCCTAGGAGCTTGTACGACTAAGTAGAGTTGGTTGTGTTCTTTCTCAACTTTGTTTTTCTATCCTCATGCCAGCTTACTCACAGCACAGTTAATCTTTGATCTGACAGTGATTGGTGTCCACTTACCTTTGGGTAGATCTCTTGATCGTTCTATCCACTGAGCTTGAAACACTCATCGCCAAAGCGCCAAAGAGTACTGACTTCACGTCAGTGCTTTTTATATTTTTTTTGAGTTCCTTTAACAAGTCTGGCTATCGATACAGTCTGGCTATTAGTTTTACCGTAGATCGAAAAAAATGCTGCCATCGAACCGGTTATCACAACGCAAATGTTTACTCCTATTATTAAAAGCCGAACGTAATTTAATAAAGATCTACCAAATAATCCGCCGTATTCACAAAGCATTAAATCTCTGTTAAGCCCTAACTGAGGTCCTCAGTTAAGGATAAATAAGAATCGCAACCTCAGTTACCGTATGTTAAGGTGCTGAAACAGGCCTGTTTCACGTTAATTTTCACTTAAACTGAGGTTGCGATTCTTATTTATCCTTAACTGAGGACCTCAGTTAGGACTTAACGGAGATTGAATGCTTTGTGAATACGGCGGAAATTTATTTATAAATCGGCCCCAGGGCCATGATGCAGGGATTTCAACTCGGAAACAACGCAATTTCCCTGAAACTAACTTGTCCGTGCACATAATTGCCTTGAATTTTCTTTTAAAACCTCATCGGCTCAGCACCAAATCCATGACCGCTAGTCGTAAATCGCACCCAACATAAGCCATACAACCCAAAAAGAGCCACTTCTCAACATTGGTTCTGGAGATATCGCAGCTTCAATCCACGCATGCGCGCACACTCCCAAGCGGATTCTATGGAGGAATGGCATCCTGCACCTCAAAACCCCAATTCTCCCAGACGAAAACTCCAGCAGTTAAATGACTTCTCGTCTGCTCATGCGCATAACGAAAAATGCCCGTAAGGGGTAACATGAATTTCAAAATTAGCCCAAGGGACACCGTACGGACCATCTAACTCACAACGATAGCGTTATTTCCGAGTTGGAGTCCAAACTGACTTGTCGTGCATATAATTGCCATGAATGTTCTTTTAAAACCTCACAATATCGGATCAGCCTCTAGCCTGAATCCTAATTCCTTTCCTTCGAGAGTTATCGTGCTAACGGCCGGCCGGACCGAACGGACAGAATTTAATTTGACCTCGGATTATTCATCAGTGAGTCGAAATAAATCGTTTGAGACCATTTTCGGCAAAGAAATCGAAAAATACAGACATTGTGGCATTAATTGTGACAAAATGATAGCACGCTGTTCCTTGCGGAACACGCGCGCAAAAAGACGTTCGACTATTTCCAATATTGCGCTGAAAAATTATTGGACAGGTCTTTTGTAAGGCATACGGCGGTCGAATATTTCGAAGAATGTGATGAGAATGATGCCCAAATATGTTCTGAGGAGTACATAGGTATCCCTCGACGTATCTGATGAACCAGAGAGTTAAGTTGAACAATATTTGGTGATTTTTACGAAAAATACTAATGGTGTTCAAATTTAGAACTTGGCTGTAGAATTAGCAATTTCGCAAAATATCAACGATATCTGATGTATTGTTTCTAATAAACAGAATATTTTTGGCATGTTCTTAAACAAATTGGTTCAAACAGTGATCAAGAGACCGTTGTAGAAATCAATTCTGTCCAGCCGGCCGAAACCACGATAACTCTCGAACGGAAAGACAGTTGAAATTTTCAAAATAGGTTTGGGAGATAAATATCTCGGTTGAATTCGTTATTGGGCAAAAAACAAAACAAAATTTTTTGTTTTACATTCCAAATTTCGAATTCAAATTGTTCAAGATGCAGTTTCATCATAAGAATCCATTGATATTATTCTTAACTCTAACTAGCAAATACTTTCGCAGATATGATTTTTCAAAAATTCGATAATACATCGTACTTCTATATTTTCACAGAATGCGTATTCTATCTGTCTGTGTTCTATCTAGTTGCGGTAGCTGTCGTTTGGTCCAGTTTGAAAGAAAAACCTCATTAATGTCAAACGAAACTGAAAGTGTATTTCTGGAGAGTTTGGTTGATGTAAGCATGTAAACAATTTGAAATTTGGATTCGCTAAGTTCAAAGTCAAAGATTTTTGGTTAGTCAGTCAAAAATGAATGATGCAAGGAAGTCGAGCCTAATTTACGAGTCATTCTTTAATTAAGGAAGATTTAGAACGGGATTTCCAACTAATGTACAGGTAGTTATTCCTTAGTAACACTATTTAAGATTCCCTACATAAGTATTCTGGTTTGAGTTCTCTTTGAATTGATTGCATTAGATTTGTTTCATAAATAAAACTGGCTATTTCATTTAGGTCACGTCCGCACAGACAAGCGAGTCACCTAGCGAGTAACTTAGAAAAACAAACGTTTTAGAACTTTCGCGGACGGCCGCACTACACGCTTGGCGCCTAGCTAGTCGCTTAGCAATTTTTGTGACATATCGTCAACGTGCTGACAAGCAAATGACGTATCCTAGCACCAGAATGCAAGCCTCTAGGCGCTAAGCAAGCCACCTTCCTGTCCGGACGTGGCCTTACTTAATTTTCGAGCGTTCGAAAGGCGCTGTTGCATGATTCGACAAGTACTCAAATCAAAGGCTCTCTACGGGTAGACACAGTTAGGAACGGATCTTGTGCAAGAGTGGTCGATCTTGGGCGACCCCTTCTCGGTCTTTCGGTCATGTTTCCAAATTTTCGACATCGATGGAAGAGCCGGAAAACTACGCTTCCACTAACTTGAAATGGAATCGCAATATCTCTCTGATTATGTCTCGCCTCGATCATACCGATAGCCTTATTGGCTTTAATCGCAGTAAGTTTACGTCTAGGCATTATTGCAAAAAAATATTTCGGCTTTTGAATCAAAGTTGTTTGTAAGAACGTAAAACAATAACGGATCCAAAATTCTCAGAAACGCAAACGACCAGAACTTGTCTTAAACTGAAAAAGTTATCAAACGAGGAGCAAAAACACCATTCAGGTATAAGAGAGTAAACATTCAATTTATCATAAATGAACTTTTGGTGGACAAGAATTGGCAACTTTTGAAACGCTCACGAAATTTCTGAACTTCCTTGAATTTTGTGGAACAATGTATTTTGTACATGCATTGCTGGTATCTCTCAGATCACTTTTACTGTTATCAGTCTTATCAACTTAACTTCAGTTTATGATCGTTCGAATTTTCTGCCGAAAATGTTCTCAAACGATTGATCTCCTTGAGGGTCTCCCTGATGAAGAGTTCGAGGTAAAATTTGATTATGTCCGTCTATTCGGCAGTCCGGCCGTTCCTACGATAACTTGAGAACGGAAAGAGATAGCGACTTGAAATTTCAAGGTAGGTGGCGCGTCCTAGTATATGACGAACAAGTTCGTTAATGGGCATGATCGGCCGAAAGGTTTCCGAGTAATACTTTTGTTTTCAACCAGTAGGTGCAGATCTGATCGAATTTAAAATTAGAGAGTAGTTATAAAATACAGACTTAAATACGTATGTGCAATTCGTAAGAATAGTATTATGTACTAGAAAATTTTAAAAAAATTAAAAATTATTAAAAAATATTATTCATCTTACGATAATTTGCGAATGAAAAGAGATAGCGATTTCCGGGGTAGATTGAGCATCCGAATGCAACATTGAGTTCATTAATAGGCATTATTGGCCAAACAGTTCTGGAGTTATACCTATCTGAAATTTTTTGAGGATCGTATCTCTAGAAAATGAAAAAAAATTATCAAAAATATTATTCATCTCACGATTACTTGAGAACGGAAAGACATAGTGACTTGCAATTTTAGGGTAGGTTTTGCATCCTAATGCGACAATAGAGGTGAATGGACAGCAGAAGATGCGCGACAAAGCTCCTGACGTTAGTGCGTGAACCAATTTTTACTTTTTCAATTTGGAACGATGGGCCTTGCAAATAAGCAAATTCCTACCTTCATCGAACATCATGAGGTTTAGAGGATGGTGTAGAGCGGTGTAAGAGCGAAATCGAAATTCACGCTAATGAAGTTTAGCTCCAAGTTGAAATGACGTTAGAGCTTCCAATAAGACTCAACTCCAAATATTACCCCACTATTCGACTAGAAATTTTGAATATATTATTCAATAGTTACATGTTCTTAATGAAGGGAATACTGTTAATGAACCAACATAAATTACTTGATTAATCGGAACGAATCACCCCAACCACTGAAATTGTAATTCTCCTTTTATCACATGCATAAACAGGAAGAATAAAAATAAATCCATTCTATCGTCTTTTTCCGAGTGAGAAACGTGATTAAAAACGTGACTGAGAACTTCAATGGCCAATAATAGCATGTCGCCGTTGATAACTGAAATTCGTCTGTCTGGAACAGATACATCTTCTCCAGCTTATTGCTTCAGATTGGAGAACTCGATATTCTACAGACTATCCTTGGAGCAATAAGGTATCCCTGGTGATCTTGACAACTATTGACATTCATATACAGGGTGAAATGAAGCTTGTCCTGGGAATTGCACAAGAAGGGAGTCTCATTAATTAATTATGGAAATATATTCCCAACGGCTAGACTGAACAAATGCAGAAGTAATTCTTGAAGGTTATGTGTATAATGTTGAAGTGAACTCAAGAAGTTCTAAATTGTTGTAATGTAGTACTGTACTGTAAAAATTCTGGTAAGCTGCAATTACATACATTACCTCTAGCAGATAAGTCTTTAGAAACTTCAATTTGCAAATCATTCCACAAATTCTTCAGTTTAGATATGTGTGTAGCAAAATCATCTTCGACATCTTTCCGGAAGCTAAAGAACTCCATACACAAAGTATATGTTTTGTCTTCAACGGCTCCATCATAAAGTCTTTGAAGTTCTAACCACATTTCTCTAGCTGTAGAAAATCTCATCACTTTCTGCAAAGTATCTTGAGTAATATTTATAGTGAGTAATAACAAGGCTTGGGTATAAAATAATAGGTCTTTTCCATACTTCTCTTCATCTTCTTTTGATGAGTTTGTTTCAGGTAACCTCACTTGCACCTGATATACTCCTAAGTAGAATAGAGAGTTTCAATTTGCATGTAGACCAATTGATTTTACCTTCTCATAACTCACAATGCCCCAAAGACAACTGGCGATGAGGGCTTTACGTTAGTTGAAAATAAAAGGAGAAGATATCGTCGCAGTAACCCTATTCTGGGCACTGGTAAAGGGGATAACTTTACACTTCAATCAGCACCTAAATTCAGATATTTGCATGTATGTAACCTACACCCTGATATGGAGGAGAGTATAATTGTTAGTCATCTGGAGAGTAATGGAGTTGAAAATGTGAAATGTACGAAAATGAAATCTAATAGACCAGAGGAGTATTCATCGTTCAAAGTCATGGTACCTGAACATCTTTTTGAATCTCTCAAAAACCCGGAAATCTGGCCTGAAGGAGTAAGATTGAATAATTTTTTATTCCATCTAATCAAGAACAAAACCATCGAATAAAGAAGCGATATAATTTGGTTCATCAGAATCTTCAATCAGTTGGAAATTGCTTCAATCGACTGGACTTGTTTGTAAATAAGTTTGATGTGTCATTTGTCACTGTGACAGAACATTGGAAATGTGACGATGAACTTCTTAACTACAAATTTTCAAACTAAGTATAATCTAATATCGTTTTTCTCCCGAAAAGCGGGTAAGCACGGAGGCTGCGCTATATATTGCAGGAGTGGGATCATCTCTAGGAAACGAACTGATCTCAAGTCATCGATTCCATTTGTGTTCGAGTGTTCAGCTGTTGAATGTCTTATTGAAAGTAAAAAAAATGGGTTCAAGCCCTGTGGACAGGAGCTTTCTGGCGCTCTAGTTCAAACAGACAAATTATATCTCCGAAAGTATTGGTTTCTCAGAGTTGGGAATTATATCAATGTATTCATATGATAGAACTGCATCCTAAAGGAAATTCAATTCAAATAATAGTTTATTTATCAAGATTAAATGAGCAATCATGAGAATGAGAAAAGCACCATGGAAGAAATCAAATTAAATCTGGCCAATTCTGACCAATAACGAACTTAACCGAGATATTCATCTCCCTAAACTACTCTGAAAATTTCAACTACCTACCTCATTCCGTTCGAGAGTTATATCTATGTCTATGGATGAAAAGCAGTCTGAGAAAAACTAATTTCGGAGCAAACAACTGAGATTTTTCTCACTTCGCTCACAATTCTTCGATTGATTAGATAATGTCTCAGGAACATCATTTGACATTATGACAATTCATATTCATACATAGCATAATATCATTCTGTGACAACGTTGAAATACGATTTATTATTGAAATTTTGAAAAATCATATCTCCGAAAGTATTAGCTTGTTAGAGTTAAAAATGATATGAATGGATTTTTATGATAAAACTTCTCATTAAAAAAAATTTAATTTGGAATTTGTTTCGTAAAAAAAAAATTTTTTTTTTGTTGCTCCGAAACCATCTGTCCGATTTTGCCCAATAACGAACTTAGCCGAGATATTTATCCCCCAAACCTACTCTGAAAATTTCAACTCTCTAGCTCATTCTGTTCGAGAGTTATCGTGCCTACGGCCGGCCGGACCGGCCGGACCAGCCGGCCGGACCGGCCGGACAGAATGAATTTCGACCACGGATTCTTGATCAGTGAGTCGAACCAAATCGTTTAAGACCATTTTCATCGAAATATTCGAAAATTACAGACATTTGGGCAAATTGATAAGCACTCAGTTCCGAGGAACTAGAGCGCCAAAAACAATTATCATTTGTATATATCGACCCAGCTGTTCTAACACGTCGGACATAGATATATTTCTTGAGAAAATGCATAATATCCTTGTGAAAATAACAGAGGAATCTTGTTCTTTTGTAATATCTGGAGATTTTAACATCGATATTCTTACAAATAACAAAGTAGCGGAGAAGTTCATCTCACTTGTTGAGGGTTTCAATGCAAAATTAATGATTTGGGAACCTACGAGAATAACACCAACATCTTCTACATGTATCGATAATATAATAACAAATATCGAAGATGACATATTTGCTAGTGTTGTCGAAGAACATATATCGGATCACAGGGCACAAATATTTACTTTCTCGGCTGTCTCAGCTGAGCATCGTAAACAAAAAATTGGCTTGATAAATGAGTCTAACACTGAGATATTTTTGAATTCCTTGTCCCTTGTTGACTGGAACATACTTTCAACCGACTTCTGTACTTGTGTAGAGTCCTTATGGAATATGTTTCACACAACCTTCAAACAAACATTTGATGATTCATTTCCATATATTTCAATTAAAAATAATAACAAAATTAAAGTTCCCATCACACCCAAGGTTCAAGAACTCCGTAATTATCTGATTACTCTATTTGTTGTTTCACAACAAGATTCGAATTATAAAAGTCATTATAGAAAAGTGAAATTCTTCCGATATGATAGGGAGTTACAGAAGATGAATCAGGACTGTTTCAGAAAACTAATTTCGGAGAGTAAAAATAAGTGTAAAACATCTTGGAACATATTACGTGGGCTAACGGGTAGAGATGTGACTGGGAGAGATGTCCTGGAGCATGTTGGCAACCCACAAGACCTTGCGAATAACTTTAGTCAATTTTTTGCAGAAGTGCATTCAGAATATTCACATAATTCTAATATATCAGGTGGGCCATTTGCTCGTTATCGCAATAACAAATCCTTTTATTATTTTCCCGTGGATGAAAGTGAGGTAATAAGTGTGGTCAATAAAATGAAGAGTAAAGCTTCTTGTGGGTATGATGATACACCTATAAAAGTTATAAAAAAATCGATTCATACAATTGCTAAACCTCTGTCCCATATTATTAATCGAGCTTTTATGGAGGGTTTATTTCCATCTGCCCTCAAATTAGCTGTGATCAAACCTCTTCATAAAAAAGGAGATTCAAATGATGTTCGTAATTACCGTCCGATCAGCTTGATGACTGCATTTTCAAAAATTTTCGAGAAAATTTTGGTGAACAGGTTATTGAACTTCTTTCATAAATTCCAAATATTTTCGCAGAATCAACATGGTTACTTGCGCGGTAAAAGCACCACCACGCTCTATGAGTTAACATCGGGTATTGTTGAAGCACTTGAACAAGGTGAGGTGCCCATCGGACTTTTTCTGGATCTATCTAAGGCTTTTGATTGTGTAAATCACCAAAGACTTTTGGACAAATTAGAATTCTATGGTATTCGGGATAACCAGCTAGAACTGCTTTGTAGTTACCTAACCAACAGAACGCAGAAAATTTCCGTTAACGCTGGCGAGAAAGTTTACACGTCCAAAGAAGAAGTTCTTAGTATGGGTGTACCTCAGGGGAGTGTTTTGGGTCCTCTTCTTTTTCTTTTATACATTAATGAAATACCTTCAGCCATATACTAGCCAATACTAGCCAAGATGGCGTCTGGAAGTACATCCAAAAATGTGATGCAGGAAAAGTATTGCAAAGCGTGCAAAAAGAAAGTGATCAATTCGGAAAATTGTGTTATGTGTCAATCAACATTTCATCCCAGTTGTGCAACACAGGCAAAGTTGCAAAACAGTTGTGGGGAAATCATCTGTTGTAAGCAGCGAGATAAAAGTGAGGTTAAAACACCAAAGACCAGTGAAATGTTCTCCAACGATGAAACTGCAATGAAAAACATGCTAAAAACTGTCCTGAAAGAATACTTTGAGCCCTTAAAACATGATTGGGAAGAAGAAATACGTGAACTCAAAGAGTCTGTCGAGAGTTTGAGGAATGGCCTCGATCAACAAAACAAGCTGTGTGAAGAAATAAATAACCATCTTAGCACTCTCAGAGATGAAAATAAGGAACTCAGAAGGCGTGTTGAGAAACTAGAGAGTGAAATGGACACCGAGACGATAATCCAGGAAGTGTTGGAACGGCAGAATAGGGCATCAAATGTCATACTATTCAATGTAAATGAAGTGAATGAAATTAACAGCAAGACAAGAATTGAAATGGAAAGAAACAACATAAGGGATATAATAAACAATGTGGTAAGTTTTGGAGCTGAAGATTTCAAATTTCAGAGGTTAGGAAAATATTATCAACAAAGAACACGTCCAATCAAAGTTTGTTTCCAAAGTAAAGAGGTTGCCATAAAACTTATGAAGGAAAAAAACAAAATTATAGAAAAAATACCAAGCATTCGCATATATGCTGACCAAACGAAAAAACAAAGAGAGTACTTTCTAAATATCAAGGGCAAATTGGATCAACTGAAACGGGCAGGAGATACAGATAAAACAATCAGGTATATAAATAACATACCAACAATCGTTAACAAAACTCGAAATTTTCAGTAGAAAATCCTAATATTCAATACTATACAGATATAATATACATTAATGCTCAAAGTTTCATTGCACACAAAGATCAAATAATCGAAGAGTTGGCCTGCTATAGCCCCAGGATATTACTTTTTAGTGAAACTCGGACCACAGAGGATTTTGAGGAAGTTGAGCTTAATATAAAAAATTATCAATTAATCAAATGTGACTCGAAAAGCAGACACACAGGAGGAGTACTCATGTTCATCAGACAGGGCATCAGTGCAACAAACACGAAAATAATAATTGAGGAGAATAATTATTGGTGCATTTTTACAAAAGTGCAGTTCGGCGACATCAGAACAAACTTAGGCCTTGTGTATCATTCTCCAAAAGGTAACCATGGAAAATTTATAAATGATTTGGAAGAACTATGCGACAAGTTTACCACAAAAAATGAACGTCTAGTTATTGTTGGGGATTTTAATTTGGATTATTTGAGTAATAATTTTTATAGTGAGAAATTTAAAGAAACAATCATGAAATATGAAGAAATTGTAAGAGAACCAACGAGATGCACAGTAATTAGTGAAACACTTATTGATTATGTAATTACCAATGATTCTAATATTCTGGCTACAGTTCACAAAGTCCCAAAAATAACTGATCATGATACAATAGAAATTAATATTAGGAGTAACATCAGAACAAGAAATGAAGTTTCAAAAATGTACAGAGAATATAATGTAGATAATTTTCACCTAATAAATGTAAAACTCATAGAATGCAGTTGGCCATGGAATTGTGTTGATGTTGACACTATTCTTGATGAAATGATGAATAATTTCAAGAAAGTTGTTGATCAAGTATGTCCAGTGAAAAGTTTCGATAATAAGAGGAATAGCTTACCTTGGTATGACAAGGAAATTCATAGTAAATCGAAAAATCGAGATTAGGCTGGTTTTCCTGTCACGCTGACGGTCGGCGCTGATGGGTCAATATGTATGTAGCTATAGGTAGCGTTTTCGAGTCACGCAGCGCTGACGGCCGTCAGCGCTGAGCTATATACGCGCACGTACGCGCCGGCGCGTCGGCGCCGCTGACTTGCTGGCACCGACAAGCCTCCACATTCAGTGAGCCAGAGACAATAGCATCCTTCTATTTCTCTATGTGATCAGCGCAATACTAAAAGGATCCGAGCTGACCGATCAGCGCTGACCGTCAGCGCCGACCGTCAGCGTGACAGGAAAACCAGCCTAAGGCTTATAAAAATTTTCGACAATGTAATAATTTGGAAGAAAAACATAATCTTTGGAATATTTATAAAACCTGTAGAAATGAATTCGTGAACGGTCTTAAATTGAAAAGAAAACTTTATTATGAAAATGCGATTGATTCCAACTGTACAAATTTGAAAAAAATGTGGAAGACACTAAAACGGTTGATCAGAAATGATGATTTTGCATTTACAAATCCATTTATTAAATTTGAATTTAATGATAGAATTATTGTTGCCAAATCAGAGAACGAAATTGCCAATTGTTTTAATGAATTTTTCATAACAAGTGTAGAGGATATAATAGACTCGATAGATATCAATGAGGAATGGTCTTCCATTCATGCACCAAGAATCGAAACTACCCTCGAGAATTTCCGATCAGTCAGCCTAAATGAATTAATATGAATAGATAATAAGGGTAAGGTACATGATGTTATGAGTGGTCAAATTCTAAAAAATGTCATTGATACTTGTGGTTTCCACTTATTAAATCTTATTAATACATCTTTTCAAACTGGAATATTTCCTAATGAGCTGAAAACTTCTATCACAGCACCTATACCAAAAGTTAAGAATTCAAACGATGCAGTAAATTTCAGACCAATAAATACCTTACCTGATATTGAAAAAGTGTTTGAACGTGTAGCATATAATCAAATTGTTGAGCATGTAAATGCAAACAATGTATTTATAGGTAATCAGTCGGGTTTTCGTCGTAAACACTCCTGTGAAACAGCTTTACAACTTACTATTACGAGTTGGAAACAATTGGTGGATAAGGGAAAATATATTGTGGCTGTATTCATTGATTTGAAGCGGGCATTCGAAACAATTGATCGATGTATACTAATGCAAAAATTGGAATATTACGGTATTAAATTAAATGCACTAAAATGGTTGGACAGCTACCTTAGTGACCGAAAACAGGTTGTGAAAATAAACAATAATTTCTCTAGCGTGACAGAGGTAAATATAGGGGTTCCACAAGGAAGCGTCATAGGTCCACTGCTTTTTATACTGTATATGAATGACATCAACTGCTCTCTCGATTGTGAATTTATCAACTTATATGCAGATGATACATTGTTGGCGATTAGTGATGATTCCTTGGAGTTGGCAGCTCAGAAAATGAATGATGAATTGGAAAAACTACAAAACTATTTGAAAGTAAATAAACTAAAATTGAATGCTCAAAAAACAAAAGCTATGATTATTTCCAATCCGAATAAAACTAAAAATATACAGGGTGTCCCAGAAATCAACGATAAGCCGGTAACGGGCGATAGGCCAAGTCATAACAGTTATCAGAAATATATAAAAAAAAATCTTTGTCATGTACTTTTCAAATTATAGGTATTAGAAAAAAAAAGGAAAAACTGACATCCTCTGATGATCTTTCAAGTCCTGTGTCTACAAATATTAATTTCTCGTCAGTCTTTTTTCTGTAATGTAATCATGAAAAACCCTTCTGTTAATTACAGTTTAAAATTAAAACATAATTACCTCAGTTTTAAATAAAATGTTGGATTTTTGCCCAACATTAAATCAAAATAATTACATCATACAACTTTAACCGACTGTACTGTAAAAAAAATGTACAACACTATTTTGGCAAGTAACATCAAAAGATGGCGCGTTTAGTCTGAATTCCAAAATGGTATGATACTCGCTAGATTACTTCTTAGTTGAGGAAAATGATAATGTTTTTTTAAATGGAACCGGATTTCAGGCCAATTCTGTTTAATTTTCGGAAATGGAGCCTAGGCATCTTTAAGTCCACAATTTACAAGTAAAGTTTGATTTAAACGGTAGACGGAGAGTGACGTTATTTTGCCTAGTAAGAGAGAGACAGATACTTTTATGCGAGAGTGAGACGAAATAAAAGGTGCAAGTTTGAAATAAAATTCAGACATTGATTTTTTTAGTTGACTTTAATTTAATTAGATTTACAAGAAATTACAGCAAATGTTCAAATTGTTGGCCTTCAGCTGCAATGCAAGCTCTACATCTTCTTAAAAATGATCGCAGTACCGGTTTAAGGTAAACATGTGGACGGGAATTTTGAATGGTAGAGTTATTGGTCCATTTGAGCTGCCGGACAACTTAAATGCCCAGGTTTATTTGCACTTCTTACAGAACCAATTACCAGATTTATTGGAAGAAGTGCCACTGAACATTTACGGCAGCATGTGGTACCAATATGATAGCTGCCCAGCGCATTATGCTCGCACAGTACGAGAGTTCCTCGACCGAGAATACCCCGATAGGTGGATTGGGCAGGGTGGTACAATTTCGTGGCCTGCCCGTTCACCCGATTTAAACCCCATAGATTTCTTTTACTGGGGAACGATAAAGGAAAAAGTGTACTTTAAGCCCATTCAAGATTTAGCCGAGCTGCGCCAAAGAATTACAGAAGCTGCTGTATACATTAACTCAAGAAGTTACACCCGTCTTATTACTCGATCATTTTTAAGAAGATGTAGAGCTTGCATTTCAGCTGAAGGCCAACAATTTGAACATTTGCTGTAATTTCTTGTAAATCTAATTAAATTAAAGTCAACTGAAAAAAATCCAATGTCTGAATTTTATTTCAAAGTTGCACCTTTTATTTCGTCTCACTCTCGCATAAAAGTATATGTCTCTCTCTTACTAGGCAAAATAACTTCACTCTCCGTCTACCGTTTAAATCAAACTTTACTTGTAAATTGTGGACTTAAAGATGCCTAGGCTCCATTTCCAATAATTAAACAAAATTGGCCTGAAATCCGGTTCCATTTAAAAAAACATTATTATTTTCCTCAACTAAGAAGTAATCTATCAAGTATCATACTATTTTGGAATCCAGACTAAATGCGCCATCTTTTGATGTTACTTGTCAAAATAGTGTAGTACATTTTTTTTACAGTACAGTCGGTTAAAGTTGGATGATGTAATTATTTTGATTTAATGTTGGGCAAAAATCCAACATTTTATTTAAAACTGAGGCAGTTGTGTTTTAATTTTAAACTGTAATTTACAGAAGGGTTATTCATGATTACATTACAGAAAAAAGACTGACGAAAAATTAATATTTGTAGACACAGGGCTTTAAAGATCATCACAGGATGTCAGTTTTTCCTTTTTTTTTTAATACCTATAATTTGAAAAGTACATGACAAAGATTTTTTTTTATATTTTTCTGATAACTGTTATGACTTGCCCTTTCGCCCGTTACCGGCTTATCGTTGATTTCTGGGACACATGGTATAACATTATTTATGGAAAACGAAAAAATTTACATTGTTGAGAATTTCAAGTACCTAGGAGTCGTGTTGGATGATAATTTAAAATTTAAAGAACACTTTAAAACAATTAAGAAAAAAATTTCGAAAAAACTCTTTTTTTCTCAAGAATAGCTGCTCAAATATCACTGAAAGCAAGATTAACAGTTTACAATAGTATTATCCAGCCACATTTTGAGTATTGTGCAACCATACTTTATCTCTTAGACAACAACAGTAAAACCTCTCTTCAAATACTCCAAAATCGTGGTATGAGATTGATTCTAAAATGTAACAGACTTACACCTATAATTCAAATGCAGGAAGCTCTACAGTGGCAATCGGTAAATAAAAGACTAACATATTATGCAATGATATTTATTTTTAAAATAGTTAAAGGATTAATGCCGGCATATTTCGATCAGTTCATCAAATTCAATCACGAAATTCACGAACACTATACAAGAAGCGCTAACAATATTCACATAGAGAAAGTCAATACTAGAAAAGGTATGAACTCATTATTTGTAAAAGGATTGAATGAATATAATGTTATCCCAAATGAAATTAAAGCCTTTGATACTCTCTTAGCTTTCAAGAAAAACCTTTTAAAATATCTGTGATTTTATTTATTTATAAATTTGTAGGTATTGTTTAATTTGTTTTCATATTTGTGATCGTTTACTCGTATAAGCTATAGTGGATGAATTTATTTTTATTGTTATATATGAATGAAGAAGAAGAAGAAGATGAATGTGTTATTTGTTGTAAAATTGTAAAACAATTGTATTGTGAATATTAGGATGTTCCTATTTATCAATAAACTTACTATATCTACTTTCAGCCAAAAAAATGTCAATATACTTTTATTTGTGGATGACACAAATGCACTCATTAAAAATGAAGACCTCAAATATTGCATCGAACAGACACAAACAGCATTTGATCTAATAAGTATTTGGTGTAGTCAAAATGGGCTCCATCTAAATGTTGATAAAACTGAGTGCGTCATGTTCAGGACTAATAGATCTAACCAAAATTTCCCGGATACAATAGATTTCAACAACACCACCATTGATATATCACAGACCACTAAATTCTTAGGAGTTTATGTGGACAGTCAATTGAATTGGTGCGAACATATTCATCAGCTAAGTAAAAAACTCAATAGTGCCCTTTATATGATAAGGGTGTTATCTCGACGGGTGGATGGGCAACTTTCGAGATCCATCTATTTCGCCAGTTTTGATTCTCTACTCAGGTACGGAATCGTGATTTGGGGTGGAGGTTCTGATTGCAGTAAGCTGTTTGTGTTACAAAAATCTGCTTTAAGATCCATGATTGGTCTAAAATATCGAGAATCGTGTAGAGGGCACTTCAGACGGAATAGGGTTCTAACTTTCTTCGGATTGTTCGTTTTAGAGTGCATTCTCTTTGTGAAAGCAAGTCCTCATTATTTCGAGAATTTAAGGAATATTAATAACACAAGACGTACTATTTCTTTTTACTTTTAGATACATAAAATGACACTAACTGAAAAAAATTCCAAGTATATGTGCATAAAATTTTATAATAGTTTGCCCAAGAATATACTGGACATAGTTAATTATAGGAAATTCAAGAAAGTTCTCACAGACTTGATCATAAATATCAAACCTTATTCGATTTCTGAATTTCTTAATTATAAATTCTAGGATGTAATTTGGCAATTTTTTTTGTTTTTTTTCTGTTATTGACGGTTTCCCATTTCTTTGTATATTTATTCAAGATTCAGGGAATAAAGCTTTTGTTTGTTTGTTTGTTAACTCAATCGAGACTTTATTTGCATCCATTGCTTTTGCGCGTATGTTCTGGGAAACATCGCGTTATAGTTTTGCCCAAATGTTTGTAACTTTCGAATTTTTTGACGAAATTGGTCTCAAACGATCAAGTTTGACTCCCCGATGAAGAATCCGAGGTCAAATTTGATTCTGTCCGTCCGGCCGGCCAGCCGTCCGGCCGTCTGTTGCCACGATAATTTGAGAACGAAAAGAGCTAGCGACTTGAAATTTTCAGGGTGGGTGGCGCATCGCAATACGACGGACAAGTTCGTTAATGGGCATAATCGGCCCAGTGGTTTCCGAGTTATAATTTTGTTTTCAACCAATATAAATCCGATCGAATTGAAACTTGGTGAGTAGTTGTAGAACATGAACCTAAGCACGTTTGTGAAATTTTGGGTGAATCGTATGGCTAGAAAATTTTAAAAAAATTATTAAAAAATATTTTTTTGTCACGATAACCTGAGAACGGAAAGAGATAGCGGCTTGAAAATTCCAGGTTATGTTGTGCATATAAATGCCACATTTGAGTTTGTTTATGAGCATAATCGACCAAACGGTTTCAGAGTTATAGCCATCTGAAATTTTCTGAAATTTTGTGGTTTTTTGTTCCTCATTAACTCGAAAAATACTGAAACGATTGAATTCAAACATGGTTATTAGATGTAGAATGCCAACGCGAAAATGTTTGCGAAATTTGGTGAGGATAGCATTTGTAGAAAATTTTTAATAAATCATTGAAAATAAAAAAAAAAATTCTATATATCAGTAACTATACGTTTGAAATTGCTGAAATTTTGCAAGAGCGTTCATTACCTAACTCTACTGCCAAGTTTCAAGTTTTAATACGATAGGTTGAATATTGTTGGAGATTCGAGCATTCTTGTGTGAGTTCAGTAGATGGGTGACCGTTGCCTCGATAATTTTCGAACCAAAGGAGATAGGGACTTGCAATTTTCAGGGTAGGTTGCGTATCCGAAAGGGAGAGTTGAGTTCGTTTTTGGGCATAATCGGTTTAACGGTTTCCGAGTTATATCCACCTGGAATATTGTTTCCTTGATAACTCAAAAAATAAATATTCGATTGAATTGAAGCTTGGTAACTAGTAGTAGAAAATCAACACAAAGACGTGTTTAAAATTCTGTAAGAACCGTACTCCTAGAAAATTTGAAAAAAATGACGAAAAAAAAAATTTTAAGAACCGCGCCTCCAGAAAATTAAAAAAAAATTGGTTCAAGCACTGACGTGAAGTCAGGAGCTTTTGCGCGTATGTTCTATTGTCCATTCTCCTGTATTGAACACTTTTAATTGAATTTACCATGGTAAATTATGTTGTCCATTCTCCTGTATTGGACAATAGAACATACGCGCAAAAGCTCCTGACTTCACGTCAGTGCTTGAACCAATTTTTATATTAGCCATCAAACCTTTTTAATTCTTCATAATCATTACAAGAATGTCTGTCGATATGGAATATGGTAATAATTTGACATTTGAACACATCGTTTAATGCATAATCAATTTCAATACTTTTGTCACTCGTTGATGAGATGAGATATCTGAAATTATAGATAAACTCTAAATATTCCATTCAATATTGAAATATTAAAATTAAATTTACACTTATTCATTTGTATTTCAAGATAATGAACGTTTGAAGCTAATGATTCATGTAAATTGTCTGTGAAAATTTGTTTTCATGGATTAGGGGAAAAGAGTTATTGTGAAAATAAGATTCATTTATTTAGATACCAATCTATATATTGTTTTATACTATCTACTAAGGGCCGATTTATTCAACCTCTCCGTAAAGCATTCTTCAACTATGTGCTCGTTGAATTTACTGATCCCCTTTAAAGTGAACATTCACAGATTACTTTCCTTTCGGTAAGGCTACTTGACAGTTTACAGGTCGTAAAATATATCAGCCCTCAGTGAACAAAAAAATTGTATACCTCACTTGAATCATTTTCAAAGTTAGCGTTGAATTATCAAGCCATTCTATTATAATATTAGTAAAATCTGTTCTTCAGAGGTATTCATTGTTAAGCATGCTAAGCAACAAGCATTTAAGAAACATATACCTGAAGTTCCACGGGAAAACTATATACATAATATATACCTACACACATGTTATATTGCATCACCTTCTACTCCTATATATTAAAATATTCTGCAATTAGAAAAATTAAAATGTTTCGTTAAAAATGCCTATTATATAGGTACACGCTGGCATCCAAACACCCTGATGATGGATCGTAAGAGACCCATGATATCAGGAAAACAGAAAAGTGTTCAAAATTCACTGGTCTAAGCGTAATTCAACTGTTTTTTTTGTGCAATAGTATTATGCAAATGTTATGTGTAAACAGGTAAAAGTGGCTAAGGGCCAAATCTGAATAATAGGGTAGGTGCAGAAGTCATTTGAAATGTAATTCATGCAGTTTTGCTTGCTAATGACATGTTTATGATTATACTAACCATTCTAGGTCTTCCCTAAGGAAATCCCACAGAAGCTCCTAGGAGAGTCAGTTTTGTTCTGTGTATATTTTATTAATGTATTCTTACGTCAGCTTAGTCAAGGCACTGGGTGGTTTTCACCTAAGTACATGATGAATAGAATACTTACCCGTAATATATATAGCTTCGGCAAAATGACAAAACAGAATTAAAAGTAAAATGTCAAATTTTGAGTTGGCTTTATTTTTTATAGTCATAGCCTACGCATAACAACCACTTCCTTATTGCGGAACATATTTAAATGCACCTTGAATCGAGCATTTATGGTTTATTTCGCTCACTCCCTGATTTATCGCTCACTCTCGAATTTCAAAACGAGAATATCTTGAAACTTGCTTATTGCAGATACGTCCCTTTGTCATTTCAACGATATGAGAACCACCACCATTTTGTTTGAATAGAAACACTAGATTTTCTTCTTGGCTATTCCACTTTTGAACTTTAAAAATTTTAGTGTTCATGTCATCTTGGTTGCCTCTTATCAATATTAAATTTTCTCATGAGATATACTTAATCTTCACAAATATTCAATCGACTAAGTTCCATATACCTTGTTTTGAATTCTATCTGCAGTAACTCCAAGAGTAACTCATGCATTCTATTTGTCGAAAAGCATTACTTTTTTGCTCTACGTCAACTGGACCTTAATTCATTCCAACCTGAAAGAAAATATTAGGACTTGGATTTCTCTGAGTAAAGTAATTCATTCAATTCACTTCTATTACTTACTGCTGATTTTTAGCCAGAAATCCTGAAGGACATATACCAGATATCTTCTTTCTGAACAACTTTTCCACAGTTCTCCATAATTTGGAATTTCTTTCACATACGTAAACAATATTTCTAGATTCCTCCAATCTTCAAATACAAGGTAATCTCGATTATTTTCAACGGAAGGAATACTCGTTCGTACTTCGTGGATTGAGAATATTTTGTTTACGTTTTGTATTTGTGTTATGTGTTTTGATCAGATGTTGAGGTTAAAACGGGGCGCATGCGATGTAGGGCTATCATCTCCCATAGATTTGTGATGAAATAACACAATTTTCTCATAACATACGCGTAAAAGATATGTCATCATGACATTCATATTTTTATTTTTGGCGGTTCTCGCAAAAATACGACCATAGACAACATATCATACGACGATTCGCATCCAGCTACCGAATTCACAAAAGGCTGCTCGGTTCTCCAACAATATAGATCGGATCGTGTTCAAACTTGGAATTCTGCAGTAGACTTAGGTTCTGAAGGCTCTTCCAAAATTTCAGCCATGCCGGACGAATAGTTTATGATATATAGAATTTTTTTCAATTATTTTTAATTATTTTTTTTTTAATTTTCTAGTTATACCATCCTCACGAAATTCTGCAAGAATTTTCGCGTTGGCATTCTACAACTAATAACCATGCTTGAATTCAATCGGTTTTGTATTCTTCGAGTTAATGAGGAACAAAAAACAACCAAATTTCAGAAAATTTCAGATGGCTATAACTCTAAAACCTTTTGGACGATTATGCTCATAAACGAACTCAAATGTCGCATTCAGATTCACAACCAAACCTCAAATTTTCAAGCCGCTATCTCTTTCCGTTCTCAGGTTATCGTGACAACAAAAATACTTTTCAATAATTTTTTAATAATTTTCTAGCTATACGATTCTCACAAAATTTCACGAACGTCCTTAGGTCTATATTCTACAACTATTCACCAAGTTTAAATTCGATCGGATTCATTTTGGTTGAAAACAAAATTATTACTCGGAAACCATTGGGCCGATTATACCCATTAACGAACTTGTCCGTCGTATTTGGATGCGCCACCTACTCTGAAAATTTCAAGTCGCTAGCTCTCTCCGTTCTCAAGTTATCGTGGCAACGGCCGGACGGCACCACAGAATTTCACATTTGGGCAAAACTATAACGCGATGTTCCCCAGAACATACGCGCAAAAATCACGAAAAAAAAATTGGTTCAAGCACTGACGTGAAGTCAGAAGCTTTTGCGTGTATGTTCTATTGTCCATGCTTCTGTATTGGACACCCTTAATCGAATTTACCATGGTTAATTATGTCGTCCATTCTCCTGTATTGGACACTTAATTCGAATTTACCGTGGTAAATTCGAAGCAAGAGTGTCCAATACAGGAGAATGGACGACATAATTAACCATGGTAAATTCGATTAAGGGTGTCCAATACAGAAGCATGGACAATAGAACATACGCGCAAAAGCTTCTGACTTCACGTCAGTGCTTGAACCAATTTTTTTTTTTCACTATTCCGTTGAAATTTTCTGTTGACAAATTATTTCTCGTCTTGTCAAAACAAAAAATTTCTTCCGACTCCAAACACACGAAACTAATATTCTTCTGTCTTCTGGAAACCACGCTCTGCTACCATGTTAAAGTAAAAAGGATATTCAGATATATCTAAGGTACTATAGATTTATGAATCACTTACAAATGCAACTTCAAAAAAATTGGTTCAAGCACTGACGTGAAGTCAGAAGCTTTTGCGCGTATGTTCCATTGTCCATTCTTCTGTATTGGTCACCCTTAATCGAATTTACCATGGTAAATTATGTTGTCCATTCTCCTGTATTGTCCAATACAGGAGAATGGACAACATAATTTTCCATGGTAAATTCGATTAAGGGTGTCCAATACAGAAGAATGGACAATAGAACATACGCGCAAAAGCTTCTGACTTCACGTCAGTGCTTGAACCAATTTTTTTTTCGTGAGTTTTTTTGAAATTTTGTAGGGGTACGGTTATTAAAATTTTTTTTTTCGTCATTTTTTTAATTTTCTAGCGATACGGTTCACACAAAATTCTACACACGTCTTCAAGTCGATATTCTACAACTAATTGGCAAGCTTCAATTCGATCGAGTCTATATTTTTCAAGTTATCGAGGAAATAATATTCCAGGTGGGTATAACTCGGAAACCGTTAGACCGATTATGCCCAAAAACGAAATCAATTCTCCCTTTCGGATACGCAACCTACCCTGAAAATTGCAAGTCCCTATCTCCTTTCGTTCGAAAGTTATCGAGGTAACGGTCACCCATCTACTGAACTCGCACAAGAATGCTAGAATCTCCAACAATATTTAACCGATCGATTGAAACTTGGCAGTAGAGTTAGGTTATGAAGGCTCTTGCAAAATTTCATCAATTTCAAACGAATAGTTACTGATATATAGAATTTTTTTTTTTATTTTTAATGATTTATTAAAAATTTTCTACAAATGCTATCCTCACCAAATTTTGCAAACATTTTTGCGTTGGCATTCTACAACTAATAACCATGTTTGAATTCCATCGGTTCAGTATTTTTCGAGTTAATGAGGAACAAAAAACCACCAAATTTCAGAAAATTTCAGATGGCTATAACTCTAAAACCGTTTGGCCGATTATGCTCATAAACAAACTGAAATGTCGCGTTCTGGTGCACATCCTAATCTGAAAATGTCAAGCCGCTTACTCATTCCGTTCTCAAGTTATCGTGACAACAAAAATATTTTTTAATAATTTTTTTAAAATTTTCTAGCCATACGATTCACCCAAAATTTCACAAACGTGCTTAGGTTCATGTTCTACAACTACTCACCAAGTTTCAATTCGATCGGATTCATATTGGTTGAAAACAAAATTATAACTCGGAAACCACTGGGCCGATTATGCCCATTAACGAACTTGTCCGTCGTATTGGGATGCGCCACCTACCCTGAAAATCAAAGTAGCTAGCTCTTTTCGTTCCCAAGTTATCCTGGCAACGGACGGCCGTACGGCCGGCCGGCCGGCCGGACAGAATCAAATTTGACCTCGAATTCTTCATTGGGGAGTCGAACTTATTCGTTTGAGACCATTTTTTTCAAAAAACTCGAAAGTTACAGACATTTGGGCAAAACTATAACGCGATGTTCCCCAGAACATACGCGCAAAAGGGGTATCTTGAAGCATTTAGTGATGCTGATCATGGAGGTGCTATAAGTACTGGTCGTTCGACATCTGGAGTCCTTTGTATTATATGTACAGTGGTGGAGCAGTATCATGGAGTAGTCAAAGACAAGAAACAGTGGCAATTTCTACTACTGAGGCAGAAATTGTTGCAGCAAGCGAGTGTGCGAAAGAGTTGTTTTGGTTGAAAACTCTTTACAATGGAATTAGGCAATTGAGAGATATACCTGTATTGATAAGACATTTCTTTGTCAGAGAATTGGTCTTGGATGGGGAAATAGAGTTTCAGAGAATAGAAGGCAGTAAACAGATTGCTGATCTAATGACCAAAGCCTCATTCCGTCCGAGATTAGTTATCTTAAGAAGTTTAATGGGCTTATGTTAAAGAAACATTATATCAATTAGGGAAGGTGTTGAAGTGAACTGAAGAAGTTCTGAATTGATGTAATGTAGTTCTGTTGTTCTTATGAGTGTGCTGATACTTAAAAACAATGTCAAGTTTGATTGATATAAAATAAAAGTCTAATTCACTTGATTTATATTTTCGCCATTAAAACAAGAGCTAGGAATATTCTCCTGTAAGGGTTGATCACTTTAACTTTATCATAATTATATGAGTATTAACTCAGATTTTTGTGAAAACTATGTGAAGCTGTGGATATCGAGCGGTCTATACAAGTCAATAAGGGTTAAGAGCTCGCTAAGATAATGATAAGATAAGATAATAAGAAAGGATAATGTTTTTTGATCCAAAAAACAGTGAAAATGTATAGGACAAGTCAAGAGAATATATAGATACGCACATATATTCCAGGTTTGAAAATAAACGAAGTACAAACAGGTAAATCACATAATATAAAATAATTTCAACCTAATTTAAACCTGTTTCAAGCTGTAGGTGTCACTTATATGTATATTCCTCAATAGAATAATAAGCCTTGGAATGAAAAATGAGTTCAAGCCCTGTGGACAGGAGCTTTGTCGCTCTTGTTCAAAATTTGGCAAATCATATCTCTTTGGGAATGATAGAAATGGATTTTTACGATAGAAATGCATCATGGAAGAAATTAAATTCAAATAGACCGATTCTCCCCAATAATGAACTTATCCGAGAAATTCATTCCTGAAATCTACTCTGAAAATTATATTATATCAATTAAAACTTAGACAATATTGCAGTTTTGTTTTTACTGGAGATATTCTGAAGCCAATTTGATTATGTATCTTACCAAAGAATATATTTCCATCATCATATGCATTATATTATTATTTTATCTTATTACCTTATAAAAGTATAATATCATATCATCCTCATAATTCTACGATAGCTGAGGTAAAAAAACCTACTCTGAAAATTTAAACTGCCTAGCCCATTTCGTTCGAGAGTTATTGTAGAAACAAAATTCAAAAATTTCAAATCATTTTTTTTTGACACATTACGGCAACCCGATGAATACAAAACTTCGCATGCATATAAAGGTCATTATTCTACAATTTGATGCTAAATTTCAGACAGATCGAGTAGTTGGTTTCGGAAAAATTTCCATAAAAAATGTTTTTACTAAAAACGGTCATAACTCCGAAACCACTTGGTGGATTTCACCCGTTAACGAACTCTTCCGAGATATTTACGCTCCAAACCTATCCTGAAAATGTCAATTCTCTCAAACTCCTTTCGTTCGAGAGTTATCGTGTTAACGGCCGGACACAATCGATTTCGACCACGGATTCTTGATCAGTGAGTCGAACCAAATCGTTTAAGACCATTTTCAGCCAAAAATTCGAAAATTATAGACATTTGGCCAAATTGATAAGCACTCTGTTCTGAGGAACAAGAGCGCCAAAAAGATTCGTCAAACGGGTTTTGAATGATTTAGAACTCAAGTGATGTACTTCCAGCGGCAAGTGATTAAAAAACTTTATGCCTTGGTATTCAACATACATTTCAAACTTAGAATTTCTAAGCTTTGGAATGCTTCATGTATTGGAAGACCTCGTTGGGTAAGCATGATATGTAGAGTTATTGCTTAAACTAATTATGTTAAAATCAATATATAAGAGGACGATGCGAATATCAATACAAGATAAAGTAAAAATTCTGTATTTCATGAAAAAAGGTTTGCAAGGGTCCAAACGCTGCATTCCAAATATATTAAGAATTATGCTCTTCTGCGCTATTAGAATTCTCCTGCTACCGGATTACCCCAAAGCACCACGTTGAAGGAGAGATGGGTATAAACTATACTGTAGTAAACACCAAGGACTGTGTCTAATGGCAGGGTTTGTTTTACGCGAGAAATAGCATAATTAGCAATATTAATTTTTTTGCTCACATGATTTATTTAGGTATCCCACCTAAGGTTGTATTCCAGGAAATTCCAAAAACCTGACAGAGCTCACATAGCTTTTACATTAACTAAAATTGAAGTGAATAAACTCGTTTTTTCAAGATTGAGAACCAAACCATTGGAGTGACACCTCGTTCTAAATTTGTTCATAAAGAACTCCACTTTAAATTTAAGATCCTCACCGGACCGCGCTGAGACCACAAGAGAAGTGTCATCTGCAAAAAACGTTAAGATACTTGTTTCAATATGATCACTGATCAGTTATATCATTGATGAACAATAGAAAAATCGGTGGACCCAGGACGGACCCCTGAGGAATACCCATGTCGACGCCCCGATAACCAGACAGCACTTCACGGGTCCTCAAGCATAAACATCTACCAACTAGGAAATCCATAACCCACTCCAAGAACGTACCGCTGAAGACAATGTTATAAAGTGCGTTTCAAAAAATACGCACCAAGAAGCAATGTTGTCGCCTGTATAGTTTCTTAAAATTTGGGATTTCGGGAAAGTTGGTGCTCAAGAAACGATGATTTATGACATATATGTCATTGATCGTGTTTTTCGGCAAACCTGTCAAAATTGACACTTGTTTAGAAAAATGACAAAACGACGTAGAAATCAGAACAATATCAAAAAGTTTCTGAAACAAATGTTGCTCAGAATTTCATTTTATACCAAACTGTCAAATTTCATAGTGTAATTCCGAAATTGTTTGGTATTAATATTTTGATGGCAGCACGCTAAAGGAAGCTATATAGCTTATTCGGAATGTAATTCCAATGAAAGAAAAATTATCACAATTCAAATGAAGTTTATATTAATTTAATGTTGCTCATAAATTACGATTTCTATAGTGAAAACCTCACATTCTTGGTGCAAACCGAATTATAATCTAGAAATGAAATGCGCAAAGAGCTAATATCTCGCTAACTATTCTTGGAACATCATCAGAAATTAAATTCTTCGATATCACATCTGAAGAATAATTCTCCAACCCTTTAAAATCGCTTTTGAATTTATTTACTCAAATCCTAATAAAATCGCAATAGAGACCTCATTTAAAACAAAGATACCTGTGAAAATAATTATATGAAATCGGTTTGACAGGCGCATAGGATAATACAAGTGCAAATTATTTATTTATTTAATGCGCCTGTCAATTCGATTTAATTTCGACAGGTATCTTTGTTTTAGACGAGGTCTGTATTGCACTTTTAGTGGCATTTGAGTTAATAAATTCAAAAGGGAATTTAGTGGATTGGAGAATTATTCCTCAGATGTGGAATCGAAGAATTTAATTTCTTATGATGTACCAAGAATAATAAGCAAGATATTCCGCCGTATTCACAAAGAATTCAATCGCCGTTAAGTCCTGACCTAGGTCCTCAGTTAAGGATAAAGTTGAATTGCAACCTCAGTTAAAGTGAAAATTAACGTGAAACGGCTTGTTTCACCACCTTTAAATACGTAAACTGAGGTTGCTATTCAAATTTATCCTTAACTGAGGACCTCAGTTAGGACTTAACGGCGATTGAATGCTTTGTGAATACGGCGGATTAGCTCTTTGCGCCTTTAAATTCTCAATTATAATTCAGTTTGCACCAAGATTGTGAGGTTTTCACTATAAATTACGAGGAACATTAAATTAATATAAACTTTATTTGGATTATGATGATGTCTCTCTCATTGAAATTGCATTTTGAATAATTTTCCAAATTTCCTAGTGGGAGCCCAAAGCTCCCTCTAGCGTGCTATCATCAAAATATCAATATCAAAAATTTCGTAATTTCACTATGAAAGTTGGCAGTTTGGTATAAAATGGAATTCTGAGCAACATTTCTTTCAGAAACATTTTGATATTGTTCTGATTTCTACGTCTTTTAGTAATTGTTGCGCGTATGTTCTGGGGAACATTGCGTTATCATTTTGCCCAAATGTGAAATTTAATTCTGTGGTGCCGTCCGGCCGTTGCCACGATAACTTGAGAACGGAAAGAGCTAGCGAATTGAAATTTTCAGGGTAGGTGGCGCATCCCAATACGACGGACAAGTTCGTTAATGGGTATAATCGGCCCAAAGGTTTCCGAGTTATAATTTTGTTTTCAACCAAAATAAATCCGATCAAATTTAAACTTGGTGAAAAGTTGGAATGTGCCTCATATGTGCACACAGATCTGAACACTTTTCCAGCCAATAACTCCTTTCACGGGTTCAATACGAGGAGCAAAAATCAACTTACCACACCATACCATCGCAGGAAATACGCTCAACAAGGAATAGACTACTGGGGCCCTAAAATTTATAATAGTCTACCGGACGATGTCAACAATTGCGAGGAGGGAGATTCAAAAACGGTGTTCGAAATATACTTCTGCAAAACACAATTTATAATATTCAAGAATTCATTCAAAATTAATAATTAAAATCAATATTTTCTGACAAGGCATGTACATTTTGATGCTGAAAATAAATGTTATGTTATGTTATGTTATGTTATGTTATGTTGTACAATATAAACCTAAGCACTTTTGTGAAATTTTGTGGGAATCGTGTCACTGGAAAATTTTATAAAAATTATTAAAAAATATTATTTATGACACGATAACCTGAGAACGGAAGGAGATAGCGGCTTGAAATTTTCAGGTTAGAATGTGCATCTGGATGCGACATTTGAGTTCGTTTATAAGCATAATCGGCCAAACGGTTTTACAGTTATAGCCATCTGAAATTTGGTTGTTTTTTGTTCCTCATTAACTCGAAAAATACAAAACCGATTGAATTCAAACATGGTTATTAGTTGTAGAATGCGAACGCAAAAAATCTTGTTTCGTGAGGATGGTATAACTAGAAAATTTCAAAAAAATTCTTGAAAATAATTGAAAAAAAAATTCTATATATCATAAACTTTTCGTCCGGCATGACTGAAATTTTGGAAGAGCCTTCAAAACCTAACTCTACTGCAGATTTCCAAGTTTGAACACGATCGGATCCATATTGTTGGAGAACCGAGCAGCCTTTTGTGAGTTCGGTAGCTGGATGCGAATCGTCGTATGATATGTTGTCTATGGTCGTATTTTTGCGAGAACCTTCAAAAATATTAATGTCATGATGACATATTTTTGCGCGTATGTTCTTGGGAAAATCGTGTTATTTCATCACAAATCTATGAGAGATGATAGCCCCTAATTTGCGGTCAGACCTGGTTTTGAAAGAGATCATCCTTAGGAGGCGGCAACTACATATTGAAGGGATTTCTATGAACAAGAGTGAATATCTTTGAGAAATAGAGAAGGCGATTCTTCTTCAAGAGATCCATGTGCCTTCAGAGGAGTATATTTGTGAGAGGGGACTTTTGAAAGGTTATGTATTATTTTTAATATGATATCGCTGAAATTTTGCTGAAGGCTTCAAAACTTAACTTTAAATTAACCGCACTTTCTGATCTTGTAAGGTGAGAGGCTCATTTGTGGATATTAAATCTCGTGATGTGTAGAGAGGAATTTTAGGCCAGTTTTTCTATCACTAATGAGAATATATCTTTATGTTTCACCTCATCACCTTTAGATCTATCAATGGACATTTATTGGTTGAGAATAAGTAATTGAATATTACTGGAATTCAATTGAATTTCATTCAATATGTTAGTAACTAAACTTATAATTTTCTTTATTTTGATTATTTAAATATGACATTAATTCAAGTAATATTTTTCAAGAATAATTATGTATTCTTCTCCTAAAGAAGAATTGAAGGTAGACAATAATGTGTTAATTTTTTCATCATTGCTTTCTATCCTGACTTCACGAAAAAAAAAATTGGCTCAAGCACTGACGTGAAGTCAGGAGCTTTTGCGCGTATGTTCTATTTTCCATTCTCCTGTATTGGACACTTTTAATCGAATTCACCATGGTGAATTATATTGTCTATTCTCCTGTATTGGACAACCTTAATCGAATTCACCATGGTAAATTCGATTAAGAGTGTCCAATACAGGAGAACAGACAAAATAATTCACCCTGGTAAATTCGATTAAGAGTGTTCAATACAGGAGAATGGACAATAGAGCATACGCACAAAAGCTCCTGACTTCACGAAAAAAAATTGGTTCAAGCACTGACGTAAAGTCAGGAGCTTTTGCGCGTATGTTCCATTGTCCATTCTCCTGTATTGAACACTCTTGATCGAATTTACCATGGTGAATTCTATTGTCTGTTCTCCTGTATTGGACACTCTCAATCGAATTTACCATGGTGAATTCGATTAAGGCTGTCCAATACAGGAGAATAGACAATAGAATTCACCATGGTAAATTCGATTAAAAGTGTCCAATACAGGAGAATGGACAATAGAACATACGCGCAAAAGCTCCTGACTTCGCGTCAGTGCTTGAACCAATTTTTATAAAAAAATGTCAATTTTGACAGGTTTGCAGAGTAATACGATCAATGACATATATGTCAAAAATCATCGTTTCTTGAGCACCAACTTACCCGAGAACCAAAACTTCAAAAAACTCAACAGGCGATAAAAATGTTCTCTTGGTGCATACTTTTTGAAACGCATCATATAATTTGTCCTTTATGAAGTTAAAGTTGAGAATGTCTAATGCATGGGATAAGTCAAAAAATATGACAACCACTAACATCCCCTCATCCAAAAGTCTACATTTACTTCACCAAGAAGGTTACATGCAGCAGACTGTGTTGAACGGAGCCTTCTAACGGGCGCTGTATTGACTGTCGGTGATGAAATTGAATCTTCCCAAAAAGTATTCCATCCTAGAATATGCCAATCATTCAAAAATCTTGGAGAAGGCACTGAACAGAGCAATATATTTATATATATTCTTTTGAACTTCGAGCATTAAATTTTTTTTATCTTACAATAAAGCATGTGTATGGAAAAAGTGTTAGCAGAGGTTAATGTAACGGGGTGCCATATAATTCGATATATTATGACACTAGAGCTTAGGGAAAAACCTCAGCCGAAAAACCCTATCTCCCCGTTAGTGTTGCGATTTAAGAAAATTGAAATTGTTTACCAAATATGATGAAATATTAAATATTGAAGGGCATCTTTTTCTTTACTATCGATTCTTCCTTCAACAAGCAGCAATATCCAGTGGAATGCCCTTTTTAAACACCGGCATAATAATACCTGTTTTCAAAATACGTGGAAATTTGCACTGCCGAACAGATAGGTTGAATGAATTATCCAGATATTCGGAACGATCATGTGCTTACATTCAATAATTAAATTAGTAGAAATGTCCTCAGTACCAGTGCTTTTCCCAATCTTGAGTTTTCTAATAAACAGTAGGACATCCTGCTTGGTCACAGGCATAGAGAAAAATAGGACGTGCAAAAGCTCGTGACTTCATGTCAGTGCTTGAACCAATTTTTTCTTTCGTAATTTTTTAAAAATTTTCTAGGGTACGGTTCTCACAAAATTTTACACACGTCCTTATGTCAATATTCTACAACTACTTCCCAAGCTTCAATTCCATCGAGTCTATATTTTATGAGTTATCGAGCAAATAATATTCCAGGTGGGTATAACTCCGAAACCGATGGACCGATTATGCCCAAAAACGAACTCATTCAAAAGTTATCGAGGCAACGGTCACCCATCCAGCTACTGAACTCACACATGGCTGCTCGGATCTCCAACAATATAGATTCGATCGTGTTCAAACTGGGAACTTGGCAGTAGAGTTAGGTTCTGAAGGCTCCCGCCAAATTACAGCGAATTTTTTTCAGTGATTTTTTAAAAATTTTCTAGGGATACGATCCTCACGAAATTTCGCAAGCGTTTTCGCGTTAGTATTCTACAACTGATTTTTTTTATTTTTTATTATTGATAAGGGGTTACGTTGCACCGCGACCTTGAGATCTATTGTGCCCCCCATCAGAGCTGTTCTCACCATTACGCCATCTACAGCTCGCCCTCCAGTTCCAGAGTATAAATGAACCTCAATATCTGGGAAGGCTTCAAGGATATTACGTCTTCACTCCTACAAGTTTCCTGTCCAAAGCATTCCTTTCGCTGACTTGCAATGGCGAGGCATTCTGTAACAAGGTGAAGAGGAGTTTCTTCCTCCTCCCCACAGAATCTTTACTCGTCAGTATCTGATAAACCTATTCTCATCAAATGCTTCCTGAGGCGACAGTGTCCTGTGAGGAAGCCAGTGACCAGGTGTAACTTATTCTTACAGAGATCCAGATACCTTTTGGATCTCACTTCTTTAAAGTTCCTAAGGAACTTTTTGGAATGAACCAAACCTGGAAGATTCCGCCAGAGTGTCTCTCTTTTGGTTTCCTCCTTCTCCAGAAACTCTTTCTTGTAGGTGCGTTTTCCTATACCGCAGCAAGGTTCTGGGCCGATAAAAGGAGTTCGTGCTGCCTTTCTGGCAAGTGTATCGGCCTCTTCGTTCCCCTTGACTCCCGAGTGACAGGGGACCCAGACTAAAAAGACCTTATTATTCTTGCCAATTTCATTTAGTTTTCTTCGGCACTCCCATATCAACTTTGAATCGATGGCATGGGAGCTCAGTGCTTTGATAGCAGATTGACTATCCGAATGGATTGCTATGTCGCATTTCTGATATTTTCTTTCTAGGTTAATATCTGCACATCTTTCGATTGCGAGTAATTCTGCCTGGAAGATACTCAAACGGGAGCCTACCGACAGTGTTCTACAACTGATAACCATGGTTATCATGGTATCATGGTATACATGCATGTTTGAATTGGATCGGGTTTGCATTTCCCGAGTTATTAAGGAAATATCAACCAAATTTCAGAAGGGTATAACTACAAAATCGTTTGGCCGATTATGCCTATAAATGAACTCAAAAGTAGCATTCGGATTTGCGACTCAACCTGCAACTTTCAAGTCGGTATCTCTTTTCGTTCTCGGGTTATCGTGACATAAATAATTTTTTTTTTTATTTTGTATTCTTAAACTGCTCACCAGGTTTCAATTTGATCGAATTTGTATTGGTTGAAAACAAAATTATTACTCGGAAACCGTTGGGTCGATTATGCCCATTAACGGACTACCGTCGTATTGGGATGCGCCAGCTACCCGGAAAATATCGTCGCTATCTGTTTCCGTTCTCAAGTTATCGTGGCAACGGACGGGCGGTCGGCTGGACAGAATCAAATTTGACCTCGAATTCTTCATCAGGGAGTCGAATCCAATCGTTTGAGACCATTTTCGGCAAAAAATTCGAAAATTACAGACATTTGGGCAAAATGATAACGCGATGTTACCCAGAACATACGTGTAGTTGGCATTATATCAGACATAGTGCAAATTAATGACCTCCAAGTTCCAAAATGATCCTCGACAGTTTTATCAGCAACACCGGCCCAATATTCACAAAATACCTCCGCCACACAATCCGACTCTATACACAAACTGCTATCAATATTCACAACAATGGCTCTTCTGGGACCCATATCGATATTTACCAAATTCCAAACTGGCTTTATTTTTGGAGTTTTCACTTAAATCCTGTTGATGCATAAGTTTGTTAGACTCCAACAACATGTTGTACTCGGATCTCGCCTTTTTATAACTTAATTGGTTATCATCATCATCAATTACCAGTGTTAGCCAATATAAATCTTTCAGTTTTTGGCTAGCAAATTTTACTTGAGGAGCTATTCAGCGTTCTGGCCTGGTTTTATCGTGACGACGGACAATAGGACAACATACTTCTAGTTCACTCAACAATGTACACCTAAAATCATAAAATCCAACATTTTAGCACCATCCATCAATTCATTTTTGGCGCTCTTGTTCCTTGGAACAGAGTGCTCATTAATTTGCCCAAATGTCTGCAATTATTGAATATTTTGATTAAAATGGTCTTTAACGATTTGGTTCGACTCGCTGATCAAGAATCTGTGGTCAAAATTGATTCTGTCCGGCCGGTCAGCCGTAGGCATGATAACCCCCGAACGGAATGAGCTTGACAGTTGAAATTTTCAGAGAAGGTTTGGGAGATAAATATTTTGGCTATGTTCCTTATTGGACAAAATCGGCCAGATGGTTTCGGTGCAAGAAAAAAAAATTTACATTACGAATTTCAAATTTAAATTTTTTTAAGCTGCTTTCACCATAAGAATCTATTGATATCATTTTTAACTAACAAGCTAATACTTTCGTAGGTATGATTTTTCAAAATTCAATAAGAAATCGTACTTCTATGTTTTCACAAAGTGCTATAATTATTCTATCTATGAATTATTACATGATCTGTGTTCAGACATGTCAACTTATATTCCTCTAAGAGACATGACATGTCAAATTAATTTCAGCTATCATAGAATTACGAGGATTATAATATGATATCATACTTTTTGGGTTATCATGGTTAATCCATACGATGATGGGAATAGTAATGGAAAGTTAATAATATTGAGTTCAGAATAGCTCCAGTGAAAACAAAACTGGAATATTGGCTAAGTTTTAATTGATATAATATAATTTTCAGAGTGGATTTGAGGCATGAATATCTCGTTCGTCATAGATTTGAGGAATGAATATGTCGAATAAGTTCGTTGTTGGGTATAATTGGTCTATTGTTTTTGGATAAATAGTTTTTGGCAGCACTCTTGTTGAATTTAATTTCTTTTATGATGTTTGAATTTAATTTATGTTATGATGAAGTTCTATCATAAGAATCCATTGATATAATTCCCAACTTTTACCAATACTTCAAAGTCAAAGTTTGAACCACAGCGTCAAAGCTCTTGTCCACAGGGCTTTCCCACGTGTGACATATAGAATAGAGCCACCATGAACATGATCTACTCGACAGAAGTACGCCAGCGTATAGCTGGGAGTTGTCATCATTTCGATGTAGTCCACTACCGCACAGTGTTCAACGAGATTTCATGAAGCAAAACCTCGAGCTTAATAAGTTTTTTTAGGAAGTGACTGAATATTCAACGGCAAGATAGACAAACCACACCTCCAATAATTAGGAACATCAATACCACTAGAATTAGTCCGCAGACAGTCAGTTACGGCATTTTGTTTGGTAAATTCCTCACACAAGCCCTATTCGGCTTGTTAGACCAAAAACAACCACAAGTATTCCAATTACTTGGCAATTTGGATTCGATCTGGCGAAGTAAATTCCGAGAACGATCTAGTGGAAAGAAACAGAAGGAAGTTCTTCACGTAGAAGTACCTTTTATGGTTAGGTCACCGTTCCCGAAGTAAAAAATCGTTAAGACTCAGCACCTTTGCTGAAACATTGACTTCTGACTTCACAACGGAACCTACCTATCCAGTCTGAAGAATGTACCTTTCCGTTTCTCTGGTTGAGAGGTATCTTTCTGGGTTGAGGATTTCTAGGGTACCTGATGGTACTAATACAATTACGTGTGTTCTTCTTCTCCAATGTTCGGGCAAATTCACCTCATCTTTGGAAAATCTCACCTAACACAATGGCGTCTCCGATCTCACTACACATTGGATATAGTCGTCTGTACATCCTGTTTTACGCGCAAGTTCTGGGGAACAGCGTGCTATCATTTTGCCCAAATGTCTGTAACTTTGGAATTTTTTGCTGAAAATGGTCTCAAACGGATAGGTTTGGCTCACTGATGAAGAATTCGGGGTCAAATTTGATTCTGTCCAGCCGGATGTTGCCACGATAACCTGTGAACGGAAAGAGATAGCAACTTGAAATATTCAGAGTAGTGTGCACATCCGAATGCGATAGTTTGACTCGTTAATGGGCATAATCGGCCCAGCGGTTTGCGAGTACAAATTTTGTGTTCAACCGATACAGATCCGAACAAATTGAAACTTGGTAACTAGTTGTAAAATACCGACATAAAGAGGTATGTGAAATTTTGTGAGGATCGTATCACCAGAAAATTTTAAAAAATTATTAAAATATATTATTTATCTCACTATAAGCTGAGAACGGAAAGAGAGAGTGACTTCTAACTTTTCGCGAGGTTGCGCATCCGAATACGACATTTGAGTTTATTAATAACGGTTTTGGAGTTATACCAATCTGATATTTTGTTGTTATTTACTCTATAACTCAAAAAATACGAATCGAATCCAATTCAAGCATGGTAGTTAGTTTTAGAATGCCGACGTGCAAATTTTTGCGAAATTTCGTTAGGATATTATCACTAGAAAATTTTAAAACAATCATGAGGATCGTTTCTGCAAAAATTTTATATTTCAGAAACTATCCGTCAGATACCGCTGAAATTATGCGCTAACCTTCAAGTCGATATTTTACAACTGAGCGGCCTGGAAGTAATAGGGTATGAGTGCATTTTTGGAAGTTCTGGGATAATTGACTTCAAAGTTAACCTGAATTTCAAAATTCCAGGAATTAGTTAAGAAAACTGTGTTAATATGCGAATAAAACATTATTATCAGTAATGTTATCCTCCAGATGCAACAATTTGCACTAAGATCATTTTTTTTAAAGTGCACTTGAACCCTTTTACTTCCAGGCCCCTCAATTATATAACGCATTGCAGCTCGAACAGCTCTGCGTTTTAGGAATTATTGTGTGACTAAAATTTCAAACTGGTATCTACATCTGAAATTTCGAATCACGTAAATCTCAGAATTTATTATAACAACGCCTCGATGACCGAGATGATAGCGTGCTCGCCTATCGCGTAGGAGATTCGGGTTCGAATCCGCGTAATTTCTAGGGAACAGCGTGCTATATATCATTTTACCCAAATGTGAAAATTAATTTTTTGCCGAAAATGGTCGATTCACTGATGAAGAATTCGAGGTCAAATCCCATTCTGACTGGCCGGTCGTGGCCACGATAACTTTCGAATGGAATGAGATGAAATTTTCAGGGTAGGTTTCGCATCCGAATGCAACGGTTAAGTTCGTTAATGGGCATAATCAGCTAGACGGTTTTGCAGAGTAACTAGTTGAAGAATGTCTACTTTGCAAAGACTTTTGCAAAATTTCGTGAGGATCGTATCATTAGAAAATAAAAAAAATTATATTATAAAAAAAATTCTGTATCTCAGAAACTATCCGTCTGATATCGCCGAGAGCCTTTCATGGCCAAGTTGTAAATTTGAACATGATCGGATAATTATTGGATCAGATATTGTAAAAATATTGGAAGCCGAGCAGCCTTGGGCGAGTTCAGTAGCTGGCTGGGTGACTGTTGTCACGATAGCTCTCAAACGGAAATATATGGCAGTTAGTTAGTTGCAGTGACATCTGTCACTGTTCGACAATAGGCATAGTCAGCCAAACGTTTTCGAATTAATTCCCATCGGCTATTTTGTTGCTATTTCCTCAATAATTCTAGATATACATTTCTGATCCAATTTAAACTTGGTCAATACTTGTATAATGCCGACGAAAGTCGATGCCTTTAAAGAATTTTTGGGCGCATGTTCTGGGGAACATCGCTTATCATTTCGCCCAAATGTCTGAATTTTTTAAGTAATAGGAAATTTCAAAAAGCCTTATTATTGGTGAAACAGTTTATTTAAAGACTGCAAAACTTGCCTGCTCGACTAGTTTCGATGAGGATCTCTCACCATTCTCAAGAGCGAAAAGCTAGACAACTGCAAAGAGAGGAAAAACAAAATAAGTAGTTGAAAGATGTCAATAACAAAATGAACAAGTTTTGCAGTCTTTAAATAAACTGTTTCACCAATAATAAGGCTTTTTGAAATTTCCTATTACTTAATATAATGGTGGACGCCAAAGGGTTCAGAGAGACTATCTGAATTTTTTGCCGTAAATGGTCTCATACGATTAGGCTCGACTCACGGATGAATAATTCTAGGTCAAAGTTGATTCTGTCCGGCCAGGCGTTGCCACGATAACTTAAAAACGGAACAACTTGAAATTTTCAGGGAAGGTGGCGCGTCCAAATACGCCAGACAAGTTCGTTAATGGCCTAATCGGCCCAACGGTTTCCGAGTAATAAATTTGTCATCAACCAATACAACTCCATCTAATTAAAACCAGGCAGCTAGTTGTAAAATACTGATGCAAATACGTTTGTGAAATTTTGTGAGAATCGTATCACTAGAAAAGAGGTAGCAACTTGCAATTTTAAGGGAAAAAAAATTTATTTATCAAAAACTGTTCATCCGAAATCGCTGAAATTTTGAGAGAGCCTTCAAATGTTAACTCTACTGCCAAGTTTCAAGTTTGAAGATGATCGGATCCATATTTTTGGAGACTCGAGCAGCCATGGGGAGTTCAGTACTTGGATGGGGACCGTTGCCTCGATAACTTTCGAACGAAAAGAGACAGGGACTTGCACATTTCAGAGTAGGTTTCGTATACGAATGGGAGAGTTATGTTCGTTGTTGGACATAATCGGCCTATCGGTTTCCGAGTTATTTCCATCTGGAATATTATTTTCTCGAAAACTCAAAAATACAGATATGATCCAATTGAAACTTGGTATCTAGTTGTAGAATATCGACATGAAGACGTGTCTGAAATTTTGTGAGGACCGTACCACTAGAAAATTTTTAAAAAATTACGAAAAGATATTATGTATTTCACGATAACTTGAGAAAGGAAAGAGATAACCAATTGCAATTTTCAGGGTAGGTTGATCATCCAAATGCGACATTTAAGTTTGTTAATTAGCATAATTGGCACATAGGTTTTGGAGTTATACTTATCTGAAATTTGGTTGTTATTTCCTCTATGACTCAAAGTATTCTGATCCAATTAAAACTCGGGGGTTACTTTCAGAATGCCGACCCACTAATTTTCGTGGAATTACGTGAATATCGTATCCTGGAGTTACCTGTGGCGTAAATTTTCTCGTATTCCAATTCCAATAGAAATCATATTTCAGAATTAAAATTCTGTGATCATACACGATTCTCTCGTTACTGAAATGTTTCATATAAAAGCTGACAAAACGGTATATATCGATGCTATATTCGAATAAGAGTGCCCAATACAGGTGAGTAGACAATAAGACATGGGCAAAAAAGCTCCTGACTTCACGTCATTACTTGAACCAATTTTTATTTTGATATGTGAATTCATTTGATGCATTTTTTCACGTGTTAACGATAAGAAGATACCTTGAAGGTTCATGCAATATCTTGTGGGAGTGTCTTAGGTGCGAATAGACGATAGAACGTACGCGCTAAAGGTCCTGACTCCATGTCAGTGCTTTTTGAGAATTTTGTTCAGTTGTAGATTTGTACAAGCTTATATATTATATGCACACACTCAAAACACATGAGACAATATGGGACTCATTTCAACAAATTTTAACCGAAAACATCAAACTGGATATATATAAAACTCAAAGATCCTGAAGATTTGAATGCAGCCTCCAAATATATTGTAGAAATGATTCAGAAAGCAGCCTGGGATAGCACACCAGCACACTCTAAAGAAGATAGAAAAAAGAAATTACCTCTACACATTCGAGAACTGGTAACCGCAAAACGGCAAGCGCGAGGAAGATGGCAGATATCTCGTAACTCGGCAGGTAGAAAAAAATACAATTATCTAACCAGAACACTGCATAAGATTCTACAAGAGTACTCCAATTCACAATTCCAACACCACATAGAGAACATTAACAATAACGGTGATCACAACATCTGGAAAGCAACAAAAAAGTACAAAAGACCAATAAAGCGAAATCCTCCGATCCGGATGAGGATAAATCAACACTGTTCGCAACACATCTGTCAAAAGTATTTACTCCAGATGATCCCCATCTAGGAATCAACGATACAGAGGTTGAGTATTTCTTAGATACTGCCTGTCAAATGTCGCTCCATGTTAAACCCTTCAAGCCAAAAGAAGATTTTCAAGAAATAAAAAAGTTAAAATATAAGAAAGCCCTAGGATTCGACCTGATAACAGCTGCAATTTTGAAACAACTGCCACAGAAAGCTATCATATTCATCAATACCTGATTCATTCGAATGACGAGTCTGTCTTATTTTCCCACAATCTGGAAATATGCTGAGGTGATAATGATATCAAAACCAAACAAACCTGAACATGACGTAAAATCCTATAGACCCATAAGTCTCTTACCAATCTTGGAAAACTGTTCCAGAAACTCTATTCAATAGATTGAAGAAGGACATGGACATGAACACACTTATACCCAATCATCAACTAGGTTTTAGGGAAAACCACTCTGCAATTCACCAAATACACTGTGTAGGGAACACTATTTCAACAAGCTTAGAAGAGAACAAATACGGCACTGCTATATTCCTGGATTCATCTCAAGGTTTCGATAAAGTATGGCACAACGGACTTCTATACAAATTGAAGAAACTCCGTCCCCAACCGTATTATCTGATGCTGAAATCCTATCTTATGGATCGACACTTCGCCGTGAAATATGGTGATGCTATATCAACCCCAATTAAAATAAAAGCAGGAGTTCCACAAGGAAGTATATTGGGTCCACTGCTCTACCTAGTTGATACATCTGACATTCCAGAAAATCAAAATGCCACATGAGACTTATTTGCAGACGATACAGCGACAATTACATCTCACGAAAATGCTGATACAGCCTCCAAAAACCTCCAGGAACATCTGATTGAGTTGGGATAATGGTATCGAAAATGGCGACTCACTATCAACGAAACAAAGTCAGTACAAGTCACATTCACCAATAAAGGAAACATCAGCCCTCCGGTCCAAATCCATGATATCCAAGTACCAGTTAAAACAGAAGCAAAATACCTTGGCATTCATCTAGACCAACGCACACTTGGAAACCACGCATCTTAGCCAAAAAAACACAAATAAATATGAAGATCAGACAAATGTATTGGCTCATAGGAAAAAAATCCAAATTGTCCCTTAAGAATAAGATATACTCCATTCACTTTTATAAAGTCTCCCGGTTGGCCATGATTTAGGTCTATCACGTTTTTGTAACTAAAACACAGGCAGGTTGGCACTACTGAAATATCGTCAAGGTCAAAACAATTCGCTGAGACGTTGCGAATTTCTACTCTCAACATAATCCTAACATAATCTTCGAATAATAAAGAACTCTTCGCTTTGAAATTGAAACTGCCGAAAGTAGTTTTGAAGAAGCAGAAGTGCTATACAGAACCGAAATCTGCATTAGGAAAACTTCATTCTGACATGTTGAAATCTCGAATGAAATCACTTAGTTTCCTATCATTATATTTAATTGAGGTGAGAATGCCTCAGGTTTCGTATTACTACTACATTTTGAAATTGTGCAACAAGGTATTTAAATGTCTTCTTGAGAAAAGTTGGGAATTCCATATATGGAATTCCCAACTTAGGTACGTCTGTTCGTTTAGAAGTTTTTCTGCCGGGTTATTCAGGTACTTTTATTCTTTTTTCAAATGAACTATCACAAATAACGGACTACTCTATCCATTAGTTTTCAATACAATTCCAACACTTGATTATTGATTTCCATACAATAAAATAGCATAATTGAATCTTCCAACCAGTTTATATACGTGAAATATTTCCAGTAACAACAGAGGAAACATTTTTTTCTACAGTCGCCAGGACTGGAATTATTGAATTCACCTAATATCTTCTCAAATTCATTATTTTTCCGAAGTAAATTCACATTGTGAAAATACGTAGTTACTACGACTTTTTTGTAGAGAGGACAACGTTGCGTAGTTATCTGACAGGAATATTACTATAACCTAACATTTTTAAAATATACATGGTGAAATGTGTCAAATTTTCATGGCCAACCGGGAGACTTTATAAAAGTGAATGGAGTATACTGATTTACAAGGCAATAATAAAACCGATACGGCATACAATTCTGGGGATGTGCTAAGAAATCAAATTTACAAATAATACAGAGACTCCAGTCCAAAATACTTCGCTCGATAACAGATGTGCCTACATTATACATTTGATTTGATGATACCATTTATTGACGATGAAATCAAAAAACGTACAACAAAATACCACCAAAATCTTGAAGGACATGACAACAACCTCATGGATCAACTGGCACAAAACCCCTTCAGACAAAGAAGATTACAGAGAACTTAGCCAATTGACCTTAATTAAAGTATTGTACAGAAGTATCAATATTATTTGATAACTTCTTCATGTCAGTTAAATTATCAACACATGTACTTAATACTTATGAATAGCAGATTGTAAATTTCAATAAACGTGTTAAAAAAAAATATTATATGCACGAACCAAAAATCAAACTGCCTATATTCACGATGTGAAAAAGCCGTTATCTATAACTAAGCACTGCCAGTTATCATACCAGACAGCCCGGAAATACGAATCAGAAGGCAGATATCGAAATCGAAATCAATTCCAGTCCACCACGATCCTTCCGATCGAATTCACCTTAGTCAAACCGACGCTACGCGACGCCGCCCTTGTGCACCGTCGCCGTGTGTCCCAGGTAAGAATGAATGAGTTACAAAGTATACATTCACGAGGATAACGTGGGTGGCTGCGAGGATGACGGTGTCGGGAGGAAAGCTGGGGGTGGGAGGGAATCAGAGAAACTGGAGCTGGGGACACCGCCCTTTCCTTGTGCCAGCTGGTGTTCGGGGATCGATTCCTCCAACAATACGAAACTAGGTTCGGCCAGGACCGGCCCGAACGAGATCCCATTCATCATTTCGTTGCGTGACACGCGGGTCGGCCATCGGACGTGCCTTCTGAAGGAATCAATGCGTATTACATGGGCTGAAACGCTCATTGTTTATCGGCGAAGAGAGCAGTTTTTTGCCAGATATTGATTGAATTTTCCAACGTTGTTTCTTCCAAGATTAGATACATTTATCGACGTGGACGAAGTGATGTTATTTTGTTTGGATCTATGGGGTATTTTTTAGCTGTCTGAGATCTTTCGATAGATATATCTTTGAAATGACGTTTATTAAAGTGGTATTTATGTTCAGTAAGGTTTTCTATTTAAATCACAAATTGATTAAGACTTGCATAACGCTCCCACATTTTGAAATATACATTCTCCTAACAAGTGTGCATGATGCTGCTTTTCCGCACGCAAATACAGTCAGGCAAACGACGCTCAGCAGATGAGAATTTGCGTTCGGTGAATGCACTTTGCGGTGCTGTTGAGAACAATATTTTTCCTATGAGCGCCCTATCAAATAACGACATAAAAATAAAAAATATTGGTTGAAGCACTGACGTGAAGTCAGGAGCTCATGTTCCATTATCTATTCACTACTCATTGTCAATTTCAGATGGGTATAACTCCAAAACCGTTTGGCCGATTATGTCTATTGGCAAACTCACACCGTGGCAACGGCCGCGGTCGTTGCCACGATGACTTTAGAACAGAGAAATATAGCGAATTGAAATTTTCAGTGCGCTTCCAAATACGACGGACAAGTTCATTAATGGATATAATCGGCCAAACGGATTTGGAGTTATACACATCTGAAATTTCGTTGTTATTTCCTCAATAACTCAAAATATACTATTCCGATCCAATTCAAACATGGTAATTAGTTCTAGAATGCCGGCGCAAACATGTTCGTATAGTGACGATCGTATTACTAGAAAAATTTTAAAAAATCATTTAAATCGTTGAAAAAAATTTTATATAGCAGAAATTATTCATTCGACATCACCGAAATTTTGCAAGAGCCTTCAAAACCTAACTTTACTGCCAAGATCCAAGATTCAACACGATCGGATCTATATTGTTGGAGATCCGGTCAGCCTTGGGTGAGTTCAGTAGCTGGATGGGTGACCGTTGCCTCGATAACATTTGAACGAAAAGGGATAGGGGACTTGAAATGTTCATGCAGGTTACGCATCGGAATGCGAGAGTTAAGTTCGTTTTTGAGCATAATCGGTTTCGGAGTTATATACCCATCTGTAATATTATTTTCTCGATAACTCCAAAAATACACATCTGATCGAGATGAAACTTGGTAAATAGTTGTTGAAGGCCGACCCAAAGACGTGTGTGAAATTTTAAAAGGATCGTATTACTAGAAAATTTATGACAAAACATCGATGGTAAATTCGAATAAGCGTCTCCAATAGAGGTGTATAAAACATTATTAACAATAATTTTGTCGGTTTAAGATTATATTATAATTTTTTCCAGCTTTTGAAACTTCATATTTCAAAAACTATGCCCGATCTACTTCGTATGGGTGTATAGAAAAATATAATTTGGTTTGAATGTAAGGGTGTAACGACTCGATTTGGGAGAAATTTAAGTGAAACTATTAATTCTTCGCCAAGCTTTCGAATTTTATTTCAATTCTTCTTCAGGGCTTCTGGAATACAATACAACTTCTATCCTTAAACTTAAGTTTGCGTAGTTACGAACATCTCTCGTCTATGAGTATGAAATAAAATTTGTATATAGGACATGACATTACATTAAATATATATACTGTGTAAAACACACTTATAAAATTAATAAATAGGACTAGTCAAACGTTATAAGATTTAAAACAATATTTGTGATTTTATTACTTGTCTCAATTTTTGTTGTTGGTCTGTTTGCCTTATCTTGACATTTTGCCATTCTGTGTTGTTTATTCGTCAACCGGACCATCAAGAATAACAAGGTTTCTGTTGATTTTTCTTATAGATATCCATATATACAACTTAGTTTTTTCGTATCTATTTTTTTGTGCACTATATTTTCATGCTTGTTTATTTCGATCATTTCCAGAACTAATCTCTTTTGATTTTTTTTCTGTCTTCAGAAGCTCGTCGAAACATCTTCGAAATTGGCTTTGTGGTCCAAGCTGAATACGTGGGTTGCTAGTGCGCATCTTTCAGGATGTTTGGTAATATCCGATTTATGCAGTGCCATTCTACTTTTCAACCATTACGATGTTTGACCTATATGTGGAAAAAGCTGTGCAGTCACGAGCTTTTGCGCGTATGTTCTACTGTCAATTCATCTATATTGGACACTCTTCATCGAATTGAATCGGCTCGTAATTTTTGGGTTTTTGAGGAAATAACAACCAAATTTCAGATTGATATATCTCCAAAACCGTTTGGCCGATTATGCCTTTTAACGTACTCAAATATCGCATTAGGATGCACAACCTATCCCAAAAATTTCAATTCGATCGGAACTATATTTTTTGATTTACCTAGAAAACAATTTCCCGATGGGTATAACTCTGAAACCGTTTGGCCGATTATACCCAACAATGAACATAACTGTCCCAGGATTTTTATATCAATCGCCTAGAGGTATGCAGTATTATAAACTCCAGATAAAGATATTCCGTTAGGGGGCGTCCATAAATTACGTGAGGTGTTTCTTTAAATTTTCTGAGCCTCCCTCCCCCCCTGGTGAGATGTCGTGAGATTTTATTCAACCCCCTCCCCCATCCCCCAATCTTACGTGAGATTTTTCAAAATGCAGGTTTCTTGCGTAAACGCCTTGGATTATTATTGTAAAAAGAAAAAAAATTTACTTCGTACTTTTATTTACGACTAGTAATCAAAATTGCTGAGAGTTATAAGTGTAATAAAAATTTAACAATAGAATACTTCAATCGTGACTACTGTGATTAAAAAATGGACCAAAATAGTATAATTTTTTTTGTTTCAATCAGAAAAAAAATTGCGTGATATTTGCCGAGACCCCCCCTCTCTCCAACGTAAGATTAGATGAGATTTGACTCGACCCCCTCCCCCCTTAAACATCTCACGTAATTTATGGACGCCCCCTCAACCCCGACTTCCTCGGAGACGCCAGGGAGTCGAGCTTTGGTATTCAATTTCTTCATCTCCTGTCGGGTGGTACATGGTCTTTGGATCTGTCTAAGATCTCTAAAGATGTACTAATCGGTTTGACGCCCACGAGATTCCAGAGAACGTCTGATGTGTCAATAATGCATCGTTTGCATCCTTTAAATATATTCCTAATTCTAACTATGTACAATTAGAATTGCAATCTTTATTGAAATCCTACATTAATATACAACTGGAAGACCCAACCTGTATATTTTAGTCTTGCCCCAGCTCATATAATTCTCTTCGGAGGTGTTTACTGTGCCTTAATAATTTTACATATTATTTCACTAAGTGATTAGCGAGAACTCAATATTTTTTATACATATAATTTTTCCACCCCGATATTAAATTATAACGTAAAATTTCCGGCTCATTTTTTCGTTCTTTTATAAAATAGAAAGTGAAGCTTATATCTATGGGATATGATAGTCCTACATTAGGGTCCTGTAGCGGTCTTCGAACATCAGAAGTTTTGAATAATCATCGCTTGGATTGGCGAAACCAGGTATTGAAAAAAACCCTACTGGCCTTACGATCAACGACATTATCCTTTTTACATTCAAATATTGAAGTGATTTCTAAGAATAAGAGTGAATATCTTTGAAAATGAGCGGATGGGATTCTTCTTCAAGAGATCCATGTGGCTACAGAGCAGTAAATTTGCCAGAGGGGACTTGAAAGATTATATTATATTATTTTTAATTTGTTCGTTTTTCTCCTCTTGCCTTCACATTTTTCAGGTTGAGTCTCGGGTACATTGGAGAGACCTCTCCCTTTTTTGGCTAAGGAATCCACATTGACGGGGGAAATGACCATGACTATTTTAAATTTTGACTAATTTTGTAATCAAATTCAATTTTTACAAATCTCAACACTCACGGGGAGACAGGGTTTTTTTGCTGAGTTTTCTATCTAAGCTCTTGTATCATACGTCCAATTGTATGGTACCCCGTTACACTAACCTCTGCTCACACATCTAAAGCTCTCAATCAGAAGAATATATACAGGGTGTTTCTGAATAAGTGCGACAAACTTCAAGGAGTGATTCTGCATGACAAAATAATAACAGTTTGCTTACAACTTTCGTCCGCAAATATTTCGTTTTCCGAGATACGGCAGATACGTGTATACAGGATTCCTAAAAACACTACTCATTCATTGCTCTGAAACCGGTTGACATAAGCAAATTTGGCACAATTCATTAAAATATTCCTATTTAATAGAAAGTAGACAGTTGCCTATAGTAGCGTGGCTACTACATGATTTATTAATGAAATGAAAAATACGCGTTAAGATGTTTTTTTTGCATAAAAATGGCACCTCAATTTTCAGTTTGAAATATCCCAATGTCATACCTTTTATTTCATTAAAAAATTTGAGATCATTACCCGTATGCACGCCAATGATGAACATGTTATTCTCAATTACATTTAAAAAAATTCACTTCTTGAAACCACCCAAATTTCATTTGCATGTCTTTACGGGTTTCAGAGTAATTAATGAATAGTCAGTTTTTAAGAAAAACTTTAACACCCAGAATCTCGGAAAATGAAGCATTTGCGGACAAAAGTTATATAGCAAACTGTCATTATTTTTTCAAGCAGAATCACCCCCTGAAGTTTGTCGCACTTATTGAGTAACATCCTGTATATACCCCGATATTTGTAATTATTAATATTACATGGCACCTCAACAATCTTTCTTAAAAGCCCGTATACAGTTTCGTTCAAAGCCACTCAGAAATATCCATCTCATCTTCGCCTTATCCCTCATATTTCCATTTGCATGAGCGCTTCCGTTCCAGCGGATCCGTCGGAAAGTTACAAGCCTCGGATCAGATACTGCCGCTGGCGACCGTCTCGACCCCCCTGGCCAGCGTCTCTTATTCCGTGAGTACCAAATTAGCGCCAGAAATTCGCCTAATTAAACAAGTTTCACAACTATGGAATCTACAATTCCGAACGCTATGGCGAAGTCAGAAAAAAGTAGGATGCCGGCCGGAAATTACGTTGCCCTTTTTCGTGCGGACCTCTCGAATGCGGTTGAGGCTTTGAAATATGCCGGTAATTCCCAAAATGTTGGTTGGATTTCGCAGGGGACAGTAATATTACGAATCAATGTAAGAAGTGGTACTAACAAAAAAAAGATGAGAGCAGCCTAATGTAATGGGATAATTTCCCGTTTACAATTTTTGCCCTAACATTCATTAAATTAATATTTGTTCGATAATAAAGGGTGTCTCAGCAAGAATTTCAGAAATAAAAAAATGTATAATTATTTAATAGTTTATTAACATTTTTTTCTACATATTTATGGAGGTAGTTTACACAAAAATCAAAATATCGGTTGAATTGCCACCGTTGCTTTGTCTGCAGGTATGCACTCTTTTGTTGAAATTTTGCAGTACATTTTGCAGTAAGGACTGATGGATTTGACGAATTTGACGTGCATTTCCTTCTTTGAGTTCCTCAGTTGTCTCAGGATGGTTCGCATAGACATTACTTTTCAAAAAACTCTAGAGAAAATAGTCCAAACAAGTTAAATCACAATTTCTTGGCGGCCAATTTTGTTCTCCGAAAAGAGAAATTACTTTACCTGAAAACTTGGTTTGTAACAACGACATTGTTTACCTTGCGGTGTGACAGGTAGCGCCATACTGTTGAAATCTCATCTCATTTAAGTCCATTCCTTCTAATTCTTGCCAAAAAAGGTCTGTCATCATGGCTCGGTAACGATGACCGTCGACAGTCACGGGCCACGGCGGCACCTTCCATTTTTGGCGCTCTTGTTCCTCGGAACAGAGTACTTATCAATTTGCTCAAAAGTCTGTAATTTTCGAATTTTTGGCTGAAAATGGTCTTAAACGATTTGGTTCGACTCACTGATCAAGAATCCGTGGTCGAAATCGATTCTGTCCAGCAGTCCGTCCGGCCGTTAATACGATAACTCTCGAACGAAAGAAGTTAGAGTATTGAAATTTGCAGGGTAGGTTTGGAAGGCAAATATCTCGGACGAGTTCGATAACGGGTGGAATCCACCAAGTGGTTTCTGAGTTATGGCTGTTCATCGATCTATCTGAAATTAAGCATCAAATTGTAGAATAACGATCTTTATATGCATGTGAAGTTATGTATTGATCGGGTTGCCGTAAAGTGTCAAAAAAAAAAATTAATTTTTAAATATTATTTCTACAATAACTCTCGAACAGAATGAGCTAGGCAGTTGAAATTTTCAGAGTAGGTTTGAGAGATAAGTATCTTGGTTAAGTTCGTTATTGGGCAAAATTTCAGAGTAACGAAAAAAAATATTTTGTTTACATTACAAATTTCAATTTTTTTTAAGATGCAGTTTCATCATGAAAATCCACTGATATCATTTTCAACTCTTACAAGCTAATACTTTTGGAGATATGATTTTTCAAAATTAAATAATGAATCCTACTTCTATGTTTTTTGCAGAATGCTGTACTTCATTTTTCTATCTATGAATTATTATATGATCTGTGTTTTTAAATGTTATCTGATTTTCCTATGACAGTCAAATTTCAACAATATTTCTGGTTCGTTATTCTTCATATAAAATAAACAGTTTGTTTGAATTTAATTTCTTTCATGATGCAGTTCTATCTTAAGAATCCATTTATATCATTACCAGAGACCAATAATTTCGGAGATATGATTTGTCAAAGTTTGAACAAGAGCGCCAAAGCTCCTGTCCACAGGGCTTGAACCAATTTTTAGAATGGGTTTTCACTTTTAACAAAAGTTCTTCCAAGCTATAACGCACCATTTTCATCTATGTTTTAATTAAACAAACAACAAATATGGCTGACTCAACAATTGACAGTCAAAAATGGCACGCAATTCGACATTCAAGTTCTTGCTAAGAAACCCTTTATATGTATTTAGATCCCGTTGTAAAGTTAGTTCAATATTTTAGTAAAAACCAGGCTTTATCCTCTTTGATATTTAGTGAATTATACTGGATAAGCAACAAGTAGTTCTTTAGTCGTATAATTCCGAGTATTTATGTTTCCAAATTAATTATAAATAGGTACAACGTCTAGTTTGATTGCTTGGTTTAACGTCTGAAGGGCGGTAAGTTGAGTTTCGATAGAGATCCATCAAAATCCAACAGAAATGAATGAGAAATCCCAAACGGTATAGAAAAATTGCGCCCCCCACTTTGGAAACTTCACATGGCCTACGACAGTACAGACATCTCGAAGTAATCATTCAAGATTATTCCAATAGTTGTCACGTTTTCCATCCCCCTCAACACGTTTCACCTCCTCTATTCTAAAACGTTGTAAATTGATTTTCGAGATAATTTATAAAATTTTCATAATTTTTCGACTTTTACGAACCACATGAAATTTTGCTTGGATCTGGTCGTCATTCTACACTGAAGTACCAAATTTCAACTAAATTAATGCTAACATACAATGCCGAACAAGCTGAAATCCAGTAGTGGATTGTATAATTGTGTCCAGAAAAAGAAGAAACTGAAAGAGGGGTAGATTCTGTGGGGAGAGGGATGAAAGTCTCGATCACCTAATTACGGAATGCATCGCCATCTTAAACCAACGCAAGGAATGCTTTGGGCAAGAAATCTGCAGGAGCGAAGATGAGCATCCTTTAAGCCATCCCAGATACTGCAGTTCATCAGAACTGATGGAGAGCACAATAGACCTTAAAGTCGCAGTGCAACGTAACTCCCTACAACTGTACAATATACAATGGTGGCCAGAAGGTTTTGGCGGGATTGCAGTGCAATCTGTCAGCCAGTTTCTGAAATATAACATTTTTTTTCTAGCGATACGATCTTCACGAAACGAAATTTGGTAACTAGTTATATAATACGGCCGGAATTGAAATTTAGTGAGGATGTTATCACCAGAAAATTAAAAAAAAATTATCAAAAACTATTATTTATCTCTCGATAACTTGAGAATGGAAGGAGATAGCGACTTGCAATTTTTAGGGTAGGTTACATTTCCATATGCAAAAATTGAGGTCGTTAATAGGCATACTCGTCTAAACGGTTTTGAAGTTATAGTTATCTGAAATTTTATTGTTATTTACTCAATAATTCGAAAAATACGAAACGTATCCAATTCAAACATGGAAGTTGGTAGTAGAATATCGACGCGCAAATTTTCGCGAAATTTCGTGAGGATCGTACCACTAGAAAATTCAAAAAAATCATTGCATATCAGTGAAAAAAATTCCATATATCCGAAACTATTCCTCCGACATCGCTGACATTTTGCGATAGCGTTCAAAACCTTCATGGCAAAGTTCCAAATTTGAACACGATCGGATCTATATTGTTGGAGCTCCGAGCAGCCTTCTGTTAGTTCAGTAGCTGGATGGTTGTCCGTTGCCACTTTCGACCGGAAAGAGATAGCGACTTGCAATTTTCAGGGTAAGTTGCGCATCCGAGTCGGACAGTTAAGCTCGTTGTTGGTGATAATCGGACCAATGGTTTCAGAGTTATACCCACTGGAATATTATTTTCTCGATAACTGATAAAATACAGATCCGATCGAATTGAAACTTGGTACCTAAATAGTTGTGGAATACTGACATAATGACGTATTTGAAATGTTGTGAGGATTGTATTACTAGAAAATTCTAAAATAAATACCTATTAAAAAATATTATGTATCTCACGATAATTTGAGAACGCGAAGATATAGCGACTTGCAATTTTCAGGGTAGTTTCCGCATCCGAATGCAACTTTTGAGTTATTTAATAGGCCTATTTGGACAAATGGTTTTGGAGTTATACACATCTGAATTTTTGTTGTTATTTCCTCTATACTTCAAAATATACAAATCCGATCCAACTGAAACTCGGTAATTACTTGTAGAATGCCGACGCGCAAACTTTACCGGAATTTCGTGAATATCATATACTAAAATTACTTGAGAAGTCAGTTTTTTTATATATTATTATACATTTAAAGAATCTATATCGATATTAAATTCGATTAAGAGTGTCCAATAGAGGTGAACAGAGAATAGAGCATGCGAGCAAAAGCTCCTTACTCAACGTCAGTGCTCGAACCAACTTTTTTTAACTCATATTTGTTTAATGCTTTCAATTTAGAACAGTTATTATCCTTTTGTTGGATGTGTGCATTGCTTAAATATTCAGTAGTTATATCCCGATTGCTTGCCAAAGACTCGAATATTTTCCCGACTCAATTTTAATTTTAGAACAGAAATAATGCTTACTGTAATTTAAATAAATAAAATCTTTCTGATAATCATACCGAATGTTTACGATGGTTTAAAACGTCACAAAAATATTCAGCTAAAGCGCATGAACAAATACCCGAATATTTTCATTTTGCATTGATATTCAAAAATATTGGTTCGTTGCTAAATTATTCATAAGCGTTAATATGATTGGTTGAAATTTTTGAGGGGAATAGTCTGTAATATTTTTAGTATTCTAAAAATGGGTGTTTTTCTTGATTCGGCTTTTATGCCGGAGTCTGCTTCATCTGTTGTGTTGCAATTCGAGTGTCACCAGGTAAGGGTTGAAATTCGAAAATTTCAGATATGTCGGCATAATTATATCAGGTACCCTGATACGAATGCGCAAAAAACTTCCACATATATCGACTTTTGGTGAATATAAATTTTGAAACAGATTCAAAATTGATGACTTTCTCCACCTTATATGGAACCATGGAACAGTGTATAACGAAACCGCTTTCCATAGAATAATACCTAACACAAAAAAGCAACTCTAAAACGACTTCCACTCAACAATTCTCCAATTTTTCAAGCTCATAAACCCTTAAGATACTCCCGCCGGAATTGTTGGTCTACATAAATGTAACGTCGTCCTTTCGCTTTGCTTCTAATTTAACAACGATGCACTTCTCTGAACTCCGACGCACTCACTGCTAGTGCTCACTTAACCGTCTTCTAAACCACTTAAGTTCAATTAAATGAGAAACTTTTCCCGACAAATTCACATGTATACCGCAGTTGTTAACGAGTTATGCAAGGAAGTGTTCGTTCACACATCGATTCTATAAGAGCACGTAGAAATTGTTTGGTTCCGACGGCCTCCGTATGATATTCCGATATGAGAACACGTCAAACATATTGGATCAATCTACTGCAACCCGTACTGAAAACGTTAAATTATATACTATATTAAGGTTCATCCGAGGACATTGTTGGCCATGATTTTTGACGCTCTTATTCCTCGGAACAGAGTTTTTATTAATTTGCCCAAATGTCCGTTTTTCGAATTTTAGGATGAAAATGGTCTCAAACGATTTGGTTCGACTCACTGATCAAGAATCCGTGGTAAAAATCGATTCTGTCAGGCAGTCCGTTAACACGAACGGAACGAGCTAGACATGTGAAATGTTCAGAATAGGTAAAATAGGTTTGAGAGATAAATATCTCGGTTTTGTTCGTTTGCAAAACGGCCATATGGTTTCAGATTAACGAAAAAAATAATTCTTTATATTATAAATTTCAAGTTCTATTTTTGGCGCGCTTGTTCCTCGGAACAGAGTGCCTATCAATTTGCCCAAATGTCTGTAATTTTCGAATTTTTGGCTGAAAATGGTCTTCAACGGTTTGGTTCGACTCACCGATCAAGAATCCGTGGTAGAAATCAATTCTGTCCGGCTCGCCGTAGGCACGATAACTCTCGAACGAAAGGAGTTAGAGGATTCAAATTTGCAGAGTAGGTTTGTAGCGTAAATATCTCGGACGAGTTCGTTAACGGGCAAAATTCACCAAGCGGTTTCGGAGTAATGGCCCTTTTTAGTAAAAATATTTTTTATGAATATGAATGACTTCTACAGGGTGATTTTTTTAAGTGTTTCATTAGACGTTTTCGAGGAAGGAATTGTAATACAGATTCAAGATTTCGGATTTTCATTTTAGAGTACATGAACTTTAATTGTAAAATATTTTCAAGAGGAATCTACTTCCGGTTTCACCGGAAACGAATGTAACTTCGCTATTTCAAATGCAACACCCTGTATATTTTTACGTATTCGAATTCTTCGTTCGATTCTACACTGATTTGATGTATGCTATGTGCAACCATTCAAGCGGTTTTTGAATTATAGCCTGATTATCAAATTTTTCGAAAAAAAGGTTGTCACAGATTAGTGTCCATATCTTAAAAATCCCTCATTACAAGAATTTCTTTTTGCGAAAGTGGAACAAAAGAAAGTACGCTGATACTGTTTCTTGTATAACTTATGAGGAAATATTATACAGGGTGTCTGAAAAAGGGCCCCAAAGTGAGCCTCATTAAAACTATGAAATCTCACTTTTTTCAAATGGCAACCCTATAATTTTGTAATTCCAATCGATTGCTCGTCAAAAACCAGTTATGGTGTCCCGAACATTTCATGCCTCTAAAATCAGTATTTTTGCCGTTATTCAATAAAATTAGAATTACACGATTAAAGACAGGTTTTGCACAGTTTGTAAGCTTGCATTTTTGAAGTAGGCTATGATAGGAACTGTCATTCTTACTTTTTCTTACAGATCAAGCACTAAGCAAAACATGCAATGATAATTTCACTGGAATGATATATCAAGAGTATGTTCTTTATTTGCGGCAAATGATACAAATCCACATTTGATTAATGAGAAAAACCATCAACATAGGTTTGGTTTCAATGTCTTTTGCATGTTGATAAACTATGTTATCATATTTATGATGAGAATTTAACCGGACAAAGGTATCTGGAAATCTTAAGGTCGGTGGTTTCCCCTTTTTTGGAAGAATTACCTCTTAATGTGATGTTCCATTGCTGGTACCAATTAGACGGAGCACCGGCACATTGCACAAGACCTGTCACTACCGAACTGAACGCAATGTTCGGAGAGAGGTGGATCAGACTAAATGGTCCATTAGAGTGGCCCCCTCGTTCTCCAGACCTAACACCCCTTGATTTTTATTTATGGGGTACTATAAAATCAGAGGTCTACAAAAATAACATCGACTCTAAGGAAGAACTTGAAGCGAGGGTGAGGGGTGCATTAAGGGGATTACCACCTGAACAAATAAGAAAAGCTACATCAGATGGAGTTCGTAGAAGAATTGATGAATGTATGGCGGTAGGCGGCCAATATTTTGAAAATTTATTGTAGTATTAGTTTCTTGTTGTGAATAAAATTTTTGTGATAGTTTTAAACTAAGAGATCATTCATTATCTATTACTGTATTCATTCGAGTCCGTTTAGGGTTAAGGCTTCCAGTACGGAGAAAATTGATTTGATACCTCCTGAACTTTGATTTCGTTAAAGTCAGTAAATGTGAATTTCGTTCGTTGAATTTCTAATTACCTTTTCTAGGAATTTGTTACATTTGCCGCAAATAAAGAACATACCCTTGATATATCATTCCAGTGAAATTATTATTGCATACTTTGCTTAGTGCTTGATCTGTAAGAAAAAGTAAGAATGACAGTTCCTAACATAGCCTTCTTCAAAAATGCAAGCTTACAAACTATGTGAAACCTGTCTTTAATCGTGAAATTCTAATTTTATTGAATAACGGCAAAAATACTGATTTTAGAGGCATGAAATGTTCGGGACACCATAACTGGTTTTTGACGAGCAATCGATTGGAATTACAAAATTATAGGGTTGCCATTTGAAAAAAGTGAGATTTCATAGTTTTATTGAGGCTCACTTTGGGGCCCTTTTTCAGACACCCTGTATAATATTTCGTCATAAGTTATACAAGAAACAGTATCAGCGTACTTTCTTTTGTTTCACTTTCGCAAAAAGAAATTCTTGTAATGAGGGATTTTTAAGATATGGACACTAATCTGTGACAACCTTTTTTTCGAAAAATTTGATAATCAGTCTATAATTCAAAAACCGCTTGAATGGTTGCACATATCATACATCAAATGAGTGTAAAATTAAACGAAGAATTCGAATACGTAAAAATATACAGGGTGTTGCATTTGAAATAGCGAAGTTACATTCGTTTCCGGTGAAACCGGAAGTAGATTCCACTTGAAAATATTTTACAATTAAAGTTCATGTACTCTAAAACGAAAATCCAAAATCTTGAATCTGCATTACAATTCCTTCCTCGAAAACTTCTAATGAAACACTTAAAAAAATCACCCTGTATATGCATGCGAAGTTTTGTTTTGACCGGGTTGCAATAAGGTATCAAAAAAAAATTTTTTTATTTTTAAATTTCGTTTCTACAATAACTCTCGAACAAAATGAGCTAGGCAGTTGAAATTTTCAGAGTAGGTTTGATAGATAATTATCTCAGTTGAGTTCGTTACTGGGCAAAATTGGCTTGATGGTTTCGGAGAAACGAAAAAACAAATTTTTTTTTACAATACAAATTTCAGATTTAATTCTTTTTAAGGTGCAGTTTCACCATAAAAGTCCATTGATATCATTTTCAACTCTAACAAGCTAATACTTTCGGAGATATGATTTTTCGAAATTTCAATAATGAAATCGTACTTCTGTACTTCTTATGTTTTCATAGAATGCTGTACTTGATTATTGTATCTATGAATTATTATATGATCTGTCTTCTGACATGTCATCTCATTTTCCTATGAGAGATAAATGTCAAAATTATTTCTGGTACACCTCTTTTTCTAGTTTTTTATAAGATAATTTTTGAAACATTTTTTTTAACGACACCTTTTTTAAATTTAATTTCTTTCATGATGCATTTCTATCATAGAAATCCATTGATATAATTCCCAACTCTGAGAAACCAATACTTTCGGAGATATAATTAGTCTGTTTGAACAAGAGCGCCAAAAAGCTCCTATCCACCTGGCTTGAACCCATTTTTTTAACATGCAGTTTCATTATAATGCCGGGACCAGACGGGTGTAATGTTACGCGTAATGTAAGGCGAATTCTCCGTGTGGACGGTACTTCGAGCGTTACATGTAACACTCGTAGTACTGAATTCGTCTTACATTACGCGTTACATTACACACGTCGACCCGGCTTAACGCGTAATGTAATGGGTAAACTAAGGTGAATTCTCCGGTGTGGACGGTACTACGAGCATTGCATGTAACGCTCATCTACCGTCCACACGGAGAATTCGCCTTACGTTAGGTACGCGTTACATTACACCCGTCTGGGCCCGGCATAAGAATCCATTGCTATAATTTTCAACTCTAATACTCTCTTATACTTTCGGAGATATGATTTAGTAGCGCCTGCATAATACTCATTGCGTCGCTCAGAATTTCCTTGAGTGCAGAACGGGAATTAAACATGCCGTGATATTAGCGCTTGCGCAATACCCAGTGCGTCGCAACGAATTTGCTGGTGCAGAACGGGAGACGGGAGTGTTACGTGGCATCAGTTATAAGGCCTGTTTTGGTTCGCAATAAGGACGGTCCTAGAATCGTTGAAAGTAGTCACACAGTTGTTTATTGTAATTGGACCTGGGCGGATGGGCAAAATTTTTCACACGCTACGATTGTTCCACTCTTTAGAAGTTTTAGAACAGATTCGGAACTGTCCATACTGCGAACCAAAAGAGGCCTATAGTATATAACCCAGTTTATGATGCAGTTCTATCAAAACAATCCATTGATATACAGGGTGAGTCTTTAAGTCGTGCATTAATTTTAACCAAAGATTCCTCTCGTCAAATAAAACACTTTTTTCCTTTACCAATTTTCCATATTCAGCTCTGGTAAAGAGATACAGGCTGTTGAAATTTTGAAAAAAAAAATCAGTTTTTCTTTTCCATCTTTGACATGGATATTCCAAATGGAATGAATTTTGGGGTGCAGTTTTCTATAACTATGATACATAATTTTCAATTAACAGTTTTTTCCTACTTCCACTCGTTTCCTAGTTACAGACTCGCGAATTCAAAACACGATGAGAAATTAGCATAAAGAGAGCAGGTCAAGTTTAGCTTAAGTTATTATAAGAATCAACAAGCATTTTAGAAAATTAAAGTGTTCTTCATCATATCTCCTAAAAATTACCGTTCTCAAGATATTCCTCTTTCATTTATATAAAGTCTGATGAAAAATCCAGAAATTACACTACATTTATGAATCCGCCCCTGGATAAGGAACCCCTCGATCAAAAACAGAGATATGATACCTTCATATCTCTGATCAAAACTGAAACCGATCGTTCATAGATTATAAATCGTCACAACTATTATTAGTGGTCTGTGGTCACAAGAGACAAAGAAAAACGTCGAACCTTCAAACAAGACATATTGAATTTGTACTGTATTTCTTTTGTAAAAAGAAATACAGTCTTCTCAAGGTGCTAGTTGTGCAGGCACTCGAGTATTTAACTTCGATACCAGATATTGTTGCATCAGATGATCATAATCTTTCCCTGTCTTGTAACATGAGCCTTTTTATCAAACATGTTGTTGCATACATTTTAGGGTTTTTTGTTGAACGAATAGTGCAAAAAAATAATGTGATTTATGTTTTAGTGCGCTGAGGAATACAGACCAAATTCAAGTTTCATTGATCTATGTAAAGGCCAGTCCATACGCTAAGTTTTGCACAACCTTTTAAATGCGCAGTTCAACACTTTGCAGCAAGGGCGTAGCCAGGAACTAATTTCGGGGGGGGTTTTGAAATAGGAATTAATTTCGGGGGGGGTTTTGGGGGTGTTAGGATCACTTTCTGTAGCAACAATTTTTTTTTTAAGAGAAAAAATAACATTTCGGGGGGGGTTTGAACCCCCAAACCCCCCCCCCTGGCTACGCCCTTGCTTTGCAGGTAAAACGTTGCGTGTAGACAGCAAAATTGCGCAGCTTTGAAAACGTCACGGAGACGTTGCAGTTGCAGCGAAAACAGAGCTAGACAGCATAGATATCCGAGAATTGCGCGGATGTGTCGCTGCATTTAGACGGTAACTGTGGTAACAGCATGCCAAAATTGACAAGAGTAGTACCTCCTCCATGATGATATCACTAAAACTGTGTGAAATATACAGATATCTCTGCATCGTGTGAACCCACTGAAAATTGCTACGTTTTCATTGCGTTCTCAGACTGCGCAGACAAAATGTTGTGTAAAGCTGGCCGTCCACTAGGTCGGAAACGCGGCGCGGCGCGGCGCGGCGCGGGCGGCGCGGGGCGGAAATGTGTGCTAGAACTTTGAACTAAAATACACTAAGCTCCGTCCACTAGGTCGGTAGCGCGGCGCGGCGCGGAGAAGTCGTAAAATCTCCGCGCTCGGGATCTATCCAAACTTCTTGAGCGCGGCGCGGTTTCATGAATTCCGCGTCGCCGACCCAATGGACGGAGGGCGGAGCGGAAATATTCCGACCACCGCACGACTCGGTCACTTTCGTTTCGATTTCTGTGAGTCCGTCGTTACAAATGTTGTAATTTTTATAGATTATATGATTCAATTTTTACACTTTTTTTTTCATAATATTTCAACTATGTATTATATTGTAAGAATCTGTGGATACATACATTATAATGAAATGCACCCACTCAACGTACCTTGAATTTTAGCGAATTGAGAAAACCAAATATTAAAAAAAAGCACTGACGTGAAGTCAGGAGCTTTTACACGCATGTTCTATAGGACGTTTATTGTAATGTCTTGATTTTCAAATTAGCGTAACTCCAAAACCGTTTGTCTGATTATGCCTATAACTCAAATGTCACATTCGGATGCGAAACCTTCCCTAAAAATTTCAATTCCCTATCTCTTTCTATTCTCAAGTTATTGTGATATAGATAATGATTTTGCATATATGTTCATCATATCCTGAAAATTTCAAGCCGCTATCTTTTTCTGTTCTCAAGTTAACGTGAGATGAATAATATTTTTTAATAATTTTTTTAGAATTTTCTAATGATACGAACCTTACAAAATTGCACATAAGTGTCCATGTTTACTTTCTACAACCACTCACCAAGTTTCAATTCGATCCGATTAGTAACGGTTGATAAAAAATTAGTACTCGGAAACCATTAGGCCGATTATGCCCATTAATGAACTTGTCCGTCGCATTGGGACGCGCCAGCTACCCAAATTATTTCAATTCGATATTTCGTTCAGTTCTCAAGTTATCGAGGCAACGGTGGCCGGCCAGCGGACAGAATCAAATTTGACCCCAGATTCTTCATCAGGCAGGCGAACCTAATCGTTTGAGTCGATTTTCGGCAAAAAATTCTAAAGTTACAGACATTTGGACAAAATGATAACGCGACGTTCCCCAGAACATACGCGTAAAAACAATATTTTAGTGAAATATGATATCTACGGTACCTGGCACGTCGCCAGTCTTTCTTCAGGAGAAATGGCTTCCCGAAATTGAGTATTTTGCCTTTCAATCTCTAGCCTCAAAAGTTGCAGCAATTTGAAGAACATTTCTGGCGACATCTTGAAGTACCTGAAGAATTTATTTTCGTCCCTCAGGAGATCATCAAATAGATGATGAAATTCTCCAAGCTCCTTTCTTTTTGTATTAATTTCATGAACCCATATCTTTTTCCTCTTTCTCCTCACTGCTTCCTCTTCTTCAGCTTCCCATGCAGCAGCAAACACGAACAAGTCCTCGTCGTCAGAAGACATACCTCATGTGATACGCATATATCGACTGCCAAGTGAGAACTGTCCTGAAAATTTTTCCGACCTGACCGACCGCCCCACAGTGGACGGAGATATATATTTCCGCCCCGCGCCACGCCGCGCCGCGTTTCCGACCTAGTGGACGGCCAGCTTTAAGCTGGCCGTCCACTAGGACGTTTGGACCGGCCTTAAAGAATCGTGGTAGACTTATTTTTCCCTTTTGGTTGATGTGAATATTTCTATTTTGATTGAAAATTTCATAAAACATTTAATAGGTGTCAAAGGATTGAGTTTTATTAATAAACAAGTAATAACTTGCGTTTCTTCGCATGTTCTTGATTACCTTTTGGACAAAAAATAACTCAAAGCCCAGATGTTTTGAAGAATCCTTTGGAAACAATCAAATATTTTACTTAAGAATAATATGTATGTGAAATTTATATTCAAATCAGGAGGTACCTTTTTACACAAATAAAAATATGATCGATTCTGCAGAATTGATATCAGCTCTTAGTAATTCCTGATTCCATTTCAAATACGTACTTACGTCTCTCATATTTTAGAATGTGTATAAATTATTATTTCCTATGATTCAGATAGCTCACCTTTGAAATTTAATGATTTATTTTTATATAGATTCGTACAACCGGACGCCTAATAGGCCATCTCTATTGTTAGATATGATATATTTATCTTTATAAATTTTTGAATTAAAGTCAAAAACAATTTAATGAACATGGAAAAAACGAATAAAATATGATAATTTATTAACACTAGCACTGCAAAACACAATGTTTTGCCCTACATCAGCTGATTTCGATCATTGCATCTCACTCTTGTGTTGGAGTCAATGCCTGTCTCTCTCTAGGCTCTAGCTACTTATTATTAGATCATTGCTATGGAGTTCGATCATTGATTATAAGTGTTCTGTGATTTGTATTGAGGTTGGAATTGGAGTGAATTCATTTCTAAGTATTATTGAAGATAGTTAGGATATTTAAGGATTTTTCGTAATAGAAGATAATTAAATTGTGTATATTATTATAGTGGAAAGAATTGGGTAATGAAGTAACGAATGGATAGAATAGGTATCAAGTTAAAGTTCAATATTCAAGAATCGAAGAAATTTTTGGTTGGAAATGTTGTATGAAGGGCGAAATCATATTAATTGAGTGGGTAAAGAAGTTTTCTCAAACAAATGCAGTGAATTTCAAGCATCAGAGGATACAGATTTGGTCAATATACAATATGAGTTACATCAAGAGTAATCTGTGCTCAACGTACAGAGAAAATTCAAAGTTGTATCAGCCCATTTCAAAGTCTTCAAACGCTTATAACATTTTACCTGAGCTGAATCTGGAAAAATGGTTAATGAAAAAATTGGTTCAAGCACTGACGTGAAGTCAGAAGCTTTTGCGCGTATGTTCTATTGTCCATACTTCTGTATTGGACACCCTTAATCGAATTTACCATGGTAAATTATGTTGTCCATTCTCCTGTATTGGACACTCTCAATTCGAATTTACCATGGTAAATTCGAATTAAGTGTCCAATACAGGAGAATGGACAACATAATTTACCATGGTAAATTCGATTAAGGGTGTCCAATACAGAAGTATGGACAATAGAACATACGCGCAAAAGCTTCTGACTTCACGTCAGTGCTTGAACCAATTTTTTTTTCGTGACTTTTTAAAAATTTTCTAGGGGTACGGTTCTTGAAATTTTTTTTTTCGTCATTTTTTTCAAATTTTCTAGGGATACGATTCTTACAAAATTTTAAACACGTCTTTATGTTGATTTTCTACTACTAGTTACCAAGCACCAATTCGATCGAATATTTATTTTTTGAGTTATCAAGGAAATAATATTCCAGGTGGGTATAACTCGGAAACCGTTAGACCGATTATGCCCAAAAACGAACTCAACACTCTCTTTCGGATACGCAACCTACCCTGAAAATTGCAAGTCCCTATCTCCTTTCGTTCGAAAGTTATCGAGGCAACGGTCACCCATCTACTGAACTCGCACAAGAATGCTCGAATCTCCAACAATATTTAACCGATCGTATTAAAACTTGAAACTTGGCAGTAGAGTTAGGTTATGAAGGCTCTTGCAAAATTTCAGCAATTTCAAACGAATAGTTACTGATATATAGAATTTTTTTTTTTTATTTTCAATGATTTATTAAAAATTTTCTACGAATGCTATCCTCACCAAATTTTGCAAACATTTCCGCGTTGGCATTCTACAACTAATAACCATGTTTGAATTCAATCGGTTCAGTACTTTTTGAGTTAATGAGGAACAAAAACCACGAAATTTCAGAAAATTTCAGATGGCTATAACTCTGAAACCGTTTGGCCGATTATGCTCATAAACAAACTGAAATGTCGCGTTCTGGTGTTCATCCTAACCTGAAAATTTCAAGCTGCTATCTCATTCCGTTCTCAAGTAATCGTGACAACAAAAATATTTTTTAATAATTTTTTAAAAATTTTCTAGCCATACGATTCGTACAAAATTCCACAAACGTGCTTAAGATCATATTCTACAACTACCCACCTAGTTTCAATTCGATCGGATTTATATTGGTTGAAAACAAAATTATTACTCGGAAACCACTGGGCCGATTATGCCCATTAACGAACTTGTCCGTCGTATTGAGATGCGCCACCTACCCTGAAAATTTCAAGTTGCTAGCTCTTCTCGTTCTCAAGTTATCGTGGCAACGGCCGGACGGCCGTACGGCCGGACGGCCGGACGGCCGGACGGACAGAATCAAATTTGACCTCGAATTCTTCATTGGGGAGTCGAACTTAATCGTTTGAGACCATTTTCGTCAAAAAATTCGAAAGTTACAGACATTTGGGCAAAACTATAACGCGATGTTCCCCAGAACATACGCGCAAAAAAGTGTTTTATTTGATTAGAGGAATATCTGGTTAGAATTAATGCACAACTTAAAGACTCACCCTTTATATTGATATCATTCCCACCTCTGAGGAACCAATATAATAATACTTTCTGAGATATGATTTGTCAAAGGTGAATAATTACTCGCTAGTAGTTTGACAAGAGCACTAAAGCTCCTGTCCGCAGGGCTTTCCCACTTTTTTCTCGAATGAATTGTTTTGTTTGTTTAATAGGAACACTTTGGATACTACGTTAGAGTGTATTATTTCCTATTCATAATATACCTTTCCTTCATATTGGTCTGTACGTACTGTTTTTGCTTGCATAATCTAGGTAAAAGCACACTATCATCTGCCCCCAAAACAACACATGGTGGAATATTCATTGATTTTAACCATCAACAAATATTCCTCGTGTGCTGGGCTGAGTCACCCCATCGCCTAGTGTTCCCCAAAGAGGAAAGCGTCATTCAGGGGCAAATACGATCCGGTTTCATGTCATTCAGTCATTCAGTGTAGCTAAGTTACGCTGACCATTGGTAAGAACCATGAAACAGGTTCGTATATGCCCTGAATGACGCTTTACTCTTTGGGGGAACACTGAGCGATAGGGTGACCTAGCCCAGCTCACGGGCAATTGAAGGGATTTCTAAGAACAAGAGTGGATATGTTTGAAAACTAGTGGATGCAATTCTCCTTCAAGAGCCATGCGGCTGAGTATATTTGTGAGAGGGGACTTGTGAAAGGATATCTATTATTTTTAATTTGTTCGTTTTTCTCCCCTTGTCTTTTTATTTTTGCGTGTATGTTCTGGGAAACATCGTGTCATCATTTTGCCCAAATGTAATTTTCGAAATTTTCGCCGAAAATGGTCTCTAACGATTGGGTTCGACTCCCTGATGAAGAAATAGAGATCAAATTTGATTCTGTTCGGCCAGCCGTTGCCACGATACTTTGAGAACGGAAAGCGATAGCAACTTGAAATTTTGAGGGTAGGTCACGCATCCAAATATACGACGGACAGGTTCGTTAATGGGCATAATCGGCCCAATGGCTTCTGAGTAATAATTTTGTTATCAACCAATACAAATCTGATCAAATTGAAACTTGGTGAGTAGTTGCAGAGTACAAACCTAAGGGCGTATGTAAAATTTTGTGAGAATCGTATTACTAGAAAATTAGAAAAAAAAAATAGTGAAAAGTATTAACGATAACCTGGCAACGGAAAGATATAGCGACTTGAAATTTTCAGGATAGGTTGTGCATCTAAATGCGACATTTGAGTTTGTTTATAGGCATAATCCACAGAACGGTTTTGGAGTTATACCCATCTGAAATTAGGTTGTTATTTCCTCAATAACTCGAAAAATACTAAACTGATCCAATTCAAACATGGTTATTAGTTGTAGAATGCCAACGCGAAAATTCTTGCAAAATTTCGTGAGGATCGTATCACTAGAAAATTTTTAAAAATCATTGAAAATGATTGAAACAAATTCTATTTATAATCGGAAACTATTTGTCTGACATCGCTGAAATTTTGCGAGAGCGTTCAGAACCTAACTCTACTGCCAAATTCTAAGTTTGAACACGATCGGCTATATATATTGTTGGAGATTCGAGTAGCCTTGTGTGAGTTCAGTAGATGGATGAGTGACCGTTGCCTTGATAACTTTCGAACGAAAGGAGATAGGGACTTACAATTTTCAGGGTAGATTGCGCATCCAAATGGGAGAGTTAATTTCGTTTACGGGCATAATCGGTCCAACGGTTTCCGAGTTATACCCACCTGGAATATTAGTTCCTCGATAACTCAAAAAATATAGACTTGATCGACTTGAAGCTTGGTAACTAGTTGTAGAATATCCACATAAAGACGTGTTTACATTTTTTTAAGAACCGAACCCCTTGAATATTGATGGTTAAAATCCATTAATATTTCACCGTGTCTTTTTTATTTATTGGCAATTGGCTTCAGTTCACCTCATTTTATATTCAGCCCAAATGTCTGTAATTTTCGAATTTTTTGCCGGTAATGACCTCAAACTATTAGATTCGACTCACTGATGAACAATTCAAGGTCAAATTCGATTTTGTCCGTCCCGCCGCCCGTTGCCACAATAACTTTCGAACGAAAAGAGATAGCGATTTGTCTTTTCAGGGTAGGTTGCGCTGAGTGCGCCGAAACAATTCGTTAATGGGCATAATCGGCCAAACAGTTTAGGAGTTAACTCAAAAAATACAGATCTAATCGAATTGAATCTTGTAAATTTGTTGTGCATATACAAGGCCATGCTATTTTTCCAAAATTTATATAGCTTTAATGTGTATAACAGTACGCACTTAGTGGATAAAATTCAATATCTATGATATTCGTTATCCTTATGCCAAAGTACACTTTCGTGCCATTTGGTCCTTCTCAAATGTTGAATATATTTAAGTAGTATCCTACATCCAAATAGCATATAAACAAAAGTTTTTCAACTTTTTCTGTACATCCACGAATGCGTACTGTAACGCAGTGGTGTATATAAGAGTACGCACACTACTTAAATAAGATATTTCCTAATTCAAAGGCGAAAAACAATTAAAAATGAACGAAAAAAGTATTTTCATTTATTCACTCGAAAATTATATCTGAAAATAAAAATAGCATTCCCACAAGGAACATTCAAAATAGGTTATATGACACAACACGAACAAAGGAAATCGATTACAATTTTACATTAGTCAACCCATATAATATTATAGCGAAGGTATTCACACAACAAAATATTATTCTTCTCAATCAGGAGTCATAAATTTCCCTATTATAACATAAGTTGAAAACGATTCATGCCACCACTTTTTACTGTTTCCTTATTGTGCTTTTGTTTATTTCTTGTTCCAGATGGCCCAGATGATGTACGATAGTGTAAATTTGTAAATTTTTTTTTTCGAGCGCAAGTGCGTATTATTATACAACGTATTTTGCGTACTCTTAGACACATACGTGAAATTCGATTTCATTGACTTTAATTCAGACGGAAATCAACTTTATAAAGATTTTCTGGTGGCACTATATAAAATTAATCATGCTGCAATCAAAATTGAACATTCATGAAGCCATAGCTTTAATCTTACCTGCACAAATACAAAAACTTCGAGCACAAAAAATTACAACATCTTACTTATTAGCCTAGTCAACAAGTGCTATTTATTTCAAAATTTTTGAGTATTCTCCGAAAATTTAGATATTATTGAGGTGTAATTCTATTCGGAATGGCATGTAGATAGTTTTTGAGAAAATGCTTAGGCCGCTCGAAAAAATTGCAATAGTTATAAACAATTAAGTGAAAAAAAGAAGGGTGTTTGGTTTTTCACCAATATCTCAAAAATTATCTGAGATAATTCAAATTTGATAAAAGATTCAATAAGAGGAAGAATATTCCTAAGAAAGACACAACTCCCGGAACTAGGACCAATATTTATAATTTTCCCAGAGGTTTGAAAATACTCCCGAAAAACGGGTACTCCGGCTTGCGTAAGCCTCGCCACCTTCGGACCTTTCATGAAAAAATATTATTTAAACTTAAAGTAATGGATAACTAATTGAAAAGTCGCAATTAACATTTTTGTACCACGGATTATTGTTCATTGATCTATCCTGCAGGTGCCTGAATTTTCAATTCTTTATATTCATATTTAATTAGTTTAAATAATATTAATGAAGTTGAGACCTATGTGATTACAATTCCAATTGATTTTCACAGGTTTTAGGTCCGGGGTTATCACAAAATCAAATTTCTTACAAAAAGGCCAACTAGTTTCAACTTTATTCCAAAGTCTTCTTCAGGGCTCTGAAATGGAGAACCGAGAACTACAGTAATAAACTTCATGCACAAAATTATAAATTACAATTCACTTCAAACAAACAAACAAGTATACAGTATTCAAGTGAGGAAACAAGTTCGGTGATATGATTCTATAAAAAACTAACTTTTAATTAACTTTTGACTCACATTTTTCTCTTTGTTTGATTTCGTCGTCAGGGATTTGAATTTTGGAAATGTCAACAACTCCTTCCATGAGAAACTGTCAAAAGACTGAGTCTATCCCTTGTCTATGGACTGAGTTGGAAAATTCCATGGGTTTTAGGATTGCGCAGATCACAACTGCGGCGTCACATATTGGGGACACAGATAAACTCCTATCTGTCTTTGATCTTTTCAATTGAATAATAGTATGCAGTATTCAGATTTTCAATGTCTGTTCTCTTATTTATTGAATTTTTGTTCTGTTTGATGGATATCATCTCATGTAATAGACGCTTTTTTAATTTTTCTTGTTTGCTTAATATTTCCACTGAGCCTGGATCGAAATTAAAGGAGTGAAAGGAATCTTTTACATGTTCAGCTAAAGTAGTGTTATTTTCTTTCTTGTTCTTAAGTGGATTAAGTATATTCAGGGAGTCTCTCTTATGTTTCAAAGTAACTTACGTAGAAAATTTAGCAGATCAAATCAAGAGTAAATTCAACAAACTTAATATAAACATCGCATTCAAATCCGATAATTCAGTAAAGAAACTTATCACAAGAACTAAAAGTACCAATCCTAAAGAATTTATCAGTAATATAGTGTATAAAATAACTTGCAATGATTGCCAATCAACTTACATTGGACAAACTGGACGCTATTTGAAGGATAGGATTTCTGAACATAAGAGAGACTCCCTGAATATACTTAATTCACTTAAGAACAAGAAAGAAAATAACACTGCTTTAGCTGAACATGTGAAAGATTCCCTTCACTCCTTTAATTTCGATCCAGGCTCAGTGGAAATATTAAGCAAACAAAAAAATTTAAAAAAGCGTCTATTACATGAGATGATATCCATCAAACAGAACAAAAATTCAATAAATAAGAGAACAGACATTGAAAATCTGAATACTGCATACTATTATTTAATTGAAAAGATCAAAGACAGATAGGAGTTTATCTGTGTCCCCAATATGTGACGCCGCTGTTGTGATCTGCGCAATCCTAAAACCCATGGAATTTTCCAACTCAGTCTTTTGACAGTATCTCATGGAAGTAGTTGTTGACATTTCCAAAATTCAAATCCCTGACGACGAAATCAAACAAAGAGAAAAATGTGAGTCAAAAGTTAATTAAGTGCTTTTTCTATAGAATCATATCACCGAACTTGTTTCCTCACTTGAATACTGTATACTTGTTTGTTTGTTTTGAAGTGAATTGTAATTTATAATTTTGTGCATGAAGTTTATTACTGTAGTTCTCGGTTCTCCATTTCAGAGCCCTGAAGAAGACTTTGAAATAAAGTTGAAACTAGTTGGCCTTTTTTTCAGAAATTTGATTTTGTAATAACCCCGGACCTAAAACCTGTGAAAATCAATTGGAATTGTAATCACATAGGTCTCAACTCCATTAATATTATCTAAACTAATTAAATATGAATATAAAGAATTGAAAATTCAGGCACCTGCAGGATAGATCAATGAACAATAATCCGTGGTACAAAAATGTTTATTGCGACTTTTCAATTAGTTATCCATTACTTAATAAACAATTTTTTGTATAACGAACATTAACATTGCAAGTGCGATAATTGTTAAACTATTAATCTGAGAATTTTTACTTTCGAAGAGCTATTCATCAGAGGACTTGGAATAGATTTTCGTTGGAAAATTTGAAAAATTGTTAAATTTTGGTTTGTTATTAACAATTTACCTAAGGAAAAACTTGGAAGCTTCAATTATGTTTTCAAAAGCAAATTTTGAATTATCTCATAAACAACGCATTGGTTTAAAACAATTCGTCAAACCATAGGAGATAAGAATTAATTAATTAATAACGGATCAAAAGTAATATTATAATTTGAAGGTTTACAATTCTTCACTTAATTTAGTTAAGTGAAAAATTATAAACAGAACAGTGTTTAGAACTAAGCAAAAATTAATCATTTTTACAATTTTCCAATAGGAATCTATTCAAAGACCATTGAAGAATAGCTCCACGAACGGAAAAAAATTCAGATTAATGGTTGAACAATTATCGCACTTGCAATGTTAATGTTCGTGCTATAAAAAATTCTTAATTAACTAATGGATAATTAATTGAAAAATCGTGATAAACATTTCTATACCACGTATTACAGTTCATTGATCTAACCTGCAGGTGCCTGAATTTTTTCAATTTTTTATTTTCATATTTAGTAAGTTTAAATAATATTTATTCGTCAAAGGTACGAAGGGGGTGACGCTTGCGCAAGCTGGAGTTCCCGTTTTCGGGCGTATTTTCAACCCTCTAGGAAAATTATAAATATTATTCCTACAATTCCGGTAGTTGGGACTTTTTTCTAGGAAACTCGATAACTCTGAAACCGCTAGGTGGATTCCACCCATTAACGATCTTGTCCGAGATATTTACGCTCCAAACCTACCCTGCAAATTTCAATCCTCTAACTCCTTCCGTTGGAGAGTTATCGTACTAACGGCCGGCCGGCCGGACAGATATGAATTTAACCTCGGACTTCAGTAGTTCCTATCAGAATATCTGGGATTTTGAACACTTTTAAGAGCCGATTTTTGAGGAAGATTTTCGGGCGTGCACCTTCAACATTTTCATTCTTGAAGTATATTTTTCCTAGTGAGTTTGAAACTTTGGTAATCAAGTTCAAATGGCTGATTCAACAATTTTGTAGGAAACCGTTAATAACCCAAAAACTACTGAACATTGATATAGGCTTTTTCCGATAAAGTCGAGTAGAAATTGGCTCCTCTTTTCTGTAGAGTCGATCTCAGATTTGATTGCCGATTTACTATCAGATGTAGTTTTACGTTCTAACATCCACTTTAGAAAACTTACAGAATTTCAGAAGATATTTATTTTTGAATGTTATTACGTGAAATCTGATATATTTATAATGGGTTTGATATATAACATAGAGAATATATTCACCGTAGTATACAGACGTGTGTAGTTGTGCTCTTTCTGATACGGTTAATCACCAGTTTTGCTGTTGAAGCAAATGCAAAGTGAGTGCAGATACTGCTCAATATATTCATTCATAGCCAACAAAAACATATGACAGAAATCAGATTGTGAGAAGTCTCTCATTGACGCTCTAAAATCGGACAGCATTGTTATGGGAATTACGGATGCCATTATCAACTCGATTACCAGAAAACTAGCCGAGAAATTCAGTTGCTATGATGCTTAAATTGCATTTTTAGGAGACGAGATTCAACTGTTGAAATCTAATGACGGTATTCAATCGAACAATTCTTCGGAAAACACCCCGAAAAAACTCGAACTAAAGATGGATTCCCTGGAACAGCATGCAAAAAGGAATAACATTCGAATTATCGGCTTCAGAGAATCCGATAACGAAAACATCATGTTCAGGTCAAGGAACTCTTTACGAATAAATTAACCTATACAAGAAGAAATTGTTGCTGCATACAGGGTCGGCAGAAATTATATTGGTCGTTCTCGACACTTTGTGGTTGCACTCAATGAACTTAGTTCAAAAAATACGACCTATCGAAATAAAAAACCGCTGAAGGGGACCGGTATTGTATTAAAAGAAGATCTAACAGTGGAAAGGCTGAAATTTGTCAAAGAAGCATATGAAAAATATGATCTCAAAAATGTATGGTCATTCAATTTTGTATGAATATAATTCGCAATTGTATCAAACTTCAGTCAATCCGACAAATAAATGTCATAAATTACTAATAAAAATTTGTTCAAGCACTGACGAAGTGAAGTCAGGAGGAAACCTATCCTGAAAGTCGATATCTCTTTCCATTCTCAAGATATCGTGGTAACTTTAGGACGGCCGGCCGGACAGAATTAAATTTGACCTCGAATTCTTCATCAGGGTGTCGAACCTAATCGTTTGAGACCATTTTCTGCAAAAAATCGCTTTAATGATCTTCCAAACTATCACACCAAGTGAGTCAGAACTCAATATCAACTATCACAATTTTTTTTAGTCCAGGAAACGTCTGCAATATATACCGTCCAAAGCCCAGACCCTTGCGTATAACCCTCACCACAACCCCCAAGGAAACCCGATATATTCAAGCCTCGTTCTCATCCAAACAAACATCCCATTAGAATTTAGATTAAACCCCATGACGAACCCTCACGTCTAACCCCTTCTCTCTGTTCGCAGGAGGCGTACAGGCGGTGGGTATGCAGTGCCGTTATGCCTCACTTCACGCGTGCGGGCCGCCGTGTGCGACCCTGTCTCAGCATCTGCGAAGACGTCGAGAGACAGTGTCCGTTCATGCTACCCGGTGACATAACTATGATCCCAGGGGAGACAACCACTCATCCTACCCCTCAGTACGCCGGGGAGCCTACGTTTTTATGCCTGGGTAAGTATTTTTTATGTGTTTCATTTTTTACAAGCTTTTACCTGGGAGGCCGCTAGCGTGCTTATCGTCTTCATATTTTCGGGTTAACTCTATAGGGAGTCAATTTAGTGGTAATATAGCATTCTTTCATCACTGTTGAGAAGTGATTAATACTGGACTGGAATAAGGACCATGAATTGGAGTTAAACGTTTTGAAGAATAAGTACAGAGAGTTTAATGCTTTTAGGTAAAGCTTACCACCCACTAGCAGAAATCATAGTTCAAAGCAATCCATAGAGTGTGATAGTTGAATAGCTACATACCTCGTTTTGATTCTTATTTGGGATCATCAGTGAATCATAATTGAACGCCGATGAAAAAACACTACGAATAAACCGGTTTATCAAAATCCAGCAATCACCTCTGAGTATAAAGTAGACAGAAATGACACCTGGCGTTCAATCAACCAAGCTCGTCGTTGCGGCTAGTCAAAACTATGTAAGTACAAGTACAAAGAGTTTATTGCTTTTAGATAAAGTTTACCACTAGTATATTGAGAGATAAACGGACTACCAGAGATCATAGTTCAAAGCAATCCACAAAGTGTGATTTCATCAAAGTTGAATATATAATCAAAATAGTGACATATGTAGGCATTCTTCCCAGTTCAGAATATTCATCAACTCCTCTCCTCCTTATTATGTCCTATACTACAGGAAGGACTTGAATTGGAAGTAATTGTCCGTTAATGACTCCGTCCCACACATTAATAGAGAATCTTTGTTGAAAATCTCTTCTTTTAAAAGCGTGAGGATTTTCTAGTGACCATACATGTTCATTGAGACAGTAATTCATGCTATCCTGAGTGAAAGTAGCTTTGGCCGAACGAAGCTCCTCTCCGAAGAAACTTTCATTTTGTTCATGCCACTGAAGAAGCTATTGTCTGTAATTTTGAAATCTTCGGCTTAAAATGGTCTCAAACGATTTGGTTCGACTCACTGATCAAGAATCCTTGGTCAAAATTAATTCTGTCCGGCCGGCCTTCCGTCCGGCCGTTGACACGATAACTCGAACGGAATGAGCTAGACAGTTGAAATTTTCAGAGTAGGTTTAGGAGATGAATATCTCAGCTAAGTTCGTTACTGGGCAAATACGGCCAGGTGGTTTCGGAGTAAGAGAAAACAAATTTTTATATTACAAATTTTATATTCAATTTTTTTTAAGATGCATCATAAGAATCCACTGATATCATTCTCAACTCTAACAAACTAATACTTTCGGAGATATGATTTTTCAAAATTTCAATAATTATACTCAATTCTATATGATTTCATAGAATACTCTAATTATAATTTCCTGATGTATATAAATCCAACATGAGATGAGTTATAGACCTTCGTTTTGAATTTAATTACGAAAATTCTTGAGAATTGACGCACAGAAGCCAAATTGAAAAAGTGGGAAAGCCCTGTGGACAGGAGCTTTGGCGCTCTTGTTCAAACCTTGACAAATCATAACTCTGAAAGTATTGGTTTCTCCGAGTGGGTAATGATAATCAAATCTTATTTGATTTATTTCATTTTATGATGTGGCTCTTTTATAAGATTCCATTGATATCATTCCCAACTCTGAGAAACCAATACTTTCGGAGATATAATTTGTCAAAGTTTGAACAAGAGCGCCAAAGCTCCTGTCAACAGGGCTTGAACCAATTTTTCTTTTGCCCGCAGAGATCGTTGGTGCATCGACAGTGAACACCTTCAAAAATAAATATGACGACTATTTGAAACGAACCATTGTGCCGCCGGTTTTGTGATTCACTCGTGTTTATATCTTGCTTCTATTGCTGTTGTTCTGTCTTCCTTTCTTTGTTATCTCTGCTGTATTTTCACTTTGTTTTCTATACTGTCAACTAATTACCTAATTGATATTTTTAAATTTTAGAGCTAGTTATAGGCTTTGCCTCAGCTCCAAACTGTCCTACAATAATAATAATAAATCTATCGCCAGGTGACAGTCTACTCACTTATTCATTTCTAGGCTGCTGTAATTTATTAAATTAAATTGGTCGCATACAGAAACTTCAAAGTTCAATAAGTGGGAAATGAAGCCTCACCGGCAACAAATTTCTTTTACGTTTTATCATGAATATCTGTCTGTATACGTCCTTTAATTTTTTGCGTTGAATTTCGAATCACCCTGTATATTTGGGCTATCTTGGATACATTTCTAAATAATGGCTAGAAGCTAGGGTAGTTTTCGTACCCAAAATGGGACGTGAAGGCTCCCAAATGGACCCGTACGTCTTACCTCCTTTCTCCTAAAACCCATGGGGCAAATAATAGATAGTCAGATGAGAGGGAGTATAAAGCATTATCACAAACAATTTGCCTACAAATCAGGTATATCAAGGTTAGGAGATGACTTTCTCTTTAAAAGACATCCTACTTGCTATGTTTGGTGATATTGGGGGTGCTTTTGACAACACCCTGTACACCTCCATATCCAATGCTGCCAAGCGCAAAGGGGGACATCCACTGTTGAGTAGATATCGGCAATACTAAAAGGGCACGCCGTCACGTCTTACCAGGCAGATATAGAAGTGACCAGGCTGACGTGTATGGGTTGCCCGCAAGAGGGAGTCCTATCACCACTGCTGTGGTGCCTGGTCATGGATGTGCTTCTGAAAAGGCTTATGACGGGCGGCTTCAATGCCCAAGCATACGCTGATGTCATGGTGATAAATGTTAGTGGCAAGCATGAAGACATACTGAGTAACCGAATGCAAGCTGCCCTCAGTATCATAGAGAAGAGGTGTGAGGAAAAAGAGCTTAGGGTAAATCTCTCTAAGACCACCTCGATTCCTATCACTAGAAGGAAGAATCTGAATCTCAAAGCTCCGGTCTTAAATGGCCAGACTCTGAACTTCTTCAGTGAGTGCAAATATCTAGGCGTAATACCAGATAGTAAACTCAACATGAGAAAACAAAACTGGAGACAAAATTCTTTCCAAAGCCACAGCGGCTATATGGGTCTGCGAAAGGTTATTTTAGAAGATATGAGGGCCGACACCAGAAATGGCAATATGATTATACCCACCAGTAGTATGCCCCATTGTCACCTACGCATTCTTAGCAATTTGGACAAAAACTGATGAATCCTCCACATGCAGTCGGTTGCAGAAACTACAACGGCTTGCCTATATTGTGTGTTTTGCTTGCCACAGGAGCTAGCTATGCTACTCCCACAGCAGCACTTGAGGTCATACTTAATCTGCCTCCCTTGCACTTATATGTATGGAAATGTAGTGTGCTGATATGTAATAAAAATTTGTATTGGGAAACTCCTACCTAGTAACTGGAACTGAACATATGACATATGAGGTTACTGGAGCAACTGGACTCAAACCTCTTGGTTAAGCCCTCAGATGTAATGCCAACTATAATCTGCTATTTCGAAAACCCTTTGCAAACGGTCATAAGAGACCGTCTGAATCCGGTGGACCTCTTTAATCCATTGGACAGAAAGTCATCCATTTGGTACACGGATGGATCAAAATCAGATGAGAGTGCAGATATTAGGAAAAATGGTCTGAAACTGTGGATCTCTGTGCCCTGGGACATGGGCCTTTCTATCTTTCAGGTAGATACATTAGATTTGTGCTCATGAGTGACCGAAAAGGAACTTCAAGGGTGCGCACATCTATATTATAACGGACAGCCTGGCCACAATAAAAGTTTTTTTTTAAGAGCTGGAGTGTTTCCCTAGGAAGTGTTGGACTTACAATACAGTGACTACCAACCAAACTCCACCTCCTCACGCACCTCCTCCACATAGTGATTCTTTGCATCTCTGCAGAGCGGGGTATTTCCTCTTTCCACTTCTAGTTCCGTTTCATGGCCTGCTTGTTCGTATCCTCTATCACTTTCTTCTCCATTATGGCCACCAGAATCCTGAAACCAACTTTCCATTTGCTCTCATTGTCAACCATCTCTTCTAGAATTCCTTGACAAGTTAATTTATCCATGAAGAGGCTCCTTAGCCCCTTAGCTTCGCATTCCAGTACCATGTGCCCGATTGTATCTCTCGAATTGCACGTTCGGCAATTCTGTTGATAGGTATTTCCAATTAATTCCCTGTAGACTTCGAAAGAGCCATGTCTAAAAGCAATAACGTGACTCTTCTATGGATGCCAGATCACTGTGGTATTGAAGGAAATGAGAAACCCGATGGAAATGCGAAAAGGGCCATCAGAGAAACTCCTGCTGGACCAGAATATTTCTGTGGGATTGGAAAAGACCACTGCAGGGCAGTGGTCCAATAAGAGGCAAATAACAGAGTAGCCCTTTGGAGAAATACTCCAAGACTTGCACAGGCCAAAGGATTCGTTGATTTCTCACCATCCTATATCAAGAGGTTTAAGCAGCTGCCACGACCTGAGTTTCGGTTTATGGTGGAACTGATGACAGGAGACTGTCGGTAGAAATACCAATTGTACCGCATGGGCAAGTCAGCAGACGAATCATGCAGGCTATATGGATCTGAAAAGGAAATAACTTAACACTTAGTTTGCAAATGCCCAGAGCTAGCAAGCCTAAGAAATTTACATATGGTTGAGCCAGTTCTAAAATCTCACGACTTGATAGCTAATACTCTTAAGGATTCATCAGGTATGTCGGAGATGTAGTGTGTCACATAGTTTGTGCGACTATAGGGAGGCGGCAATCGGTGGCGGCATATTGAGAAATGCCATAATTCGTTAAATATTCAGTGTTCCACGATGAGCTCCGGATATGCTGTCGAGAATTGCTCAAATACGAAGATGTAGTATGTCCCATAATTTGTGCGGCCGTAGGGAGGCGGCATATCGAAAAATGCCATCACTCGGAAAATATTGGGTGTTCCACGATGAGCTTTGGATATATTGTCGAAAATGGCATAAATACAAAGATGTTGTTTTTCCCATAGTTTGTGTCGCCATAGGGAGGCGGTAATGGGGGGTGGCATATCGAAAAACGATGAGCTCCCATATCCAGTGCTCAACGAGGAACACTCAATATTTTCCGAGTTTTGGTATTTTTCGTTATGCTGCCCCAAACTGCTGCCTTCCTACGGCCGCACAAACTATGGTACATACTACATATCTGTATTTACGCCATTCTAGACAACATATCCAAAGATCATCGTGGAACACTCAATATTTAATGAATTATAGCTTTTTTCCAATACGCTGTCCCCAATTACCGCCCCCTACGGCCGCAGAAACTATATAATAATAATAATAATAATAATAATAATAATGACTTTATTCCAACTAAATTAAGTAATACAGAAGATATTACAAGACAAAGAGAAAAAAAAGATAAATCACAGGGCGGAGTTCAGATTGTGATAGTCACTCTCTGCTCTACCACTCAAACCCTGGTGAAGTGACACATGTGAAATTATATACATCACGAGAAATTAACACATGAAGAAAAAAAAAAATAATAAAAGTGGAGTGAGAAAAAAAAAGGTACAAAATAATATATATTCTTGAAGAGAAAAAAAAAATACAAAAAAAAACATATTTATTTCGAGTGCTACATTGGATCCAAAGGAAATAAAACAGAAACCTGTTACCGACGTGACTGGCATTGATCAAGAAAAATAGAATCCTTCACCTTCCTCCTGAATGAATCAACAGAAAGACTATATAGGCCGCTAGCGATATGTCCGTTATAATGCTTATAGATCGAGAAGCTGAATGACCGTTCAAAACTAGCAGTATGGTGTTTAGGTGGAGATATGAGTCCTCTCCTACGAATATTGAGGTTGCGAACATCGGATCTGAAGGTGATTTTTCTATATAGATATGCTGGTTTACGAGATATTATCAAACGGTGATAAAAAACCAAAGCAGTCAACGAAAACCTATTTCGCATATTCAACCACTTTAAATCAACCAACTTATGTGATACATGCTCAAATTTACGAATTCCAAATATAAATCTCATGCAAGAATTTTGTACCTTCTGTATAGAGTTGAGAGTATTCTGGTCCAAACATGAGAAAAATACCTGTGAGCAGTATGAGAAATTAGAGAGAACCAGGCTGTCACAAAGTGATCTTTTAAGATCCACTGGAAGTACAAAGCGATGAGGATACAACGATCTTAAGGCATATAGTGATCTTCTCATGCACTCTGATAAATGGGATCTGTAACGGAAAGTATTATCCATTATTAAGCCCAGATTGCGTACAAACTTGACCACTGGAATTTCCTCAGTACCCACAAACAGCCTTGTATTCGACTCCATCCTGTCACACACTGACTGATTGCCAAAAAATATGACCTTCGACTTACCCGGATTTATGGAGAGATCTATGAGTATAAACGATATACAACAAAGGACCCAGAAGAGAGCCCTGTGGCACCCCCATATTCAAGAACAATGGATCCGACAGTAAATGGTTGATTTTGACTCGTTGTGTTCTTGAGGATAGGTAGCTTCCTAGAAGTGACACGGCACTGTCAGAGAAACCCACGAACGACAAAACAGACAACAACAGCTCATGTGATATAGAGTCGAAAGCCTTGCTGTAATCAAGTAACACAAGTACTGTTATGAGCCCATTATCCGAGGCAGCCAAGATGTCATCTGTTATTTTCAGAAGAGCAGTGGTGCAGCTGTGACCCCTTCGAAAACCTGACTGGGATTCTGGGAGTATTTCAAACCTGTCAAGATGTTCCACCATCTGATTGTACAGAAACTTCTCAAAAATCTTAGACATCGCTGGCAAGATACTAATAGGACGTAAGTCGCTAAGCTGCTCGATCTTCTTTTTCTTAGGAATCGGTAAAACAAGGGCACTCTTCCAAGCAGCAGGATAATAACTATTCAAGATACAACAGTTGATTATGTGGACAAGGTATTTCAGCACGAAAGGGCAACAAAGCTTCACCATAGATATATTCAAGTCATCAAAACCGGTGGCATCTGATTTGACGTCATCCAAACATGTTGCCAACACCTGTTCACTCACGAGTGAGAAAGATCTGGCTTCATCGAACTCACAAAAAGTGTTTGCGGAATAAAAATTTTGAAATTCACGGGACATTGTTTGATTTCTGGGTATGGCATTGATGAAGAACTCGTTCAACTCGTTGGGGTCAGAAAATTCATGAGGAATCTCGACTTTTTGTTTACGACCTATATTTACATACCTTAGTTGCTTCCATAATTCTTTTTTGTTACTACTTTGAAAGATACCGGAAAAATAGCTTTTCTTAGAAGAAAGTATCATAGATGTTGTCGTGTTACGGAGAACCTTATATGTATTCCAGTCCAATTCATTTTTTGTCTTTCTGTACCTTGCCTTAGCTTTATCTCTTGACCGCATTGACCTCATGATTTCAGCGGACAACCAAGGGGCCGGAGGTTTGGTTATACGACGTGTTACGATCGGAGCATGTTTGTCAAATAAATCTATGAGGAGTTGATTAAAATAGTTCACCTTGTCATCGATATTAACCTTCCTCAGGAGTTCATGTAGTGGGGACTGTTGCAGGTCATACTGAAAGAGATCTATCGAAAAATTTCTATAATCCCTAAAAGACACATACTTGGGGCTGCGATTGCAACCAGGTAACGTGATAGAAAATTTTACCAAGTCATGGTCACTAAAGTGACAATCGACAACCTCCACACCACTAACAATCTCGGACACATTTGTAACGACATGGTCCAACAGGGCCAAATTACGAGTTGGCTGACTCACAAGTTGATTTAGACTGAAACTGTTCAATGTGTTCATATATGAGATGGACTCCGAGCTATCACTTTTCATCAAATCAACGTTCATGTCTCCCACAATGATAACTCTATCGGAAATCGAAACAGAGAACAACATCAGATCTTCTATATCATCCAAAAGGATTTTCAGGTTAATGCAGTTATCAATTTTAGGAGGTTTATAAATCACACAGATACAAATCTTTATTTTGTCTACAGTAACCAGTATGGAAGTATTCTCCAACCGCAAGTTCAAATTTAAAACTTCAAAAGCAATTCCATCCCGCAGGTAAATTGCCGTACCCCCTCCCCTAGTTGGTCTATCACCCCTTATGAGCCTATAACCTTGAATAGCAACATACTCCTCCGGGTCGTTACTCAGCCACGTTTCGGTAAGCCCAAATAAATCAAAATCACTAGAATTAAGAGTATCGCGAAAATCAAGAAACTTAGCTGTCAAAGATCTAATATTTAAAAGAGCACATCTTAAATCACTCATTTCCAGCAGCACTCGAGATAAAACCAGAATAATTGAAACTTATATAAATCAAAATAGAATTGAAAGAAAAAAAAACAGAAAGAAATCACAAATAAATACAAATATATACCCTTTATGCGATCAATAAAGTATTGAAACTATTTAAAGCCAATAAAAAAGCGAGAGAACTAAAGTTTATCCTTTCTCACCACTGAATAAATCGCCCCCAACTAGTTCAAGTCTTCTGAGCTCCGAATTTGTTTCTTAATATCACCCTGTCGAACGAAAATTCTCCCTCCGGATGTCCAAACATTTCTATGACCATAACTCAGTTTGCAGGCATTGTAGAGATCATAGTTCATCTTTGTGAGATCTTCAGTTATCATGATGTTGGTTCCTTTGAGTTTAGATTTATTCTTGTAAATAATATCCCGACCGGCCGAAGTTGAAAAAGTTACCAGTACAGGTTTCCTCGCCGACTTCGCACCTCCTTTATTCAGTCTGTAGCATTGATCAATCCGAAATTCTGAACTGCCCACTTTCAGTTTTTCAGCGAAGCATTTTTCAAGAGAGGTTTTGAGATCATCTTTTCCATTACCTGGAAATTCGGGAAATCCTATAAGGCGCAGCGACATCGATTTCAGATTCTGTTCCAATCCATTAATACGTCCTTTGAGATCTGTGTTTTCATTTCTCAGTTCAGTGACCTCGGCCTCCAGTTCTGTTGTTTTGGTATATAAACATTCAATCTTCATGTTTAGTTTTTCAATTACCTTATTCGCAACACATTCAGCGATATTTGATAAGAAATTTTCATCTGATAACGACTCCTTTATGATATGGCGAACATCCGACTGTTGTTGGGAAGTTAATACCATTTTGTATTGGGAATTGAGAATATTCTACCAGCAGAAATTTGATTTAATATCGTCAAAGAAACCCACTTAACGGTACAATCAAAAGGCTATCCGGAGATAATAAATTCAGCTGACAAATCGGAAAAAATATCACTTCAAAGAGACCGGGGGAAATAGACGTCTATCTCGGTCTGTACATCACATGCGAATGTATGACATACTAAATCTCATTGTTAACGCCCTTTTGAAGAACTATTCCAAAGTTCATCTTGGAACACTTCGTATTTACCGAATTATGGAATTTTTCGTTTTACCGCCACCATCCACCGCCCCCTGGAGGCTACACAAACTATTTGACATTGTATTTCCATTCTTCATGCATTCATGAAGAACACTCTCAAATTCATAATTATTCATCAAGAACCAATTGTAGAAACACGTTTGCCACTTTGATTGAGGTATCTCCCAAACATCGGCACCAACCGCTTCTTCATATGTCGAAAAACGTTTACCTCTTAGTTTATTTTTCACGTAGGCGAATAAAAAGAAGTCATTCGGTGCCAATTCAGGACTATACGGTGGATGACTCATCACATCGACGTTTTGTGTGCTCGAAAATGCAGTTGTTTGAGACGATGTGTGAGAGCTTGCATTGTCGTGGTGAAGAGTGATTATTGGAAGAAAACTGGCAAAGAAATGGTTGTTTACCACTCAAGGTAGAAACAGACTGATCCCACGTACGCAACGTATGCGACGCAACGTGGGAGAGCTTGACGTTGTCATTTGTCAGTGTAGGTACTATGTTTTCTTATTATAAGAGTGAATTTGAGGACGATATGTTAAGTTTGTTGTTTTCACATGAATATGTCCGTCGTATGCAACGCATATTGACATCAGTCGTTGTGGCCATTTCTCAGGTGCATTAAAGTGCATTGTTTTCTGATTCTGAGAGTGAATTTGAGGACGATATATTATTTTTATTATTTATTTTTACTTCGATATGTCCATGCCACATGAACGAAAAGAAGAATTGAGAAGAGAAGATATTGGATACACACACGGTAAAAATAAGGAAATATATTAATTAATTCAGTATTAAACGTACCTACATTGTGGATAAATATAAATACTTACAACACCTACCCAATTCATACAGTACAAATATGTTAAAGGAAAATATAGTAGCAGGTAGGCACTTGCAGGTTTGCCATGTTGTTTTACTATATCTTTCCGTGCTGCATTGCGTAATGTTGCGTCACGATATTCAGTCCATTTAATATTATCAATGACATATCGTCTAACATCAATGAATTGTTCATCTCCCATTTTTGGCGATCTTGTTCAAAATTCAAACTGACGCATTGCGAATGTAAGTTTCTACAGAAACACAATAGCAATCCCTATCAAATTCGATCCAATTCAAATATGGTTATTAGTTGTAGAATGCCAACGCGAAAATTCTTGCAAAATTTGATGAGGATCGTAGCACTAGAAACTTTTAAAAAAATTAAGAGTGTTCAACACAGGAGAATGGACAATAGAACATACACGCAAAAGCTCCTGACTTCACGAAAAAAAAATTGGTTCAAGCACTGACGTGAAGTCAGAAGCTTTTGCGCGTATGTTCTCTTATCCATTCTCCTTTATTGGACACTCTTAATCGAATTTATCATGGTGAATTCTATTGTCTGTTCTCCTGTATTGGACACTCCGAATTTACCATGGTAAATTAGATGAAGAGTCTTCAGTACAGGAGAACAGACAATAGAATTCACCATGGTAAATTCGATTAGGAGTGTCCAATACCGGAGAATGGACAATAGAACACACGCGCAAAAGCTCCTGACTTCAAGTCAGTGCTTGAACCAATTTTTTTTTGTGAAGGGAGCTTTTGCGTGTATGTTCTATTGTCCATTCTCCTGTATTGGGCACTCTTGATCGAATTTACCATGATGAATTCTATTCAGCCAATAGAATTTACCATGGTAAATTCGATTAAGAGTGTCCAATAAAGGAGAATGGACAAGAGAACATACGCGCAAAAGCTTCTGACTTCACGTCCGTGCTGGAACCAATTTTTTTTTTCAAATATTTTTTAAAAAGTTTCTAGTGCTACGATCCTCACGAAATTTTGCAAGAATTTTCGCGTTGGCATTCTACAACTAATAACCATAATTTAATTGGATCGAATTTGATAGGGATTGCTAGTGTGTTTCTGTAGAAACTCACATTCGCAATGGGTCAGTTTGAATTTTGAACAAGAGCGCCAAAAATGGGAGATGAACAATTCATTGATGTTAGACGATATGTCATTGATAATATTAAATGCACTGAATATCGTGACGCAACATTACGCAATGCAGCAAGGGAAGATATAGTAAAACAATATGGCAAACCTGCCAAGTACCTACCTGCTACTATATTTTCCTTCAACATATTTGTACTGTATGAATTGGGTAGGTGTTGTAAGTATTTATATTTATCCACTATGTATAGGTACGTTTAATACTGAATTAATTAATATGTTTCCTTATCTATACCGTGTGTGTATCCAATATCTTCTCTTCTCAATTCTTCTTTTTGTTCATGTGGCATGGACATATCGAAGTCAAATAAATAACAAACATAATATATCGTCCTCATATTCACTCTCAGAATCAGAAAACAATGCACTATAATGCACCTGTAAATGGCCACAACGACTGATGTCAATATGCGTTGCATACCACGGACATATTCATGTAAAACCAACAAACTTAACATATCGTCCTCAAATTCACTCTTATAATCAGAAAACATAGTACCTACACTGACAAATGACAACGTCAAGCTCTTCCACGTTGCGTCGCATACGTTGCGTACGTGGGATCAGTCTGTTTCTACCTTGAGTGGTAAACAACCATTCCTTTGCCAGTTTTCTTCCAATAATCACTCTTCACCACGACAATGCGAGCTCTCACAAATCGTCTCAAACAACTGCCTTTTTGAGCACTCAAAACGTCGATGTGATGAGTCATCCACCGTATAGTCCTGACTTGGCACCGAATGACTTCTTTTTGTTCTGACTTCACGTCAGTGCTTGCTGAGCATTTCTTTAGACCAATCAGCTCGAGCCTTCTTTGAATAATTCACATATTGTGTGGAATCCAACGCGGACAAATTTTTTTGACAGTCAAATGTTCATGCAATATTTATTTATTTATTTATTTTATTTCTATACAACAAGCATAAACCCAAAGACAACATAGAAAAATTTAATCTAATAGATAACTACACCTGAATATACCTATGTAAACAAATCTATATACTATATTTAACACAGCAAAGATGAATATTGTATTTCACAGTGAAACCTAAAGAAAAACAAAACTGAAAATCAACTCTAGAGCGAAGAAATAAACTACACAACTTATTCCCATAACGATTATCGAGCTATACACAAACACATGTTTTATTGTGGGCAATTTTTTTTTAAAACATTCAGTGAATTATGGAAATAGTCAATGATCGACGAGTTGCATGCATCCCAGATCCTAAATAGCGGCGCCAGTCTCATGGTATTGGTGCGAGCGTTTGCAAGATAAACCACCGTATTCACAAAGCATTCAATCTCCGTTAAGTCCTAACTGACAACTGAGGTCCTCGGTTAAGGATAAATAAGAATCGCAACCTCAGTTTAAGTGAAAATTAACGTGAAACAGGCCTGTTTCAGCACCGTTACATACGTTAGTTGAGGTTGCGATTTTTATTCATCCTTAACTGAGGACCTCAGTTAGGACTTAACGGAGTTAACATTTTACATGACAAGACTGTCGGGAAATTTTAAGCCGGCTCTCATTTTTGGTGCCACGTAGTGCTACATATACCGCCGTATTCACAAAGCATTCACGAAGCATTGAATCTCCGTTAAGTCCTAACTTAACTGAGGTCCTCAGTTAAGGATAAATATGAATCGCAAACCTCAGTTGAAAGTTCTAACGGTGGTGAAACAGGCCTGTTTCACGTTAATTTTCACGTTACCTGAGGTTGCGATTCAAATTTATCCATAACTGAGGACCTCAGTTAGGACTTAACGGAGATTCAATGATTTGTGAATACGGCCGATTGAATGCTTTGTGAATTGTGATAAGTACTACGTGGCACCAAAAATTGAGCCGGCTCAAAATTTCCCGACAGTCTATCTTGTCATGTGAAATTTATTACAGCACAATCAAAATGAAGTTATTTCGCCTTGTTTAAAACGAAGACACCCCATAACGTTTGAGAAGCTCAATGTGGGGAAAGCCCTGTGTGGGATAAATATTTTCTGTCTTCAAATAGAGATAGATACTTTAAAAATTTTCTTTGAATGTTCTCTAAGTTATCTTTATGCACATTATAAATCGGGGGCCAGATAATTGCAGCGTTTTCTAATCACGATCTTATTAAAGCATAATAAACGGATTTGAGTGCACTCAAGTTATGAAACTCTCGCGTGCATCTCACCAGAAACCCATACATTTTCGATGCTTGGCTGCAATTGATTGGATATGTTCAGAAGATGTCAACTTGCTGTCAAAGATGACTACTAGATCTCTTAAATTGTTTGGCCTTTTTAAGATTACGTTACCGATGTGATAGTCATGATGAATTAAATTTTTATTTTTAGATGTGTTAGTCATAACTTGACATTTATCAATGTTTAAATCAAGACAGTTGCTCACACACTACCCAAGCAACCTCTGCAAATTAAGCTGAAGTCTATCGCAGTCATCTGTAGATTCTACTTTAATCCAACCCTTAAAATCATCCCAATACAGCAAAAAAGCAATATCCAGACTCTCTCCGATGTCATTAATGAACATGTTGAAAAACAGAGGTGGGACTTCGGAAGTGACCGAGCAAGTGTCCGACCTGTGACCACGCGATTCAACATATTGTCTTCTATAATGCAAGTATGACCTGAATAATTCAACATACGAGTTGTCAAAACCAAATTGATAAAGTTTATTCAGAAAAATCGCTTGGTCTAGCCGGTGAAATGCCTTAGAAAAGTCCGTGCACATGCACAACATCGATCTGTCCCTGATTGTCTATGGCCTCAGCAAGATCCTGCGTAATCACTATCAAATTGGAGACAGTAGAACGATTCTTTCTAAAACCATGCTGATTTGATGCTGATCAGAGACCAAAGGACATATGACATCATACAGGGCCATCTCAAAAACTTTTGCAATATTATTCATTATGGAGATTGGTCTTTAGTTCGTCATATCAGTCCTTTGGTCCTTTTTGAAAACTGGACAAACTCTTTACATTTTCCTAACTGCAGGAAAGGTTTCGTTTTCCAATCATGAATTAAATAAAAGTAATAGAGGTTCAAAAAGTACATGATAACAGTCCCGAATAAAAAAGCGGGTATTTGATCGGGCCCCGAGGGTATTTTGGGTTTTATCTTTTTAAGCGCAATTTCAATATCCCTTTCCGTCATCCTATTCATATTGATATTAATATTATTGAATGGAGTGTCACGTGTATTAGAAACCAATCGTGATGAGTCTGGAACTGAAAATGACTGCTGAAAAAAGTGAGAAAAGGCTTCTAGAATCTCATCTGGACCGTTAAGATCTTTCCCAATATAAATCATGTTTTTAGGTATTGCAGTTGACTCTTTTTTGCTATTTACGAACGTCCAAAACCGTTTAGGGTTGGAGACAATTCGATTTTCAGAAGTAGAAATGAAATCTCTATGTGACCTTTCAATGTCCTTCTTGCGCGTATGTTCTGGGAAACATCGCGTTATCATTTTGCCCAAATGTCTGTAACCTTCGAATTTTTTGACGAAAATGGTATCAAACGATTAAGTTCGACTCCACAATGAAGAATTCGATGTCAAATTTGTTTCTGTCCGGCCGTTGCCACGATAACTTGAGAACGAAGAGAGCTAGCGACTTGAAATTTTCAGGGTGGGTGGCGCATCCCAATACAACGGAAAAATTCGTTAATGGGCATAATCGGCCCAGTGGTTTCCGAGTAATAATTTTGTTTTCAACCAATATAAATCCGATCGAATTGAAACTTGGTGAGTAGTTGTAGAACATTTATAGAACCTTAGCACGTTTGTGAAATTTTGTGCGAATCGTATGGCTAGAAAATTATTAAAAATTATTAAAAAATATTTTTGTTTTCACGATAACTTGAGAACGGAAAGAGATAGCGGCTTCAAGTTTTCAGGTTAGAAGAACGCGACATTTCAGTTTGATTATGAGTATAATCGACCAAACGGTTTTAGAGTTATAGCCATCTGAAATTTTCTGAAATTAGGCGGTTTTTTGTTCCTCATTAACTAGAAAAATACTGAACCGATTGAATTCAAACATGGTTATTGGTTGTGGAATGCAAACGCAGAAATGTTTGCAAAATATGGTGAGGATAGCATTTGTAGAAAATTTTTAATAATTCATTGAAAATAAAAAAAAAATTCTATATATCAGTAACTAATCGTTTGAAATTGCTGAAATTTTGCAAGAGCCTTCATAACCTAACTCTACTGCCAAGTTTCAAGTTTTAATACGATCGGTTAAATATTGTCGGAGATTCGAGCATTCTTGTGTGAGTTCAGTAGATGGGTGACCTTTGCCTCGATAACTTTCGAACGAAAGGAGATAGGGACGTGCAATTTTCAGGGTAGGTTGCGTATCCGGAAGGGAGAGTTGAGTTCGATTTTTGGCATAATCGGTATAACGGTTTCCGAGTTATACCCACCTGGAATATTATTTCCTTGATAAATCAAAAAATAAATATTCGATCGAATTGAAGCTTGGTTAGTAGTAGAAAATCAACATAAAGACGTGTTTAAAATTTTGTAAGAACCGTACCCCTAGAAAATTCGAAAAAAATGACGAAAAAAAAAATTTTAAGAACCGTACCCCTAGAAAATTTCAAAAATATCACGAAAAAAAAATTGGTTCAAGCACTGACGTGAAGTCAGAAGCTTTTGCGCGTATGTTCTATTGTCCATTCTTCTGTATTGGACACCCTTAATCGAATTTACCATGGTAAATTATGTTGTCCATTCTCCTGTATTGGACACTTAATTCGAATTCACCATGGTAAATTCGAATTAAAAGTGTCCAATACAGGAGAATGGACAACATAATTTACCATGGTAAATTCGATTAAGGGTGTCCAATACAGAAGAATGGACAATAGAACATACGCGCAAAAGCTTCTGACTTCACGTCAGTGCTTGAACCAATTTTTTATCTTGGCTTGCGTTCTTTTGTTTGTCATGCAATCTATTTTTCTTCTTAGTGTCCCTAATGATTTGACGATTAAACCACGATGGATAGTTTGATGCTGATTTAGGTTTATGGTGGGGCACACATAAGTCGACTTCATATAGTTTAGAATAAAATAATCCACATGCAGTATCTTAGGACGTTTCACTTGATAAAAATGACTAGTTTAGTTCTAACATTTTATTATATAATAGATTTAGGTCTGCTCTCCTGAAATTATATTTATTTTGTCGTAGGTCATAGATTCGTTCTCACATATTGGTTTTTCAAGATTGAATAAGCTTATTGATAGTACCTTGCGATGTTGAACCTCATGAGTTAAAAGGTCAACCGCCTGCTTAACTTGGCAATTTAGACCCTCAAACAGCACCAGGTCCAAAACTCTGTTATTCTCATTACGAACGAGGTTGAGCTGCTCCAATGTTGTTAACTCTAAAAATGAATTCAGCATGTTAACACAGCCATCAGTAACGCCCGAGTCTAGATATGTAGTGTAAAAAGGAATACTGAAGTCTCCCAAAATACATAATTCTTTTCGGAACAAAAATCCGTTCACGCAACAACCTCAAAAACATTCCAATTCATCAGCAGTTACATCAGGAGGCGGAATGTACACAACTACAAAAAATACCGGAGAGAACTTAAAATATATCTTGACAATAAGGATGTCTATGTGCGGGAAAAGCTTAATCCTTTTATCTGAATGACATCTTTGTGACCTCATTTTTTTATCCACCGCCAGGACTCCTCCTCCCCTATTAACACCAGGATGTATCTATCACATCTATATGGAATATACTTTGGAGCCATAAATTCATTGTCAAATATCGAATCATTCAGCCAAGTCAAGGTGTCTTGAATTGAGTGTATGCTGGTCGCACTAATGCCTAAGGTTGTATAAATCTCACGATATATCACATGACGATCTTTTGATATCAGTTCGCGCACAGCATCAATGGTTTCCGGAACAACAACTTATTTTGGATGACCTTCACGAAATTCATCTTGGACCAACGATAAACACTGGTCCTTGATATAGCTTCATCGCCAAAGAATGAATCAAGGTCATGGATGCACTGTTGCTGAGTTAATCCACGTTGAAAGTTGTAAAAAATAATCGCACGAACATTTCGCGATTTAATTCCATTTTTTGGCCGAGACTTTATTTTTTCTTTTGACTATCATTTTCCCCCCATATTATTTTGTCGGGTTTAAAATTAACTTAATTCCATGCCATATCCACGAATTATTCAGCACTCAGGGACATTGTAATTTCAAGTACCAAAGGAATTGAAAAGATCCTAATCGAAGAACTTGGAGTTGAAAATTATCGACAATACTAGCTGACCCACGCAACTTCGCCTGCGCCAAATCAGTTATTGCGGTTGCAATTTCATTTCCAAATGCGAAAAATCTTTAAAAAACCTAGAACCCGATTGCAGCGCCTCCTACCGGGACAGTTGAATTTCCAAGTTATCCAGGGACCCACTCAAACACGTAATTCTAAAAAATTCCTAGAACCCGATTTCGGCGCCACCTAACGAGTTCAATTGCGAATACGAACTACCCACTCAAACGTATCTGGTTAAGAAAAGTGAGAAAAGGTGAGAAAGACAGGAGACCGGCTTCGTTCTCATCCCTACTCCGTGCTGTTTACTGGGACGTGACACCGGTATAGTCTGGCAAATGGGTGTTGATCCAGAAAAACGCGGAAATTTAAAAAAATCTAGCACTAAGTATATAACAGGAATAAACTGCCTTGATACTTTAATAAAAATAAATATTTTTTTATACAAAAATTTTAGCTTTGCCATAAGCTCAGGGAAATATTAATCGAAATAGAGTGAAAAACATTCACAAAAAATACGGCGACTTGGTTTTAATTAGCTCTTTCTCTGGGATAACTTACCAAGTAATAATTGTTCAGTTATCGAGCGGGATGAAAAATGATTAATTACTAAAATGACTATTTTAAAATAGGGGTTGGTGATAGAAAGGTGCAAATTTAGGGTTGTATGTATTTTGTAGTGCTACCTTATAAAAAAATAAAAACAAAAAATTTCGTCCAAAAATTATGAAAATTTGTTTAAGGGTGAACAACCCTTATCACTCAGGTATGAAAAATAGATGTTGGCCGATTCTCAGACCTACTCAATAAGCTCACAAAATTTCATGAGAATCGGCCAAGCCGTTTCGGAGGTGTACGGGAACGAACATTGTGACACGAGAATTTTATATATAAGATTTTCTATTTGTAACAGCGATCTGGGAACTCGTCAATCAATTCTTAAATATTCACATCCTCCTCCTACCCACAATATGTCGATTGAGCTGACATACTAAAGAACTTTTTAGTTTGTGATATTCGTTATTCGATCATTCCAAATTCGATGAAGGTGAGGGATAGATTAAGGGTGAAATTCGCGAGTTAGCTTGGAACAAGACGTTATCAAAAACACCTTAGGTCCAGTTGTTCTTTCAAGGTTTAAACCACTGGTTACCTGACCAAGTGTCAAATGCAACAATGGTTTTAGTAGGTTATGCGATGTTTAATGAAGAAGTAACCATGAGTTAGCTCGTCGATCCATGTCAATAGCTTGTATGCTAAACTGATTTCAAGAGTATATGAAGATATATATATATATATATATATATATTTAATTTCCTTTTCAAGCAATTGAAAAACTTTTAAAACCAATTTGTTTATTTGAAGTGACTTGTACAAAGTCTCATACAGAACTGACTCTCTCTAGATGTATCAGAAAATCGTGATTCTTAGATTATCAATTTTTGATGGCGCAGCATCTTCTCGTGAAAAGTACCACAACATGTTTTACATGAAAAGTGTGAGAAAACGAAAAGAAATGGGACTCTATCAGATCCTGTGTAGTTTCAAGTTATATTATTCAGAAGTCTTCAGTAACTTGATAATAAGATAACAACGATACAGTGTCACTCAGAAAGGCTGTTGCTCTCGCCGGAGTTCAAGGTTCGCGAAATCAGCGATTTCACGTAATTCCTCCCGATCTTGAGAGTTTTTGTTATCTTCTTCCATAGAGTACAAAAACGAAATCAGATACTTTTTCGGTATAGGAAAATTATTATTTCTGTTACCACACAAACGATCACTAAATTCACTGCACTAGAATACTGTGGTTGGATTCCAATCTTGAATGCCTTGAAGATCAGGGATATTTTCTCTAGGTAGTAGGCTAATATTTCTGCTTTCTCACCATTTTTGTTCTAATGGTACTAATTGTATGGCTGCATACTCTCCATATTTTTGGATTGGATGTATTCTCTTCATATGATTGGATATTACACAACTGGATCGAAGTTGGCTTACTAGGGTAATTCGATGACGGATTCTTCCTTCAGGACATTCTTCTGTTATTATTGGGTTTTGTGATGAAACAACTGATCCATCCTCTATTTGTATTGGATCCGCTCTTGTTGGGTGGTGAATTCAGGTGCAGTTTTAGGACATATATACCGGGGGCGGTATAACGAAAAATGCCATAACTCGGAAAATATTCAGTGTTCCACGATGAGCTTCAGATATGTGGTCAAGAATGGCGCAAGTACAAATATGTAGTACGTCCCATAGTTTGTGCGGCCCCAGGGGGCGGCAATCGGGGGCGGTATAACGAAAAATGCCATAACTCGGAAAATATTGAGTGTTCCACGATGAGCTTTGGATATGTGATCGAGAATGAGATAAATACAAAGATGTAGTATGCCCCATAGTTTATGCGGCCCCAGGGGGGCGGTGATCGGGGGCGGTATGTCGAAAAATGCCATAACTCGGAAATATTGAGTGTTCCACGATGAGCTTTGGATATGTGGTCAAGAATGGCGTAAGTGCAAAGATGTAGTATGTCCCATAGTTTGCGTGGCCCCAGGGGGGCGGCAATCGGGGGCGGTATGTCGAAAAATGCGATAACTCGGAAAATATTAAGTGTTCCACGATGAAATGAGAATGATTTCCTATATCATTAGATATTTTACGAATTTCAATGCCGGGTGTTTTTTATCTCATGGCACAATTGTTTGATTGAACTGATTTGTGTCTTTGTGCTACCATAAACAAAGCACTGTTTATTTTAGGCCAAACAGTAAATGTATGTATTCGAATGGGTCCTTGCACAGACACAGAACTGTATATTTCGACCCAACGGTAAACATATGTATTTGAGCTGAAACTAATCGTTTGAGACCACTCTCGGCGAAAAAGTGGATAATTTTTTTGGCGCTTGGTTTTAAACTCGGATTTATATTCTTGGAAATATTGGAAATATAATTTTTTTTTGCTGTAGCTAAGTAGCTTTGGGGTAGTTCAGTGCCTGGATAGGTGACTGCTCTGGCTATAAATTTGAACAAACACACCAAAGCTACTGCTCACAGTTATTATCCAAATTGTTGATTTTTTTAATCGGGAGGATGACAGGAGTATGAAATACGGCGGCTTATCCTTGGAAGTTTCGATGAATCCATCAATATCGAACAATACTTATTAACGAGAAGTCACAAACGGAAAAAAAAAATTGGACTCCCTCTTTGGAAGCATCGCACGCCAACGACAGAAAATTGGCACAGTACACACATTTCGAAGTATCCATTCACGATTTTTCCAATAGCCGTCACGTTTTCCCGTCCCCTCGCCCCCTTTCGCCCCCTCTACCCCCCTAAAAATCGAAGCAAATCCACTTAAAACGCGCCAGTCCAGAGCCAGGTGGGGGGCTTAAATAAGACCTAAATTCATCTAGAAGGCTCTTCCGTATCGCGGGAGGAAATCTCGGGGTCGTCCGTGGCAACGCAGAAGCGCCACTAGAGGGCGCTATCTGTCGGCGACGGCTACCGCGGTAACATTCCGGCGCACTGTTTGTTTTTCACTTCACGGAAGTGGATATTCATTAAGACTAGACGTTTTATCGACGCCGATACCCGGATTAGAGAGGTAAGGTTTAATAAAACTGACGGCGTGGATTTTTGGAGAGTTAATATGATGATAGCGATACAGGGGCGGCTCCGGTCTCGCTTCGGACAGCCGAGGTATTCCTTTTTTGTCATGATTGGGTTTCGAAAGTCGTTAAAGCATGGTTCTATAGCTTTTCATGTTCAATTTCGAAAAAAAATTAACACCAATTTCGGAAAAAGTAAAACCGCTTTCGGAAAAAGTAGTAGCATTTTTGGAAATAGTAAAACTAATTTAGGAAAAAGTAAAAGCAATTTCGGAAAAGGCATAACCAAATGTGACGGTATAAAATCCCGTCAAGTTGAATCCTTCTATATAAAACCATATTATAGTTTACTTCAATCATACAGATAGGAGATATTCAAGATTCATATCCAGCAATTCAATATACCCCTTGTTAAGTAATCATTAAAGGATACTGTGGGAGGTATATTCATTATTAAAAGGTTTCTTTCTGGGTTTCCTCTTCCAAACTCTGAAAAATATCCATAAAATAAAAAAAATATTATTTTGTGAATTGCTTCTGCGTAAGAAACACTAGATATTTGTCAGAAGCAATCAATCGAACAATGTCGCCTAACAAACAATAACGAAAACAACATCAAAGATGAAACATGTATTTCGTAACGTTTCGGAGTCTATATCAGACTCATTCGCCAGACATTTCAGAATAGCTATCAGCAAAATAATTCTGAAGATTTTCGTGATATGTCTGACGAAGGAGTCTGATATAGACTCCGAAACGTTACGAAATAGTTGTTTGTCTGATATTGGAAAATTTCAGAATAGCTATTAACAAAAAATAATTCTGAAGATTTTCGGTAAGTGTCTGACGAAGGAGTCTGCGGATACAGACTCCTAAACGTTATAAAAAAGTTGTTCAATCGTTGATATTGTTTCCTTCATTGTTTGTTAGGCAACATTGTTTCGATTGAATTCTTCTGACAAATATCAGATGATACAGCAATTCACAAAATAATAAATTTTTTATTGTATAGATATTTTTCAGAGTTGGGGAGAGAAAACTACTGAGCAACCCATAAATTATGGGTGTACTTTATTGGTCACCTGATAATTTGTTTAGTTTATTAACACTAGTTCATTTCCAATCTAAATTAGAAAAGTTTCGCGTCATGAATCAGGAATTTTGATTCAGCACGCCAAAGGAATTATAGTTTTATGTAGTCATACTGTCATAATGTCTCGCAACAATGACGATTGACGGCCTCTTTACGGTATGAACCTCAGAGAAAGATACTTGTATTAAAGTTTCTAGTTTCTACAGCAATTCACTTTGTTCTCGATAGCTGAAGATAGGGTGGTTCTACAAATCTCAAGAGTAGTTCCTGTTCAAAAATATACGTCCAAGATTAGCGGTAAGTTTCTTTTGAAATATGATTTTTTGTTATTAACATCTTTTGTCAATGGATTTACGTGATTGCTTCAGATTTATATTTGATGGTATGGTTTGCAAGCCATATATTTGAGAAAATCGTGTAAAGTATTTGATATTTGATTATTTCGGTTATATACTATTTTTTCTGGTAGATGTGAATTCAATACGAATCAGGGGATGATTTCTTCAATTTTCGGAGTATTATGTGCCTTGTGTCTTTTAGGTTTTGATGAATTCCGATTAATAAAGTTTGTATGCTATTATATCCGCAGATTCGTACAGAAAAATAATTTAGTTTGTAAAGTAATATTTGCAACACTGCTTTCATTATTCGTAGTGTTTGGCTGGGTGTGAAGCCTCACCTTACGTATTATTGGCTTGGAGCAAAGGTCTACTTTACATATCTGATTTGAAGCTATTTTTGGGCTTGGGCTGAAGCTGAACCCTATGTAATAGTATTTGGCTTGATGTGAAATTGAACATTGATAATGAACGTTTTGGACTGGGACTGATCCCTAAATTTTCTATACCTTATCTGGAGAGATCCTGACCATCTATTTGGAGAATCTATATACCTTACCTGGAGGGATCCTGAATGGTCATTTGGAAGAGTTGCCTGCCCTGGTATAATTTGAAGTGTACTCTGGATGAATTTCCTTAGGATGATATTTACGAGCTGAGTGTTTTTCCTTTGTAATAAAAGGAATTTATTTTAGTAAATCTTTAAAACCCAGTTTCATCAGTGATTATCCTATATCCCAGGAAGTCTAAATATATCGTTGACCTCCCAGCCAGACAAGTTTAAAGGATGAACGTTATACAATTTCGGAAAAAGTAAATCCAATTCTCGAAAAAATATTCAGATTTTCTTAGTACAATTTTGTATCCATAAGACTCACAATCGATATATTCGTGATCAATATCTTCGTTCTTATGATTTTAACTCGTACACTAAGTGATTAAAGAACGAGTGACCTCCAGTAAAAATATTGATCGACTAGTTGCAACTTTACTACTCGTAGTGGTTTTGGCATTTAGGTATTGTGGTTCGGTTTGCATTTTTGAGCTAGTGTTTCGGAAAGTTGCCCCAATGTCTGTAATTATCGAATTTTTTGCCGGAAATAGTCTCAAACGATTGGGTTCGACTCCCCGATGAAGAATTCAAGGCCAAATTTGATTCTTTCCGGCTGGCCGTTGCCACGATAACTTGAGAAAGGAAAGAGATATCGACTTGAAATTTTCAGGGTAGGTGGCGTGTCCCGATACAACGAACAATTTCGTTAATGGGCATAATCGGTCCAACGGTTTCCGAGTAATAATTTTGTCATCAGCAACTAATACAAATCAGATCAAATTGAAGCTGGATAGCTAGTTGTAGAATACTGACACAATGACGTTTGTGAAAATCGTATCACTAGAAATTTTTTAAAAAATTATTGAAAATTATTATTTATTTGTATCACGATAACCTGATAACGGAATGAGATAGCGACTTGCAATTTTTAGAATAGGTTGTGCATCTAAATAATACATTTGAGTTCGTAATAATGGTTAGGCATAATCGGCCAAACGGTTTTGGAGTTATACACATCTGAAATTTGGTTGTTATTTCCTCAATAACTCGAAAAGTACCATACGGATACAATTTAAACATTGTTATCAGTTAGAATGCCAACGCGAAAATTCTTACAAAATTTCGTTGGGATCGCATCACTAGATAATTAAAAAGAAATAATTAAAAAAAATCTATATATCAGAAACTATTCGTCCGACATCGGTGAAATTTTGCGAGGGCATTCAAAACCTAACTCTACTGCCAACGTTTGAACACGACCGGATCTATATTGTTGGAGATCCAAGCAGCCTTGGGTAAATGCAGTAGCTGGATGGGTGATCGTTGCCTCGATAACTATCGAACGTAAAGAGATAAGGACTTGCAATTTTCGGGGTTCGTTGCGCATCCGAATGGTAGAGTTGAGTTCATTATTTTGCATAATCGGCCTAACGGTTTCGGAGATACCCATCTGGAATATTATTTTCTCGATAACTCAAAAAATGCGGACTCGATCTAAATGAAGCTTGTTAACTAGTTGTATAATAGCGACATAAAGACGTGTGTGAAATTTTGTGAGGACCGTATGACTAGAAAATTTTAAAAAATATATGAAAAGATATTATTTATCTCACGATAACTTGAGAACGGAAAGATAGTGACTTGCAATTTTCAGGGTAGGTTGCGCATCAGAATGCGAAATTTAAGTTCGTTAATTGGCATAATCGGATATTTTCTGTGCAGTTAGACTCATCTGAAATGTTGTTGTTATGTCCTCTATAACTCAAAATATAAAAATCTGATGCAATTAAATGAATTAAAAGTCAGTGATTACTTGTAGAATGCCGACCCAATTCCAATAGAATAAATATCTATGTCACCATTGAAAATTCTGCGATCATATAGGATCCTCTACTGAAGTGTGTCACTAAAATGGTATGAAACGTATTCATATCTTTTATAAAAGCTGAAATATTGGTATATATCGGATCTAAATTCGTAGTCCAATAGAGCTCAATAGACAATAGAGCATGCACGCAAAAGCTCCTGACTTCACGTCAGTGCTCGAACCTATTTTGAGCGAAATGTCTTGTTAAACGTAAAGAAATGGTGCGGATGCATTTCTCATTGTATTGGAGGCAATATTGCAATATATGGGTACAGGGATATAATGATGTTACCCCCTTGAATGCTAAACTTGATTTCTGAAATAAAATCAATGAATTCCCTGAAGATTCGGTGCTCGAAAAATTTCATTAATAGGATTTATATTAAACTGACCCTCAAGCTCAATATATTAGAAACATATGGAATCAATTGATTCAATAAAAAAAATATTAATTGACCAAGCAGACTTGAAGATATCCACTCTACTAAAATGTTTTGGAATTCCCCAATAATTACCAAGACAGTTCTAACCTCTCAACCTCTACTTATGTATATAAGAACCCCCTGTACAATTTTGTCGTAATACTCACCAGAGGAAGTTATGGTATGACGAAACAATTGCTCTTAGTAATAATAAAAATGAGCGGAAGTTGAAAATTATTTCGGTTTCAAATTACATTCAAAGTAACCTAACATTCAAATTCAATATCACCATACCCCTCCACTCTTCCAATCCGAAACCCTTCCAAACTTTTCGGAACCAACGTCGTACTGCTCGTATAGCCGAGTTTAAAAACCATCTCAAACAATGTAAGTTATTCGTTAAACTCGCAAGATTAAAACGACGAGATATTCCAGAGTTTTAATTACCTTCTCCTTACCCCAGTCCTCTGCTATTTGGTTACCGGGGTCCCGAAGATTGATTTCGCAAAGTTGACAACATTTAGGACGAGGTTTTAGTTAGTTATGATGTTTTAAGGGGACACACTTCACTCAACCGTTTCATGCGAATTTTAATGTGTGAATATTATGACTTTAGGGACTTTATCTACCATGTCTGTTCAATTAAATGAAATGTAATCATTTTTATTGGAGATTGCATAAAAAACACAGTGTGTTTTATCTGAAAACTGGGTGGACCCTCCATATGTATAGCAAAATATATTAAATAACCAAAGAGATGAAACTGAATTTGGCACGAGAACTAGATACGTGAATTCATCTAATGGCTCACTAGGTAAAATACAGGGTCTGCTTCTTCCACTTATTGATATGATAATAATACATCAATATTTCAAATTCACAATTCATTATGTTTAAGGAATAATAGGAATATATGAGATTCCAGTTGTAATATGTCTAGCTACTAATAATGGATATTTTTATTATTATACCTCGAAACATTGCGAACGTCCGCTACAGAAATCAAGATACCAGCCTCATCAACAATTATCAAAATTGTGGTATTGCCCGTATAAAAGGTCATTAATGAAAACAGTGAAAGGAAATAATCCTGAAATTTATTTTTTTACCTCCCGAATGTAATATGAAGGTTATCGGTTTAAAGAACAAAAAATTTAAACTCACTCCACCTTTCGCGACGTTTGGTTAATTTATAATCTTCTTCAGGCTACAACTAATAATAAGACACATTACGATCTTAAAAATGGGTTCAAGCCCTGTGGACAGGAGCTTTCTGGCGCTCTAGTTCAAACAGACAAATTATATCTCCGAAAGTATTGGTTTCTCTGAGTTGGGAATTATATCAATGTATACATATGATAGAGCTGCATCATAAACGAAATTCAATTCAAATAATAGTTTATTTATCAAGATTAAATGAGCAATCATGAGAATGAGAACTGCACCATGGAAGAAATCGAATTAAATCTGGCCAATTTTGCCCAATAACGAACTTAACCGAGATATTCATCTTCCTAACCTACTCTGAAAATTTCAACTACCTAGCTCATTCCGTTCGAGAGTTACTGTGGAAAAACTTTTTTTAAATTTTCAAATATTTTTTTTTACACTTTGCGGTAATCTGGTCAATACAAAACTTCACATGCGTTAAAGGTCATGATTCTACAATTTGATGCAAATTTCAGATAGATCGAACGAACTTGTCCGAGATATTTACGCTCCAAAACCACCTTGCAATTTTCAATCCGCTAACTCCTTTCGTTCGAGAGATATCGTGCCTACGGCCGGACAGAATCGATTTCGCACTCGGATTCTTGATCAGTGAGTCGAACCAAATCGTTTGAGACCATTTTCAGCCAAAAATTCCAAAATTACAGACACTTGGGCAAATTGATAAGCACTCTGTTCCGAGGAACTAGAGCGCCAAAAAAACAAGTTTCGTATGACAATTGCCCAAAACAGGTTTAAAGTACCTACAAATAGTAGGTATTCCATAAAACATGTATGAAAGAAGATGAGTAATAATATGAAAGAAGATGAGTAATAAATAAAATACCTTGTAATCGATCAAAAATTTCCTGATCTACGTTCACCAAATTTTCTCCTCTCTCGAACTACAGAATTATGCTTTCAATATTTACGTAATATTTTCAAACATTTTCGGGTGAGGTCCCCGTTGCATCGCTAAAATACGATATTTCAACCCCGATATTTTTGAAGTTACAGTATTCCCTTCTGTCAAGTTGACATTATGACAATTCAGACATAGAATAATTATATCAATGTGTGAAATACGATTTACATTGAAATTTTGAAGAATCATATCTCCGAAAGTATTAGCTTGTTAGAGTTAAAAATGAAATGAATGGATTCTTATGATAAAACTTCTTATTTAAAAAATTTAATTTGGAATTTGTTTCGTAAAAAAAAATTTTTTTTTTGTTACTCCGAAACCATCTGTCCGATTTTGCCCAATAACGAACTCAGCCGAGATATTTATCCCCCAAACCTACTCTGAAATTTTCAACTCTCTAGCTCATTCCGTTCGAGAGTTATCGTGCCTACGGCCGGCCGGACCGGCCGGACAGAATGAATTTCGACCACGGATTCTTGATCAGTGAGTCGAACCAAATCGTTTAAGACCATTTTCATCGAAATATTCGAAAATTACAGACATTTGGGCAAATTGATAAGCACTCAGTTCCGAGGAACTAGAGCGCCAAAAATACCATCAAAATCACTTCCAAAACAAAAATTTTTTTAAATAGAATCAATATATTCTTAACAACTCAACAAAAAAAAAAACAAAATAAATTAACCAGACTAGAGAAATTACCAAACGACCTAAAACAGAATATGATAGGAGAAATTATTATTATTTTACTTGATTATCATGATATTTAATATATTTGACTTCTATTGTCCTATTAATATATATATGATTAGGTGGAATTGATTAGGTGGAATTGATCGTTTTATTTGCCCAGTCCTGAAGCCAATAATCAACCAACTACTCATAATATTCAATATTATGTACCTATATGAATAAGGTACGTCCCCCCTATTCTATACTTGTTTTTGGGTTTGTAAAATTGTATTACGTTTGAAGTATCATATTCGGTTTTAGGTCGTTTTGTAATTTCGCTATCCAGTTTATTTTATTTTATTTTTATTGCTCACTCATTGAGAATATATTGAGATTGTGTCATACTATTTAAAAATATTTTTGATTTGAAAGTTATTTCGATGCTATTTTTGAGATCGTAATCTATTTTATTATTTGTTGTAGCCCGAAGAAGATTATAAATTGATCGGAACGTTGCGAGAGGAGTGAGTTTTAATTTTTGTTTCTTGTACTGAAAACATTCATTTTGTAGTGAAAGATTATGTTTAGTGGCAATCCCAGAATACCACCTTGAGGAACTCCATAACAAGATAAGTGTAATTTCGGGCGGACAAACCCAGCCCTGCCACTGCGACTAGTCGGTCTATTGTGGCACAACTAAATCTTTACCTCACCCACAATCTCAAACCTTTTGATAAGGGAGATAAGTCTGGTGGGTGAGAACTTCTCAGGTTCCCTCGGTCTCAATTTGTGGGCTCCCAGTTCCTCAAATCTATTCCTGTCACCAGCAGGACAGTCACATAGGATATATATATTGTTTTGATGTGCTCGCTAGACTCGTAATCCTCCAAGCATAGTCTGCACTCAACCAACCTCAACTGTCCTCAACCAACACCTACTTACTTAGGTGTTTTCTGATGTCACATTGGCCTGCCAATGTTAAAAGTGTCAGGTCTAACCTGGAGAATCTGCGCCATCGTCTGGATCTTTCAGCTGACGTGCCAGTAATTGTTGGGCGAGTATGTCTGAGACCAGATATACTGATCCAGAGTTCCTGGACCTTTTGGTCCTACCATCTGTTGTTCTCGCACCCTGCTTACTTGAGAAAGATTCCACAGGCCGGCTCAGGTCCAATGAGTCCCGTGGAAGTGCCTCGCACTGCCAAAGAGTTCACTTCCTCAATACCTTCTATACCTGAGTGGCCCGGACGTGCATTTAAGGAAGCCAAGGCCTTCAAGACGGCTTGTCTATCCGGTACGATCTTAATTAATATGCGAACTCACCCTTTCTCAAGTATGAGTTTGGCGCATTGATCAATTGCTAAATTTCCCCTTGAAAGACAATCAGGGCAATTTTGCAACCACTGACTCAACCTCCCACCTCATTGGGTGGTAACGGAGTCATCCGTGAACCAACAGGGACCCTCAAGCAGTGGGGACCCAGATATGTTAAAATCATCTCTGTTGGGAGAGAGGAAACGTTAAAACACTCTGTGTACGTTTTGGTTATTGATACGTCAAACCGCAAGCTCATTATCTCGATGCACACCATACTCAAAAAGTTGTAGTTCCCGCAAGAAAAAGTCGTGACCAATTGAATCTTACATTCAGCGTCTAATGGCATTCAAAACATCGAAAACGGTTTAGCAGTTCAGCCGCAATCGCCCATCAAAGATCGGCTATTTTTACAAACTTAGCTCAAAAGCTGACAACCCTCAAATTCTAACGCTTTTAGGTCGAAAATTACTTCACTGATTTGAAAATGTTAAGAATAAACTTGTAGGATATTCAATAATTGTAAATCAGATGCTTTTGAATTTGAAATTTGCTCACTCCAGAGATGAGATATGAATAATAAGCCGAAAGAGTGCAAGCAGTGCAACAGAGGAAACCTCATCTGAACTCGAAACTTCTCACTTGCATTTATTTTCAAGAAATATAAAATTTAGTCAACTTGCTGTTGTTAGGAATATAGATCACGGGTTGATGATTGCCCATCCCGCGTTTCATTAGGAATATGTTTTCAATTAACTGTGATTGATCTTCGCTGTTAAGTAATATTTGGTCTGTCAGCAAAACGATTAAATCTACGTCCTCCCCTCACAATAAACACTTTCCTACCTTGCCTGAATATTTTCACCGCAGTAGCAACAATCATGGTATCTACATCTTCAATGGTCTGTCTAACTTGAATGCCTGCACCTATGAACTTGTCCATGGCCATAGCAATTAGGCGTTTCTTGTTGTATTCGTTAGCAGGGAATCGTTATTTCGATAAAATCCGATAATTTTGAGCTAAGGGTACGGATATTCGAAAATTGTCGACCTGGCAACGTAGTGAGGGTCTCATTTTTCGCATTACTTATAACCAAAGGGGAGTCGGCGCCTCGCTACTTGGCTACTTTTGTCCTTCAACTTGAAGGACATCAGAAACGGGTATTCAGGCACCGACTCACCTTTGGTTGGAAGGAATGCGATAAATGAGAGGCCCTTCAATTTAATATGAATCTTCCAAACTAGTCATCTATATATTGGTCCCAGGGCCCCGATACAGACATATCAAATTGGAAACAACAATTCTTCGAAACTGACACTTTTGAAACCTCACAATATCGGCTCAGCACCGAATCCATGACCGATAGACGTGAACACCCCCAACATAAGCCATACAACCCAAAAAGAGCCACGTCTTCTCTGCGCATTCGCAATCTACTTGTGGCTAGCAGTCCTCTCAAAATCACACAAAACTCCGATTCTGCAACATCAGTGGTTCAGGAGATATCACATCTTGAAACCACGCACGTGGGGACCCTCATCAGGGGATTCTATGGAGGAATAGCATCCTCCACTTCAAGACCCCAATTCTTAGACGAAAACTCCAAGACGAAAACTCCACCAGTTACATCACTGCTCATCTGCGCGTGCGCATAATGTAAATGCCCGGAAGAGGCAGCATGAACTTCAAAAAGATAGGATTCGTAATTTCAAGCAAAATATTCCTCAAAATGGTAGTGATTTTTTGAATATTTTCATATCATGTCATCCTCACAAAATTTTCCAAACTGTCTGATTTAGTCTTTTGCATCTAACTACTGAGTTTCAATTCAATCAGATCAGTATTTTTCGAGTTATTGTGGAAACAATTTTTTTCTAGATTTAAGATAGATCGAGTGATCGGTTCCGGACATATTCATAAAATATGTTTTAACTAAAATAAAAATGGCCATAACGTCGAAACCGCTAGGTGGATTGCGGAACACGTCCGCATAAAGCACTGTCGCGAGGTCCGTCTGCGTTGGCGCGCTTGCTAATGATATGATTATGATTAATGTAATATACTTACTAACCCTCCTAGGTTTTCCCAAAAGGGACCCCTCAGAAGCTCTTAGGAGCTTGTGCGAGTTAGGAGAATCAGTTATGTTCTCTATGTAGGCTTTATCATTGTGTCCTTACGCCCCCTTAGACACAACGCTGTTAATTTTGGACTCAACCTTTACTGGTGGCTACTTACTGACTAGATTTTTTCTTCCTAGACCTCTGGTATTTTCAAGGGGTTATTTTCTTTAATTCTCATTACATTACATTAGCTTCCAAATCATCTTTTTAGGGTGTACTATAGTGATTAACGCTGCAGAACTGGCCTTACTTGCCTGTTCGAAGTATGAATGAATGAACTACATGACGGTAAAGGCAAAAACTCTTGAACTTGAACACAACGCCCGCTAACTGTATAGCTTCGACATGTTGAATTGTGAAGCTGATGGTGTCATCTGGCTGAAAGTACTCTCAAAATCACACACCTCACACAAAACTCTGATTCTTCAACACCACTGGTTTAGGAGATAGCGCACCTTCAATCCACGCATGCGCGGACACTCCCAAGGGGAATCTACCAAGGAATAGTATCTTGCACCTCCAAACCCCAATCCTCTCAGACAAAAACTCCCGCAGTTAATTCACTTCGCATTCAGAACGCATAGCGTTAATACCCGTAAAAGGGCTAACATGAAATTCAAAATTTGTCCTAGGGCAACAGTACGGACTCTCCAACTCGCAAACAACGCTATTTCCCCCCAACTGACTTTTACGTGCACATAATTGCCATGAATATTCTTTTAAAACCTTACAATATCGTTTCTGCATCAGACCCATGACCGATAGTCCTAAACCGCTCCCAACATAACTCATACAACCCAAAAACAGTCACTCTGCGCATGCATAATCCACTGGTGGCTGAAAGTCCTCTCAAAATCACACACCTCACCAAAAACCCCGATTCTCCAACACTGGTTCAGGAGATATCGCATCTTAAATCCACGTATGCGTAGATCATCACCTAGGGATTCTGTGGAGGAACATTATCCTCCACCCCAAAACGCCATTCCTCTCAGACGAAAACTCCAGCATTTAAATCACTTCTCATCTGCGCATGCGCGTAACGAAAAATGCCCGGGAGGGGCAGCATGAACTTCTGGACCAGACGTGGTAAGGATTTCGACGTAGTACGATTAGGATGTGTCGTAATGTCATCGGATATAGAAAATAGATTTCGATAAGAGCTGGCGAACATTTTTATTATATAATTTGTAGTAGACTGATAGATAAATATATTAATTGTATAGGAACTTATAATTTAAATTTATTGGGAAAGCAGTGAGGTCGGTAGCTTCAGTGCGCTTGTTCAAATTTATAGCTAGGTCGGTCACCCATCCAGGTAAAATTCCTGGAAAAAGAATAATATTTTATAATACTTCCACCAATATATGTAGATCCGATCGGGTTAAAATCTAGCAGTTGGCTTTAAAATGAGGTCTTGAAGACTATTCCAATGTTCCAGCGATATCTGAACTTTGATCAAATATCAAGCAAATGATATGACAATAATTAAATAGTGAGTGAGTCTTGAATGAATGGTGCAGGTTATTATTTAATTCAACCTCAGAACATAGAACTCTTGTAGTAAATCAACTAATCAGACATGATATACACTGAATTCCGAAAATATTCTTCTAATAGGCTAGTATTGCGTTTAGATATCTGATCTGAAAATATCTGTTCAGTTCATGAAAATAGGTCAATATTTGATTCTCTTTGACCAATGGATAGTTTTTAATATCGATATAAATGAATCTAAATATCTGCTTTCCAACATTCTCTGAAACTAACATTTGAGAACTTTCAAAATGAAATTTTCTTACTGAAAAAAATTGTGATACATTATCCTAAAATTTTTTAAAGATTAAAAATTACTTACGCTTTTTCATTGTTTGTTATTTCATATTATAGAATATTCCCGATTTCGGCAAATCCTCGAATCATGGGTACTCAATACTCAACCTGGGTAAAAATATCATTTACAGGCACGGGCCAATAGGGGGTGGGGGTCATAATTGTCGCAGATGGGGGTGTGACCTTCATTTGAATGAATCACTGGCTTCTGCAACATTCCAATTTGAGCTTTTCAGTATTATACTTTGACTATGTACAGAGTGGTTCTAGTTATTCGTGTTTCATTGCCATAGTCAGTACCAGCAGATATTTGGGTTTTTCTTCGGTAATTATGTATGGAACATCTGTAAGTATTTCTTCTTGGTATTTGGTTAAACTTGGACAGTTTTATTTTGTTGTTTCTTATCTATAGACTAATGTCAATCGTAGAGAAATAAAGCTGATGTAATTGAAATATGTAAGAAGGATGTACCATAGAACACGGAATTGAATAAAAATATCCTGAAAAGTAATAACTAGTTACTTTAGAACCTTGTAATAAAATATAAAAATATATCGATAAAATATTAAAATCTATAATTAAAAGTTGGTTCAAGCCCTGTGGATAGGAGCTTTGGCGCTCTTATTCAAACTTTGACACACTCCGAAAGTATTGGTTTCTCAGAATTGGGAATGATATCAATGTATTCTTATGATAGAACTGCATCATAGAATGAATTCAATTCAAATAATTGTTCATTTAACAAGATTAAATGAGCAATCTGAAAATGAGGACTGCACCATGGAAGAAATCAAATTAAAATTGCTGAAATTAATTTGTCTCTCTCTCTCTCTTATAGAACAGGATGACATGTGCGAGTTTGAACACAGATCATATAATAAATCATAGATAGAATAAATATAGCATTCTGTGAAAACATAGAAGTACAATTCATTATTGAAATTTCGAAAAATCATATCTCCGAAAGTATTACCTTGTTGGAGTTGAAAATGACATAAATGGATTTTTGTGATGAAACTGCATCTTAAAAAATATTGAATTTGAAATTTTTAAGTTAAAAAAAAGTTATTTCGTTGCTCCGAAACAATCGGGCCTATTTTGCCCACTAACGAACTTAATCGAGAAATTTACCTCCCAAACCTACTCTGAAAATTTCAACTGCCTAGCTCATTCTGTTCGAGAGTTATTGTAGAACAAAATTTTAAAATTTCAAAACAATTTTTTTCACACTTTACGGCAACCCAATCAATACAAAACTTCGCTCACGTATAAAGGTCGGTATTCTACAATTTGATGCTGAATTTCAGATAGATCGAGTATTCGGTTTCGGAAATATTCATAAAAAACATTTTTATTGAAAACCTCCATAACTCCGAAACCGCTTGATGAATTTCGCCCTTTAACGAACTCGTCCGAAATATTAACGCTCCAAACCTACCCTGCAAATTTCAATCCTCTGATTCCTTTCGTTCGAGAGTTATCGTGTTAACGAACGGCCGGACAGAATCGCTTTCGACCACGGATTCTTGTGAGTGAGTTGAACCAAATCGTTTGAGACCATTTTCAGCCAAAAATTTGAAAATTACAGACATTTGGGCAAATTGATAAGCACTCTATTCCGAGGAACAAGAGCGCCAAAAATGACATTTTTTCCTACAGGGTGTGGCATTAAAGACGTTCTACCTACTTTTTGGCGCTCTTGTTCCCCGGAACAGAGTGCTTATCAATTTGCCCAAATGTCTGTAATTTTCGAATATTTGGCTGAAAATGGTCTCAAACGATTTGGTTCGACTCACTGATCAAGAATCCGTGGTCGAAATCGATTCTGTCCGGCCGGCCCTCCGTTAACACGATAACTCTCGAACGGAAGGAGTTAGAGAATTGAAATTTGCAGGGTAGGTTTGGAGTGTAAATATTTTGGACGAGTTCGTTAACGGGCGACATCTACCAAGCGGTTTCAGAGTTATGGCCGTTTTTAGTAAAAACATTTTTCATGAATATTTCCGAAACTGATTGTAGAATAATGACCTTTGTACGCATGCGAAGTTTTGTATTGATCGGGTTGCCGTAAAATATCCAAAAAAAAATGTATTCAAATTTTGAAATCTTGTTTCTACAATAACTCTCGAACAGAATGAGCTACGCAGTCGAAATTTTCAGAGTAGGTTTGGGAGATACATATCTCTGTTAAGTTTGTTATTGGGCAGAATAGGCCAGAAGGTTTCAGAGTAACGAAAAAAAAATTTTTTTTTAACTTACAATTTTCAAATTTTTTGAGATGCAATTTCACCATCTAAATCTATTGATATTATTTTCAACTCTAACAAGCTAATACTTTCGGAGATATGATTTTTCGAAATTTCAATAAAGAATCGTACTTCTATGTTTTCTCAGAATGCGATAATTACTCTATCTATGAATTATTATATGATCTGTGTTCATACTCGTACATGTCATTCTGTTCTATAAGTGAGAGTCAAATTCATTTCAGCTATTTTAATTTGATTCCTTCGATGGTGCAGTTCTTATTCTCAGATGGCTCATTTAGTCTTGATAAATAAACTATCATTTGAATTGAATTGCCCTTATGATGCAGTTCTATCATAAGAATTCATTGATATCATTCTCTGAACTCTTAGAAACCAATACTTTCGGAGATATGATGTGTCAAAGTTTGCACAAGAGCGCCAAAGCTCCTGTCCACAGGGCTTGGACCAATTTTTTTACTAATAAGACCTCATATATTCCTCGCTGAACATTAAAAATTCTCTGATGAATTGATTTTTAACTTCTTCAGGAATAATTCAGAAAATACAGAAATTTGTAATAATTAGGAAAAAGGAAGAAAACTGTTGAAAGAGTCTAAAAGATACAATTTTCTCATTGTTGAGACATTGCCAATTCATGTAAAATAATGACACTCTCATATAAAAGTGGCTCAGCTTGCGGTACTGGAGCACTGTATCAATGTTGGACAGGGGACCCTTATTCTATGGTGAAACCACGGTTAAATATTCGAAGTCCCGGAGGCCCTGAAGTCTGGTACGAAATATTGAGAGCTCTGAAATTTAATTCGTCTTATATCGACTTTTGAAGACCGGAAACTCGCTCATATCGAATGGAACACCCTGTATTATTTATTTATAAAATTTGTCTTGCGTTTGGTGCTCCCAGTTAGGTTGATCCGCCACTGCATATTTAACTCGTCTCGTCGCGCAATAGGTAATATAGGTATATATGTATATATACATATATCTTTTACACCAATTGCTCTTCCTTTATAAAAATTACAGGACCACAGACATGACATTTCTAATTCCATCATCATGAATTGCTTTCGTCAAAAATCATATCAAGACAAGTTTGTTGTTCGTGTGTAATACGGTAGACCAGTAGATTGTAATGGTTGCGATATTAGCATATTTTTCCAATATCTCCAAATAGATTCGTTCAAGATTAATCTAGACCTTTTTTGAAAAATAAGGTTCTGAGATGAAGACATTTTTTGGCGCTCCTCGGATCAGAGTGCTTATCAATTTGCCGAATTTTTGACTGAAAATGGTCTGAAAAGTTTTGGTTCGACTCACTGATCAAGAATCCGTGTTCAAAATTGATTCTGTCCGGCCGACCGTTAACACGATAACTCTCAAACGGAATGAGGTAGAACGTTGAAATTTTCAGTGTAGGTTTGGGAGATAAATACCTTGGTTGAGTTTGTTACTGGGCAAAATCCTGGTGGTTTCGGAGTAACGAAAAAAAATTTGTTTTTTTCATTACAAATTTGATATCATTCTAATACTTTCGGAGATATGTTTTGTCAGGATTTTAATAATTAATTGTAATTTTATGATTTCATAGAATGCTCTTATTATAATTTGCTGATGTTTGTAAATCCAACATTGGAGGGGAGTCATAGACCTACGTTTTGAATTTAATTTCTGCGCGTATGTTCTGGGGAACATCGCGTTAACGTTTTGCCCAAATATCTGTAATTTTCGAATTGTTCGCCGAAAATGGTCTCAAACGATTGGGTTGGACTCCCTGATCAAGAATTCGATGTCAAATTTGATTCTGTCCGGCCGGCCGGCCGTTGCCACGATAACTTGAGAACGGAGAGAGACAGCTACTTGTAATTTTCAGGGTAGGTGGCGCATCCCAATAGGACGGAAAAGTTCGTTCATGGGCATAATCGGTCCAATGGTTTCCGGGTAATAATTTTGTCTGGAACCAATACTAATCCGATCGAATTGAAACTCGGTGAGTAGTTGTAGAATATAAACCTAAGGACGGTTTTGAAATTTTGTGAACATCGAATTGCTAGAAAATTTTCTACCAGGTTCCAAGTTTGAACATGATCGGATCTATATTGTTGGAGATCCGAGCAGCCTTGTGTGAGTTCAGTAGCTGGATGGGTGATCGTTGCCTCCACAACTCTTGAACGAAAGGAGATAGGGACTTGCAATTTTCAGGATAGGCTGCACATCTGAATGGGAGAGTAAAGATCGCTGTTGGCCATAATCGGCCCGACGGTTTCGGAGTTATACCCACCTGGAATATTATTTCCTTGATAACTCGTAAAATATCAACTCGATCGAATTGAAGCTTGGTAACTAGTTGTAGAATATCCACATAAAGACGTGTGTAAAATTTTGTGAGGACCGTACCACTAGAAGATTTTTAAAAAATTACGAAAAAATATTATGTATCTCATGATCCCTTGAGAACGGAAAGAAATAGCGACTTGCAGTTTCCAGGGTAGATTGCGCATCTGAATACGACATTTGTGTTCTTTAGCTAGCATAATCGGCCAAATGGTTTTCGAGTTATATGAATCAGAAATTTGGTTGTTATTTGCTCAATATCTCAAAAAATACAAATCCGATCCAATTCAAATACGATTATTAGTTGTAGAATGCCAACGTGGAAATTCTTGCAAAATTTCTTGGGGATCGTAGCACTAGAAAATTTTTAAAAAATATTTGAAAAAGAATTGTTTCAAGCACTGACGTGAAGTCAGAAGCTTTTGCGCGTATGTTCTCTTGTCCATTATCCTTTACCATGGTGAATTTTATTGTCTGTTTTCCTGTATTGGACACTCCAAATTCACCATCGTAAATTCGATTAAGAGTGTCCAATATAGGAGAGCAGACAATATAATTCACCATGGTAAATTCGATTAAGAGTGTCCAATACAGGAGAATGGACAATAGAACATACGCGCAAAAGCTCCTGACTTCACAAAAAAAATTGGTTCAAGCACTGACGTGAAGTCAGGAGCTTTTGTGCGTAATTTCTATTGTCCATTCTCCTGTATTGGACACTCTTAATCGAATTTACCACGGTGAATTCTATTGTCTGTTCTCCTGTATTGGACACTCTTAATCGAATTTACCATGGTAAATTATATTGTCTGTTCTCCTATATTGGACACTCTTAATCGAATTTACGATGGTAAATTCGGAGTGTCCAATACAGGAAAACTGACAATAGAATTCACCATGATAAATTCGATTAAGAGTGTCCAATAAAGGAGAATGGACAAAAGAACATACGCGCAAAAGCTTCTGACTTCACTTCAGTGCAGGAACCAATTTTGTATGATGCAGTTCTCTCTTAAGAATCCATTGATATCATTCCCAACTCTTAAAATCGGTTTCACAAAGCTTTGACAGCTCTTAATTGGCAAATCAGTTTGATCCTAAGTCAATTTCCTGTTCTTTTTTTTAAGCAACCACCGAATCAAATCCACAATTAATCATATCCAAGCTTCGCGAAACCCACCAAGAGAAACCAATACTTTCGGAGATATGATTTGTCAAAGTTAGAATAATTACTCGCTGCTAGTAGTTTGACGAGAGCGTCAAAGCCCCTGTCCACAGAGCTTTCCCACATTTTTTAACTTCGTTTCTTTGAATTTTTTAGTCATACGATCCTTACGAAATTGTGCGTAAGTCTTTGTGTCGATATTTTTCAACTCACTACCGAGGATTAATTCGGTCAGATCAGTATTTTTCGAGTTATTTGGAAAATTAATTTTCGTATGGCTATAACTACGAAACCATTCGGCAGATTTTGACCATTAACGAAACGTAATGTTCAAATTTCAACTCTCTAACCCATTGCGTTCGAGAGTAATAGTGCTTACGGACGGCCGGCCGGACAATTTGTCGGAACTAATCGTTTGAAACCATTCTCGGCCTAAAATTCGAAAATAACAGACAATTGTACAAATTGATAGGCACTCTGTTCAGGTGAACCAGAGTGCCAGAAATAATGATAATTGGACCATACGTAGTGAAGGAACGAAACGAAATGTTGAAAAACGTAAAAACCCTCAGCGCACAAAGGACCTAATATCAGAAATGACGCTAGAGTCATCAAATATGAATCGTACTGGGCTATCACAGAGGTGTGTGTTTCATTTATAATTCAAATAATGGCGTCCAGAGTGTTAAGCGTGCGGTAAACACGTCAATTCATCGTACACGGTCCGTATACACTATACAGTATGAAGATTACTGCATACTTCATAGGTTCGTGGGAGAAATTGGACGAGCTGGAGTTTTAGGCCATTTCTGCTCATTCCGATTTCATGAAGTGTCTTCATTAGAATTAGTCATATCCGTATGTGTCAGTTTTCAGACAAACAGGATTCCTCTAGAACGAAATAAGTGAGAATTTTAATTTCCAATAACTCGGGAGATACTGATCTGATCGATTCAGAGATCAGTAGTTAGTTGAAAAATACTGACACAACGAAATATGCGAAATTTCGTGAGGATTGTATGACTAGAAAATTAAAAAATCCTTATTTAAAAAATGGGTTCAAGCCCTGTGGACAGGAGCTTTCTGGTGCTCTAGTTCAAACAGACAAATTATATCTCCGAAAGTATTGGTTTCTCAGAGTTGGGAATTATATCAATGTATTCTTACGGTAGAACTGCATCATAAAGGAAATTTAATTCAAATAATAGTTTATTTATCAAGATTAAATGAGCAATCTGAGAATGAGTACTGCACCATGGAAGAAACCAAATTAAAATAGCTGAAATGAATTTGACTCTCTCTTATAGAACAGGATGAAATGTACGAGTATGAACACAGATCATATAATAAAGCTTCGATAGAATAATTATAGCATTCTGTGAAAACATAGAAGTACGATTCATTATTGAAATTTAGAACTTCATCTTAGCAGAAATTGAATTCAAACATCATAGAAGAATTCAAATTCAACAAGAGTGCCAAAAATTATCAATCCAAAACCAATAGACGAATTCTACCCAACAACAAACTCATCCGAGATATTCATTCCTCAATTCTATGATGAACGATAACATATAGGTATCTTTCCTCAAATCTACTCCAATACACCAATATTCCAGTTTTGTTTTTAGTGGAGATATTCTGAACTCAATATTATTAACTTACCATTACAATTCCCATCATCATATGGATTGACCATCGGCATGAAAATATCAACCAACAAAAAGTATGATATTATATTATAATTCTCATATTTATACGATTGCTGGAATGAATGACAATGTTATTAACTTACCATTACCATTCCCATCATCATATGGATTGACCATCGGCATGAAAATATCAACCAACAAAAAGTATGATATTATATTATAAATCTCATATTTATACCATTACTGGAATGAATGACAATGAGACAACGTCATGTCTCAGGAAAATAAGTTGACATTATAACAATTCATATAATAATAGCCACAGAATAATTCTATCATGGAAATTTTGAAAAATCATATCTCCGAAAGTATCAGTTTGTTAGTGTTAAAAATGATATGAATGGATTCTTATGGTAAAAATGCTTATTGAAAAAAATTTAATTTGGAAGTCGTAAAAAAAAAATTTTTTTTTGGTACTCCGAAACCATCTGTCCGATTTTGCCCAATAACGAACTTTGCCGAGATATTTATCCCCCAAACCTACTCTGAAAATTTCAACTGTCTAGCTCATTCCGTTCGAGAGTTATCGTGCCTACGGCCGGACGGCCGGACCGGCCAGACAGAATGAAATTCGACCACGGATTCTTGATCAGTGAGTCGAACCAAATTGTTTAAGACCATTTTCATCGAAAAATTCGAAAATTACAGACATTTGGGCAAATTGATAAGCACTCAGTTCCGAGGAACTAGAGCGCCAAAAAGCCTGCATCTATGTGAAGAATGAGGATAAAGCTTGCTTTGCATGGGCTGTGATTTCTGCATATTAGATCCCGTTGGGGAACATGCGCAACGTACATCCGAATATCCCCGTCACTCAAAGATATTGAATTTGAAAGGAATACAGTTTCCAAAGACACTGAAACAGATACCGAACTTTGAGAAACAAAACCAAATATCTATTAATGTTTACATCTTGAAGAAAGAAACACATTTCGTCACACTACCAACCTACCTAACTAAGAACAAAATGGACACACATGTTAATTTACTCCTAATACAAGATAGCTATACAGATGAAATTCCTGTCCGATACCATTACGTATGGAAAAAAAATTATCTGCATCTCTGAAACTATCCGTCAAAATTCGTATGACTAGACAATTTTAAAAAACCTAATCATTTAATAATTTCTATATTTCTGATACTATCCATCAGATAGCGAGAGCTTTCAAAACTTAATTTTATCCTTTCACCAGACTATTGTGTTTTCACGAAAGATGTGGAATATAATATGAATATTCTACTAAAAAGCGATTTTCCTCGCAAAATGAATACATACGTAGAGTTTTTCGAAATCTTCAGTCACAGAGTTCGAAGTACTTGACGTCCGTAATAATTTTGGATTGAAAATCAATTTTTGCACGCATGTTCTGGGAAACATCGCGTAATCATTTTGCCAAATGTCTGTGATTTTCGAATTTTTTGCCGAAAATGGTCTCAAACGATTAGGTTCGACTTCATGATGATGAATTCGAGGTCAAATTTGATTGTGTTCGGCCGGCCGTTGTTGCCACGATAACTGGAGAACGGAAAAAGATAGCGACTTGAAATTTTCATCAGGATAGTTGACGCGCCCCAATACGACAGACAAGTTAATGTTAATCGGCCTAATTGTTTCCGAGTTATAATTTTGTTTTCAACCAATACAAATCCGATCGAAATTGAAACTTGGTGAGTAGTTGTAGAATACAAAGTTAAAGACGTTTGTGAAATTTTGTGAGGACGTACCACTAAAAAATTCTAAAAAAATTACGAAAACCTATTATGTATCTCACGATAACTTTAGAACTTTGAAATTTGGTTGGTATTCAATCGATTCAATTCAAACATGGTTATTAGCTGTAGAATGCTGACGCAAAAATTCGTGCAAGATTTTGTGAGGATTGTATCACTAGAAATTTTTTTAAAAATCATTGAAATTTTGCGAGATCCTTCAAAACCTAACTGCCAAGTTCCATGTTTGACCACAATCAGATTTATATTTTTGGAGATCCGAGCAGCCCTGGGTAACTTCAGTAGATGGATGGGTGACCGTTGCCTTGATAACTTTCGCGCGAAAACAGATACGGACTTGCAATTTTCAGGGTAGCTTGCGCATCCGAATGGGAGAGTTAAGTCTCGATACCAGTGCTATATGCGCTGTTTATGGACACTTTATTTCAATATTGAATTAGTTCAGTGATTAATGAATAAATGATTTCTAAAAAAAAAAAAAAGTTCGTTGTTGGGCATAATCGGCACAACGGTTTGGAGTTACACCAACTTGGAATATTACTTTCTCGATTACTCGAAAAATACAGATCTGATCGAACTAGTTGTAGAATATCGACATAGAGACGTGTGTGAAATTTTGTGGGGACGTACCACTAGAAAATTTTAAAAAAATTACGAAAACATATTATGTATCTCACGATAACTTGAGAACTGAAAGAGATACCGACTTGCAATTTTCAGGGTAGGATGCGCATCCGAATGCGACATTTAATTTAATTGGTATATAATCTGCCAAATGGTTTGGAAGTTATAATCATCTGAAATTTTGTTGTTATTTCATCTATAATTCAAAATATAAAAATCTGTGCAATTAAAGCTCGGTGATTTCACTTGTAGAATGCCGACCCACTAATTTCCGCGGAATTTCGTGAATATCGTTTCCTAGAGTTACATAGACGATTCTCTACTGAAGTCTGTCATTAAAATGGTATGAAATATATTCATAATTTGTAAAGGCTGAGAAAACGGTATATATCGATGCTAAATTCGTAGTAGAGTGTCCACTAGAGGTGAACACCATTAATTACTAATGGATTCTTAAAATTTCTCTGATATTCATTTTTCAAAAATAAGATCGAAGGAAATCCGGTTGATGTAAATGTGTTGTATTTTGCTTGAATTATAAATAATTGTGAGTATTATATTATTTACCCATTATCTCACAAGTGGACTGGGGACTAAGAGATTTTCACCTCATAAATTCCTCAATTCACAATCATTTGGGTTAAGCACACAGTTTTAAAACCCTCCTGAGAAGTATGTAAAATTTGAATATGACATGAAAAAGTCCGTCGGTCCGTTTGGGCAAAATGATAGGTCGCTGTTCACTAGAACATGCGCGTACAAATGTTAAAACAAGCACTGATGTGAAGTCAGGACCTTTTGGGCGTATGTTCTATTGTCCATTCTCCTGTCTTGGACACCCTTAATCGAATTTACCATGGTGAATTCTATTGTCCGTTCTCATGTATTGGAGACTCTCTGAATCGAATTTACCATGGTAAATTCAATTAAGAGTGCCTGAACCAATTTTTTTTCGCACTTTTTTTGAAATTTTCTTGGGGTAGGTACGGTTCTTACAAAAAATTTTTTTTCGTAATTTTTTTTAAATTTTCTAGGGGTACGGTTCTTACAACATTTTAAACACGACTTCTTATCGATATTCTACAACTAGTTACCAAGCTTCAATCCGATCGAGTTTATATTTTTTGAGTTATCGAGGAAATAATATTACAGGTAGGTATAACTCCGTAACCGTTGGACCGATTATGACCGCAAACGAACTCAACTCTCCCAGTCGGATAAGCAATATACCCTGAAAATTGCAAGTCCCTATCTCCTTTCATTCGAAAGTTATCGCGGCAACGGTCACCCATCCATCTACTGAACTCACACAAGGCTGCTCGAATCTCCAACAATATATATCCGATCGTGTTCAAACTTAGAACTTGATATTCGAGTTAGATTCTGAAGGCTCTCGCAATATTTCAGCGATATTGAATGAATAGTTTTTGATATATAATATTTTAAAAATTTTCAAGAGATACGATCCTCACGAAATTTTGCAGGAACTTTTGCGTTGGCTTTCTACATCTGATGACCATGTTTGAATTGGATCGCTTCTATATTTTTCGAGTTATTGAGGAAATAACAACCAAATTTCAGATGGGTATAACTCCAAAACCGTTTGGCCGATTATTCTTATGAACAAACTCAAATGTCGCATTCAGATGTATAACCTAACCTGAAAATTTCAAATCGCTTCCTTTTTCCGTTCTCAGGTTATTTCGTATTAAAAAATTATTTAAAAATTTTTTTTTTTTATTTTCTAGCGATATTTTCTTCATCGGGGAGTCGAACCAAATCGTTTGAGACCATTTTCGCCAAAAAATTAAAGTTACAGACATTAGGGCAAAATGATAACGCGATGTTCCCCAGAGCATACGCGCAAAAATCACTGACGTAATGAGGGGAGCTTTTGCGCGCATGTTCTATTATCTATTCACGCCTCAGACACCCCACGAAATACTGTATGAACCTTCAAGACGTCTTTTAAGCGTTAATACGTGAAACTAGATCACCTAAAATCGATGGTACATTCAGAGAACATGCGTATTTATCTCTCCATGTGTTGGTTAGGATGCCGACCTGAAAATAAAGCATTGCGGAATGTGATAATTTCGGCTGAAAATTGAATGTAGGTTTTGTTTTGAATGATTATGAAAGGTAATTTCTACAACACCTATAATATTCTCAATTTGTGACCATCTACTCATGGAAGAATCCATCTCAAAGGGTTGAAATCAATATTCAACCAGAAAAGCTCAGATTTACCTGACTCGTCAACTGATATGCTCCGTCTTATAAACTTCACCAGTTTCTAATTTATTACAATAACATTCAATAGTTCATTAAAATTTTGAGTATTATTTGAATTTGTGGATAATAGTATTATGGAAATTAATAAGATTCTGACGTTTTTTGTGAGTTTTTCTTGGAGCAACCGAAGGTTTGGCTGGGCAAATTTGGAAAAATTGATGGAACTGTATTTTTATCCAATTTTGCCAATTTCAGAAGGTTCTTTGCAATCGGTGCATGTTTAAGTATAAATACATTGTATCTGATAATGATGAATAAACAGCTTAATTTTGTGAAAGAAACCAGTTTTTGTGAAGCGAAGTATAACTCATTTCATTTTAAAATTGAGGTTTTTCGTAAAATTTAAAAATTGACACATACCCATTCTGTGAGACGTAACTCGACTCCTGTTGCACAACATCGACGAGGGATTTTGAATGAAAACTAGACACACTCACTCGATGAATTTGTCCTGAATCAAAAAGTAACACTCAAACTTCACTTCTACACTCTTTACACAATAAACGTTGTAAACACATGAAATCAGGCGCAAATTCTTAACCTATAAATCCATGTTGTTCGCAGTGCTGAAGGTATTGCAGTTTGTTCAGTTTACACAGGCACACCAATATCATATTTTAACTCAGGACGTTAGAGTTCAGCGCACTATTTGACGCTTAACTGTCGGAGTGGATCACTATGTCACATCTCCGACAACTTTTGGTGCTCTTGTTCCTCGGAACAGAGTGCGCATATCAATTTGCCAAATGTCTGTAATTTTCGAATTTTTGGATGAAAATGCTCTTAAACGATTTGGTTCGACTCACTGATCAAGAATCCGTGGTCAAAATCGATTATGTTCAGCCGTCCCACTGTTAAAACTATAACTCGAACGGAATCTGCTAGACAGTTGGAATTTTCAGAGTAGGTTGCGGAGTTAAATATCTCGGTTAAGTTCGTTATTGAGTAAAATCGGCCAGATGGTTTCGGAGTAACGAAAGAAAATTTGTTTACATTACCACTCTCAAATTATTTTTAAGATGCAGATTCGCCATTAGAATCCAATGATATCATTTTCAACTCTAACAGGCTGATACTTTCAGAGATATGATTTTCCAAAATTTCAAAAATAAATCGTACTTCTATGTTTTCACAGACTGATATACTTAAGTAATCATTAAAGGATACTGTGGGAGGTATACTCATTATTCAACGGTTTTTTTCTGGGTTTTCTCTCCCAAACTAATATCTATAAAATAAAAATTAATTATTTTGTGATCTGCTTCTGCGTAAGAAACACAGGATATTTGTCAGAAGCAATCAATTGAACAATGTTGCCTAACAAACAACAACGAAACAACAACGTCTGAAGAAGGGGTCTGATATAGACTCCGAAACGTTACGCTATAGTTGTTTCTTCGTTGTTGTTTGTTAGGCAACATTGTTCAATTGATTGCTTCTGACAAATATCCTGTGTTTCTTACGCAGAAGCAAATCAAAAAATAATTAATTTTTATTTTATAGATATTTTTCAGAGTTTGGGAGAGAAAACCCAGAAAAAAACCGTTGAATACTGATATACTTAATTATTCTATATATGAATTATACTATGATCTGTGTTCACACATGTATCTTATTCAAATCAACAAGTCCAGAGCGTTCCTGCCCATAGGGCCTACATAATGGCTTCGTATAATTAATATACTTATGCATATTATAAAATATTCAAAATGAAATATTCCATGGTTTAATAAATATATTTGGAATCCACCACACATTCCAACAAAGACTCAGAAACATTATGAATAGCCCCAAAACCATCCTGGAATCTATATATAGGACAATGATTAACGAAATGATCTATGGCGTCGTATAATTATTATACTTATGCATATATAAATAAACAAAACAAATAAACCATAGGGGATTTCATTGATTTGCTGAGTAGCAAGAGCAGTCGCGTTTCTGACTTCTTGGCCTTCATCAGTACGTCTTGAGCGGTTATACATAAACGCCCACGCCGCCTATTATACAAAACAAGGAATTCAGCATTTCCCCACTAGTGAAAATTTGAAGCGTGAGATCATATTCCACCATTTGCTCGATTTTAATCGAAAAACGCCTCCCGCAGAGCTCAGACAGTATCTTCCTATGGCCATGAGCTCTGTTTAGCATTTTTCAAAAATAATAATGAAAATTGGTTCAAGCACTGACGTGAAGTCAGGAGCTTTTGCGCGTATGTTCTATTGTCCATTCTCCTGTATTGGACACTCTTAATCAAATATACCATGGTGAATTATTTTGTCCGTTCTCCTGTATTGGACACTCTTAATCGAATTTACCATGATAAATTCGATTAAGAGAGTGTCCAATACAGGAGAACGGACAATAGAATTCACCATGGTATATTTGATTAAGAGTGTGCAATACAGGAGAATGGACAATAGAACATACGCGCAAAAGCTCCTGACTTCACGTCAGTGCTTGAACCAATTTTTTTATTATTTCAATTTATACGTAGCGAAGCACGTACCGGGCCGCTAGTAGTAATCTTTAAATATTAAATTATATCGATCGTTATATCGACTCAAATAAGAATTCCATACATTTTTCTGAATTTTATGTGTTTTTTTCAAATCAAATCCAAAAGCTCTCAAAAAATCACCCGTTTTCACATAAAGATATATTCTCATTAGTGATAGAAAAACTGGCCTAAAATTCCTCTCTACCCATCACGAGATTTAATATCCACAAATGAGCCTCTCACCTTACAAGATCAGAACTCTTCAGCAAAATTCAAAGGTCCCCTCTCGCAAATATACTCCTCTGAAGGCACATGGATCTCTCGAAGAAGAATCGCCTCTCTATTCCTCAAAGATATTCACTCTTGTTCATAGAAATCCCTTCAATATTTAGTTGCCTCCTCCTAAGGAGGATCTCTTTCAAAACCAGGTCTGACCACTAATGTAGGGCTATCATCTAATCTCCTATATATGTGTGATGAAATAACACGATTTTCCCATGTATATATATGTATAATAATATGTCATCATGACATTCATATTTTATTTTTGAAGGTTCTCGGAAAAATACGACCATAGACAAGATATCATACGACGATTCGCATCCACCTACCGAACTCACAAAAGGCTGCTCGGTTCTCCAACAATATAGATCGGATCGTGTTCAAACTTGGAATTCTGCAGTAGAGTTAGGTTCTGCAGGATCTCCCAAAATTTCAGCCATGCCGGACGAATAGTTTATGATATATAGAATTTTTTTCAATTATTTTTAATTATTTTTTTTTTAATTTTCTAGTTATACCATCCTCACGAAATTCTGCAAAAATTTTCGCGTTGGCATTCTACAACTAATAACCATGTTTGAATCCAATCGGTTTTGTATTCGTCGAGTTAATGAGGAACAAAAAACATCCAAATTTCAGAAAATTTCAGATGGCTATAACTCTAAAACCGTTTGGACGATTATGCTCATAAACAAACTCAAATGTCGCATTCAGATGCACAACCTAACCTGAAATTTTCAAGCCGCTATCTCTTTCCGTTCTCAGGTTATCGTGACAACAAAAATATTTTTTAATAATTTTTTAATAATTTTCTAGCGATACGATTCTCACAAAATTTCATAAACTTGCTTAGGTCTATATTCTACAACTATTCACCAAGTTTAAATTCGATCGGATTTATTTTGGTTGAAAACAAAATTATTACTCGGAAACCATTAGGCCGATTATACCCATTAACGAACTTGTCCGTCGTATTGGGATGCGCCACCTACCCTGAAAATTTCAAGTCGCTAGCTCTTTCCGTTCTCAAGTTATCGTGGCAACGGTCGGCACCACAGAATTAAATTTCACATTTGGGCAAAACTATAACGCGTATGTTCCCCAGAACATACGCGCAAAAATGGTGATATCGTTGTTAATGAATCAATAAGGCCAGAGCTTTCCTGCCAATAGAGTCTACATAATGGCTGCGTATAATTAATATACTTATGCATATATTTCAGTCAAATAAACTCCACGATAACTTGAGAACGGAAAGAAATAGCAACTTGAAATTTTCAGGGTAGCTGGCGCATCCCAATACAACGGACAAGTTCGTTAATGGGCATAATCGGCCCAATGGTTTCCGAGTAATAATTTTGTTTTCAACCTATGCAAAACCGATCGAATTGAAACTTGCTGAGTAGTTGCAGAATACGAACCTAAAGTTGTTTGTGGAATTTTGTGAGAATCGTATCACTATAAAATTTTAAAGAAATTATTGAAAACATTTTTATCACGATAACCTGGTAACGGAAAGAGATAGAGACTTGCTATTTTTGGGTTAGGTTCTGCTTCTAAATGCAACAGTTGATTTGGTTAATTGTCATAATCGGTTTTGGAGTTATACACATCTGAAATTTGGTTGTTATTTCCTCACTAACTAGAAAAATACAAAACCGATCCAATTAAACATGGTTGTTAGTTGTAGGATACCAACGCGAAACTTCGTGAGGATCGTACGACTACCTAAAAATAAAATTCCATATATCAGAAACTATTCGTCCGACATCGCTGAAATTTGGCGAGAGCCTTCGAAACCTAACTCTACTGAAGAGTTCCAAGTTTGAACACGATTGCATCTATATTGTTGGAGATCCGAGATCTGAGTTCAGCAGCTGGATGGGTGACCGTTGCCTCAATAACTTTCGAACGAAAATAGATAGGGTCTTGATATTTTGAGGGTTGGTTGCGCATCCGAATGGAACAGTCAAAGTCGTTGTTGGGCATAATCGGCCCAACGGTTCGGAGTTTTACCCATCTTGGACTTGAAACAGTCTATATAACCCTGAGCTGGTGCTCCATGACAGAATATAATATCTTAGTTGAGTTTCGATAGGAGATTATATATTGCAAAAAAATATAACGACATACGACTGTTCCCAAGTCGCAGTGGTTAAGATCGGAGCTACTAGAACTCAGAAGGGAACCTAGTAAATGGGCGCCAGGTAAATTTAAGTCTCCCAGATACCCCTGCGTAATGTACTAATTTCTAAATTCACCAAAAGAATATTCACGCTAATAACAAACAGTTTATTCTAATAGCATACAACCCAGGTCTTTAGATCCAGCAAAATTGAACTACTATGAAACCCTGAATAAGGGTGGCGGAAATTGTACGTAGATATTATTCTTGGATTCAAATACGCGTCGCTTGAGCTCAGGCGCATTCACGTTTCTCCTCTATGATCATATACGATTACTACAAATCTTGCCCCAATTTCCGCTTTCCAATAACAATAACCTAGATAATTGATAACAATATATGTTCAAGTTATATATATATAGTAGGTATAAGATGATTCGGGATATGTTTTCTATAACTTGCGTGCTATTCCTTGTGCCTGAACGTATTATTGCCTCGATGGTCTCGCAATACCGTTCTCCTTCCCTTTGTACTCGCCGTCTGCGACTTTTGACTGAATGTCCCCCAGCGCTGCTTCCTGACCACCTTGTATATACTCGGGATCGGTAACACTGCGTTGGCTGTCTCACAGCGCTACTTATGGACCACCTTGTATATATTCGAATGTCTCAGTTACACTCTTCCTGATATAAAAAATCGTGCTGGCCTCAAAAACTCCTGCCACCATAAACTTCGGACTGCCACAAAAACTTCTATTCCTCTTGATATAAAAATCGTGCTGGCACACAAAAACTCCTGATGTTACAAAAACCCTGATGAAAGAAAAGAAATCATCAGTGACTGCTCTCGGATAAGAAACAAATGAATTTTCGCAATACATAATAATTTCGGTTATCATAATATTAATCAGACCAATTATTCGTTGTTATGCAACAGTTATAGAATTCGTACATACCCTGATGTTCGGGGTTGTCCTGCACACGTTGGCTTCGAAACCCCATCTGGCCGTGCCTCCATCAAATAATTCTTCAATCACACAGTGATATTCTGGATATAGAAAGATAATTACGACCTGAATTGATTCCACTATAAATGACGAGAATAGAACATCTAACACATACCTGTCAAAGTCGCCAAGATCGTTCACGTGGTCAACTCTTAGATTTGCAGAAAGGTCTTTATATCCTCTTTCGAGACGAGTGCAAGTTACCTGTTATCTTCCCAAATCAAACCAATGTAACGCTCACTCCTAATTCGATTTTCGAAACTATATCCAACTAAGAAGAAATCACCAATTCTTATTAAGTTCCGAAAATACGCCTAACCTACTGCTCCTCCTTCGAGAGTTCACAAAATGGACGACCTCATGTCCCTGACTGGCGCAGACCCTCACAAATTTCAGACTGTCACAATTCAACACTATTGCCAACTTATTCGGTTCTTCGAATACAACAATTATTATTTAGCGTCGATTGGCACCACTGAGATCCAACCTCAAATTCGATGTCAACACAAACGATAACCTTATCGTAAACCAAACATAAACAAACCCTTGCCTGAGTTAAAAAGAAACGTTACAAAATGATCATGTGACAACTGAACAATTATCCCCAATCTTAGGTGAATGATGCCGAACGTAGATTAACCTCTTCAAGTTATATTATGCTTTTATTTCATTCCCTCCGGAACTCCCCAATAATCTCTCCTAATCTAGGTAACTAAAAGTATCTTAGATTACATACACAACGAAGAGTCCTTTGTTTACTAGGCAATCAAAATGACACAACTAAGGGTAAGAATTGTGGCATAGAGTTCAATAGCAACATTGTTTTACTTAACAGATAACAAGGCATCTTTTGGGTAGGATCAACACAAACTGTTCCAGCGATTAATACAATATGGGTGTTAATGTTACTTGTCATTCAAAGTTAAACTAAAAACATGTCTTTAATGGAGATGACATGTTTTATTCATAACTAAATGCAGTTTCAAAACAATGAGTATTTAATTGAAATATATAATAAGAATAAAATAATTATGTATTTTGAAGAAAGAATCGATATTGAAGAAAAAATGCCCCTCAATATATATTATTTCAGCTTATTTTACATTCTACTATATTATTGGAAATAATGCGAAATAATTATATTTTTTCTGTGACGGGAAAAAAATTTGACATTTCATCTCTGTTGACAGGTAACAAAATATAACTTTTCACGAAATTACTTTTTTCCCCGGGAAAAAAGTGAATACTTTTTTCCCGGATATATATACATATAGATAATGGAAGATATTTGCTACTTGCGCTGCTTCTATCAACTTCGGTGGAGTCAGAGAAAACTCAGAATCAAGCATTTTTAACTTTATAGTATTCAAAATAACTACTAAACAATTACTGAGTTCGCAATTTTTGAATCAAATCACAAAATTAAATTGACAGATATTTGATTACACTGAAGTTTTCCTTAGCAACGCAGGTCTAATAGCTTACTAGTTCAAAAATTCAAATTTCATATCGATAACATTCTGACTTTAATATATTGTAATAATATGTTCTTTCACTATTAAATCGTCGTTTTTCCTGTCACAGAAAAAAATAGTGTATTATACACGGGAAAAATATTAGATTTCAGCTCTCGGTTTTTTGTCTCCCTCCGCTTCGCGTCGGGAGACAACATAACCTCGAGCTAAAATCTAATACTTTTTTCCCTTGTATAATAAATAACTATTTTTCTGGGGCGAAGCAGCTTTAAGCGAGTTCAGTACCTGGATGGGTGACCGCTCTGGCTATAAATTTGTAGCATGTCAAAGCCCCTGCCCACAGAGCTTTCCCAACTTGTTTTTCTCGTATTGCTCCTGCCTTCTCTAGTATGGCTTCGCGAGCTTCTCTGTCCATCACCATATGTAAAGAGGCGTGAGATCTGTTAAGAGAGATATTGGAGGGTCGGCAATAAAAAAGTTCCCTGTATTTTGACATGTACGCATGCGCTCTTTCGTCTGAAAATAAAGGATCCTTATAAATACTCCAATAAAATACGGGCTGAGTTTAGTTATTCCGAAATAAAAGATCTTTTTTTTCTACCTTTATTCAGCTTTGGTGTATCATCGCTGATATTCGCAATTATTCGTTTTTTCAATTCCAGCATCATTTGCTCCTCCTATAATAGAAGCTTCCAGTATTTTTTCCGTTACTGAATTAATAATATGTATGTAAACAGGAAATAAACACCTATACAGGGTGTCCCGTAAAGACCACGTCAAACGAAAACGGAATGTAGATCAGAATGTGCTCTATCTGATGTGAAAAAATCGTTCATATGAAAGTCTCACAGTTTTCGAGATATTTGATGTTTCATGAAAATGTTGAATTTTTACAATTAAAATGCTTTCTCTCTTGCGGAAGCTACAATTGAATACATTTTGAATCAGTTTTTTTCCGTAAATATTGTTGAATGATTCCTTCAATTCATGCAATAAAAAATAGCACATAATATTATACAGGGATTCTGAAAAAAAAATTCAAATTCATGTTCTGAAGGAAGTGTTTTTTTGTATTGAATTTTATCTGACGTGGTATAAAAAAAAGACACTAGACCTTTTCTGCATATTACGTTGAAAAGTTGCCCATTTTGTGAGGTATCCGAGAAGGTAAAATAAAGGTGATAGCCTTCTTCACAAAAAAAGATATTCGAATGTGTATCGAAAATGGAGCATTTCTGTGAAAAACTGATTTTTTCACCTTTTCCATAAATACTTCCATTTTGCACTTCCTGCTGAAAATAATCAATCATCAAATCGCTAAAATGTTATTAGGATGCCAATTCACTGACTGAGTTTTTTTATTTCTTTTTCTTTGCCTAAAGAACTCTCGAACATCGATATGATGTGATGCGATTCAATGATTCAAACTTAAGGTACTTAAGGTATCTATGGAAACGTTCATTTTCATCTAGTGGAAGTTAATGCGTATCAGTTTACTGGGTAAAATGTCTACAGAAAATGTTTCGTATACTGCAAGAGAATACGCCGACATGCACCTTATTTATGGAGAAGTACGTCTTAATGCTAGAGCAGCATCGATGCTTTATTCAGAGCGGTACCCCAATCGCCGACATCCTAATCACGAAGTTTTTGTCCGGACCCATAATGCAATTGTCGGAGAAAGAGTTCCTGGGAGTCGTGAAAGTAGTGGCCGGCCTTCGATCGTGGAAGATGACACCATTTTGAATGATGTCGAAAATAATCCTTCAGTATCAACCAGAATGATAGAGCTCATGACAGGCATATCAAAATCAAGTGCCCATAGTATCCTGAAGAAACACAAATATCACCCCTACCATATTCAGCGAGTTCAACAACTACTACCAAGAGACTATCAAGCCCGAGTAGAATTTTGTCAACAAATGTTGCTGAAACATACAGAGAATCCCGATAATTTCAATAATATCCTTTGGACTGATGAGTCTTCCTGTACTCAAAGCGGTTATATCAATCTGCATAATCTTCATAGTTGGAACATCGAGAATCCGCACAATATAAGGCAAGATAGATTCCAATATCGATTTACGGTGAATTTATGGACTGGAATATACAATGGAAAAATATTCGGTGACAGAATTGCCGCAATCATTAAACGGCACCAACTATTTGAATTTTCTAAGGAACAGTGTACCCTTACTCTTAGAAGATATACCACTGGAAATGCGACGTAATCTATGGTTTTAACACGACGGGTGCCCAGCACACTAGAGTCGTCATGTTAGGAAATATTTAAACCAAACATATCCTCACCGGTAGATCGGAAGGGGCGGTGAAATTTTGTGGCCTCCCCGTTCACCAGACTTAAATCCTCTGGATTTTTTTTACTGGGGTTTAAAAAAAAATTAAATTTATTCAAATCCCATAAGAGATGAAGCACAACTAAGGGGCCGCATTCGTATTTCAGCAGCCAAAATAGCGGGGAGAAGTTTGTATGGTTTAAAAAGGTCATTTCTCAATAGATGCAAGGCATGTATTAGAGAAGGGGGTGGTCATTTTGAGCATTTGCTCTAATAAGAATCCTGAATTTTATTATTGATATTATTATAAAGTTTCTTCACAATATTCTTCACAAAATGTTGAAGGTCCTGTGCGTTATTACATTATATCATTGCAATTAATGAAAAATTTCACTTTATAAGTAATTTAAGGACTAACAATTGTTAATAGTTTGGTTGACCGAATGAGAGTGCGGATTGCAGTGTTAAGTTTGAGTTGATTTCTGGAGTTTATTGGGATTTTAATTCCTGTAAATATCGCTAATTGTGTGTTGAAATATCAGGATTCACGTGAGCGAAATTTTTCAAACTGAGGATATTATATTATTTCTGATATTCAAAATTTTCATCGAGAATAAACTCGATATAATTTATATATCAGTTTGGTTCACTGATAACGCATATGTGCATTTGACATATTGTTCTCATACATATTCCTCATTTGATTATCTTGGAATACACCTGTGATTCAGTTCATTTATTTGGGAATTCCGTTTGTTTAACCTCTTTGTTTATATCCTTCTTATCCGCGGCCTACCTATCTCTGTGCTATTGAGTCTCTTATATCGGCCCATAAGAGTGAAGTGTGTTTGCCTGTTTTACCTTCCTTTAAAACGATCTGTCACGCAGATTGGAGAACAAATTTTTCTCGTATTATTTTTGTTTTGTCCATTTCACACCTCAAATTATAGGATTTGGTTAAGATGCCTGCTAGTTGCCCGGTTTGCAGCAACGCTGTTGTAGCTGGTGATAAGGACATTTTATCGTGTACATCCTGCCGTAAGTCATTCCACATGATTTGTTTGAATTTAGGATCGGTCGAACTTGAGTATATCAAGGAGAGCAGAAAGACATGGATGTGCACTACATGTCTACAGAAGACCAAATTACGTAGTTATTCTGGCAATTCTGCCTCTGATGGAGGGCCATCTGCTGCCTCGTCGATTGCACTTGAGCAGTTTAATAAGCTGATGCAGACTATGACTGGCATTGCGGCTGATGTCTCGGCTATGAAGAGCTCCTTTTCGGCTTTGCAGTCAAACATGAATACATTGCAGGAAGATATGAATGCAATACGGGTGTCGCAGATAAACTTGGAGGCGGAGTTTAGGTTGTCTATTGCTACGATCCAGCAGCACGGTGCTACGTTGGCTGAGCATGAAGCACTGATACAGTCGAATCAGTTAAAGCTGGATGAACTTCAGCTCAAACAGACTGATAACACAAATACAATGGAAAAGCTATCAAATAGGGTTGAAGTTCTGGAAAATAAAGAGTCTATTTTGTCGTCTGCGGAAGTTATGGAGAGAGTAAGGCGATCTCACAATTTGGTGATTTCGGGTCTCCGGACAGGGTCCGACTCTAATTTGGACCGTGATTTTTTACACCGATGCCTGGCAGTTATAAATGTGCGAGCCCATGACAACATTGCCGATGTCATCCCTCTGGGGTCCTCCAGCACCTTGTGGAAAGTGTCGTTCGCAAGTGCAAATATGGTAACTAGTATACTCCGTAATAAGAAGTTGCTGCGGAATGTCCGAGAATTCAAGGAGGTGAAGATATCGGATGACAAAACACCTGCGCAGCTGGATGCATTGAAGACCCTACGTTTGGAGCTGAAGAGAAGAACAGACTCTGGAGAGGGGGATATAACTATAAAGTACGTGAAGGGAGAGCCATCAATCGTCCATGTTCGTTCTATCTCAAAAAACTGTCCATAACTACATCGAATTCCTTGTTTAAGGAGTGGCCTTTTGTATATTCTAATGTGCAGTCCCTTCATTCCAAGTTCAACGAGATCTTGGCATTTGTGAGTGTCCAAAAACCTATGTTTATGCTATTTGCGGAGACCTGGCTGGGACCTGAAGTACCAGATTCACTGTATAGTATTCCTAGTTATACTCTTCACAGGGGTGATAGTACAACCACTATTGGTCATGGCGGTGTCTGTATATATGTGCATACCGATGTAAGTGATAACTTTTCAGTTTCTGCTGATCGGTTGGATACTCCTGGCGTCGACAGTTTGTTTCTAAAAATTTCCAATGGCTCTTTTTCCCTCAATATAGGTTGCGTATACAGACCAAGAGCCTCCCCTTTCGATGTTACTCTCTTTGATCATATAAAAGCACTCTCTTCAGACAAGATTTCTACAATGGTGGCCGGAGATTTTAATTACCCAGACATAAAGTGGCCACTATCTTCGTCAGGCCTTCCTGGATTAAGCTCTGCTTCACAAATTCTAATTGATTTCCTCGATGGTTCAGAATTCAGTCAATTGATCAACTCACCAACACGTTTTCGCCAGGGGCAGATTCCGTCATTGCTGGATCTCATCTTGGTTAACGATGAAGAACTCACGTCGGACATTGGTTATCTTCCACCTTTAGGCCGATCGGATCATGTCGTACTAAAGTCCACGTTCCAGTTTTCCTTGTCACCTTTAGTGAAAAGGCAGGTGAGGACGAAGGATGTGATAGATTTCACTAAGTTGAACGAGATTTTACTTGCTGCTGACTGGTCAGGACTGACATCTACGGGGGAGATTAATGAAGCATGGGAGGTGTTTTTGAATGTGCTTAATGATGGAATTAAGCGGAGTACCACCAAGAGAGCAATTACTGTTTTCCCTGCGAAGCCATGGATCACGCATGAGATGCAAAAGCAGATTCGTCACAAAAAGTCTATATGGCAACGCTACATGCGGAGTAAATCCCATCAAGACTATCAGTTTCACAGGCAATACTCTAATGAACTAAATAAAACTTTGTCGTTGGCTAGAAGTAACTATGAGAATAACCTTGTCAGATCCGAAAATCATAGGAAGTTCTACAGCTACGTCCGTTCGTCATTGAACACCAAGGTGTCAGTTCCCATTGTCCGAGGCCCCTCTGGTCAGCTGAGCGGCGATGATTTGGAGTCGGCTGAAATTTTTGCAAGTATTTTTTCCGCAGCATTTTCAGAGGAACCCCAGGGTCCGGTTCCCCAGATGGTAGGTGACAGATCCGTCGCTGAGATCACTGATATCTCTTTCACTCCTGAGCTTGTGGAGGAACACCTCAAAAACCTAAAGGAGGCCTCATCACCTGGCCCTGACGGTGTTTCTCCCTTTGTCTTGGGAAGATGCGCCACTGCCCTATCTAGGCCTTTGTGTTCACTCTACACCATGTCCTTTGCTGTACATCGACTGCCTGCTGCCTGGTTGTCAGGGTCCGTTACGCCAATCTTCAAGAAGGGAGATAAAACCAACGCTAATAATTATCGGCCCATAACGGTAACCAGTGTTGTTGGGAAGATATGCGAGAGGATTGTTGTGGACGTAATAATGCAGTTCGCTCTGACAAACTCTATAATACCTCCAAACCAGCATGGTTTTGTCCCTGGTAGATCAACTACGACCAACCTATTGCAATGTCTTGATGACTGGACAAGTGCAATGAATTCCAGAACACCAGTGGATATCATTTATTTAGATTTTGCTCGTGCATTCGATAGGGTACCTTTTCGTAGGTTGTTCGAAAAACTGGAGCATGTCGGGGTGAGAGGGTCCATTCTGAAGTGGATACGATCTTTTGTCGCCGAGCGCTATTTTTCAGTAAGGGTTGGTGGCAGATACTCTGCTCCATGATATTCCACTAGTGGGGTTCCACAAGGTTCAGTTGTGGGCCCGCTATTATTTCTCCTATATACAGCGGATTTACCTGGCCTCCTTACATCGGCAGTTTCCATGTTCGCCGATGACACTAAAATGTATGCCAATCCCTTGGTCTCTTATGGGGCACTGTGTCAGGATATGCAAAGAATCGAAGAGTGGTGTGCTACCTGGCTGATTCCACTTAACCCGGAGAAGTGCACCGTGCTGCATCTTGGTGCGTCCAATCCTCGCCTGCAGTACACTGTTGGTGGATGTTCAATTCGGCCATGCTCGTCGCACACTGACCTCGGTGTTTTAATGAATGAGGAACTTAGCTGGACGAATCATGTGGACACTGTCTGTCGCAGGGCTTCTCAGAGGTGTTATCTCTTCGAGAAGGTGTTCGGTCGCTGCTCTATCTCAACATCTTACCATCTACTGAAGTCATACATAAGACCGATCCTTGAGTATGCGGGTACAGCGTGGGATACTCGTTTCCGTAGAGACTCTGACAGGCTGGAGAGAATACAGAGGAGAGTCACCAGAATGCCATATGGAAGCCAGAGACCAGAATATCGAGACAGATTGCAGAATCTCCGGCTAACCACCTTCGAACACAGACGTTTAAGAGGAGATGTCATTTCAACATACAAAATCCTGCATGGGTCTTCCGGAGTGGATCTGTCACATTTATACCGCATGAACACCATTGCTAGACTCCGAGGCCACCCCTATGAACTATATAGGGAAGCATTCCGCTCGGTTTCGCGGGAACACTTTTTGTCGAACAGAGTTTTCCATGTTTGGAACAAACTTCCGAGTGATGTTGTGTGTGCGCCGAACGTGAACCAATTCAAAGTGAGGTTTGACAACTGGGCCAGATCTAACTTAAGTTTGTTTTGGTAAAACTCTAACTGTTGCGTACAATTTGTCCTTTTTGAATTTGAATTATTTTGTATTTTTTTTTTCTATTGCAAGAAATTCTCTTTTTTCTTTTTTTTTTTTCTCACTGCTTTCTGCACCCATTCTGTTTGCTTTGTCTGTTTTTCTTTAGCTTGTTTTGAGCCACATAGGTTACCTTGGCTTTTGTTAATCGTATAAATAAATAAATAAATAAATAAATAAATAACTGACATTTTTCAAGAGAATTATTCAATATGTTACAGCAGAATCTGCAAAATGAAAGGATTTGTGGAAAAGGTGACAAAATCAGTTTTTCACAGAAATGCACCATTTTCGATAAACATTCAAATATCTTTTTTCGTGAAGGAGGTTATCACCTGTATTTAACCTTTTCGGAATCCTCACAAAATGGGCAACTTTTCAACGTAATATGCAGAAAAGGTCTAGTGTCTTTTTTTTATACCACGTCAGATAGAATTGAGTACAAAAAAACACTTCCTTCAGAACATGAATTTTAATTTTTTGTTTTTCAGAATCCCTGTATAATATTTTGTGCTATTTTTCATTGCATGAATTGAAGTAATCATTCAACAATATTTACGGAAAAAAAACTGATTCGAAAAGTATTTAATTGTAGCTTCCGCAAGAGAGAAAGCGTTTTAAGTGAAAAAATTCAACATTTTCATGAAACATCAAATATCTCGAAAACTGTGAGACTTTAATATGAAAGATTTTTTCACATCAGGTAGGGCACATTCTGATCTACTTTCCGTTTTCGTTTGACGTGGTCTTTACGGGACACCCTGTATACTATTCGTACGAACACTCTCAATATTCTCGTCCGAGTGTAATCCCAATTATAGTGTATTATAAATGACGAATTCGAATATCTAAAAGGCCTAAGGCCTCCCCGAGTTTCAAGTTATTCCTTTTTGTCCACAAAAAAATAGGGTTATATACCAGTTTTGTATCAAGAAAAAAAAAGCACTGACGTGAAGTCAGTACTCTTTGGCGCGCGTGTTCACGGTGGCTAATTTGAATTGAATGATGAGTACTTCAAGCTCAGTGCATAGAGCGAGCCGAAGATCTACCCAAAGGATAGTGGACACCATTCACTGTCGTTTCAAAAATTAACAGTGCTGTATCTAAGCTGCCATCAGGATAGAGTAACAAAGTTGGAAAAGAACACAAGTGACTCTCCTTAGTCGCACAAGCTCCTAGAAGATTTGGGAGGGTCAGTATAATCCTAATCATGTTTATAGCACGCGCGCCAAAGCAGATTGACTTTTTACACTTTTTCTTTCATTGTTAAGTCAATCTACTTTTGCGCGCGTGCTATAAACATGATTAGGATTATACTGACCCTCCCAAATCTTCTAGGAGCTTGTGCGACTAAGGAGAGTCACTTGTGTTCTTTTCCAACTTTGTTACTCTATCCTGATGGCAGCTTAGATACAGCACTGTTAATTTTTGAAACGACAGTGAATGGTGTCCACTATCCTTTGGGTAGATCTTCGGCTCGCTCTATCCACTGAGCTTGAAGTACTCATCATTCAATTCAAATTAGCCACCGTGAACACGCGCGCCAAAGAGTACTGACTTCACGTCAATGCTTTTTTTTTTTCAAGTTCCTTTAACAAATATAGCTATCAATACAGTTTGGCTGTTAGCTTTACCGTAGAGCGGATAAAATGCGGTTGTGCAGCAAACTGACTTGTGCCCGTGCACTGAAATGACATGAATATTCTTTTAAAACCTCACAATATCGGCTCATTACTCCCAACATAACCCAAACAACCCAAAACCACTCACTTCTCGTCTGCGCAAGCGCAGTATACTCGTGGCTGCAAGTCCTCCCAAAATTACACACCTCACAAAAAACTCCGATTCTCCAACACTAGTGGTTCAGGAGATATCGCTTCTTGAATCCACGCATGCGCAGACCCTCACCAGGGGATTCTATAGCGGAATAGCATCCGCCATCCCAAAACCCCAATGCTCTCTGACGAAAGCACCAGCAGTTTAATCACTGATGGTCTGCTCATGCGCATAACGAAAAATGCCCGTAAGGGGTTACATCAATTTCGAAATTAGCCCCAGGGCCACGGTACGGACACTTTAACTCTGAAACAGCGCTACATCCCCCAAACTGACTTGTCCTTGCCCTGAATTGCTATGAATATTCTTTTAAAACCTCATAATATCGACTCAGCACTCCCAACATAACCCATCCAACCCAAAAACAGTCCCTTCTCTTCTGCGCATGCGCAATCTACTCGCGGCTAAAAGTCCTCTCAAAATAACACACCTTACAAAAAACTCCGATTCTCCAACACTAGTGGTTCAGGAGATATCACATCTTTAATCCACGCATGCGCAGACCCTCAACAGGGGATTCTATAGAGGAATAGCATCCGCCACCCCAAAACCCTAATCCTCTCTAACGAAAACAGCACCAGTTAAATCACTGATGGTCTGCTCATGCGCATAACGAAAAATGCCTGTAGGGGTAACATCAGTTTCAAAATTAGCCCCAGGGCCACGGTACGGACACTTTAACTCGGAAACAACGCTACATCCCCCAAACTGACTTGTCCTTGCACTGAATTGCTATGAATATTCTTTTAAAACCTCATAATATCGACTCAGCACTCCCAACATAACCCATCCAACCCAAAAACAGTCACTTCTCTTCTGCGCATGCGCAATCTACTGGCGGCTAAAAGTCCTCTCAAAATAACACACCTTACAAAAAACTCCGATTCTCCAACACTAGTGGTTCGGAAGATATCGCATCTTTAATCTACGCATGCGCAGACCCTCATCAGGGATCTGAATTCTATGGAGGAATAGCATCCGCCACCCCAAAACCCCAATCCTCTCTGACGAAAACTACAGCAGTTAAAGGACTTCTAATCTGCGCATGCGCAATACGAAAAATGCCCGGAAAGGGCAGCATGAACCTCAAAAACATATGTTTCGGCATTAAAAGCAAAGTATTCCGCAAAATAGTAGTAATTTTTTAATTTTTTTCATGTCACGTGATCTTCACGAAATTTTGCAAAAGTGTTTGCTTTGGTCTTTTGCATCTAACTACTGAGTTTCAATTTAATCAGATCAGTACTTTTCGAGTTATCGTGAAAACAAAATTTTCAAATTTCTTAGGGCCGTCCGTTCAACACAAAACTTCGCAGGCATATAAAGGTCACGATTCTACAATCTGATGCCAAATTTCAAAAAGATCGAGTGATCGGTTCCGGAAATATTCATAAAAAACGTTTTTACTAAAAACGGCCTTAACTCCGAAACCGCTCGGTCGATTTCGCCCGTTAACGAACTTGTCCGAGATATTTACGCTACAAAACTACCCTGCAAATTTCAACGCTCTAAGTCGTTCCGTTCGAGAGTTATCGTGCTAACGGCCGGACCGGACGGACAGAATTGAATTTGAACTCGAATTCTTCATCAGGGAGTCGAACCCAATCGTTTGAGACCATTTTCGAAAAAAAATTCGAAAAATACAGACATTGTGACGAAATGATAGCACGCTGTTCCTTGCGGAACACGCGCGCAAAAAGAATTACTAATTCATATTTTATATTCAATATCACGCCAAATGAGATCATTGCCACAGTAAAATCTTTGAAAAACAATAATGCGTCTGGATATGATGAAATTCCTTTGAGTGTAATTAAAGACAATATTCACACAATTGCTGCTCCACTTGCTCATATTATATACAGGTCCTTTATCGAGGGAGTTTTCCCTGACCAACTTAAGACAACCATAATAAGACCGCTTTTCAAAAAAGGGAATGTCGAGGATTTGTCCAATTACAGGCCGATAAGTTCACTTACTTCTTTCTAAAAAATGTTTGAGAAGGTTCTAGCAGGTCGACTGTTACATTTCTTTAGGAAGTTCAATATCATTATTGAGCAACAACGTGGGTTTATAAAGGGTAAAAGCACTGAGACAGCGATATATGAACTTGTGAGTGGGATTGGACAATGGTGAATTTCCTCTGGCCTTGTTTCTCGACCTGTCGAAGGCATTCGACCGGGTGTAGCATGAATTGCTGTTGAGATGGCTTGAACACTACGGAATTAGTGACAAGCAATTGAATCCCCTTAAGAGTTATCTGTCTGGAAGAAAGCAGATCGTCTTGATTAAGGATCAGGGGACTGAGTTCTTTTCTGAACCATCGGTGCTTGTTTCTAGAGTGCCACAAGGGAGCATCCTTGGTCCTCTTCTCTTTGTGCTATGCATCAACTCTCTGCCTGATGCCTGTGGCAGTTGCGAACAGATCATGTACGCCGACGACACGAACATCCTGATGTGTACCAATAGTATTTCTTCAGCACGGGTGGATGCAGCTCAAGTTTTGAGAGATATGCGAGAATGGTGTTCTGATAATAGGTTACTCTTGAACTTAGATAAGACGCAAAGTATGTTCTTCCAAACCAGCTCGCCTCGCGATACCTACCCTTCTACAATCTCTGAGGATGACAGCCCTGTGCCAGTGAGGGAGTCTGTGAGGTTTTTGGGTGTTATTGTTGATGAATCATTGAGATGGGAGCCTCACATATGTAACCTGAGAAGTAAGCTCAATATAGTTATATATACTTTGCGTATGATGAAGGACCAAGTTAATCTGAATACTTTAATAACGCTGTACCTCAGCAAATTTCAATAAATTATGGGATATGGCATTATTTTCTGGGGGGGCTTCTCCTTGTGTTGATAGTATTTTTGTGGCACAGAAATGGGCGCTAAGAACTTTGCTCCGACAAATCATGCCGAAATCAATTGCGAGACTGATATATCAGTCTCGCATCACATCAATCATCGATTGATGTCTGATTGACGGGAAATTGGTTCTATATGCGTAGACTGATGATTCGGATTGATGGTAATAATAACATGGAATATAATAACATCAGTATTACCATCAATCCGGATCATCAGTCCATCAGTCTAGGCATATAGAAACAATTTCCCGTCCATCTGACATCAATCCATGATTAATGTGATGCGAGACTGATACCAGATTGGCCGTGTAACCTCCGTCTAACTCTCTCAATTAGCGCACCATTTAGAGGAAACTTTAAGTTGCTTTTAATAGTGCCAAATCTTATCAAAGGAAGTTTCCAATATCTCTCCAAAGAATATTGTAATTTACCATGGTACATTCGATTAAGGGCGTCCAATACAGGAGAATGGACAATAGAACATACGCGCAGAAGCTCCTGACTTCAAGTCAGTCCTTGAACCGATTTTTGTTTTCGTAATTTTTTTGAAATTTTCTAGGGGCACTATTCTCACAGAATTTCAAACGCGTCTTTATGTCGATACTCTACAACTAGTTTACAAGCTAAAATTCGATCGAGTGTATATTTTTTGAGTTATCGAGGAAATAATATTCCAGGAGGGTATTACTCCGAAAGAGTTGGACCGATTATGCCCGTAAACGAACTTAACTCTCCCATTCGGATATGCAACACACCCTGAAAACTCCAAGTCCTACTGAACTCACACAAGGCTGCTCGAATCTCCAATAATATACAGGGTCTTTCACGAGGAACCTCACCCATATTTATACGGGAAACTACTGAACGTATTTTCATGAAATTCAGCACTTATAAGTACTTCACGATGTTGATGAAATCTAAAATATTTTCAAGGCATGAGCACCTCCGGTTTTTCCGGAAATGACGTCAACTTCCGTTTTTCAAATTAGAACACCATTTTTTCATTGCAGAAATAGATTCCTTAGAAAATTTCAAGTTATTTTCATGTAACATTTTTCAGTTTTGGTTGGAAAATTCTCTCTGAGCGGGAAAATTCGAAAAAAAAATCGAAAATAGAGCTCCGCTGAAACAAGAATAACTTCGAGGTTTTTGGATGGAAAATTTTCATTTTTGGGATTTTTCAAGATGTAAGATTGATGTATCCACTTTAAGAATCGAAATCGCGATTCATGATACAGGGGGTGAAAAAATCGCTTTCAAAGTTAGGGATGACAAAATCGTGAAAAATCAATTTTTTCAAATTAGAACCCCATTTTTTTATGGCAGATATTGAATCTACGTTAAAAAATAATGTGAGTGTATGCATCACACCCTTGCCCTAAAGTGGATATTTTCTGAGTTATTCACAAAAAACTGTTTTTCGTCTTGAATTTTCAGCTATTTCTTTTGCCTTCACGCCAAAAAGATGAAATTTTCAGGAACTGTTACTTAAACCATGTTTTAGATTTTACTACCCTAATATGCAGGAGAAAAAAGTTACAGGTTGTTCCTAAATAGATGGCGAATTTTGATTCGAATTTGTATCGGAAACCTCTTTATTTCAACTAATCGGCCATCGGTTTTCTCTCCAGTGATAAATAAATAATTCCTTATGAACCATATGCAAAAACCTACCATGTTTTACATTCTTTTTTTTTAATGATATCATTAATTACATCTGCCAAATTCCTCTATATTCAGTAGCATTTTGTGTTTACTATTAATTTGGTGATAATTCGTATTAAGTTATAAAATCGACCACTATGCCTAATTTTACCAATGAAGATTATTTAAATCTCATTCTACTTCATGGAGAATGTAATAAAGTTGTAGATAGAACGATTCGACTGTTCATTGAGAGGTTTCCTGACCGACCCAGACCAACGAGAGATACCATTAACAGAACCATGACAAACTTGAGAAATGTCAGATCTTTCGTTAAGAAAACTATACACAGAGAAAAAAGTGTAGTAGAAGATGAGAACAACGAAATTACAGTTCTTGCATATTTTCGTGTGAATCCTCAAAATTCTCTCAAAGATGCCGAGATTGATCTGGGATTATCTCAATCGAGTGTTTGGAGAATATTAAAAAAACATAAAATGCACCCATATAAATTCAATAGGGTACAGCATTTGAAGGAAACTGATTTCGTCAGGAGATCAGAGTTTTGCGAAGCTATGATGATTCGATTTCAAGAGAATGATAACTTTTTGGCCTTTATAATTTGGACCGATGAATCTAAATTCACGAAGAATGGTTCTTTCAATAGGCATAACTGTCATTACTGGGATGAAGAGAACAACCACCACTTCAGACAATGGAACTTTCAAGAGACCTGGAGTTTCAATGTTTTTTGCGCCATCAAAAATAATGCAATTCTCGATGTTCACATTTATGATGGGACTTTAACTGGTAAGATAGAACACTACACATGTTTGCATTATTTAAAGAATGTTCTCCCTTAGGAGATAGATATTCTGACATATTGACTCAAATAATTGAGCCGCTAGTACAGAACCATAATGACTTATGGTATCAACAAGATGGCGCGCCTCCACACAATTCACTCAATGTGTCAAATATCTTCTACAGGCTATTTGAAGATCGATGGTTGGCGAACAATGGTCCACATCTTTGGCCACCACGTTCTCCCGATTTAACTCCTTTAGACTATTATGTTTGGGGTCAACTCCCCTGACTGATAAAGAGGGCTGCATAGAACGAGTCAGAAATGCGTTCAGGTTTGTTTAGATTTTTAGATTCATAGTTTTGAAACTCAATTTGGTTTTTAAACACTTTTGCAGATCTCTTCCTCCCGATGAAATAAGAAGAGCAACGCACGAAGCATTCCTGAGACGTATAAATAAATGTCTAGAAATTAACGGTCAAAACTTTGAGCATCTTCTCTAGTTATAACTGCGAGAGTTTGCCATGGTTCTCCTAATAGTAACTTGAAGTCGGTTTCAAGAAGGGGTGAAAAATCTACAGCATGGTTCAAATAACAGTTCCTGAAAATTTTATCTTTTTGGCGTGAAGGGAAAAGAAATAGCTGATAATTCAAGACGAAAAACAGTTTTTTGTGAATAACTCAGAAAATATCCATTTTAGGGCCAGGGTGTGATGCATACACTCACATTATTTTTTAACGTAGATTCAATATCTGCCATAAAAAAATGGGGTTCTAATTTGAAAAAATTGATTTTTCACGATTTTGTCATCCCTAACTATGAAAGCGATTTTTTCACCCCCTGTATCATGAATCACGATTTCGATTTTTAAAGTGGATACATCAATCTTACATCTTGAAAAATCCCAAAAATGAAAATTTTCCATCCAAAAACCTCGAAGTTATTCTTGTTTCAGCGGAGCTCTATTTTCGATTTTTTTTCGAATTTTCCCGCTCAGAGAGAATTTTCCAACCAAAACTGAAAAATGTTACATGAAAATAACTTGAAATTTTCTAAGGAATCTATTTCTGCAATAAAAAAATGGTGTTCTAATTTGAAAAACGTTGACGTCATTTCCGGAAAAACCGGAGGTGCTCATGCCTTGAAAATATTTTAGATTTCATCAGCATCGTGAAATACTTATAAGTGCTGAATTTCATGAAAATACGTTCAGTAGTTTCCCGTATAAATATGGGTGAGGTTCATCGTGAAAGACCCTGTATATCCGATGGTGTTCAAACTTGGAGCTTGGTAGTTGAGTTAGGTTCTGAAGGATCTCGCAAAATTTCACCTATACTCCATTCACTTTTATATAGTCTCCCGGTTGGCCATGATTTAGGTCTATCACGTTTTTGTAACTAAAGCAGACGCAGGTTGGCACTGCTGAAATTTCGTCAAGGTGAAAACAATTCGCCAAGACGTTGCCAAATTCTACTCTCAACATAATCTTCAATCGTAGACAAGATATTATCACACCATTATCTTCGAATATAATAAAGAACCGAAATCTGCAATAGGAAAACTTAATTCTGACATGTTGAACTCTCGAATGAAATTACTTAGTTTCCTATCATTATATTTTATTAAGGTATAAGAATTACTCGGGTTTCGTAGTACTACTACATTTTGAAACTGGTGTATTTCAAGGTGTGCAACAAGGTATTTAAATGTCTTCTGTAGGCTTTTTACTTGAGAATTTCGAAAAGTGGGTAGGTACGTCTGTTCGTTTAGAAGTTTTCCTGTCGGGTTATTCAGGTACTTTTATTCTTTTTTCAAATGAACTATCACAAAGTAACGGACTACTCTATCCATTAGTTTTCAATAAAATTTCAACACTTGATTCTTGATTTCCATACAAGAAATTAGCATAATTGAATCTTCCAACCAGTTTATATAAGTGAAATATTTCCAGTAACAACACAGGAAACATTTTCTTCTACAATCGCCAGGACTGTGGAATTATTGAATTCACATGATATCTTCTCAAATTCATTATTTTTCCGAAGTAAATTCACATTGTGAAAATACGTAATTACTACGACTTCTATGTAGAGAGGACAACGTTGCGTAGTTATCTGACATGAAAATGACTATAACCTAACATTTTCAAAATATACATGGTGAAATGTGTCAAATTTTCATGGCCAACCGGGAGACTTTATAAAAGTGAATGGAGTATATGTCGGACGAATGGTTACTGATATATAAAAATTTTTCAATAATTTTCAATGATTTTTTAAACATTTTCTAGTAATACGATCCTCACAAAATTTTGCAGGAGTTCTTGCGTTGGCATTCAAGAACTAATAACCATGTTTGAATTTAATGAGTTATTCAGTTTTGTTTCGGTTTTGTATTTTTCGAGTATTTCAGGAAATAACAACCAAATTTCAGATGGTTATAACTCCAAAACCGTTTCGCCGATTATGTCCACAAAAAAAGCATTCCTATGCACAACCTAACCTGAAAATTTCAAGTCGCTATCTCTTTCCGTTCTCAGGTTGTCGTTAATTTCCTAGTGATTCACAAAATTTCACGAACGTACTTAAGCCTTATATTTTACAAGTTTCAATTCGATCGGATTTGTATTGGTTGAAAACAAAATTTTTACTCGAAAACCATTGAACCGGTTATGCCCATTAACGAACTTGTCCGTCGTATTGGGATGCGCCATCTACCCTGAAAATTTCAAGTCGCTAGCTTCTTCCATTCTCAAGTTATCATGGCAACGGCCGGTCGGCCGGAGAGAATAAAATTTGACCTTGAATTCTTCATCGGGGTGCCGAAACTAATCGTTTGAGACCATTTTCGCCAAAAAATTAGAAAATTATCGACATTTGGGCGATGTTCCCCAGAACATACGCGCAAATATTATACCTAGTGTCCTGTTTTGAAACGTCCCCATTGCCCCAGTGATGCTTACACCTGTCAATATTTATACGTTATATAGGGTTGTCCTTGTGTTACTTCTTCTGCCTTGGAATACCAGACCACTGCGACATATACTACGTTTACATGCATCCTCTCGAACCGTTTTAAGCCAATGCGTATTCCGTAATGCGCATTGAAAACGCATGTAAACATTTTTTCAATTCGAATTGAATACTCAAATGCGAATTAGTAAATGCGATTTGAAAAGGTGGATTGAGTTTTTCCAAACCGATTTAATGTGCATGTATACACCAAATACGCATTGAGAGTAGTTTTAAGAGAAACAAATTTCAGAATTACCAACACCAAATTTATTAATTTGACAAATCTGATAATCTAACCAACCTACTTTGGGGTTACGTTAATCGTAATTCCTAAGCTGGAAGATCGAAATAAATCTCTTGAGATAAAATGAAATCATATATATAGTTCGAGGTAACTTTTTCTATTATCTTTAATCATTTTCATCCAATTTTCTGGATTAATTTTTCACGATTTGCTCTTTCAATCGTTGTAACCACCCAGAAGAGGTTAATTCCTTGCAAAATTATGGTGTTCTTCATAATTTTGTAAGATATTTAGAATGATTTTCTTTTCTCAATTTCCATTTTTAATTTTTTTCAATCTTCCCATGTTGGCTACGCGAGCTTAGAATAAAGCCGAATTACAGAAAACTAGTTTCAGATAAGGCATGTAAACTCTCAAACCATATTTCATCTAATTCGCATCAAAACATGCGCATTGGTTCAAAACGGATCGAGAAGATGCATGTAAACGTAGTAATAGATAGCATAGATTAGAGTCTAATCTATGATAGGTAATGATGGGATTCTCGAACATGAAGAATATCCATCGGGGTATTTTTGGTTTGCCGCCTCAAGTAATTCCCGCCAGATTGCTGTACACCATCAGCGCTTTTTTTGTCTACTTGCAATTATCTCAACGTACATATTATATTCGAGAGAAGCTTACGATTTAAGATGATTCCCAGATATTTGACATCCAATTTCCATTGTACAATGTCCCCTCTCTAGTGATGGGATTTCGATGTTGGAAGTTTTCTGTTACGAGTGATATGCTCAACCTCACTGATAAACAAAATTGCTCGTGAAAAATAAATCGAACATAATGACTCTGCGATAATAAATAATTGGAATGTGAGGTAACGTGTCAGAGTGCCCAATAAAATAAAGTAAATCAACGTTTACTATGTTTTATTTTATTAGAATCGATTTTGTTGAATACTCCTGATTCAAAAATAACCTAATTATTGAGGTCCATTGAATTTACTAGCGACACTTGCAATCATAGAATAGTATTGCGTTTCTATGTCCAAATCCCTCGGGCTAAAAAGACCGGAAAAAGAAAAGAAAATATGTTCGTAACGATCCCAATCCATTTGATCACGAGTTGTTCTTCGTTGTTTCTGGGTAAAGCAACGTGTTTTCAGCTAACGGTGACATTAACGAATTTTTCCGCGAACACAGACGACCGTTCGGCATTAATTATCGGAATTTTCCGTCGCGACGGAGTGCGAAGCCTTCTCGATCGGTTGCCGCGGAAACGTGACCCTGCGTCCCCGCAGAAATCCGATGCGAAGGACCATGAGTGCTTTGGTCTCAGATTTCTCTATGTCTCTGATGGAGTTGCGAGAAAGCCTCGGTGTTTGATACTGTTCATCCGATGAGAGCATAATTTGGTTTTTCTATTTGTATCTGTCAACTCTTTTTAGTATTTATGATTGTGGGGTCAGTTTGGTATTGTATTTTCACTTCGTAATAAAATATTCCGAATATTGACCGTATATAAGGCAAATTAGTCCTTCACAGCTCATCGATGGTATGTGTGTTTCGAAGGGTACAACAGGATCTCCCAAACAAATATATATTCCGGGCATTGCAAATCCAATATAGTGATATGACTCTTTGAGTTTGAAGAATATCTCCCGGGTGTGTTTTGGCAATCAAGCAGGACACGTTATAGTAAAAATGTTAGAATCACTCACTTGACTTCAGGATCTTTGGCCCACTCGTTAAACGATGATGAGAATTACAGACATTTGGGCAAAATGATAGCACGCTGTTCCCTAGAATATGCACGCAAACACGATGAGAATGATTTATAATAGTGACAAGAGGTTGAGCTATAGTTATTTTCCTAACAAGTGCGCAAAGTGATACATTTTCACACGCATTTACAGTTAGACGAACGACGCGAAGCAGAGTTCGGATAAGTTTTTGCGTGCGGGAAAGTCATTTTGCGCACGTGTTAGGAACAATGTTTTTGGCGCTCTAGTTCCTCGGAACTGAGTGCTTATCAATTTGCCCAAATGTCTGTAATTTTCGAATTTTTCGATGAAAATGGTCTTAAACGATTTGGTTCGACTCACTGATAAAGAATCCGTGGTCGAAATTCATTCTGTCCGGCCGGCCGGCCGTAGGCACGATAACTCTCGAACGGAATGAGCTAGACAGTTGAAATTTTCAGAGTAGGTTTGGGAGATAAATATCTCGGCTAAGTTCGTTACTGGACAAAATCGGACAGATGGTTTCGGAGTAACAAAAAAAATTTTTTTTTACAGAACAAATTCCAAATAAAATTTTTTTCAATAAGCAGTTTTACCATAAGAATCCAATGATATCATCTTTAACTCTAACAAGCTAATACTTTCGGAGATATGATTTTTCAAAATTTCAATGATAAATCGTATTTCACAGAGTGATATAATTATTCTATGTATGAATTGTCATAATGTCAACTCATTTTCCTGAGACATGACATTATCTAATCAATCGAAGAATTATGAGAATAAAGTGTATTCCGAAATGTGAGCGAAGTGAGAAAAATCTCAGTTGTTTGCTCCGAAATTAGTTTTTTCAGAAAAGTCTTACATTTCGGAACGGAACATGAAGTAAGAGATCTGAGAGTAGTGAGACTGCTTTTCATCCATAGACATAGAATGCAAATAGAATGTAAATATTGAGAGCATAATTCTGCAGTTCGAGAGAGGAGAAAATTTGGTGAACGTAGATCAGGAAATTTTTGATCGATTACAAGGAAATTTTTCATTATTACTCTTCTTTGATACATGTTTTATGAAAAATCTACTATTTGTAGGTACTTTAAACCTGTTTTGGGCAATTGTCATACGAAACTTGTTGGCGCTCTAGTTCCTCGGAACTGAGTGCTTATCAATTTGCCCAAATGTCTGTAATTTTCGAATTTTTCGATGAAAATGGTCTTAAGCGATTTGGTTCGACTCACTTATCAAGAATCCGAGGTCGAAATCGATTTGGTCCGGCCAGCCGGCCGTAGGCACGATAACTCTCGAACGAAAGGAGTTAGCAGATTGAAATTTGCAAGGTGGGTTTGGAGCGTAAATATCTCGGACGAGCTCGTTAATGGGAGAAATCCATCAAGCGGTTTCGGAGTTATGGCCGATTTTAGTAAAAATATTTTTTATGAATATTTCCGAAACGGATTACTCGATCTATCTAAAATTTAGCATCAAATTGTAGAATCATGACCTTTATACGCATGTGAAGTTTTGTATTGACCAGATTACCGCAAAGTGTCAAAAAATATTTTGAAAATTTAAAAAAAGTTTTTCTACAATAACTCTCGAACGGAATGAGCTAGGTAGTTGAAATTTTCAGAGTAGGTTGGGCACATGAATATCTCGGTTAATTTCGTTATTGGGCAAAATTGGCCAGATTTAATTCGATTTCTTCCATGGTGCAGTTCTCATTCTCAGATTGCTCATTTAATCTTGATGAATAAACTATTATTTGAATTGAATTTCCTTTATGATGCAGTTATATCATAAAAATACATTGATATAATTCCCAACTCTGAGAAACCAATACTTTCGGAGACATAATTTGTCTGTTTGAACTAGAGCGCCAGAAAGCTCCTGTCCACAGGGCTTGAACCCATTTTTTCCTTCGAGCGTCTTATATTCACAAGAAGAGACCAAATTGTAATATAATAATTTATTCTGAAACTTTTAATTATTCTGGAATGAGACAATCAACTGTTCAAAAATAAGCAATAGGGTAAGAAGAAGAAATATTAATTGATTTGTAATATTTATGATGAAAGGACCATTATGTACATATTGTAAATTGATTGCTGATCCTATCAGTTCATTCAATGGGTGTCTCGATGAACACTGATTCTGCGCAAAAGGGCAAGTAATGTTCTCGTTCGATTAAGTTGAAGGGCAGTCGTTGGAAGGTTGATAAGACAATATCTTATTAGTCATTTCCTTTTTTCGTATAGTTGACTTTTCGATGTAACTCTAGGCGACAGTGGTAGATTTCCAGCCTCCCAGGCGCTTAGCATAGGTTATTCCTTTCCCAGAATTGCCCAACATAGTAGCCGACTGAAACTATGACCAGTGTACTGCTCAGGATTTTTCAATTTTAAATATGCTGCTATTTCCGAAGGCATTTTTTCGAACGAATTTAATTCCATACATTGGGTACTACTTCCTCATTGTCTATATTGTACAAAAAAACGTCAGTGTGGATTATTTTGTTTCCTGAAATTCGCATATTTATTGTAGAGCTGCAAATGATATCCATGATTTGTTTCATTGGATATAACAAATATTCTCGATGAATTGTTTTTGGTGTCTAGGATTTTGACCACTATCAAATTTCCCTTGTACTCGATGTGATCGATCATTATTTTGCAGAGTTCATCGCGCTTGTAGGCACCGGTCAACCCAAAAATAGTAGCAACTTTGATGAGAAGGTAAATTTCATCAGGTGAATCTTCCATAAATCTGAAAACTTCACTTTTTTCGCTTTTTTCGGAAGGTACCCAACATATTGCCTCTTTAAAATTTACGCTGGAATCTACAGATTCTAGTTTTTAAAGTTAATTAAGAATTCATTTGATTACAAATAACTCTGAAGTCCCTTTGTTCAGGGTCTCTACAACGATGCTCCAAATTAGGAACCAGTCTTCTGCAGGGACTTCGTTCAGGAAAAGCTAAAGATTCTCGTCCAAATAGCGCTCAGGATCTCTTCAAATAAGGTACAGAAAAACTTCCAAATGGGAGCTCAGGATCTCTGCAGATAAGTGATAGAAAATCTTCCAAATAGAGGCTCTGGATCTCCCCAGATAAGGTATATAAACTTAGGGATGAGTCCCAGCTCAAAACGCGGAAATGTTCAAAAGGTTAAATTGGATCCAATACAAATCAAGTTTTAGGTACTTAAAGTAGAGTTTTTGCTCCAGCTCCACAATCAGCTAATAGGTTAAATTTACCTCCAGTTCAAAACTACAATGATCAACCAGTGTCACACATACCTTTTGAAAAATACATTGATTCGCTGTACGAATCTGGGGATATAAGTTAACAACATAAAGACATTTAGTTAGTGGAACTTATCAAACAAAAAAAAACACGAGGCACATAATCCTTCGAAAATGTACATCGACCAGAAAAATTAGTACGGAATCGAAATAATCAAACGTCAAATACTCTACATGATTTTCTAGCAAAGTGCCGTGCAAAACTATACTAAGTAATATCAATCTGAAATATTCACGTAAATCAATTGACAAAACCAATTTCAATTACCCAAAATCATATTTTAAAGGAACTTACCGCCAAACCTGGCCAATATATTCACAAATAAAACAGACGAACTGCTCTATAAGATTTCTAGAACGCCATTCTATCTCAACTATTGACACAAAATTTTGCAGGAACTCTTGCGTTGGCATTCAAGAACTAATAACCATGTTTGAATTTAATGAGTTATTCAGTTATGTTTCGGTTTTGTATTTTTCGAGTTATTCAGGAAATAAAAACCAAATTTCAGATGGGTATAACTCCAAAACCGTTTCGCCGATTATGTCCACAAAAAAAAGCATTCTTATGCACAACCTAACCTGAAAATTTCAAGTCGCTATCTCTTTCCGTTCTCAGGTTGTCGTTAATTTCCTAGTGATTTACAAAATTTCACGAACGTGCTTAAGCTTATATTCTACAAGTTTCAATTCGATCGGATTTGTATTGGTTGAAAACAAAATTTTTACTCGAAAACCATTGAACCGGTTATGCCCATTAACGAACTTGTCCGTCGTATTGGGATGCGCCATCTACCCTGAAAATTTCAAGTCGCTAGCTTCTTCCATTCTCAAGTTATCATGGCAACGGCCGGTCGGCCTGAGAGAATAAAATTTGACCTTGAATTCTTCATCGGGGTGCCGAAACTAATCGTTTGAGACCATTTTCGCCAAAACATTAGAAAATTATCGACATTTGGGCGATGTTCCCCAGAACATACGCGCAAATATTATACCTAGTGTCCTGTTTTGAAACGTCCCCATTGCCCCAGTGATGCTTACACCTGTCAATATTTATACGTTATATAGGGTTGTCCTTGTGTTACTTGTTCTGCCTTGGAATACCAGGCCACTGCGACATAGATAGCATAGATTAGAGTCTAATCTATGATAGGTAATGATGGGATTCTCAAACATGAAGAATATCCATCGGGGTATTTTTGGTTTGCCGCCTCAAGTAATTCCCGCCAGATTGCTGTACACCATCAGCGCTTTTTTTGTCTACTTGCAATTATCTCAACGTACATATTATATTCGAGAGAAGCTTACGATTTAGGATGATTCCCAGATATTTGACATCCAATTTCCATTGTACAATGTCCCCTCTCTAGTGATGGGATTTCGATGTTGGAAGTTTTCTGTTACGAGTGATATGCTCAACCTCACTGATAAACAAAATTGCTCGTGAAAAATAAATCGAACATAATGACTCTGCGATAATAAATAATTGGAATTTGAGGTAACGTGTCAGAGTGCCCAATAAAATAAAGTAAATCAACGTTTACTATGTTTTATTTTATTAGAATCGATTTTGTTGAATACTCCTGATTCAAAAATAACCTAATTATTGAGGTCCATTGAATTTACTAGCGACACTTGCAATTATAGAATAGTATTGCGTTTCTATGTCCAAATCCCTCGGGCTAAAAAGACCGGAAAAAGAAAAGAAAATACGTTCGTAACGATCCCAATCCATTTGATCACGAGTTGTTCTTCGTTGTTTCTGGGTAAACCAACGTGTTTTCAGCTAACGGTGACATTAACGAATTTTTCCGCGAACGACCATTCGGCATTAATTATCGGAATTTTCCGTCGCGACGGAGTGCGAAGCCTTCTCGATCGGTTGCCGCGGAAACGTGACCCTGCGTCCCCGCAGAAATCCGATGCGAAGGACCATGAGTGCTTTGGTCTCAGATTTCTCTATGTCTCTGATGGAGTTGCGAGAAAGCCTCGGTGTTTGATACTATTCATCCGATGAGAGCATAATTTGGTTTTTCTATTTGTAGATGTCAACTCTTTTTAGTATTTATGATTCTGGGGTCAGTTTGGTATTGTATTTTCACTTCGTAATAAAATATTCCGAATATTGACCGTATATAAGGCAAATTAGTCCTTCACAGCTCATCGATGGTATGTGTGTTTCGAAGGGTACAACAGGATCTCCCAAACAAATATATATTCCGGGCATTGCAAATCCAATATAGTGATATGACTCTTTGAGTTTGAAGAATATCTCCCGGGTGTGTTTTGGCAATCAAGCAGGAGACGTTATAGTAAAAATGTTAGAATCACTCACTTGACTTCAGGATCTTTGGCCCACTCGTTAAACGATGATGAGAATTACAGACATTTGGGCAAAATGATAGCACGCTGTTCCCTAGAATATGCACGCAAACACGATGAGAATGATTTATAATAGTGACAAGAGGTTGAGCTATAGTTATTTTCCTAACAAGTGCGCAAAGTGATACTTTTTCACACGCATTTACAGTTAGACGAACGACGCGAAGCGGAGTTCGGATAAGTTTTTGCGTGCGGGAAAGTCATTTTGCGCACGTGTTAGGAACAATGTTTTTGGCGCTCTACTTCCTCGGACTGAGTGCTTATCAATTTGCCCAAATGTCTGTAATTTTCGAATTTTTCGATGAAAATGGTCTTAAACGATTTGGTTCGACTCACTGATAAAGAATCCGTGGTCGAAATTCATTCTGTCCGGCCGGCCGGCCGTAGGCACGATAACTCTCGAACGGAATGAGCTAGACAGTTGAAATTTTCAGAGTAGGTTTGGGAGATAAATATCTCGGCTAAGTTCGTTACAGGGCAAAATCGGACAGATGGTTTCGGAGTAACAAAAAAAAATTTTTTTTACAGAACAAATTCCAAATTAAATTTTTTTCAATAAGCAGTTTTACCATAAGAATCCAATGATATCATTTTTAACTCTAACAAGCTAATCCTTTCGGAGATATGATTTTTCAAAATTTCAATGATAAATCGTATTTCACAGAGTGATATAATTATTCTATGTATGAATTGTCATAATGTCAACTCATTTTCCTGAGACATGACATTATCTAATCAATCGAAGAATTATGAGAATAAAGTGTATTCCGAAATGTGAGCGAAGTGAGAAAAATCTCAGTTGTTTGCTCCGAAATTAGTTTTTTCAGAAAAGTCTTACATTTCGAAACGGAACATGAAGTAAGAGATCTGAGAGTAGTGAGACTGCTTTTCATCCATAGACATAGAATGCATATAGAATGTAAATATTGAAAGCATAATTCTGCAGTTCGAGAGAGGAGAAAATTTGGTGAACGTAGATCAGGAAATTTTTGATCGATTACAAGGAAATTTTTCATTATTACTCTTCTTTGATACATGTTTTATGAAAAATCTACTATTTGTAGGTACTTTAAACCTGTTTTGGGCAATTGTCATACGAAACTTGTTGGCGCTCTAGTTCCTCGGAACTGAGTGCTTATCAATTTGGTTATCAATTTGCCCAAATGTCTGTAATTTTCGATGAAAATGGTCTTAAGCGATTTGATTCGACTCACTGATCAAGAATCCGAGGTCGAAATCGATTCGGTCCGGCCGGCCGGCCGTAGGCACGATAACTCTCGAAAGAAAGGAGTTAGTAAATTGAAATTTGCAAGGTGGGTTTGGAGCGTAAATATCTCGGACGAGCTCGTTAATGGGAGAAATCCATCAAGCGGTTTCGGAGTTATGGCCGATCTTAGTAAAAATATTTTTTATGAATATTTCCGAAACGGATCACTCGATCTATCTAAAATTTAGCATCAAATTGTAGAATCATGACCTTTATACGCATGTGAAGTTTTGTATTGACCAGATTACCGCAAAGTGTCAAAAAAAATTTTGAAAATTTAAAAAAAGTTTTTCTACAATAACTCTCGAGCGGAATGAGCTAGGTAGTTGAAATTTTCAGAGTAGGTTGGGCACATGAATATCTCGGTTAAGTTATTGGGCAAAATTGGCCAGATTTAATTCGATTTCTTCCATGGTGCAGTTCTCATTCTCAGATTGCTCATTTAATCCTGATAAATAAACTATTATTTGAATTGAATTTCCTTTATGATGCAGTTATATCATAAAAATACATTGATATAATTCCCAACTCTGAGAAACCAATACTTTCGGAGACATAATTTGTCTGTTTGAACTAGAGCGCCAGAAAGCTCCTGTCCACAGGGCTTGAACCCATTTTTTCCTTCGAGCGTCTTATATTTACAAGAAGAGACCAAATTGTAATATAATAATTTATTCTGAAACTTTTAATTATTCTGGAATGAGACAACTCAACTGTTCAAAAATAAGCAATAGGGTAAGAAGAAGAAATATTAATTGATTTGTAATATTTATGATGAAAGGACCATTATGTACATATTGTAAATTGATTGCTGATCCTATCAGTTCATTCAATGGGTGTCTCGATGAACACTGATTCTGCGCAAAAGGGCAAGTAATGTTCTCGTTCGATTAAGTTGAAGGGCAGTCGTTGGAAGGTTGATAAGACAATATCTTATTAGTCATTTCCTTTTTTCGTATAGTTGACTTTTCGATGTAACTCCAGGCGACAGTGGTAGATTTCCAGCCTCCCAGGCGCTTAGCATAGGTTATTCCTTTCCCAGAATTGGCCAACATAGTAGCCGACTGAAACTATGACCAGTGTACTGCTCAGGATTTTTCAATTTATATATGCTGCTATTTCCGAAGGCATTTTTTCGAACGAATTTAATTCCATACATTGGGTACTACATCCTCATTGTCTATATTGTACAAAAAAACGCCAGTGTGGATTATTTTGTTTCCTGAAATTCGCATATTTATTGTAGAGCTGCAAATGATATCCATGATTTGTTTCATTGGATATAACAAATATTCTCGATGAATTGTTTTTGGTGTCTGGGATTTTGACCACTATCAAATTTCCCTTGTACTCGATGTGATCGATCATTATTTTGCAGAGTTCATCGCGCTTGTAGGCACCGGTCAACCCAAAAATAGTATCAACTTTGATGAGAAGGTAAATTTCATCAGGTGAATCTTCCATAAATCTGAAAACTTCACTTTTTTCGCTTTTTTCGGAAGGTACCCAACATATTGCCTCTTTAAAATTTACGCTGGAATCTACAGATTCTAGTTTTTAAGGTTAATTAAGAATTCATTTGATTACAAATAACTCTGAAGTCCCTTAGTTCAGGGTCTCTACAACGATGCTCCAAATTAGGAACCAGTCTTCTGCAGGGACTTCGTTCAGGAAAAGCTAAAGATTCTCGTCCAAATAGCGCTCAGGATCTCTTCAAATAAGGTACAGAAAAACTTCCAAATGGGAGCTCAGGATCTCTGCAGATAAGTGATAGAAAATCTTCCAAATAGAGGCTCTGGATCTCCCCAGATAAGGTATATAAACTTAGGGATGAGTCCCAGCTCAAAACGCGGAAATGTTCAAAAGGTTAAATTTGATTCCAATACAAATCAAGTTTTAGGTACGTAAAGTAGAGTTTTTGCTCCAGCCCCACAATCAGCTAATAGGTTAAATTTACCTCCAGTTCAAAACTACAATGATCAACCAGTGTCACACATACTATACTTTGCAAAATACATTGATTCGCTGTACGAATCTGGGGATATAAGTTAACAACATAAAGACATTTAGTTAGTGGAACTTATCAAACAAAAAAAAACACGAGGCACATAATCCTTCGAAAATGTACATCGACCAGAAAAATTAGTACGGAATCGAAATAATCAAACGTCAAATACTCTACATGATTTTCTAACAAAGTGCCGTGCAAAACTATACCAAGTAATATCAATCTGAAATATTCACGTAAATCAATTGACAAAACCAATTTCAATTACCCAAAATCATATTTTAAAGGAACTTACCGCCAAACCTGGCCACTATATTCACAAATAAAACACACGAACTGCTCTATAAGATTTCTAGAACGCCATTCTATCTCAACTATTGACAACAAAAGAAACGTCCACACTGGTCCACACGTATGTATCGTTCCAAGGTCAATGCCTCATCTTATGACCACAGAAAACTCTATAAATCCGTTGGCGCACAGAATCAAAACGATAAATTTACTACACTGAAATAATCTCTATAATATATTGAAATATTAACTGTGGAATATCAAGAGAGATAAGACAAAATATTTCTAATTTATATTGAAATAAATTGAAGATTCAAATTATGACAGGTAGCCAGTAAGTTGAATTCACGTTTTACTGGTTGCGAACTGCAGAATTCACCAACAAGGGATCTTGAACTATGAAGCCAGATGACATATGGATTTTGAATATATCTTATTTATAAAATTAAATAAACTAAAATGTGGTTTATTCAAAAGAATTCAGCGTGACGGGATTTTATACCGTTACAATTTCTTTATGCATTAGCGATATAAATGGATTACTTTGATGCATTTTGGGCCGGTCTTTCCACCTCCTAATGAACTTACTCGACAAATAAACTGAAAAATTAGAGAGCTTTATTATATTATATTACCTCACATTTCAAGTCAGTGAAACCTTCACAAAAATGTGGGAAAGACCTGTGGACAGGAGCTTTGGCGCTCTTGTTCAAACTTTGACAAATCATCTCCTAAATTATTGGTTTTTCAGAATTGGGAATGATATCAAAGGATTCTTATAATTGAACTGCATCATAAAAGAAACTGAATGAAAATTAAATAACGAACTTATCCGAGATATTCTTTCTTCAAATCTACTCCGAAAATTATATTATATCAATTGAAACTTAGCCAATCTTCCAGTTCTGTTTCCACTGAAGTTATTCAGAACCCAATTTGATAAACTTACCAAATTATATATTTCCATCATCCTATGGATTATCCAAAGGCATATAGGGTAGGGGTGATTATAATATCCTATAATTGGTCTTTTTACATTCAATCATACTTTGTTTGTTAGAACAGAATTACATGTGACATGTCTGTTATAGGTAGACGAGATGACAATATGTATGAACAGTTGACCCAGATAGAACACAGGCAGATAGAATTCGCATTCTGTGAAAACATAGAAGGACGATGAAATATTGAAATTTTGAAAAATCATATCTCCGAAAGTAGTAGCTTGCTAGAGTTTGAAAAATATATCAGTGGATTCTTATGCTAGAATTGCATTAAAAAAAATCAATTCGAAATTTGTAATGTTAAAAAAATTGTTTTCGTTGCTCCGATACCACCAGGCTGATTTTGCCCAATAACGAACGATCCTGAGACATCTATCTCCCAAACCTACCCTGAAATTTTCAACTGTCTAGCTCATTCCGTTCGAGAGTTATCGTAGTTACGGCCGGACGGACGGCCGGTCGGACAGAATCGATTTTGACTACGGATTCTTGATCAGTGGGTCAAACCAAAACGTTTAAGACTATTTCCAGCCAAAAATTCGAAAATTACAGACATTTGGGCAAATTGATAAGCAGTTTGTTCCAAGGAACAAGAGCCCCAAAAACGAGCAAATTTGTTGGTAGGTACTTTATTTCACGGTTATGCATTTGACGGGTGTGCGATCTTATATTATATTATATTAACACTCGAATGATAATTCTGTCCTGATCGCTCATGCCATCTATAGATATATTTCTGTAATAAATTACTTCAAAATACAGGGTGATTCAGAACTCGAGGCGAAGAATAAAGGAACGTATACAGGTTGATATTCTGGATAAAACATGTCAAATGAAATTCTTGAATTTTTGGCCGGGAAAATCGTCAAGCGAACTTGCGAGATCGCATCAGCAGTCAAACGATTAGGAAGGACAGGAAATTGAAGTAATTTTTCGGTTAAAGACACCGGACATTGATAGAGAGTTTTTGTTGAAAATCTCTTCTTTTAAAAGCGTGTGGATTTTCTAGAGATCGTACATGTTCATTATGGCTGTTATTTATGCCATCCCGAGTAAAAGTAGCTTCCTCCTACCAAAGCGTTTCTCTGAAGAAATGTTCATTTTGTTCATGCTTCTGAAGAACACATTGTCAAAAGGCGAGTCGCTGCGTGTGATCTCCTGGTTGAAATTATGTACCTTTTGTTTATGAAATAGATGTAAAACTTCGGTTTTTAAGGTTCTCCAAGCAAAGCTTTGGGACACAATAAGACGGACAGTAATGCATCTATTACTAATTTCCGGGTTATCGAGCACACAATCTATTACTTCTTCTTCCCTTATAAATAGCATCTTAGTATTTATTTCGTGTAGCACCACCAGCACCACTACGGGGATTTCAAATTCCAAACTGCCGCAACCTTTGACAAGCGTCGGAAGACACCCGGCGCGATGGTTGTCGTCTATAGTGAATCTCCCGTTGTACTCCCGACATGCTTTTAATGCGTTGCTATCACAAAAACCGTACTCAAAAATTATTTCTGCATATTTATCGTTAGAAAACTGCATATTTTATAAAAATAACTAAACCAACAAAGCAACTTTTAAATTGGTACACAAATTTTATTCTCTCACCAGGTGACAGTCATCTCATTTATTTCTAGGCTTACCGTAATTTATGGAATTGAATTGGTCGCATACAGAAACTTCAAAGTCGAGTTTTGAATCACCCTGTATAGTAAAGTATACGTTTCATCATTCAAAAGGCTCCACAATATCGTCTATTGTTTCCAATGGGGGTTGGGGGCCCTTATGCAGGTCTGCCCCTATAAAGATTCACGAACCCATTCCACGAGACCCTATAGTTAGAACGCTCAGATCTCCTTGAAAAATATAATTTTCGACAAACTGATCTACTTTTAAGTAGGTGAAACATTTACTGGTATATGGAACAAAAAACGTCCTCGTATTCATCATCCCAGTTACCTGCGATAATTCGATCATCTGCCGTTACTTCAACCCACTTAGCGTGTAGGACGTAATCAACGTTGCAATCCACTCCACCGTTCATCCTGAACGATTCAACGCCGTTTTAAATATACTGCAATTACGCCAAACCCACCCCGATCGGGAGCAATAAAACTACCCCCCTACATATCCCCGCGGATCAAAACAAGCGGATTGCACGCCGTCGACCGCTCAGCAGCTCGCTTCGCAAACCGCAACCAACATATTTCATCGTTTTAATGAGAACGTGGCGTGCGCGGCGGACGCTCCAACTTTTCAATGGAAATTTGTTTTCCCTGAGAGGGAAAAACGTTGCGGAATGCGGAAGCAGTCTCTTCTCAGATTGATACCCCGGTCAGATCGAGTCGTTCCTGATTGAGGGAACGGCTTGGAGATACTTCTGCTGGCTCGTCGGGAAATGTATATTTCCCCGGTTTATCGGGGATGTGAGGTGAGATTTATAGGAGCATTCCGAGAACAATTTGGCTTCGAGGCTTTGGTAGTCTTAGGGTGAAAAGGTTCCACTTTTTGGCTTATTTACGTGAATACTTGATTGATTTGGTAGTTGGTCGTATTTTGGAGGCAGATACATGATCGAAGAATATTTCCCTAGGAATATTTTTCAGGATTAGGTGTTGACGCCTAGACCTATTGGTTTTAACACCTTCGACGTTCCTTATGAAATAAACTAGCTTTAGCGTACACATTCACTTCACAATAATTATATTTATTTGATTTGTAACATCGTACACAGGAGCAATGGCGTGAGAGTGGATTGTTCAGAGGGCTCGCAAGGGCTCTAAACAATTGTGGAGGACCTAGATGCGTTACTCCTCTGTAGAAGTTACAACACGGCACCCACTACTACTCTTACGAACCTAGGGTATTTGTGGCTGATCGAGGTCAATGGTGTACTCTATACAGGCCACCATAGGGCCTCACATGGTTCATCATTGGCTATGTGGGGCTACTGAGAACGGTACCGATATTTTGCTTCTTCGCACCAGGACTGTTCTACAGGGTGTTCTATAGGCTCTATGACAAACTGAGATTTTTTACAAATGATAGCTGTGCTTATCCTAAACATTTTTTTGCGCGCATATTCTGGGGAGCATCGCGTTATCATTTTGCCCAATCGTCTGTAATTTTCGAATATTTTGCCGAAAATGGTCTCAAACGATTCATCGACTCCCTGATGAAGAATTTGAGATCAAACTTGAACTGGTGAATCTATTACTAGGAAACCATTGGGGTATAACAAAACTGTTAATTGTAGAATATGTAATAATGGTTATAGAGAACTGCGCCCCAAAATTCTTTTCATTTGGAATATCCATGACAAAGCTACAAAGAAAAAACTGTTTTTTCTAATTTCAGCAGCGTGTACTTCGTTACCTGAGCCGAATTTGGAAAAATGAAAAAGGTGTTTTATTTGAAGGGGAATCTATGGTTCAAATCAAAGTACAACTTACAGACTCACTCTGAAAACTGTTCTGGTCTGAATGCTCGCGAATATTCGTAGAGGAAACTCTGGCAAACACATCTATATATTTGATCAATTCGGTCTTTACTTGCTGGAAATTCATTTTGGATAAATAATGATTTAAGTTTTTAACTTCCACAAATTCATTAATTAAGAAAGACAATTATTTCGCCAAACCGTGGCTTCTACATTTGAACTGATTCAATATGATGATTGAGAAACGCTGACACAAAATCTCAAAAGTTGGATAAGATCTGTTTGTTCATTCAAAAGAATCTTCCTAAAATTATATCTGTTGATTTCAAGAGATTCCAAGCATGTAAATCTAGAACTTTTGTTCTCTATGATTTTGCCCAAAGCTCTGTAATTTTCGAATATTTTGCCGAAAATGGTCTCAAACGACTATGTGCAACTCACCGCTGAAGAATTCAAGGTAAAATTCAATTATTCAGTTATCGTTGCCACGATAACATTTGAACGGATAAAGATAGCGACTTGCATTTTTCAGGGTAGGTTGCGCATCCAAATGCGACGTTTAATTTCGCGAATGGGCATATCTGGCCCAATGGTACAGGAGTTATATTCATCTGAAAAATTGCTTCTACAATATCTCAGAAAATAGCATAACGATCCGATCGAATTGAATCTTGGTAATTCCTTTTGGTGAGGATCTTACTAGTAATAGAATTAGTAACGTACTAGGAAAAAACTATTTTCTACGAAAATTTTATATTTCAGAAAAATCTGTCAGGTTATGCTGAAATCCCGCAATTATTATGAAAATAAAATTTCGAACTGATATCGATTTCAGAAATTTCTGTGAATCTCAGAAAGGCAAAAAGTCCTCTATAGCCGAGATGTTAGCGTTCTTGCCTGCTGCGCAAGAGATCCTTTGATTCACAGTGCATTTTGGCGCTCTAGTTCCTCGGAACTGAGTGCTTATCAATTTGCCCAAATGTCTGTAATTTTCGAATTGTTCGATGAAAATGGTCTTAAACGATTTGGTTCGGCTCACTGATCAAGAATCCGTGGTCGAAATTCATTCTGTCCGGCCGGTCCAGCCGTCCGGCCGGCCGGCCGTAGGCACGATAACTCTCGATCGGAATGAGCTAGAGAGTTAAAATTTTCAGAATAGGTTTGGCAGATAAATATCTCGGCTAAGTTCGTTATTGGGCAAAATCGGACAGATGGTTTCAAGGTAACATAAAAAATTTTTTTTTTCCCAAAACAAATTCCAAATTATTTTTTTTCAATAAGCAGTTTTTATCATAAGAATCCAATGATATAATTTTTAACTCTAACAAGCTAATACTTTCGGAGATATGATTTTTCAAAATTTCAATAAAAAATCGTATTTTTACGTTTTCACAGAATTATATAATTATTCTATGTATGAATTGTCATAATGTCAACTTATTTTCCTGAGATATGACATTGTCTTATTCCTTGCTAATAGTTGGTTCGAGAAACGTCAAATTCGACTTTTATGTCGAAAAGTGAAAATTAAGAATATATATCCCAGGTAAGTACCGACGTTTTATTCTAATACCGGAGATCGACAAGATCGTACGAGGAGCCCGATAGCCGGTGTGTCTACGCTGTCGGGTTTTCGGTTTCGGAACGAGAGAAGGCGGGACCTTTTGGTGCTCTAGTTCTTCGGAACTGAGTGCTTATCAATTTGCCCAAATGTCTGTAATTTTCTTTTAAGATGCAGTTTCATCATTAAAATCCATCGATATCATTTTCAACTCCAACAAGCTAATACTTTCGGAAATATGATTTTTCTAAATTTCAATAATGAATCGTACGTACTTCTATGTTTTCACAGAATGCTATAATTATTCTATCTAAGCTTTATTATATGATCTGTGTTCATACTCCTACATTTCATCCTGTTCTATAAGAAGTAGTCAAATTCATTTCAGCTATTTTAATTTGATTTTTCCATGGTGCAGTTCTCATTCTCAGATTGCTCATTTAATCTTGATAAATCAACTGTTATTTGAATTTAATTTCCTTTATGATGAAGTTCTTTCATAAGAATACATTGATTTAATTCCCAACTCTGAGAAACCAATAATTTCGGAGATGATTTGTCAAAGTTTGAACAAGAGCGCCAAAGCTCCTGTCCACAGGGCTTTCCCACATTTTTGTGAAGGTTTCACTGACTTCAGAGATATAATTTGTCTGTTTGAACTAGAGCGCCAGAAAGCTCCTGTCCACAGGGCTTGAACCAATTTTTTCTCGTATTAATGCGGGCAGCCGTTCCTACTATCACTTCGTGCGTTTCTTGAATGTTTTCAGTTTGTCCCGTTTTGGCAAAAAAATATCCTGCTTTTTTAATCGAAAGGTTTTGAAATCCAGCTCTGTCCAAAAGAAATCTGACAACGCTGCGTGGTACCCACAAACCAGCTTTCTGATGAACAATTTTTCAGAGATATGAATGTTCATCCAAAATAAAAGCTTTCGCTCTCTGATATAGGAGTGTCGGCTATCTCTCAGCTACGTTTACGATTTTGTGGACTTATTTTATGTTTTCTAGTATAAGCACCTCTTTTAGACGACCAGAGCACGGCACATCATCGTTTACATTCAGCAAACCAGTCAACAATGAAATCACACTCTGTGGATTGCTCCGATCTATGGTATTTAATAGTCCGTTCTTCTTTCAGTCAACAATTGTCGATTTTCCTAGTGCTGAGTCCGTGTAACAGTCATTAAGCCAAGCTTTTGTTTCAGCGGTGTTTTTGCCATCAAAAAGCAATATTTTATCAACACACGAAATTCAATTTCAAAAGTTGTTTCACCAAAACCACTGTTACTTTTTATGGAGGTTAGAAAGAAGGAGAACAATGTAGACTTAATAGAAGTGACCGGTAAATGCTAAATGACCATGTAAACATAACCTGTAATAACTGCTGTGAGAAAACGTCGAGGGCGATTTTATTTTTGTGAACTTTAAAGAATACGTTTTCCGGGTTTCATGTAATATAAATAAACAATTCTTAAAAAGCACTGACGTGATGAAGTCAGAAGAATTTCAAGATTTTACCGGTCACTATTTCAGCCGAAATGCATTGAAGATTGTTCTTCTTCCGTCCAGATTACTTTTGAACCAAATATCAGATCGTCATAAAGGTTTGTACTTATTGAAGAAAACATTAACTCACCAAAAACATTCTGTAAAGAACTAGCCAAGTTTCGATGGAGCTGCTTGTTTATCTCTAAAAAGTAATGAAATCTAGACAAAGTCGTGCCAAGTCTAAGGTTCCTTACTGGGATTTCTTTATTACTATAGTTAATGTTTTTTACTTGGCCGTTGAACATTCTTTATACGTTAGTTGGTACAAGTCAATTTTGTTTACACGTAATGTTATATATGTTGTAACTACCTTTGTTTGTTAAGCGAGATAATAGCCGTCAATGGGTAGCGGTTCTGGCGACAGATTAGTGCAATGGTGTCACACAACATTAACTATAATAATAAAGAAATCGCAGTAAGGAACCATAGACTTGGCACGACTGTGTCTAGATTTAATTACTTTTTAGAGATAAACAAGCAGCTCCATCGAGACTTGGCTAGTATTTACAGAATGTTTTTGATGGGATTTCACTTCTTCTTGTAGAAACGTGGGCATAGTGATCTATTTCATTAGATTTTCTTATTTGACACATTTTTTTTCTTTTTATGGGTGGTTTTTTTATTATTACGAATCTTTCTTTTCTTTTTTTCCGGTTCTGATTCTTGTACAGTAGCAACAGTTTTTCGTATTGCCCATTCGCATTCATTATTTATTCTTTTGGTCGGCTTAGACGGTTTGATTTCTGAAAGATCGGCGCGGTATTTACGCCTAAGCCGGCAATCCCTCCCCCTAGCAAACGTTTTCAAGCACAGAAGAAGAATGTCGTAAACGACTGTAAAGGTTGGTTTATGCTGGCTGGTAAATTTAACTTGATCCTATATATCATATATATAGACATAGATTTTTAGTGTTATTGCTTATAATCTTATAATCAGACTAAAGAATCCGTTAATTAATTAATTATTATTATTATTATTATTATTAATAAGTAAACGGATTCTTTAGTGTAAGTATAAACAATATTCCTAGAAATCTATGTTTCAATTTTTAAGTTAAGGGTTAAGTTAAAGTTACCAGCCAGCATAAACCAGCCTTAACGCGGCCGGTTGCCACTTCGCCATATAAGGTTATCGGAACAACAAACTTTAGCGCGTTTTAAAATACAGTCAGCGACGTGTGCGGGTATCACCGCCACTCTTAGTCCAATGAATTATATTTTGACCAAATCGCGTTCGTAATTTATTCTTTTAGACGGTTTAATTTTTGAAAGATCGGCGCGGTATCGACCTCGTAGGAAAACAACAACTGAAATAATTTGCCCAGTTTGGAAATTCAAAATTATGAATTTTTTTTTAGGCTTCTACGGGTGTGTTCTCAGTGAAATTTTGCACAGCCCAAGAGGTCATCAGTGCTCACCGAAGTGCCAAAATTAAACTCAATCCGATATCTGGTTTCGGAATTTCAAGCAAAATATTCCGCTAATGGTTAAACATGTTTTGATTCTTATTTACTCATGCTATCCCCACAAGTGTTTGCATCGGTACTTTGCATCTATCTACCTAGTTTAAATTCAATCGGATTAATATTTTTTAAGTTATTGTGAAACCAAAATTTTCATCCATCCGATCAATTCAAGACTTCGCACGCATTTAAAGGTCATGATTCTACAAATTTTCTGCTAAATTTCAGATAGATCGGGTGATCGGTTTAGGAAATATTCATAAAATATATTTCAACTGAAGATGCCCATAACTCTGAAACCGCTTAGTGGATTTTGCCCATTAACGAACTCGTCCGAGATATTTACTTTCCAAAACTACCCTGCAAATTTCAACGCTCTAACTTTCGAGCTTCGTTCGAGAGTTATCGTGCTAACGGTCGGACGGACAGATTAGAATTTGAACTCGGATTATTCATCAGTTAGTTGAACTGAATCGTTTGAGACCATTTTCGGCAAAACATTCGAAAACTACAGACATTGTGACGAAATGATAGCACGCGGTTCCTCGCGGAACACGCGCGCAAAAATTATTGTGGTCGCCAGCGCGAGATTACAATTCCAGATATAGAAGAAGCAGTACTAAATATTGTCGAAAGGCAACCTAACATCAGTACTAGGAAAATTGCTCATTAATTACAAATACACCATATGACGGTGTTTGCGATCTTAAAGGAACAACGTTTATATCCATATCACATTCAAGGTGTACGTACAGGCTCTGTAACCACGGGATTTTCCGAATCTTCTCCAATTCTCGACTTGGATGTTTGGAATGATTGAACAATATCCTCAATTTTTTAAAAAGGTCCTATTCACAGACGAGGCTAATTTTTATAGAGCTAATTTCCATAATAACCACATATGAGCCCAAGAGAAGCGTCACGCTATCACTGTAGCTCACCACCAAAAACAATTTTCTCTGAATATCTGGCTTGGATATGTTGGGGATCAGTTAATTGGTCCAAAATTCCTACCACCTAGATTGAATGGAAATACATACGTTTAATTTCTACAAGAAGAACTCCCTGTACTTCTTCTGCTTAATATTCGCGGTTCCGCGACAAGTGTAGCTGGGCACTTCGTCGAATCGTGGTGTATCCTGGCGAAGACGAATATACTTCGCCGGGCTGTCGGTAAACTGGCACGCATCAAAGGGTTTTTTATAACACAATATTCGACTTCAGAGTTCAGTTCTGTAGCGCCCCAGATTTTGAGTGCAAGTTTGATTTCGGAGGAAACTTACGACTTGTGGTAGATATCATTCAAGGACATATAATAGATGGCCACTGCTTCCTCCATTTTACTTCGCAAGAATAATCGTCACGTCACGTTGAAAGCTAATGTAGAAAAGAACATCGCGACGAAAACATCGGGATGTTTTCATCGCGATAATGCCATAAAAATCTTCGCCCGATATAAGGACACAGCATTCAAGATATTCCATTGCGTGGCCGAAGGATAATGTGGTTTATGCATGATGGGGCCCTCGCACATTTACCGGCGTGAAGATAGCAGCCACTTATTCGCTTGCTAGCAGTCGTTTCACCAGTGGCGTCGGTGGAAATACATTATATAGCGTAACTTACGTTTGAAACATAGCTGGCAGTTGAAATGTGCAGGAAACGTTTACTGTAGACTAATGAACAATTATCCATGGGTCTGAGGGGTGGAAATTGGAACCACCCAGAATAGATATCTACATCTCATAACTCGTCGAAATAAATGTCCTCTATAGATGAAACTGATCAGAATGGTCATTTTGGACCAATGAAGTCCTATTAATTTTCTCGACTTCGGATGAGTCCGAGGGTTGGAAATGATAACCGCCCCCCAATTGATATCTACCTTCATAACACGTCGAAAAAAATAGCCTCTACAGATGAAACTCTCAGAAATTGTAGACTAATGGACAAGTCCTATGAATATTATCGCCTTCGGAAGGGTTTGATCTAAACGTTTTCTGTATGTTTCATTTGTAGAGTCTATTTCTTTCGACGAGTTGTGAAAGTGTATAGATATCACTTCGGGGGTGGTTCCCATTTCCACCCCTCAGACCCTTCCGAAGGCGATAAAATTAATGGGACTTATTTATTAGTACACAATAATCATTTCCTGAGAGTTTCATTTATAGAGGTTATTTTTTTCGACGTGTTATGAAGGAAGATATCAATTGGGGGGCAGTTACCATTTCGACTACTCCGACCCATTCGAAGTCTATAAAAAATGGTTCAAGCCCTGAACGCTTTGGCGTTCTTGTTCAAACTTTGACAAATCATATCTCCGGAATTATTGGTCTATGGTAATGATATGAATGGATTCTTACGATAGAACTTATCCGAGATATTCATTTCTCAAATCTACTCCGAAAATTATATTATATCAATTAAAACTTAGACAATATTGCAGTTTTGTTTTTACTGGAGATATTCTGAACCCAATTTGACTATGTTTCTTATCAAAGAATATTTTTCCATCTTCATATGGATTATCCACGGGCATTATATCATCACCTTAAAAGTATAATATCATATCATCCTCATAATTCTACGATAGCTGAGGTTATTTCATTGGTCATTTTGCATTCAATCATACTTTGTTTTCTAGAACAGGAGGTGTATTTTATATCAAGAATAACGAACCAGAAATAATTTTGACATTTATCTCTCATAGAAAAATAAGATGACATGTAGGAACACAGATCATATAATAATTCATAGATAAAATAATTGAGTACAGCATTCTGTGGAAACATAGAAGTACGATTCATTATTGAAATTTCGAAAAATCATATCTCCGAAAGTATTAGCTTGTTAGAGTTGAAAATGATATCAATGGATTTCTATGATGAAACTGCATCGTATAAAAATTTGAATTTGAAATTTGTAATGTGAAAAAAATTGTTTTTTTCGTTACCTACTTCGAAACCATCAGGCAGGCCGATTTTGCCCAATAACGAACCTAGCCGAGATATTTATCTCCCAAACCTATTCTGAAAATTTCAGCTGCCTAGCTCATTCTGTTCGAGAGTTATTGTAGATACTTTACGGTAATCTGATCAATACAAAACTCGCATGCATATAAAGGTCATTATTCTACAATTTGATGCTTAATTTCAGATAGATCGAGTGATCGGTTTCGGAAATATTCAAAAACTTTTTACTAAAAACGGCCATAACTCCGAAACCGCTTGGTGGATTTCACCCGTTAACGAACTCGTCCGAGATATTTATGCTCCAAACCTACCCTGGAAAGTTCAATCCTCTAACTCCTTTCGTTCGAGAATTATCGTGTAAACGGTCCGGACGGCCGGACAGAATCGATTTCGACTACGGATTCTTGATCAGTGAGTCGAACCAAATTGTTTAAGACCATTTTCAGCCAAAAATTCGAAAATTACAGACATTTGGGCAAATTGATAACCGTCAATGGTCCTAAATAAACGTTCCTGGTCAGTTTCATCCTCAGACTATAGAAGAGAGAGGTCCACCACATGTGATATTCCAATGGCATAGCATTCACATGGCCAAGCAATATTGCGAATTATTTTAATACAATTGAATAACTTATGAATAGGTATTGTTTATAAAGAGGATATCCAGATATGTTTATTGGGGGTCAATATTTGAAAAGGTAATCATTTAACCGTTTTTTTCAAATTTGATTATTTTTCAGATTATGATATAATGTAATAGGAATATAAAAAATTCGGCCAAGCAATGACATGGAGTCAGGAGCTTTTGTGCGAATGCGTAATTTCCGAGAGGGGATATTATTGAGATATATAAGATATGAAATGGTCATTATCGTTTCTATGTAAATTTCGTCAACATCATTAATGCTTTCATGACTAGAGGCAGAGAGTACGTCCAAAAATCTAGCAAGAAAAACTGTAACTAGATAAAGAGTTGTTGATTTTAAGACGTCGGTGTTATCTAATTGATATATTCTGACAAGAATAAGGAAGTCTGGATTTTATATTACACCAACCTTTAAAAACAAGGCTAACCGGATTACTTTAAAGTCTTCCTCAGGACACTATGAGGAACCAAAAAAAACCTAGTTAACTAGGTAATTCCTAAAAACTTTATGACAGTGCTATATCGCAAGAATTAATGTAGGTATATATACCACTGGAACTGACATGTTGTAACTTTGATATACGATTTTAACAGTGAATTACATAAGATTCAGATGTCGCATTCAGTCTGATTTGTCTGGTACTGAATTCCAAAATAATAATAAGTTTGTTTAGTGGTTACAGTGAATATAAAAATGCAATACAACTTTTAGTTTAATTTGAAAATTCAAGTTTTTTCAGATTGGGTGTTTGGTTTTGTAAATGTGCCATTGAAATAAAATATTCAGACGTATTATGAGCTAAGCTAAATAAATGTTACAAATTACTTTTCTTTTATTCGGTTCATTGTATTACATATGGTATGAAAATTTGAGTTTTTTCATAAGCATTAAATGACAGTTAACAAAGGTTAATGTAATGCTTGTTGCTTTTGCTTGATGCAAATCCATATATACGATTTACACTAATTTATTTAATATTGTGACGCGTTTCGTCGACACACTAATACATTCGTGTGAATCGTATATTATTTTTTATTGAGTTACCAAAGGTTAAAAAAACAATCATTATCAATATTTCTCCTATAACAAAAACAAAAACTTTTAATTTATTTGGCTTAATTATTTTTATATGTATAGCATATATTATGACTAAGGAGTATTTTGATCCGCGTTACCAACTATTCTTCTCAATAACTTCTTGTTGACTTCCGTCATATTCTCCAACAGAACAAAGTTTGCTTTAGACAATAAGTTTCTGCTTTTCCAGCTCTTTAATAATAATATGTTGTAGAGACGTCACATTTTTGTTCATTCGTCTCAAGGACTGCTACAGAACACGAATTTTCTTCGTTGTTTCTGTATTAGCAGCAATAATTGTCTTTTAAGATTATTCTTCTCAAGTGTAACAGTCTCCACTGCTGAAGTTGACGGAATTGGCTCTGGAGTAATACTTCGAGTCCTCTTCTTGATCTGTGAAGAATAATTTACTGTAGATTGCGTATAAATTGTATAAACATTCAATGTCTTCATAACTGGCCAGTCCCAAAATCATAGGATGAACTAAATAATAATCCATTAATAAAAGTGAATAAATGAGGGTACTTCCATAAACAATTTCCAGCACAATCAGATCTATTCTGTTTGCGTATCGCTATAAATATTGCTATTCAAGTCATATTGCTATCCTCCAGTTTTAACAATATGGATATGGTATTAAGTAGACTGTTATAGCAATGCTGTATATCAATTTTGTCCCAGCAATATTGCTATCAAGTAGTACAAAAATCATTCGTTTAAGAGCTGACAGCACTGGATTTCGTGACTTTTATGTAAAAAAATTGGTTCAAGCACTGATGTGAAGTCAGAAGCTTTTCCGCGTATGTTCTATTGTCCATTCTTCTGTATTGGACACCCTTAATAGAGTTTACCATGGTAAATTATGTTGTCCATTCTCCTGTATTGGACACTTAATTCGAATTCACCATGGTAAATTGAAATTCTATTAAGGTTGTCCAATACAGAAGAATGGACAATAGAACATACGTAAATGGTAAATTGAAATTCTATTAAGGTTGTCCAATACAGAAGAATGGACAATAGAACATACGCGCAAAAGCTTCTGACTTCACGTCAGTTCTTGAACCAATTTTTTTTTTCGTATTTTTCTTGAAATTTTCTAGGGGTGCGGTTCTTAAAATTTGTTTTTTCGTCATTTTTTTCAAATTTTCTAGGGGTACGGTTCTTAAAAAATTTTAAACACGTCTTCATGATGATTTTCTACTACTAGTTACCAAGCTTCAATTCGATCGAATATTTATTTTTTGAGGTATCAAGGAAATAATATTCCATATGCCCAAAAACGAACTCAACTCTCCCTTTTGGATACGCAACCTACTCTGAAAATTGCAAGTCCCTATCTCCTTTCGTTCGAAAGTTATCGAGGCAACGGTCACCCATCTACTGAACTCACACAAGAATGCTCGAATCTTCAACAATATTCAAAATATTGTGTTAAAACTTGAAACTTGGCAGAAGAGTTAGGTTATGAAGGCCCTTGCAAAATTTCAGCAATTTCAGAGGAATAGTTACTGATATATAGAATTTTTTTTCAATTTTCAATGATTTTTTAAAAATTTTTTACAAATACTATCTTCACGAAATTTTGCAAGAATTTTCGCGTTGGCATTCTACAACTAATTACCATGTTTGAATTCAATCGGTTCAGTATTTTTCGAGTTAATGAGGAACAAAAAACAACCAAATTTCAGATGGCTATAACTCTAAAACCATTTGGCCGATTATGCTCATAAACAAACTGAAATGTCGCGTTCTGGTGCACATCTTAACCTGAAAACTTCAAGCCGCTATCTCTTTCTGTTCTCAAGTTATCGTGACAACAAAAATATTTTTTAATAATTTTTTTTCAATTTTCGAGCCATACGATTCGCACAAAATTTCACAAACGTGCTTAGGTTCATATTCAACAACTACTCACCAAGTATCAATTTGATCGGATTTATAGTGGTTGAAAACAAAATTATTACTCGGAAACCACTGGTCCGATTATGCCTATTAACGAACTTGTCCGTCGTATTGAGATGCGCCACCCACCCTGAAAATTTCAAGTCGCTAGCTCTTTTCGTTCTCAAGTTATCGTGGCAATGGCCGGACGGCCGGCCGGACAGAATCAAATTTGACCTCGAATTCTTCATTGGGGAGTCGAACTAAATCGTTTGAGACCATTTTCGTCAAAAAATTCGAAAGTTACAGACATTTGGGCAAAACTATAACGCGATGTTCCCCAGAACATACGCGCAAAAACTGGTTCAAGCACTGACGTGAAGTCAGGAGCTTATGTTCTATTGCCCATTCTCCTGTATTGGACAGTAATTGATCGAATTTACCATGGGGAATTCTATTTTCCGTTCTCCTGTATTGGACACTCTTCTCAATCGAATTTTCCATGGTAAATGCGATTAAGAGTGTCCAATAGAGGAGAATGGACAATAGAATTCACCATGGTAAATTTCGATGGATCAATGGAGCAGTGGTTCCTAGACAAAGGACCAAATTTTCAATAAAATCGTACGTCTCGTTCTCCGTAAAAGTCAAGGGTACCATCGACCGTGGCCCACCTGTATATACAATGATTTCACCACTGCGAGCACGTTTACACTAATCTATTATTTGGAGCCAACTTTCTGCTAGAATTAACCAGATTATCCTCTTTAAGTTATATTATGGTTTTATTTCATTCCCTCCGGAACTCTCAAATAATCTCTCCTACTCTAGGTAACTAAAATTATCTTAGATTGCATACACAACGAAGAGTCCTTTGTTTACTAGTCAATAAAAATGACACAACTAAGGGTAACAATTGTGGCATATAGTTCAATAGCAACATTATTTTACTTAAGTAACAGATAACAAGTCATCTTTTGGGTAGGATCAACACTGTTCCAGCGATGACTATAATATATGGGTGTTAATTTTACTTATCATTCAAAGATAAAAAAAACATTGTTTTTAATGGGGATGACATGTTTTTTTCATAACTGAATGCAGTTTCAAAACAATGAGTATTTAATAGGAATAAAACAATTACTTTGAAGAAAGAATCGATATTAAAGAAAAAATGCCCCTCAATATATAATATTTCAGCTTTACAGGTAGATGGCATTGCCAATCCTTGACCCTCTTACGGCAAAAGAATGAAAGACGCTGAACATCGCTCAAGGATTCTTCATCGCAGAGGGTCGGAGTTGTTAAGGATCCTCCATAGGTGGCGCTGCTGGGATTCTTTCCCTACCAGTTATCGACCGAGGGATTTAAGTTTCCTAGAACGCCTTCAGTTTTATTCAGTGTCGGCTAAGTCATACTGATGATTGGTAATAACCATGAAACCTTGGGTTTGAGTCTGCCTTTGAATGATACTTTCCTCTTTGGTGAACACTGAGCGATGAGGTGATCTAGCCCAGCCTCGTGGAATATTTGTTGATGGTTAAAATCAATAAATATTTCACCGTGTGCCTTGTTTTAGTTATTGGCAATTTGCCACAGTTCACCCCATTCAATGTTACATAACCCTATTTTTTTGTTAGGAAAAAGAAATAATTTGAAACTCGGGGAGATGCCTTAGTCCTCTTAGATATTCGAATTCGTCATTTATAATACACTATAATTGGGATTACACTCACACGAGAATTCTGAGAGTGTTCGTACGAACAGTATACAGGTGTTTATTTCCTGTGTACATACAAATTATGAATTCAGTAATGGAAAACATGCTGGATGCTGCTATTATAGGAGGAGCAAATGATGCAGAAATTGAATAAAATGAATAAAAATAGAAATTGCCATTTGCAAACAATCCGATAATTTTGCGAATGTCAACAATGATACGAGAAAGCTGAATAAAGGTAAAAAAATCTTTTATTTCGAAATAAATAAAGTCGGCAAGTATTTTATTAAAGGATCCTTTATTTTCAGATGAAAGAGCGCATGCGTACATGTCAAAATAATGGAATCTTCAATACTGGCGATCATCCAATATCTCTTTTAACAGATCTCATGCCTCTATATATATGGTGATAGACAGAGAATCTCGCGAAGCCATTCTAGAGAAGGCAGGACTGGCAGGAGCAATGCGAGAATAACAAGTTGGGAAAGCTCTGTGGACAGGGCTTTGGCGTGTTGCTCAAATTTATAGCCAGAGCGGTCCCCCATCCAGGTACTGAACTCGCCTAAAACTGCTTCGTTCCAGTAGAAATATAATTACTTCCCATTATTTCCAGTAATATAGTAGAATGTAAAATAAGCTGAAATATTATATATTGAGGGGCATTTTTTCTTTAATATCGATTATTTCTTCAAAATAATTATTTTATTCTTATTAAATATTCCCATTAAATACTGTTTTGAAACTGCATTCAGTTATGAAAAAACATGTCATCTCCATTAAAAACATGTTTTTTTTTTAACTTTGAATGATAAGTAACATTAACACCCATATTGTAGTCATCGCTGGAACCAATTGTGTTGATCCTACCCAAAAGAACCGGTGTGAACCTAGCAGACTGTTTGGCGGAAACGCCCGAACGCTCCAGGCCAGTGGCGTGCAGGCTGATTCTAATTTCTCTCTCATATGCTCGTGTGTTCGCCAGAGCACTTAAATATTTTGGATGTGGGTTCCGTATAGCAATGAAAATATCCCCTGAAAAAATTATATCGACTTCCCGATGGGCTGCGGGATAGTCTTTCCTACATTTCAAAATTTAATATCTCGGAACTATTCGCCGGAGCACATACAGATTTTGCATGTGGGTTAATAATACCGATAACAACATTCCCTGAAAAAATGATCGACTTCCCGAGGGGCTGCGGGGTAGTCTTTTCAACCCTTAAAGTTCAAAATTTAATATCTCCGGAACTATTCGCCGGAGCACATACATACTTTGTATGTGGGTTGATGATACCGATAACAACATCCCCTGAAAAAATTATCGACTTTCCGAGGGGCTGCGAGTTAGTTTTTTCAACCCTTATATTTCAAAATTCAATATAATAATAATAATAATATTAATTCTAACTATTCGCCGGAGCACATACAGATTTTGTATGTGGGTTAATTATACCGATAGAAATGTTCCCTGAAAAAATTATCAACTTCCCAAGGGGCTGGGGGGTAGTCTTTTCAACCCTTAAAGTTCAAAATTTAATATCCCCGGAACTATTCGCCGGAGCACATACAGACTTTGTATGTGGGTTAATAATACCGAAAACAACATTTGCTGAAAAAATTATCGACTTCCCGAGGGGCTGCGGGGTAGTTTTTTCAACCCTTAAAGTTCAAAATTCAATATCTCCGGAACTATTCGCCGGAGCACATACAGACTTTGTATGTGGGTTATAAATACCGATAACAACATCCCCTGAAAAAATTATCGACTTCCCGAGGGGCTGCGGGGTAGTTTTTTCAACCCTTATGTTTCAAAATTCAATATCTCCGGAACTATTCGCCGGAGCACATACAGATTTTTGTATGTGGGTTAATTATACCGATAACAACATTCCCTGAAAAAATAATCGACTTCTCGAGAGGCTGTGGGGTAGTCTTCTCAACCCTTAAAGTTGAAAATTTAATATCTCCGGAAATATTCCCTGGAGCACATACAGACTTTGTATGTGGGTTAATAATACCGATAACAACACCCCCTGAAAATATTATCGACTTCCCGAGGGACTGCGGGGTAGTTTTTTCAACCCTTATATTTCAATATTCAATATCTCCGGATCTAGTCGCCGGAGCACACACAGACTTTGTATGCCAGACTTTGTATGTGGGTTAATAATACCGATAACAACATCCCCTGAAAAAATTATGGACTTCCCGAGGGGCTGCGGGGTAGTTTTTTCAACCCTTATATTTCAAAATTCAATATCTCCGGAACTATTTGCCGGAGCACATACAGATGTTGTATGTGGGTTAATAATACAGATAACAACATGCCCTGAAAAAATGATCAACTTCCCGAGGGGCCTGAGTGGTAGTCTTTTCAACCCTTAAAGTTCAAAATTTGATAACTCCGGAACTATTCGATGGAGCACATACAGACTTTATATTTGGGTTTATAATACCGATAACATATCCCCTGAAAAAATTATCGACTTCCTGAGGGGCTGCGGGGTAGTTTTTTCAACCCTTATGTTTCAAAATTCAATATCTCCGGAACAATTCGCCGGAGCACATACAGATTTTGTATGTGGGTTAATAATACCGAGAACAACATTCCCTGAAAAAATTCGATGCAGACTTCGAGACGTTAATCTACATTCTCGACGACATTTAAGAGGGGTTCCTCTAACTCAAAATCATAAACAACTTCGATTGGAAAAGCCAACGAGCATGTATATTGGAACGACCAATGGAGGTCTGTATTGTTCACAAATTATTCTAGATATGGACGGTTTTCGGATAGTCGGCGTCTTCGGAAACGGACCCATACTCTGGTGCCCAGAAATCGCTGATCACTTCAGGAAGTTAATCCGTTCAGAGGTGGTACAGTTACTGTTTGGAGAGGCATTTTTGTTTAAATGGACGTACAGAATTGTTGGTGCTCGATGCTACCATGAATGCGCAGACTTACATAGAACAAGTCATTGACAATATTATTCCTTTGTTTCATGCCTCTATTGGGCCAAATATAACTTCAACTTATTTTTGGATGATAATGCGCCACCCTGTCGTGCGAGAATTGTCGATTAAGCTCTGGAAATCCATGGTATTCCACATTTTGCCCTGCCCCCTCGGTCGCCAGACCTCAATCCCATTAAACACGCTTGGGATCAGCTACAAAGAGCTCTGGATTCTCATCAACCACCTCCAAATACACTTCAAGTACTTATATCGCTTTCACCGCAAATCTGGAGAGAAATTGAACAAGCCTACTTCAACAATCTGATCGAAAGTATGCAAAGGCGTTGCCAGACTGTGGTTGATTCGAGAAGGCCAGACTCTTTAATGAACTTTATTTTTTCAATTTTTTGCGTGAACTGATTTTGCACTACAAATACTAAAAATAAATTTCACCTGAATCTGTGAAATTTCTGAAGAAATGGGCGAAATATTAATTGTTAGATAAGTGCGTAAACATTTAAATTTCTCATATTTAAACAATTGTTGAAAAAAATGGAAACAGTCCCAACATTTCTGAACTACCCTGACTTTTGTGGAGCAGTATATTTTCAGAGATGGCACGAACGAGCTGAACTGAATTAATGTTCGAGTCTTAGGCCGGCCTTATTCGGCCGGAATGTCTCTCTGAATTCATATTCTTAATTCGTAATCTGAATTCTGGAAGCTTGCTAATCTAGAAATTAATACTCTGAAAAAATGAGAATGTGTGAGGAGAAAAGTAAATAAGTATTCATACCTAGAATTTTGTGCTTTTTGTTGGGCAAATTTCACTAACATAAAATGTTATGTAATATTATGTTTCAATAAGAAAACTAATTGCTTCAAATAAATCCATCAATATCGCTCATGCATCAAGAAATTCAGTTTGAGGAATTATTGCAACATAGAGTAAAGTCGGCATATATGGAATACCAATCAATTATAGGGTAATAACCTAGAAACTAATGTGTTGGAGCAGCAATATTTGGTCAATAAAGGGTTCTTATTATATCCAAATATTATCAGATACTAAATTGAATATATAATTGTATTCGGTAATTGGAGCAATAATTGTTTGTTAATATTTGTTTGTTGGACAAAAAAAAATATGGGGGGTAATATGGAATGGTCATATGGGGTAATATGGAATAGAGCTGATAATAAACATACTCAAATTGCTTCACTTATATTCAGTTTTTTTTATAACAGATGAACAACGGTGAATATCAATGAATTGCAGAAATCACAAACAAAAACATCTTTTTCTGATCTGGCGCACGCTTCGTGAGCCTATACATTGTATATTACGCATATCACCCATATTTCTCTACTTTCGCTTATGGAAAAGTTTTCTTAACAAAAAAGACAATCCACGTCGACATTGAATTGCTTTTTAGCGCAGCAGCTCAGTGGCAGGTCTTCATCAGAGGAATAATCAATAACTGGTTCAAATTCTGAGTCAGATGAACAAGAGGGAACGATACATGGAATTGCAATAATGGGTAAATATGGAATATTCCATATTACCTGCGTTCCGAAATGAAAACAAACATAATGTTGCATTGGATATTATGGACAAAATCGATTCAATACACCAAGATTTCTACTACCTCGTGCCAAAACGAACTTGCCGTGCTCTGAGACAAATTTATTTTATATAACGGTATTCACAATACAATTTTAACTAACGCCATGCACAAACTTTAAACACATCGAAATCATAACTTCACATTTTCCAGCTTTTATAATGTTTAGCGCTAATTTTGTTCTACAGCAGAACTCCACAGATATAACGACTTTTCTAATATCACCATTATTTAAGAGATGGTGCCACCTGATTAAAAATTATCTAAAATTCCATATCGTCGCCTTGGACGTGAATGGGTCTAATCCATAATTTTTGGTTTTCTGAGTTAGAACTGTAGACAACTTCAAGAAACCTCAAATTTTGTAGTAATGAAGACATTCAATCTAACTCAATCTAATTCAACCTAACCTAACCTAACCTAACCTACCCTGAAAATAGCAAGTCACTATATTTTTCCGCTCGAAAGTTATCGTGGCAACGGTCACCCATACAGCTACTGAACTCACTCAATTCTGCTGAGATCTCCAACAATATAGATCCGATCGTGTTCAAATTTGCAACTTGATTTAAAGTTAGATTTTGAAGCCTTCCGCAAATTTTCAGCGATATCAGACAGATAGTTTCTGACATATAGATTTTTTTAAATTTTCAAGTTATACGATCCTCACAAAGTTTCGTAAAAATTTGCGCGTTTTGTGTTGAAAAGGAAATAAAAACAAAATTTTAGGTATTTATAACTCCAGAACTGTTTGGCCGATTATACCGATTATTTACGAACTTAAATGTTGCATTCGGATGTTCAACCTACCCTGAAATTTGCATGACGCTTTCTCTCTTCGTTCTCAAATTATCGTGAGATGAATACTATTCTTTAATAAGTTTTTTAAAATTTTATAGTGATACGATTCTCACAAAATTGTACATACGTCTTTAAGGCTGTATTCTACAACTACTCACCAAAGTTCAATTCGACCAGATCTGTATTGGTTGAAAACAAAATTCTTACTCGGAAACCGTTTGGCCGATTATACCCATTAACAAACTTGTCCGTCGTATCGGGATGCGCCACCTGCCTGAAATAAATTCAAGTCGCTATCTCTGTCCGCTCTCAAGTGATCGTGACAACGGCCGGCTGGCCGGACATAATCAAATTCGACCTCCATTTCTTGGTCAGGGAGTCGAACCCAATCGTTTGAGACCATTTTTGGCGGAAAAATTACAGACATTTAGGCAAAATTATAACGTGATGTTCCCCAGAACAAGTGAGCAAAAAAATCGTGCATTAAAGGTCTACAGTTATAAAGACCGGACCTTTCTCTCATTTCTCTTGTAGTTGAAAGTAATCAGCATTTAGTAGTTCAGTAAATAGAATTATTAGAAATAATGATTTTTCATTTTTCGAACTCGATAAGATCTATATTATTGGAAATATTGAAAAGATATACGCTCTTGGAGGTACTATAAATGACTCACTAATATCACGCTCAGAAGGTGATGGTTCCATATTCTTAAATTTCGACCGACGGTAGGTTCCTAAATATTATTAGCCCAGGGCCCCAGAAATTCACGATCCGCCCCTGGCCCCGTATACTCGACGTTCGTAGAGATGAGTATTCGCATGCGATAACTCCTACAAGAAATCTCATCTCACTTCTCCCTCACTATTTAGTAGTAGAGAAACACATTTCAACCGACAATTCACATACGGAGTTTGCGCAGTGTCACTGACGTGATAAATCTCGTAGGAGAGATCTCTCAACATTTCGTGAATAGACAGATGAAACCCAGTGCGTTACATCAGTCTACTAAGTTCATGTAATTCTGAGAATTTGGGCTCTTTAGTGTTATCCGGACCGAAAGAATAAGAATTTGAAATTACGTCGAAATACGAGTACTTCGAGAGAAGCATTAGTGCCCTGCTATTTTTGGCTCGTCTTGGCGGGGGCACTACCGTGCCCCCATCTCCCCATATAACATTGGAATATAGATCCATAGAATACATGGTGCGGACACTCTTTGACATATTTTCGGCCGAATTGTGGTCCAAATACTGTCAAAATACAAGGATATTGTTGTACTTCAGTTTTCGCCGATAGATGCCGACAGTAGATATAAATTTTATGGAAAAAGTTATCGACATGTCAAATTGAATTCGACTCTTTGTTTATTCTAGTTTCTAGTGGAAAGTCGAACCGTTTGCTGGAATTTAGTATATTGAGTATGTTGTTCATCGTCCTTGTAATCCGCGCCGAAAGTAAACCAAATGTTTGCTATGTGAACTCCGAACGAGTATCCAGAACCATTTTAATCAAATACTAATTTTCACTTCGAAAATACTTCATAGTTCATACGTCCCGGTTGATGAACATACACTATTTTAACAGTGTAAGTTTGAGGACTTATAACTTTTTTTCTAGCTAACATCAAGCAATAACTTTATAAGAATCTGCCAACATTAAAGATTAAAAAAAAACAAAAATATTGCCTGCTTTACCCATTTTTAATAAAAATTACACTTTGAAGTTAAGAAAGTGGTGAAACTAGAAGAAAGAAAAACATTTTTTTTTTAAATATCCAGGGGGCCAGGGCCAAATAAATTAGGGCTGAGTAAGTATGGCAGGTGACCCCACCTATCCACCATTTTCGTATGTTCAACGTTCTGCCAAACACCCTGTATATTGAATAGAATAGTGAAACGTAGTACACCACACTTCATTTGGTTGGATTATCAATTTAATGATTCATTTTTCGATATTCCATCAAAATACTTAGTTCTGAATAATAGCTATCAAATCAAATATATTTTGAAATCTAATCATCATACCCAATTGCTGAGAACATAAAAAGTTGTCAACTGGTATTGTGCTGTATACATGAGCATGTTTTAATAAAGTTTCTAATTATACATCGAAAATAATAAATAAAATGCTCAATTTAAATGAGCCTTATATGATAAAGGTTAAATAATGCATTTGAATAATAATATGATATCGAAAGATATTATATAAATGTATTACAGAATTGCAAGAATTGGACTGGGAAGATAGAAGAAGATGGAGGCAAGGCGTCGGACAACGTCGGAAGACGTTCTAAACCGGCACATATATATATATATATATATATTACAGAAAATTCTGTATCTTTCAATGTTCAATTTCAGAATACATAAATTAAATGCTTATATTCTAATGACATTGGATGTGATCTTTTGTAATAGAATAATAATTAATTCACAGATGTTTTCATTTTAGTTCCATTCAAAATGTTCTAATGAAACTCATGTACTGATAAATCCCTTACTCTAACTCATTATGTCTTGGAAAGATAAAATTTCTGTTACAAAAACGAATGGGGTTTACATATAATGTCTGAACATATTTCCGATTAATACTAAAGTCAATTGATTTTTCAATAACCTACTTCATTATATTCTTTTAATTTCGATTTTCGTAGCAATGGTGGAAACTGGTAAGTGAACTTTGTCGCTGTCAGGTTTCATTTATTCGCTTCTCAGAATCTGCGAAATCGACTTTAGCGCCACCATCGTTTACAGAGTGAAGTAGTACACCAAAGTACGTGATTTGACAATTCTGGGTCCGATTTTCGGCCGAAAATTGCAACAGGAATTAGCATAGAGTGTCGACACCGTGTTAATTCGAAAATTCATGAGACGATTTTGTAGTCCAAAAGCAAAGACACTGTCGTTCAAAATTTCCACGATTTTGTCGTTCAAAATTTCCCTTCCCATATATTTCATGGAACGACGAAATCGGACGACAGCATATTTCGAACTGATCTAAAAACATGACCTAATTTAATTTAAATATTACAACTAAATGCATATTTAATTACAAAATGAGTACTACAGTTATCTGTAATAATTATATAAATGTATTAAATCGCAAAAGAGAAACGCTAGGGTGGCGGTATTCGAAAACTAACCACGCTAGTAATTAATATTGAATGTAAACAATCTGGAGTTGGATAGGGTCGACGAAGTTTGACCGAAATTTTCATCGAAAATTTAAATATGAATTGACTTGAGATCTCTGGTGGATTACTTTGTGATATATATTTAAATGTTGATTATTATATAACTAATTTTATGGTACTTGACTGATATAAAGACTACAACCAGTAAGTATATTCATATATGTTTATCAATCTTACCTTATATTCAAAAGTTCTTTCAGTTGCTATTTGTCGAATGGTTAAGAAGGAACTCAGTTTATTAGAATTTCTGGAGTACATAGAAGCTTCAACTTCTAATTCTAGAATCCTTGTAGAAGGAGAAGAGGTTCTAAATGTAGATCATGTATTCGTGTGTGACAAAACAAGTTGTGGTCCCAGTTTTATAGACATTTGTTCCTTATGTTTACAAAGTAGTGCCCTTAATTCAGAACCACATAAAATTGATGGCCCATATTAATGTGGAGAATGGTAAACTTAAAATAAAAAGTATGGTATATTCTTGTGAAGTCAGAGCATGGGGCAGGTGTAAACATATTACTGATGTTTTAATTCAAGTTCAGGTGCATGCTGTTCTAGTTCATTTATGAGGATATAGTGTATAATTGATCCAGATAAAGCTTTTATAAAACAGCTATCAATAATTAAAATGATATATATACATATATTATGTGAAAATAATTATTAACAATAAGTGTAATGTTTGAGGTAAAGTTGCTTTTTTTTTGTTTTGTTTCCAAGAGTTGACCATCTCTTCTATTCAATTGAAAATATTAAAATTGGTTATGCCTGTGAAACTTTTCAAAGCACTGTCACTGTTCAAGATATCACTCTTTGTAGATAACTGGGATATATCAACGTCACAAGTGTTGGGTGGTCTGGTAACAATGTCCACAACCAAGTATACTACTAAAATTATTATTGCTCTTCAACTAACTCAAGGGTGCTTGAGCGATGCTTATTTCTTCTTCTGAGTGAGGTTTTATCAGCACAGCAAGTCATCGACACATCCTTCCTCAGTTCTCTTTCGAGGTACCTCTTTGTACTCTGTTTGAAGATGATGTAGTCCCAGGTTGAGTACTCTTCGGTCTATTAGCTATCCTCCTAACGCAGTTTCAATAATTATATTTATATTTGGTTTTCCGTAGGTAAGAAGTGAAAACACAAACCTATACATTTTGGCATGTTTTTCGCCCATGATTTGCATTTCGGCATACAGCAATAGTCATTTCTGGTCGAAGACATATTGGACAGGATATTATTATCTACTTTCGTTTGAATTTGTCCAATAGAAATGGATGGACAATAGAATATGGGCGCAAAGGCTCCTGACCTCAGGTCAGTGCTTGAACCAATTTTAATTTTAGTGGCTGTCAGAGGTATGCCATCAGTGGTCGTTGGAATGCTAGATTAATCCAGCATTAGGACGACGTCGTCCAAATGACTGTATACTCATTTGGACGACGTCGTTCGTTTAGAAACGAACGACACAAGAATCTTGTCATTGCGATTTAATCGTTCCATGAATTTTCGCCTTTATTCTATGCATCTTAACTGGAATATATTGCTGCAATATCAATTTAATTCACTGCTTCGTTCGATTGAAATAAATTCGACTCTTCCCATATTTCGTCGAAGTTTTATCATCAAGCTGCCGCACTGGATGTTTTTCGATGGCGATTGAAAATAATCCACTTCATTGCAATCGACAAACGTTGAAAAATAACGTACCTACCGATTCCTGCGTAATTAAAATATTTCAATGAGAATGATTCGCGTCGACGGGCGAATCGGTGTTGCGCACGTTAATCGTACAGATCCGGATTGGAATATCACTGACTATTCCACCCGTTCGATATTTAGTTACGAAGATTCCAAATGCAGTTCCGCCATAAGAATCCATTGATATCATTTTCAACTCTAACAAGCTAATACATTCGGAGATATATATATATATATATATATATATTCAATAATACATCGTACTTCTATGTTTTCACAGAATGCGAATTATATCTGTATGTGTTCACTGTTCATACGTGTCATCTTATCTACCTATAAGAAACATGTCAAATTTATTTCTGTTCGAGAAAACAAAGTATGATTGAATGCAAAATGACCAATTATAGGATATTATAATTTTTGCGTGATATACCCCTACCCTATCTGTCCTTGGATAATCCATATGATGATGGAAACATCTCGTTAAATATATACTTTTGTAAGTTCAAATTGGGTTCAGAAGATCTCCAGTGGAAACAAAACTGGAATATTGTTTCAATTGATATAATATAATTTAATAGTAGATTTGAGGAATGGATATCTCGGATAAGTTAGTTATTTAATTTTAATTAAATTTCGTTGATGATGCAGTTCTATTATAAGAATCCATTGATATCATTCCCAACTATGAGAAACCAATACGGTAATATGATGACATATTTGGCGCTCTTGTTCCTCGGAACAGGGTGCTTATCAATTTGCCCAAATGTCTATTATTTTCGAATTTTTGGATGAAACTACTCTTAAACGATTTGTTTCGACTCACGTATCCGTGGTCATAATCGATTCTGTCCGGCGGTTGTAGACACTATAATTCTCGAACGGAATGAGCCAGACAGTTGAAATTTTCAGAGTAGGTTTGGGAGATAAATATCTCGGTCGTGTTCGTTATTGGGCAAAATCGACCCGATGATCCCGGAGTAACGAAAAAAAAAATTTTAAACCTTACACATTTCGAATTAAATTTTTTTAAAGATGAAGTTTCATCATAAGAATCCATGGATATCATTTTCAACTCTAACAAATTAATAATTTCGGAGATATGATTTTTCAAAATTCCAATATTAAATCGTAACTCTATGATTTCACAGAATCCTGTATCGAAAATGAACGTCCGTATCTATGAATTTTATGATCTGTGTTGAAACATGTCATCTCATCTGCAGCTAAGAGATATGGCAAACACAGTATGATTGAATGCAAAATTACCAATGGAATAATCTCAGCTATCGTAGATAGCTCTTGGATAATACATATGATGATGATGGAAATATATACTTTGGTTAGGTTGGGTTCAGAATATCTCCAGTAAAAACAAAACCGGAATATTTGCTGAGTTTCAATTGATATAGGAATGAGATTTTAGGGTAGGTTGCGCATCCGAATGCGATATTTGAGTTTGTTAATCGGCTAAATGGTCCTAGAGTTATACCGATCTGCAATTTTGTTGTTATTTCCTCAATAACTCAAAAAATACGATTCCCGTCCAATTTAAACATCTGGTACATGAGAACCTTCAAAACTTGAATTTATAGCCAAGTTCCAAAGTTGAACACGATCGGATCTATGTATATTGTTGGAGAGATATGAGCAGCCTTGTCTGAGTTCAGTAGCTTCCGAATGGTACAGATAAGTTCGTTGTTGGGTATAATCGTCCAAACGGTTTCGGAGTTATACCCATCTGGAATATTGTTTTCTCGATTATTCAAAAAATACAGATCCGATCGAATCGAAACTTCATATACAATGTGAGAATCCGTAGCCGAAATTCTTTTTTTTGGCGCTCTTGTTGCTCGTAACAGAGTGCTTATCAATTTGCCCAAATGTCTCTAATTTTCTAATTTTTGGCTGAAAATGGTCTTAAACGATTCGGTTCGATTCACTGATCAAGAATCCATGGTCAAAATCGATTCTGTCCGGCCGTCCGTCCGTCCGTTAACACGATAACTCTCGAACGGAATGAGCTTGACAGTTGAAATCTTCAGAGTAGGTTCGGGAGATAAATATATCGGCTAAGTTTTTTATTGGACAAAATAGGCCAAGTGGTTTCGGAGTAACAACAAAAAAATTTTTTTACATTACAAATTTCAAATTCAATTTTTTTTTAAGATGCAGTTTCATCATAAGAATCCATTGATATCATTCTCAACTCTAACAAACTAATACCTTCGGAGATATGATTTTTCAAAATTTCAATAATTATTCCCAATAATGAAGATTTCATAGAACACTCTAATTTTAATTTGCTGATGTATGTAAATGCAACATGAGATGATTCATAGACATACGTTTTGAATTCAATTACGAAGATTCTTGAAAACTGACGCACAGAAGCCAAATTGAAAAAGTGGGAAAGCCCTGTGGACAGTAGCTTTGGCGCTCTTGTTCAAACTTTGAGAAATAATAACTTCGAAAGTATTGGTTTTTCACAGTTGGGAATGATATCAATGGATTATTTTTTAATTTATTTTCTTTTATGATGCAGTTCTATCATAAGAATACATTGATATAATTCCCAACTCTGAGAAACCACTTTTGGAGATATGATTAGTCAAAGCTTGAACAAGAGCGCCAAAGCTCCTGTCCACAAGGCTTTAACCAATATTTTTTCTCAATCATTAACTTAATTTCAGTACCTAGATGTACTATTAACAAAGTTAATAGTACATCTAGGTACTGAAATTAAGTCTTTTAATGAAATTACTTGAGATGTGAGTTTTTTCGTATCTTATTAGATATTTAACGATTTCCATTTCCGATAGAATACACATTATTTCAGAATTCAAAATTCTGTGTTCTTAAACGTTTGTCTTCTTAATCAAGTCTTCAATCATTAAAATGGTTCTTAATGTATTAATATCTTTAAAACGCTGAGAAAACGGTCCATATCGATGATACATTCGATTAAGGGTGCCCAATAGAGGAGAATAAAACATCATAAACATAATTTGGTCGGTTCAAGGTTGAATTTAATATTTCAAAAACTATGCGTCAGAATCCGCTGAAATTCCCCGCACATAACTTCGAGCCATCATTTCACAATCTCTGAGCTGAAAATATGTGTCAATTCTTCAAAATACCTCAATATACAATATTTGATTCTCTTTTATCAACGAATGGACATAAATATCGATGTAAATGCATCTAAATAGCTAAATAAATAACTGTGTTCCATGAATCTCCTCTGAAACTGAAATTTGAGAATTTTCACATTGAATTGAAAATTTATTTTAAAAGTTGAGTTCATTAGGAATTTGCATTCGCTAAGTTCATAGGTAGAGTTTTTAGGTTAGTGAGTCGAAAATGAATGATTCAAGGAAGTCGAGCATAATTCTCTAATTATGGAAGATTTAGAACGAGATTCCCAACTAATGTGCAGGTATAGTTACTCCTTTGTAACACTATTTAAGATTTCCTACATAAGTTTTCTGGTTTGAGTTCTATCTGGACTGATTACATTAGTTTTGTTTCATAAATAAAACTGGCTATTTCGTTTACTCAATTTTTCAGAATGACTCCTGATAGTTTTGAAATACTTGTTGCCAAAATTGGACCGTCGTATGAAGATAAGAAGTAGTCCTATCATAATAATCCATTGATATCATTCCCAACTCTGAGAAACCAATACTTTCGGAGATATGATTTGTCAAAGATTGGTCAAGAGCGCCAAAGATACTGTCCACAGGGCTTTTCCACTCTTTGGCGGTCTTGTTCCTCAGAATAGAGTGCTTATCAATTTGCCCAAAAGTCTGTAATTTTTGGCTGAAAATGGTCTTAAACGATTTGGTTTGACTCACTGGTCAAGAATCCGTGGTCGAAATCGATTCTGTCCGGCCGTTAACACGATAACTCTCGAACGAAAGGAGGAAATTTGCAGGGTAAGTTTGGAGCGTAGATATCGCTTAGTTCGTTAACGGGCGAAATCCACCAAGCGGTTTCGAAGTTATGGCCGTTTTTAGTAAAAAAATTTTTTATGAATATTTCCGAAACCGATAACTCGATCTATCTGAAATTCAGCATCAAATTGTAGAATAATCACATTTATATGCATGTGAAGTTTTGTATCGATCGGGTTGCCGTAAAGTGTAAAAAAAAATTTAAAAAATTTTTTCAATTTTGTTTCTACAATAAGTCTCGAACAGAATGAGCTAGGCAGTTGAAATTCTCAGAGTAGGTTTGGGAGATAAGTATCTTAGTTATGTTCGTTATTGTTCAAAATTGGTCTGGTGGTTTCAGAGTAACGAAGAAAAAAATTTTTTTTCACATCACAAATTTCAAATTAAATTTTTCTTAAGATGCAGTTTTATCATGAAAATCCACTGATATCATTTTCAACTCTAACAAGCTAATACTTTCGGAAATATGATTTTTCGAAATTAAATAATGAATCGTACTTCTATGTTTTCACATAGTACTGTTCTTAATTTTTCTATCTGTGAATTATTATTTGATCTGTGTTTTTACATGTCATCTGATTTTCCTATGAGAGAAAAATGTCAACATTATTTCTGGTTTGTTATTCTTCATATAAAATACCTCCTGTTCTATAAAACAAAGTATGATTGAATGCAAAATGACCAATGAAATAACCTCAGCTATCGTAGAATTATGAGGATGATATAATATTATACTTTTAAGGTGATAATATAATGCCCGTGGATAATCCATATGATGATGGAAATATATTCTTTGGTAAATTTGTACATCATCAAATTAGGTTCAGAATATCTCCAGTAAAAAGAAAACTGCAATATTGTCTAAGTTTTAATTGATATAAAATAATTTTCAGAGCAGATTTGACGTATGAATATCCCGGATAAGTTCGTTATTGGGGAGAATCAGTCTGTTTGATTTTAATTTCTTCCATGATGCAGTTTTATCGTAAGAATCCATTTATATCATTCCCAGAGAGCAATAATTTCGGAGATATGATTTGTCAAAGTTTGAACAAGGGCTTGAACTAATTTTTAAATTTAGATTTAGTTTGTCTAAATAAAGTTATTCACTTACTTGTATGTATGTATGTATGTACACATGTATGTATGTATGTATGTACACATGTATGGCATGAAGGTGTTTCATTTGATGTAGCTCGTACAATTTCCGTATTAACGGCTAGTAAAAGTGAAAATTATTCAAATAAAGCTATATCAAAGAACACATAAGAGTGTGAACTGTCCAAAAAGTTGAAAAATATTTTGGATTGATTTAGTAATTCGTCGAAAAATTTAAAAATTCTGGAATTCCAACCGATGCAGATGTTAATTGGCAAACAGTAAACAAAGATAAGGATACCATCTGGAGTTTGAATAAATGATGGGTAAACAATCACAATTGAAGAAAACCCGCGACACGAGTTCAACGACCGAAACGATGAATTGCGGAAAATGTAATAGAAAATTCACAAGATCAGAGTACAAAATATTATGCTGCGGTCCCTGCAACAAATGGGTATGTGAAAGATGTACAACCCTGAAAAAGGAGCAAATTAGGGAATTAGATGGAAACAACACGAAATGGAAGTGCAATGAATGTTCTAAAAAAGGGAGAAGATCGATTGTGCTGGTCGAAAATGAAGAAGAAGAGTCTGAGATCGAGGAGGAGGAACAGGAGGAAATAACTATGGAGGTATTAATGCGAGAAATGAAAAGACAGCAGAACAAAATCAGTCAAAAGATGGAGCACTTTCAGGAAGAAATTCGACAATCACTGCAGTTTCTGTCGGACTCCTTCGACGATCTAAAGAAGGAAAATACGAATCTCAGAAAAAATCTAGAAGACCAAACAAAAGAACTAAAATATGCTGATATACGTATAAAAGCTCTGGAGACACGGGTGGAAACTATTGAACAAGAAAAGAGAGAAAACCATATCGTCCTAATGAATGTTCCAGTTCAGAAGCAAGAAAAAACTAAAGATTTGGTCACCAGTATCCTCAAGTTTATAAAACCAGATATTAATCCAGAGGAATATGAATCGGAACGTGTATCAATTAAGGAAAACTCCCCTATATTGGTAAAGTTTAAAAATCTCACCCAGAAAAAACAAGTTATTCAAAAGAAGAAAGAAAAAGGTATAGTGAAATTGAACTCATGTGGATATACCGGGGAAAACATTGTATACTTCAATGAAGATATTAGCAAATACAAACAGACAATTTTCAACCGAGCTCGTAAACTGAAAAAGGATTTGAATTATGGGTATGTATGGATCAAGAATGGGAACATCTACCTTAGGAAGGATGAGAAGAGTCCTGCGATTCTCATCAAGAATGAAGAGGATCTCAACAATCTATCAAGTGTTTGTGACAAAGTGGTGTCTCCAGTGTGTTAGGTTACAACTAGATACTGAATTATGAACCAATATTTAAGAGACTACAATCCTGAAGCTGTTGAAAACCAGCAACTTAACAATATGACTGAATATACGTTGGGAAATGGGCAAATTTTTGGAATTTTACATCAAAATATTCGAAGTATTCATAAAAATCTAGATTTATTGAGAATACATTTGTCTCAGATTGGAAATTCATTCAGTTGCATAGTATTAACGGAAACTTGGAATATCGGGGACTTCGAACTACTACAGATCGAAGGATTTGATATGCATTATAATGGGGGAGATGTTAATAGATCTGATGGTGTTGTTGTCTATGTGAAACAAGGCTTCAATTACACTTGTGAAATTGTAAATATTGGGAGGTGCAAGGTTCTCGAGGTTAGGGTGAAGCAAGGTAAGGATATTTTTTATATAACGGGGCTTTACAGGTCACATGATGTTCCGGAGGAGGTATTTTTGGGGGACTTCGTGGTTTATCTGGATAGGGTTTCACTTTTCAAACCAACATATCATGTTTTATTGGGTGATATGAATTTTAATATTTTAGATACGAATAATAGGTCTACAATGGAGTATCTTGACATGATGTATGAGAATAACTTCATTTCTATGATAAACAGTGTCACTAGGTGGCAAAGCCGTTCTTGTATAGATCACATATTTTTGAAAGGGAAACAAAATCTTGAAAAATGCACTTCGTATACGGTGAAAATAGATATAACTGACCACTATTCAACTATCATCGACCTACCCCTTGAGGGTGTTCTGGAAAGACCAAAAGACGAGCCGACATGCAAATACATTATAAATCACGAAAAAGTTAACTCTGACCTTTCTTATTTTGACTGGACTTATTTTTATGGAATGAAGGATGTAGATAGAAGCGCAGATTATTTAATTGCTAAGCTAAATGAATTTATCGATAAAAACACACAAAAGATTAAAATAAAACACCATTTAAGAAAAAGAAAAAAATGGATTACTGTAGGTTTAATGAAAGCTATAAAAAAAAGGGATAATTTATTCAAAAAGTACAAAGGTGATCCAGGAAATTTGAATTATAAAGGTGAATATATTCAATACAGAAACTTGCTTCAGTCTGTTGTTAAGAGGGCAAAGATATCATATTTTAAGAAAAAATTCGAACAGGGTGGTAGTGACAGCAAGTCGGTGTGGCAAGTCGTGAAATCAATGAACGAAAATAATGTAGAGAGGAAACATATATCTGGTGTTCGCGATTATAAAAATAATTTGGTTGAAAATGCGCCAGAGATGGCAGACCTTTTCAATGAATTTTTCTCTTCTGTTGGTACGAAATTGGCTGAAGCCATACGTAAACCTGAAAATAATCCAATTAAGCAATGTTCCCACAAAAATCTTTGTTTCTCCGACCAGCAACACACCTAGAGATTAAAGAGATTGTTAATTCGTTAGGAAACAATAGGTCCCCAGGTTTGGATGGATTAAAATCAGAATCGCTTAAAAAACTAGTAGATAATATAGCTTTACCACTGACACATCTGATCAATAACATAATGATACAGGGAATAGTACCGAAAGCTTTTAAAGTTGGTGTTATAACACCCCTATACAAGAGTGGAGACCATGAGATATTGTCAAATTATCGACCAATCACTTTAATAAGCAATGTGGCTAAAATTTTTGAAAAGGCACTTAAGAACAGATTGGTTGCATATTTGGAAAAGTATAACCTGATATCGGTCAATCAATTTGGCTTTAGAAAAAACATCTCTACTCAGGATGCCATCAATTCACTGATTTCAAAAGTGCATAAAAGTTTGGAAAAGGGTACAAAATGTTTAGCTGTATTCCTGGATCTGGCAAAGGCGTTCGACACTGTCCATCATGGACAGTTGTTGGGTGCCTTGCGGGATGTAGGTGTCAGAGGGAAAGCAGAAGATCTTATAAAAAGTTATCTTGACGATCGTGAGCAGTGTGTCCGAATGAACGCGACTATCAGTGGGAGAGGGAAGGTTGAATATGGTGTGCCTCAGGGGACGGTGCTTGGTCCTGTGCTATTCATTATCTATGTAAATAACATCTTAACTCTAAATACGCAGGGATCGATTACTGCTTTTGCTGATGATACAGTTATTTTTTATGAAAGTCAAACGTGGGAAGACCTGAAGAAAAAGGTTGAAAAAGATTTCACAATTCTGATAGATGCATTTAGTACAAAAATTCTGACTATAAATTTTGACAAGACTTGTTTCCTTTCATTTAGCTGCAGTTCAGATAATACTCCGCCCTATGATAAGTTAACTATGAGTACAAACAATGGTAAAATGGAGATCCTAAGAAGAGAGCAGGTAAAATACCTTGGGATAACCATTGATTCTCACTTGAGGTGGAATTTCCACATAAATAAACTTGTTTTCACACTGAGAAGTTTACTGTACAAGTTCAAATATCTCAAACAAATTTTAGACTTACCTGCTCTGAAAGCTATATATTACGCACTTGTAGAATCTAAGCTAACTTATGGAAATCTGGCTTGGGGAGCAGCTGCTAATTGCTATTTACAAAAGGTAGAAATAATCCAGAAAAGGATTCTGAAAATTTTAATGGGCAGACCTAATCTATATCCCTCCGATGAATTGTACAAGGAATCAAAGATCTTGGATGTGAAACAACTATACTTCCTTAAGTCGGTAATTGGTGTTTTTTGCAAAAAAATAGAATTTCATTACATCAGTCATCACCACAGTACACGAGCTAAGGCTGGTGAGATACTTCGAACCAGATATGCCTCAAAAACGGTATCTCAGAGGGGTTTTGAGTTTTTGGCGAGTAGACTTTATAATTTTATACCGCTGGATATTAGGAATTCGTTTTCTTTATCGGTATTCAGGAGAAAAGTGAGGCTCTTTCTGATGGACCAACCTAGGCAGGGGATATCTGGCCTTTTCAAATTCAATTGAATAGATTTTATGGTGTTTGTCGGCGTGTTTTGAACTTGGCCTCCCAAAAAGCTTGAAAAAAAAACTTTTTGGAAAAATACATATATCCAAAAAAAAAATGTAATAAAACAGAGATTATTGTTTATTGCATATGGTGCCTTTATTATTTCATTATTTTGTTTTGATTAAGAAGTTGGAATTTAATTTAATTTAATTTCGGTGGTTCACCCCACGGACAGGCTAAGCCTTTGTGGGAATCACTATTATTTGTAGATCTGTATACCTGTATAATATCTGCAAATAAATTATTATTATTATTATTATTATTATTATTATTATTATTATTACTTACTTAAAAACGTTTAAATTAGTTCAATTTTTAGGAGGAAATTATAATGAACAAAGAACGTCGTGAAATATCAGCAAATTCTGGAGATAAGTTTCTGAGATATTGAAGTAACCTTAAAAAATTCTTTTCCTTTTTGTGTTTCTAGTATTATGATTCTCATGAAATTTTCCATGAACATTGAAATTGTCACCTGAGAACGATCCCGATCGGATCTGTCATTATGGAAATATTGGGAAAATTCAATTTAAACTGAAAATATATCCGAAACTATTTGGTCGATTTTGCCCATTCACGAACTGAACTGGCGTATTTCGACATGAAACCTATTCTGCAAATTTCAAGTAACTGAGGATTCTTAAATAGCGAGTCAAACGGAATAGATTGCGACCATCCGCTGCTATAAATTCGAACATTACAGACATTTGGACAAAATATAACGCGCTTGCTTGAGCCCACAAAAATCAATTTCGGCTCTGTCAAACTGAAAGGGCGATGTATGTCACCAATTTGTTATGTCCTAAAAGGGACAACTTGTACCCCTGGCTATATAACTTGAGACGATTTTAAAGGTCGCCACTCTCTTTATAACGCTGTTATGTCGAGAGGTACAGATCTCAGTTGGGGACCTATTGAAAAGAGAGAAAAATGATCACTGTATTACTTACCTATCTGGTTTAAGACGGTGATAGGTAGAAAACAAAACTAAAGCATAAATATAATCGTCACAAATAGTCCATATAACTTCCACAATAATCCAATATCATTTCCATTATGATCCTACAGAGTAAATACAAATATATAAATAAAGTTACTCATGTAACTAATATCTGATTTACTAGGTCACTGTTGCATCATGATTGATTTAGCAGGATGTTATGGTTCGAAGGATCAAATGTTGAGTCCTGATTCTTTTATCAGGATATAATGATATTTCGAAGGACCATAATTATACACCCTGATTGTTTTATCAGGGGGAGGAGTATAGGGGTATAGGACTAAGAGATGTAGTAGTAGTTACAGCGGTATTTGTATTAGTGAATTATTTCAGTGTAAAATGTATATTTAAGACCAGATAGAATAAAAATAGGAGGTTCCTTCATCTGGGTAAAAAGGGGAAATAGTAACAACGATTGGGGTTTCGATCTTAAACCGCCCTGAAATGTTACAAAACAATACTCTCATTTGTCGTTTACGAAAAGTAGTGAGAATGCATACTAAATGCACCAATGAGTGAACTCCTAGCGGGTTTTAATATTAGGAATTCGAAATCTCGAATTTCTCCCACTATCGGGACCAAACTTCACTCGCTTTCTGCATATAACTATACCTATACATATCTATCAACGAAAGATGTTAGATAAGTTTTCACAGACTAGGGGTTTCCAAATCGTCTAGACAAAAAGAATAACACACTGGGCAATGTGTCTAGAAACTGAAACGTTTCTTAGCACTACAGTTGTTAATTGCATTTTATCATCTTTTTACAGGAAATAGGCAATAAATAGTTCTACAAGGGTCGAAGCTTTACAAGATATTCTACTGGCAGTTATCTTTTCGTAAATGATTATTTTCAAGGGTGAGACCACACATGGTAAACTAAAACCCAGTTAAACCAATAGACAAATATTCACGCGAGCTCCTTTGTTTAGAAAAACAATTCTGCGTTTCCCAAAATGTGAAGTCATGGGACGTAACAGTCACTATCTATGGAACTCAAAGTATAGTACGTGGAGGGAAGCTCCCAAAACGTTCTAAACTCATCCCTTATTGCATATATACTCTTGTAAAAGAAGAACGACCCTGACCGTTGTATTCGTATAACCCTGATGGGGTATAGTTATGATAACGTAATGAGCACATACTCAAATACATATTATATCAGACCTGAAACTTACAGAGAAAAACGTACAGAAAATATTCCTGGGTACTACTTCAAACTCGATGTAATGTACCGATTCTTCCATGCACGTAGGTAGTGAAATAGTCGGCAACTCACCTTTTCTTGATTCCTACGTGATATTATTCGGTGATAAAGTCTCTCTCCAAGAGGAAATACTCCCACGATTCGCTGATAGATATTTTATTTCCAAAACATACGTGGATGGATAGGCATTCAGGTGTATGGGGTCCCTAATTTGTACCACGTGGTAGCGCCGCCCAATAGTGAATAGTGAAACCAACAAAAGAACGGGAGGTAAAAAAAGAACCACTGTAACGAATACCATTGTCTGTCAAAACGTCCATTTTCATCCAGAAAAAACTCACACTTTTTCTTACGCCAAGCAATCTGTTTTCGGGTAGGGTATTTCATCTAACAAGATCTCAACAAAATCCACGATCCAACAAATACTGATTAGTTTTTTACGCAGACTTGGATTGAAATTGATTCAAATCCGTCGATTAGACGATATACTATATTTCATTTTTATCCTCAAAAGAAGGTGGTCTTCTTAACTCGAATCCAAGATGCATAGAATAACATAAACCACAGAAGAATTAATACCGCTAAAAACGAAATTAAATTCGGAGAACGAATCTGTCATTTGGGATATAAACTATAATCGGATAATCGCTGCATTATCGACAATACTGATACGAGATTCATAGCAGAAGCTTTCCGTCCATAGAGGGATTTACCAGTAACGAAACTCAGTTATGCTCTACAAATTTGAGCCCGCGACAAGTAACAAATTGACGAATATACCAACTGTCTACGTTTCTTAAAGGCTCATAATAATTAAAATATATTGGAGTATTGCCTATCGAATTACTTTCCCCCCTCTGTTGTTGAGCGTTGGAAAAACAAATACCGGTCCGGGGGGACAGGACGTTCGTTCTGGGAAATCATGAAGGAATAAACTACGTAGAATAGGAAGACGTAGAAAATCGCAGTGCTGTTTCCCGTCATACCATGGATTCATTTTACTGAGAATGACGGTGAGGGGCCTGCAATGTTGGTGAACGTGAAGGAAAATTGATTATTTTCGCAAAGCAGATATGCTTGTTAGATTCTTAGGCGGACAGAAAGGGAGTGGTTGTTACGTATCTCCGCCTGTCAGTTAAGAGAATCCATTATATTATTTTGCAGTTATTAACCTGACCTGATCCAAAGTATTGTGCTCAGTGCTTATATGGAAGCACTCGAGGCTTCTTTGTGCTCCCAAATAATTTTTAAAACCAGTGCTTTGTGCTTAATAATTCAAACACTAAGCCATTCCGAAATATTTTCGTAACACAAATACAGGCTTTGTACGATGCACGTATTGACTAATGTAAAAAAAATTCCAACAAAGGAAAGAGGTAGAAACAAATCAATTAAGAACAAGTCACATTCACAAGCACTAACGTTCAGATTAAAACCACACATCAAAAGAATTCTTGAAACCGTTGACTGTGTTGGGTCTTATTACAATCTCCGGTAACACATTCCAAGTGACGAACACCCAGTTACTGAAATAATGCTGTCTCTGAGTAGTCTTCATATTTTCCCCGTACAACCTTCAATGAGTTTCCACGCAGGTACAGATTGTGGCTCAGCTGGAATAGGTGGGACATATTACAACCAAGGATATTTTTCAATATGTGAAAAAGTCATTATCGCGTCACCTCGAATCCTTCGGTCCAGGAATGGTGTAAGCTGAAATATTTCCGTGCGAGTTATGTAACTAGGACTTACTAGACCGTATGGGATTCTTATAACACGACGCTGTATTGTCTCCAGTAAATTAGTATCACCCATAAGAGTTGGACTCCAGACGGGTCCTGCGTATTCCATGATGGGTCGGATATAAGTATAAAACTGAACATGTACTGGGGTCATACTTTTAAAGATAGTTGGAACAGATTTGTCAAGCGAGATGCCTTCGAATATATGCTATGGACATGGGTTGCAGTGCAGATATATACAATATGAAGAATGGTGCCCTGCGAAAATCCACTTGCTACCGGTCTGGAGGTGGAAGAAGTATCGCCAACCCTCACACTGTAACTCTGGTTTTTAAGGAATGAAGAAATCCACAGCAACAGCTTGTCCCTAAAACCAAGGTGTTCCAGCTTATAGAGTAGTCGCTTGTGTGGGACCTTGTCGAATGCTTTTGAAGAATCCAAATATATCCTCTATAGGTTTACCAGCATCATATACCAAGGACCAGTAGTTTAGACATTGTAAGAGGTTTGTTATAGATGAACGCCCAGGTATAAAGCCGTACTGATTCGGTGGAAGTAGTTTGTTTTCTCTTGCAAAGTTCAGTATTAGTTGGGCAATAATCTTCTCGCAAATCCTCGAAGTGACCGAAGTAGGGCTGATTAGTCGGTAATTTTCAGGCATGAGTTTATGCCCCTTCTTGAAAACCGGGGTCACGGAGGAGGCAAAATATTGGAATGCATGGACTCATTGAATAATGTCGGGGCTGGGGGCTGGGACAAACTTCCTGCACAAATCCTGAACATGTTCGAAGAGAGTCCATTGGAGCCAGGTGAAGAGGCAGAATTCAACTCAGACAAGTACTTATCCACCAACTGCCTCATGAATGCGACTTCAGTAAGATCTTCTGCATATCGTGGAAAGATAAGTCTTGGTAAAAGGATGAAGAGAATGTTCCAGCCAAAGTCTCAGCAGATTCTTCATTTGTTGGTAAATAGCCGACTAGGGTTCCGTACACGAGGCACTACCACTCTAGAATTTACAGTCGGGCGCACAAACTTAAAGAATATCTTCCTATTATTTTGTTTCAATAAGTTGTCGATGTATTCCTTTCTTAACATAGCTATTATGGAGGAGATAGAGTTTGAATAACTGCGATGAATTATATAGTTTCTTTCAAATCTAAATGTCAGGAATCTCGGCCACAATGCCCTCTCATTATTAATCATCCTGAGGACTTTGGAGTTTATCCATGGTTTTGCAGGGTTATGGTATTCTGTTTTAGTGTAGGAACAATCCAACACGTGATCACCTCGAGGAATATATTCCGCATGTCATCAACGTCTAATCATCAACCCGTCCCATCCCACACAGCTCAGAGAATTATTAAGTTTGTCAAAATCAATTCTGTTTATTTGTGTCGTTGTTTTATTAGGTGTCGTACTGGAAATGAACTGTACTTGGGATGACACAACTAAATGGTCCGAGCGTCCAAACAGTGGTAAGAACTGGATCGGTGCGAGAATATTTCTATCGTTGACCAAGTCAGACCCAGAAGTGATGGATTGTTGCCGCTTGTATAGCGAGTTGGTTGTTCAATGATCTGATGCAGATTGGAGTTCAGGATGGTTGTAGCAAGTTTGTTAGAACCAGTAACTACAGATTATATGGTGAAATAGGCCATCTTATGTCAGGGTAATTAAAGTCTCCAAGGAATAACGTATATTTATTTCAGGGTGATATATCTCGAAGGTGGTCAATAACAACATCGTCAAAGATGGAAGGCCTAAGACGGTAAATATATTTTGAAAAACTTACTGTTTACGTCAATAAATAAGTTGTCTATTCATGGTGTGGCAAGGGAAGTAATATTTAGTGAACTAGCATCAGTGATTAAACTATGCATATGAATACAGACGTCGCCATATCCTATAGTAGTAGGCCTGTCTTGGCGGTGGAGAGTGTAATCTTGTAATGAAAACAAACTATCTGGAAGGGCAGGACATGGCCGAGACTCACTGATGAATACAAATACAGGTTTGTGAACAACCACAAATGTAGCCAGTTTGTAATACTTGAAGGAAGTTACTGCGTATTCGTATATACATACAAACTTCCACTCATTCACTTGCGTGGTCTGGAGTATTTTGGAGGTGTCAGCTGCTCACGCGAAACAATGGTTGGAGTACTTTTAAGATACTCAATCTTCAGCAGCGGCTCCCCATTAGTTTTCCTTCTGTGAAGCTCGTCACGCAAGCTTATGGGGTTTTCCGACTGTTTGGGAGTTAAATCATCTGAATTTTTCACATACTTGAAGTCACTAGGACCAAGCAAAACCTTTTTGTTACGGAAAATCTTACCTTCCACCGCCGCGAATCATTTGAGCCCAGACTTGTTATATCCACTATACAGGGTGTTTCGGAATAAGTCCAAAAAATTTAAGGGGGTGATTCCTTTTTCAAAATAAAGGGTACTTTTTTATATAAATGTTTATTTATTTATTTATTAATTTATTCAACATTGGAATACAAACAGGCATCCGCCCAAAAAAGTATCCACATATATAAAAAAAATCATTTCAAACATAAAAAAATTCTTGCATCATCCAACCCATGAAAATATAAACAACTGAAAGGTAGCGACAATCCAAACAAAATAATCAATTTACAATAAACTACAACCCGGAAAATAACCTAATATTTTACATAAACTTACACTCTGAGAAAGTAAACAAGATACAACGAAAATTACAGCTTGAACAATAACCAAATTATCCGCATAAACTAAGCATCAGAGGACTCAAGATCAGCTTTTATCGCTCTTTTCAACCTAAGCAATGAGTCATGGAATATATCCACGTTGGAACAGAGAGCATTACAAGTCGTCATCATTCTATAGGCTGGGGAGTTCTGTGCAGAATTTGTGTTTCTGACATTGCAATAGAAAGTACCGAAGCACCGTAAACTAACTGCTGGAACTCTAAGCGACAAGAAATGGAAAATCTCAGATACCGAAAACTGTCCTTTTAAAATTTTGCTGGCGAATAGGACATCTGTCAGTCGTCTGCGATTAAACAAACTTAACAAGCCAAATCTACGTCGAATTGCCGTGTAGTCGTGATTGACAATAATAATTTTATTTTTATAAGCTAAATGCCTTAGGAACCTATTCTGAACACTCTCCAAGCGCTGCACGTAACATTTATAACGAGGGCTCCATACAGACGAGGCAAAATTCAATCTACTGTGGACAAATGAATGATTTGTGTGTGTCAGGTGTGTTTTATTTTCCCTAAACTGCATGCTGTTACGAACAATAAAACCCAGCATTTTATTGGCATTATTCACAATTTTTTCAATGTGGTGGTCGAATATGAACCTCGAATCCAGAATCACGCCCAAATCCGATACACTATCGACCGTTCCGACGACTCTATCATTAATCGAATATTCAAAATCAATACGATTATTATTCCTAGTGAAAGATATCTTGCAGCACTTCTCAAAATTCAGAAATAGGGAATTGTCTCTGCAATATCTCTGGAGTCTCAAGAAATCCTGTTGCAGCCACAAGAAATCCCGAGACGTTTCCACTGGTCTGAAAAATTTTAAGTCATCCGCATATAAAAGAAATTTTGAGTGCTGAAAACACATCCCGATGTTATTGATATAAATCAAAAATAGCAGTGGGTCCAAATGAGTGCCTTGCGGTATACCTGAAGTATTTTCGAATACTCTCGATCGACAAGTATTAATAGAGACGTACTGAGACCGATTCAAAATACACGACTCAACCCATCTCAGGAGACTCCCGCAAACGCCCACCTCCGCAAGACGACGAAACAACAAGGCATGAGATATCTTATCGAATGCTTTACAGAAATCGGTATACACCGCATCAACCTGAATGCGCGAGTCAAGACTATCCTGCACACCTTCCAAGAAACAAACCAGATTTGTCTCAATACTTTTACCCTTCATAAAACCATGCTGCTCATCGATAATTAAATTTTTTACTTGGTGGAACATGTACTTGTAAATAATGGATTCGAACAATTTCGGAAAAGACGAAAGTATGCTGATAGGTCGATAATTCTCCACACGATGCTTCTGACCGCCTTTGAATATAGGAATTACAGCTGACACCTTCCATCTACTAGGAAAAACAGAACTCCTCAGCGATTTATTGAAAATAATATGCAGTGGCTGAGCCAGAGCATCGGCGCATTCTCTTAGCACGATGGGAGGGATTCCATCCGGCCCTGGACCCTTCGATACATTTGTTGACTTCATTGCGCCGACAATCTCGTCAACGGTGAGATGTATGGAATTCAAGTAGTTTGCACCGTAACAATTATCAACTAATTCCCGATTCCGCGAGCTGTCTGAACCTGAGGGCACGAAATTGCCCTTGAAAAATGAGGCAAACGATTCTGCAATTTCTGCGGCCGACGAAGCGCAAGTGTCTCCCAAATACATTTCGGATGGAAGTTTGCCATGTTTTTTCTTGGTTGAGATGAAACTAAATAAACGCTTGGAATTCACTGCAAGTTCAGACTCTACGACCCTCAAATAGTTATCAAAATCCAATCTCATAAAACGCTTGGAAAGTGTTCGCAGTTCTCTAAACCTTTTCAGGTCCCCCTGGTTGTTATAAATTTTCCACTTTACATGAAATTTATTTCTCAATTTGATTAATTTGATCGTTCTATGTGATAAATAAAGTGGATAGTAAAAGGTTTTCTAGACGTAGGCACATTCTCAAGCAGAATTCGGTTACGAACATCACAAAAAGTATTGACATCATCATTTACATCCTCATTATTTAAGATTGATTGCCATTCAACATTAGAAATCTCACGATTCATTACAGAATAATCGGCACGTTTATAATTCAATAATCGATTCTCAAAGTTATCCCCGAGATAACGGTGTTTTCTGACATCAAACAAAAATTCGAGGCAAGGATGGTGTTTATCCTAAGTAACAAAAGGAACTTCAGCGTGTGAAATTTCCTTTATTTTATTTTTATTGCAAAGCATCAGATCAAGTATTTTGTTTGAGCCATTAGGGATACAGTTAAACTGCATCAGTTCCGTGAAAATTAATGCATCAATAATACCTGAATACTTGGTTTCTACATTCAAAGGTACCAAAAAGGGACCAAATTCATCCTTCACCCAATTAACAGTGGAACAGTTAAAATCTCCACAAATCAAAATTAAACTATTGTGTATTCTACCTTTGTTGACTTCCAATTTGTTTACAAATGACGATGAAGCATAGGCGTCTCCAGGTGGCAGATAAATACAACACAAATATAATTTTACATTTCCTATAGTAAGCAACAGCCAAAGATCTTCAGCATCGCTGTTGAAATCGGATAAAACTTGTACAGCATATTCATTACGAACTGCAATAAACACACCACCTCCCGCCTTTTTCAATGAACAACTATCCGAACGATCTCTCCTAAATATGAAGTATGTTTCAGTGTCTACCAGTTCAGTATCAAGAATACAATCTCCTAGCCATGTCTCTGTTATGAACACAATGTCATAATTATTCAACTGTACATTTATTTTAAAATCGGTTAGTTTGGTGCGCAAACCCCGCACATTCTGGTAGGCAACATGTAGCATCATTTTGGTTAACATAAAAAACAAGAACAATTTAAATAAATAAAATTCTTCAGAGCTTACTTAAATCAGCCTTACAATGCACCTGCTGAATTTGCGCACCATTATCTCTACGAACAAGAATACCGCCATTTTGAACCCACACATATTTGTAGTTCTTTTCCTTAGCAGTCACTCGTGCATCCTTGAACAAAATCTTGTTGGCTGTTGTCAGGTGCTCATTGACGTAGAATCGTTTCGAAACATCAAGCAACTCCAGCCCAGGTCTTCCACCCAAGAGGATTCTCTTGGATTTCACAGCCGACAAAAAAGAATCTCTTTCAATCTTCCTGTTGAATTTTACAATAATATTTTTTGGCTTGTTCTCCAGTCTTGTTGGCACACGAGTTATCACATTTATAGAGCTACCTGTCACCTCGTGTCCGATGAAGTCGCCAATCTTCTTCACAATTTCAAACAGGTTTTCATTTTTTTGTTCAGGAATTTCCGCTATTTCCACGTTATTGTTCCGTAGATTTTGCTCCATTGTGTTGAACTTCACTTCCATGATTTCAACCTTTCTCTTTAAGGATTCATTTTCGGCTTTCACAAGGTTGGTCACTCTTATAGCTTCATCCAGCTTGGATAACTTATCCTCGAAATCGGACACCTTATTGGAGCAAAAGTCAACAGAGTTACGCAACTCTCTGATCTCGCCCCGCACAGCACAAAGTTCTGATTTAAGGGCACGCACCAGCTCAGCAAGAACAACAGTCCCTTCCGACCCGACATCTACGTCGTGGTCACTGCCCCCGTCCCCAATCGACGCCACTGCCGCGAGGGAATCCTGACTTCGACAGTTTTTACAAGACCACTGATTACCGGGCAAGGTGGTGATAACAGCAATTTGATTTTTTGCAACCTCGGAGCATCTGCCATTGGCGTGATAAAATCTCCGACATGAACCGCACTGAATTCCCGGTGATCTCTTTGTGACCGAAATATCACAAATAGGACATACGGCCATTATTATTCCGGAATTATAGTAGCACCACTCGAATCCTCCTCAAGAACCGCGCAGATCAGTATAAAAATCCAGGACGAAAAAGAACCTTCTATGCTTGAAAATACACTTCTACAAGAGCAATATTAATTCGATGTGCATCTGACGAACGCTAACAATCGATCATATCATATCATGTTGTAAGTCAAACGTTAGGGAGATATTGCGGTTCAAAGATGGCGGAAAATTATGTTTTTATTTTGTATCTTAAAAACGAAAAGCGATAGAATGATGATGATGTGATTGTAGAGTTTAATTTAAAATTAGTACAAAATAAAACTGCGGCTGACAGAAACTAGATTCTGTTTCTAGAATAATTGCCCTTTCCCGACACGTAATGATTTACATTTAATTCTTTTTTTCGAAACGGTACATTTTACGAAAAAAATAGAGGAGATGAAAAAGTTTCTAACCAAATCAGGCTATCCGAATTCAATTCTATCCAAGTCGTTGCGTAAGTTTTTCTTCAAGTTTAGTTAACAAAAATGATAGGGTCTACTTCAACCCCCTCCACTCATTTTAAAAACATGAAAAAATATCAAGAAAGTTTGTTTTCATAATAGTAATACTTCCATAAAATTTTATCATTCTATCGTTTTTCGTTTTTGAGATACAAAATAAAAACCTAATTTTCCGCCATCTTTGAACCGCGATATCCCCCCAACGTTTGACTTTTGACCCAACATTTATACAACAAACCACCCTTTATTTTGAACAAGGAATCATGCCCTTAAATTTTTGGGGCTAAATTATCCAAAAAACTCGATTATCCCTCGGACAGCCTGAGCATCAACTCATCGTGGAAAATTTACAACTAAATTGTGTGTTCTCTTAAATCTCTCAAGGATCTACTGTATTGAGTCGTGATTGGTGTATTCTAAAGGCAATGAGAGGTCACTTTTCAGTTGTGCCATACTTTCGCTAATTATTGCCATATTCGTCGTGATAGTGCTGTTGATTTTCAATGTTCCGCATTCTGGAAGAATGCGTTTCTATAGTAGCAGTCTGATGTTCGCTCAAAGTGTTCTTTCAACATGGATTGACAGCTTGATAACTCCCACAGAATATCGGATTGGGATGACTTAATCTCAGCAATATCACCAGCGAATCCTGAATAGTTGGTGTAAAGAGATGACATTGCATTCGATATCTCAGAAACCTCCATCATCAAATCTGCGAAATGTTTTGTAGTGATGAGCTCCTTTGATGCTGCGAGCGAACATTCCGGGTTGTGTTCGAATATTAACTCCGTAGAGTAATATTTACTAAATTGCGTTCGAAAACTGAAAGGTTGGGTAAATTTTACTCCATGACTGTCGTTCGAAATCTCAGAGTATTCGACTCCGAGTTCATTTTACTCCTGTCAAAATTGAGATAACTCATGGGACGGAAAATCTCGTATCTTTGTCTCACTGTTTTATGAATGTTCTGTGAGGTAATTTAATAGTTTTAATACTGCTCACAATATATATTTATGAATAGAGTTACATTTATGCGAAGAAAACAATAATAATAGGTTCTTTCTCAAACAAACATAACCTATATTCCGATATTGGCACCTTCTGTCACTGTCAGAGTAAACTCCAGAGTAAATCTGTCAAACCTTCAAGACTCTACTCTACTCCGTGGAGTTTAATATTCGAACACAACACAGGATTCTGAACGCGGAAAACACTAGACGACGAATGACTACGCAGCTTCTTACGTGTTTTGCACTGGGAACAATTGATGGAACCCTTGGTATCTCGAAGATAATCAACATCAGATCTCGTTATGTTTACGCATTGAATATGAAATGGCTTTTGACAGCCAGAGCACGAAATGGACGACTTCGAGCCATCGTTGTCTTTGGAGCAAGAAACACACTTACCTACCATATCGAAACAAATTTTTGTGAATAAATGTATGGAGTGGGCCGATATGAAAGGCTTTCGAATTCACAAAGTTATTGGAAGGCCACGGTAACAGAGATATTTACAAACAGAGGAGAGAAATCAATAAGGGATTCCGAGTAGATAATTTCTTATCAGCTGACAGATGAGGCACATTTGCCTTCATCAGATATCACAAATATGTTATTGACTCATCCAAACTGGAGTCGACGGAAAAATGAAATTTGTAATAATTAATTCAAAGGAATGAAATCGGTCGTAAATACCTATTATTTAAAAAATTGGTTCAAGCCCTGTGCAGGACAGGAGCTTTGGCGCTCTTGTTCAAACTTTGAAGAATCATATCTTCGAAAGTATTGGTAAGAGTTGGGAATTATATTCTACCCATCAACGAACTCATCCGAGATATTCGTTCCTCAATTCTATGATGAACGATATATTTATTCCTCAAATCCACTCTGAAAATGTTATTATATCAATTGAAACTATAGCCAATATATCAGTTTTATTTTTACTGGAGATATTCTGAACTCAATATTATTAAGTTACCATTACCATTCCCATCATCATATGGATTAACCATGGGCATTAAATATCTAAATTTGACATATCATGTCTCGGGAAAATAAGTTGACATATATCAACACAGATGATATTATAATAATTCATCATCATCATAATAATTATCGCATTCTTTGAAAACACAGAAATTAGATTTCTAATTAAAATTTTGAAAAATCCCCGAAAGTATTAGCTTGTTAGAGTTAAAAATGACATAAATGGATTCCTATGGTGAAACTGCATCTTGAGAATAACTTATTTTGAAATTTTTAAATTTAAAAAAATTTTTTGTGTTACTCCGAAACCATCTGACCTATTTTGCCCAATAACGACTTAGCCGAGATATTTATGTCTCAAACCTATTCTGAGAATTTCAACTGTCTAGCTCATTCCGTCCGAGAGTTATCGTGTTAACGGCTGGCCGGACAGAATCGATTTTGACCACGTATTCCTGATCAGTGAGTCGAACCAAATCGTTTAAGACCATTTTCAGCCAAAAATTCGAAAATTACAGACATTTGGGCAAATTGATAAGCACTCTGTTCCGAGGGACAAGAGCGCCAAAAATTCACTAACCTTTGATCCCGCCCTCTCCACCTCCTTGTGGGTTTTTCAAAGAACCGAAAGAGGGAAAAGAAAACGAATAATTCAGAGAATCTAGGGAGCACCAGATATCACGTTCGCAACTCAACAGATGCACCTATCATGTTAATGTTGTTTTATGTATTGAAGTGATTGATAAAGGCAATCGTTGTTGGGCATCAATCACAGCTAGGAATGTGTAAATTCTATATCAAATATGTAGAATTGTAATTCTCAAGCCGCGAATACTTACCTTTTCATTAGAAAATACGATTCATTACAAATAGAGTAATGTGTAATTAATGTAATACCACATTGATCGAAAATTTTCTGCATTATCAAACAGATGGCACCACAAATTCAAAATCAATTTCGGCATTCGATAGCTTATATATAACTGTTTGTATCAAGCAACTTTGGTGTTTTCGTTAAAAGATGAATGAGAAAGAATTTCGTGTGTTGATTGTTTTTGATCGAAAAAATTGCAAAAAAAGCGAAAGAGTAAATCGATATGCATTATTCCGAATCTGCTCCAGGGAAATCAACCGTCTGCGAATGCTATAATGAAATTAAACGAGGTGCGACGTCAACGATGCTCAACGCAGTGATCGCCCAAATTTGGCTGTTAACGAAGAAAACGTCGAAAAAATCCGGAAAATTAATTTACCGACCGCAAAATGAAAATGGGGGAGATAGGTGAGATTTCAAAGTTATCCTATGCGCTTGCTATTTTACACGACAAGTAGGATATGGAAACCTCAACGCAAAGTGGGTGCCGCGTTTGTTAACACCGGATCAAAAACAACAATGAATCGTCGAATCGGAGGCCTCTCTGGAGCTTTTCATCCATAATAAAGCATATTTTTTGCGTCGGTATGTGACCATGGACGAAACGTCAATACACCATTACACTCCAGAGTCTAAGCGGTCATTAGCTGAGTGGGTTGGACTGGTTCAAGCATTCCTAAGCGACCAAAGACAGAACAGTCGGCTGGCAAGGTTATGGCGTCAGTATTCTGGTATTTTGTTTATTGACTATCGTGAGAGGGAAAGGCCTGTGGACAGGAGTTTTTGCGCTTTTGTCCAATCTTTGACAAATCATATCTCCGAAAGTATTGGTTTCTCAGAGTTGGGAATGATATCGATGGATTATTATGATAGAACTACATCATGAAAGAAATTAAGATCGCTTTGCATATTATCTTTATATGACGGTCCAATTTTGGCTTGTTTCAAAACTATCAGGAGTCATTCTGAAAAATTGAGTAAATGAAATGGCCAGTTTTATTTAGGAAACATATCTAATGTAATTAGTCTAGATAGAACTCAAACCAGAATACTTATGTAGGAAATCTTAAATAGTAAATCAACAAGTCCAGAGCGTTCTTGCCAATAGGGTCCTTCATAATAGCTTCGTATAATAAATATACTTATGCATATATTTCACAAGTCAAAGAAACCCCAAGGGGTTCATTGATTTGCCGAAAAAGCAAGAGCAGACGCGTTTCTGGCTTCTTGGCCATCATCAGTACTCTGTAGCTTCTCAACAAATTCAACTAAACTGAACCGGGTTAAGCCTCTCAGAGCCGGCTTGGTTGAGCATACCTAATCGCACACGCCACCTATGAGACAAAACATGGAATTCAGCCTTTCCCCACTGCGCGTTCTTGATTTCGCTTATTGTTATTGTGTATTCTTCATCAGTTAATTCTATTGATGTGTATCAGTAAGTAGTTGCCTATGATAGTTTCTAGAATTATTTATCGTAATGAGATTGATACCAGCCTCCCCGTTCCTTTTTTTTCGACATGTATTCAAAATTCTGCAAGGTTCTGTTTGTCTTGCTCCTTCGATCCGGCTTGCTCCTCCGATCTGTCTTGCCCCTCCGATCTGGCTTGCTCCTCCGATCTGGCTGATTATAATTATACTTACCCTCCTAAGTCTTACCCAAGTAGACCCCTCACAAGCTTCTAAGAGCTTCTGTGACTAAGGAGAGTCAGTTGTGTTCTTTGTTAACTTTGTCAACTATGCATACGCCAACTTAAACATGGCAATGTTAATTTTTGACCCGACAGTGAATGGTGTTGATCTCTGGCTCGCTATATCCACTGAACTTTAAACATTCATAATTTAATTAACATTAACCAACCTGACCATGCGCACTAAAGAGTACTGACTTCAAGTCAGTGCTTTTTTACATTTATTCAAGTTCCTTTGACAAATTTGGCTAACAATACAGTCTGACTATTAATTTTACCATAGATCGAAATAAAAAAAAAATTGCGGTTATGAGACCCCCTATAGGAATGCAATTCCTTACGTCCATTATTCAATCCCGAACGTAATGTAATACAGATCTTCCAATATAGTCATTTATAAATTGGCCCCAGTGCCAGGATACATACATTTCAACTCAGAAACAATGCTATTACCTCGTAACTGACTTGTCCGTGCACAGAATTGCCATGAAATTTCTACTAAAACCTCACAATGTCGGTTCAGCACCAAATCCACGACCGCTAAAGTCCTCTCAAAATCACACACGTCACACAAAACTCTGATTCTTCAACACCTGTGGTTCAGGAGATATTGCAATTTCAATCCACACATGCGCAGACTCTTTCAAAGGGATTCTATGGAAGAATAGCATCTTGCACCTTAAAACCCCAATCCGTTTAGACGAAAACTCCTGCATTTAAATCACTCCTTGTGTTTTCATGCGCGTAACGCAAACTGCCCGAAAGGGTTTCATGAATTTCGAATCAGGTACGCAATTTCTTCGCCTAATCTTCAAATCCGAATGTAATTTGATATAGATCCCCCAAATATAGTTATTTATAAATTGGCCTCATGGCCACGGTACAGACATTTCGACTCGCAAAAGACGCTACTTCCTCGAATCTGACTTATCCGTGCACAAAATTGCCTTGAGTTTTCTTTTAAAACCTCACAATATCGGCTCAGCACCAAATCTATGACCGTTAGACGTAAGCCACAAGCAAAACATAAGCCATACAACCCAAAAAGAGCCGCCTCCTCTGCGCATGCATCTACTCGTGGCTGAAAGTCCTCTCAAAATCACACATCTCATACAAAACTCGGATTCTTCAACAACAGTGGTTCAGGAGATATCGCAACTTCAATCCACGCATGCGCGGACAATCCCAAGGGGATTCTATGGAGGAATAGCATCCTGCATCTCAAATCCCCAATGCTCTCAGACGAAAACTTCAGCAATTAAATCACTTCCCATCTACGCATGCGCATAACGAAAAATGCAATTTCAAGCATAATATTCCGCAAAATAGTATTAATTTTTTTATGTCATGTGATCCTCACCAAATTTTGCAAAAAGTGTTTGCTTCAGTCTTTTGCATCTAACTACTGAGTTTGAATTCAATCAGATCAGTGTTTTTCGAGTTATTCTGGACACAAAATTTTACAATTTTTCGGATTTTTTTGTTTCCACTTTATCTGATCAATACAAAACGCATGCATATGAAGGTCATGGTTCTACAAGCTGATGCCAAATTTCAGATAGATCGTGTAATCGGTTCCGGAAGTATTCATAAAAAATGTTTTATCTAAAAATGTCTATAACTCCGAAACTGCTTGGTGGATCTTGCCTGTTAACGACCGGACAGGCGGAATTGATTTTGACCTCGGATGATTCATCAGTGAGTTGAGCTCCCAACTAGCAATTTTATATTTTATAATAGTTGTGGAAACGTTTTCAACCAAAATCTTATAAAACATTCTTAGTCGCTGAATAGTTTTCAATACGTTTATACAACATATATAAACCCTAAATTGGCACATTTTATAATATAATTTTATCATTCGGAACATTTTATGAAGCTCTTCATGAACATTACTAGACTATTTCATAAACATTCTGGCGCCATCTAAAAAACTGTTTTGTTATAGCTTTATAAGGTTTTCCATATGAACGTTCTGAAATAAAAATGTTACATGGAATGATATCTATAAAATGAATTGATTTTAAGTTGCACATGGCAATCCTGAATTATAACAACATAGAGAAAATATAGATGTCATGTGTCATTATTGTTTACACGAAGCCATTTTATTTATATATACTTCTGCACTTACAGACATATTTCTGGATACACACAACGAAATTCTCAATGCAAATTAAATTTCTTCGTAAAATGTAGCACTAAAATGACATATTTTAAACGCGCCTTCTTGTTTCGAATGTTTTACATAAAAAAAATGAATAAAACAAAAATGTGCCTTGTCAGTCTAATAATCCTTTGTACGAAAATGTATGCCAATTAGTTCTACAGATTATTTTTGAGTTATTTTATGCTCTGGATGGTTGAAATATCTGCACATAGGCGATTTTTAGTTTGTTTAAAACACTCCCTATTCTGATTCATCACAAATGCCGCCATGTTTAATGGCGTTCTCTTATAAAATGATTTTGCATCAGTTGCAAGCATTTTGTAGTAATTTAGCTACTTTACAGCTAAGTCTGTAGAGAATGTATGTGCAAGGGTACAAAACCGGTTTTGGTGACCTTGACCATATATGGAGTTTACCTATGGTCAAGGTCACCAAAACCGGTTTTGTACCCTTGCACATACATTCTCTATAATCCCCACTCCCAATAATTTGCATTAATTTCATTGCCCCCACCCAAATTACCCCCCCTCACCCCCCACTCAAACTGATGATCAAGGACGTTACCCCCCCCCTTTCATAGTTCAAGGTCAAGGACACTCCCCCACTCCTATCCCCACTATCATCCAAGGTCAAGGACACTCATCCACTACTACCCCCACTAGCAGTTCAAGGACATTCCCCTCACGCCTATCAATTTTTAGTTCATGGTAAAGGACGTATCCACGCATATATAAATCTTAAATGAAAGGTACACATCTTGAATTCGAATACGTAAATATATTTCAGTTATACTTGAGATATAGTTAAGTTGTAGTTAAGATAAAATTAGATAGTTTTAGTGTGACTTAATAGTTTCAGTCCAGTGCAATTTTTAAGTGGTGCTAGAAAAAATGGCGTTCATTGCAGATTTCCAATGCTTTCAGTATTAATACGGTCCATATTACATCCGGGAAATCTGCATAATAAATATTGCAACTGAAGAGGTTCATCATAAACGGGTTAAGTTACCGTTCGACCTTGAAACCGTTTATTCAGATTTTCGGCACCATTTGTCGTACGCAATGTTGAATGTACATGGGCTGGATTACGATTCATACTATCCGGATGAAGACATTCATTTTGTGTGTTTAGCGGACTTTTTAAGAAACATTTTGTGCAGGCAAAACTCTATTGTATATGTAATGGATAGTGTAAAAGGACGTTTCTTCCAAGATCAAATGAGGCATGTGAATAGTGAATATTTTTGTAAGGTGGTTGGACTAAAACAGTACCCAAAAATGGAACAATTGAAGTGTCGATTCACTCCAGAAGGAATTGATTCCTTCCATTGTAATTTACATATGAGAAATGGACTACGGTGTGCGCGAGAGAACGCTTTTTTAATTCATAAGTGGTTTAAGTTTAGGTTTAATTAGTTTTTTAGTTATTTATATATAGATTTAAGTTATTTCGCATCAATAGTGTAAGATATGTAAATAATTTTGTAAATATTCTTTTAATAGAGATATTATATGAAAAATCACAAACTAATCAGTTTCTATATCCAAACTATCATTTGATTACTAATTCAAGGACAAAATACCCCCACTATTAATTCGAGGATATTGGAGGGGATTGGTTTTGTGGCTATAAATGAGGTAGCATAACAGTTTGAAAATAAGTAAGCATCGTGAGTTCCAATATGTTTTATCGATTCAAATGTAGTGGTGGAATAATAGTGACAGAAATTCAATATCAAAATCAGTTAGGTCATTGGAACTTTGAAAAAGAACAATTCGATAGAATTATTGATAAAACCGTATTGTGCTCTGAGTGTTTTTCTAAAATTCCAAATAAAATTCAAGAAACAAGTTTCAATATCAACACTCTGTGTGATGAATCCGAGTTGGATTTTCTGTTGAAAAAATATGGTAAAAACTGCCAGGACTGTGGTAAAACTGTTACAAGTGTGATAAGTGTGGAGCCTAAAGGATGTCAAGGTTATAGTTTGGAATTCAAATAAAATGGAGTCGCAGGAATTGATTTGGGAAATTAAAGCTTTGAAGAGAGTTTTGGAGTACGAAATTGGAAAAAAAGAAGGAAATTATACTAATTTGTTTTGGGTAACTGGTTTGACACTTCCAAGCACAGTTGAAAAGAATGCTTTGGATCTATGTGGTAAATTTCTTGCTTCCCATATCGGAATTGATGAATTATGTCAACAACTAATACGTCTGAGTGTTATTTTGGAGCAATGGATTCTTAATCACTTATGTTTATCTGAGAAGCTGATGCTGAAACTTTTTCCAAAATCAAAGACAGTTGTAATAGAACATAGTCGTCTTGGTAAGAGATTTGAAGAATTTACTGAAGAGGAATTGAAATACTTTCCTGTTGACTACATGGTACAAAACATGTCAAGTATTAACCTTTTACAAATCTTCCATAAGTTATCGAAACCTATGACCGAATGTTTTAAGTTAAACACACATCTACCATGTTTCATACATTACAATCGACCTGACTCCAATACACACCGAGATGGTCCTCCTGTAAGTCAAAGAAAATGTGGAGCATGTAAATCGGCAATGTAATCCGGTTGATGTTTAATCCCCCCACCATCTTACATCCCCACCACTATATGCCCCACCATAAAAATATTTCAAGGACAAATTTTCTTTATATAAAAGACTACAATTTCTTACTTCATCAAACGTGCTTCAATATCATCGACATCAATATCTTCTATTAAATGCATAGTAGCGGATACAGTGTAATGAACTCAAACGAGCCAATGTGTGAACAACAGTTATTGTGTCCAAAAATAATTTATCTTAATAAATCCAAGGGCAAGTATGTGGCGTCGGGTTTATGTTCGGATTTTCGAATCATTATAAGAGTTGGGGGGATGAAGCAGAACCAGTCTATCGATTTTGATTTGGATGGATTTCAATCGTTGTTACAACTTCGGGGTTTCATTGAAGAAGGAATCGAAAATAAGAATTATGTGGATAATAAATATTTAAAGCAGTGTAAACTATTTATAAAAGAACTGAATAACATACCAATTGTGGGATTAAAAAATGATTATAGTGAAGTGTATTTTGCAAAGGAAACATTATTGGAATTATTTGCATCAGCAAGTCTCATAACTGAATATTGGGAATTCTTAAATTGTCATGATTTTCCTGAATTTTATAGGCTAATTCTATGTTCTGCATCCAAAATGAATGGGGATTTAATGAAGAACATACACTTTCTGTTAGATGAGTCGTACAAAAATATGTTCAACACCTTAATAATGAAGGAATATTAAATATTTTTCCCCAATTATTGTTAAAGACATGTTTTGTTATTGAAATAATATAATGGTGAAAAAAGTATGTTTTAGTGATAATATTGAAGTTCGATACACTTATGTATGGAATTTTGCTTATAGAGAAGCTCGTAAGCGTTATTGGGAATTTATAGCTATCGATAGTTTTAGGTTTAAGCATAGAATTATGAAACTAGAATCAATATTGTTTAAAATATTAGAACCTAAGCATAGACATAGAATTTTTATATCTAGATTTGCTGAATAATGGTTATAATGTGTTATATTTTCGATTGATAACAAAGATTTTTGGTTGATAAACTTTATTGAAAAAATGTTATAACAATATGTTGTTCGAAATCAATAAAAAATTCATAAAATTTTATGGGTTTTCTTTCATTGTAAATCACTTTTATTTATCCATGAATTGTGTCGCTTATCCATTCCAAGCCATGATACATAAAGTTTAGAGCCTTTCCGACGTAATACTTTTTCTACTAAGTAGACGTTCGGATACTTGACGTTTTGTAGTTCATATCCATAGAATCCACCCTTGATATCTTGACCGCTTGAATCTTGTAATAGATAGGTCCTAGGATTAGTAGCTTTAATTCTACTTATGATGAAAATTTCATTTGACCAATTTGGAGTGTAAGATTTTTTGAAAACTTGTCTAGTCTTGCTAACTCGAACAGATTCGCCAATTTTAAATTTACTACGCCTAGGATCTATAGTTTTTATATTGTTGTAAACTGTATTCAACAACAATTTTTCATTTTTTTCATTTACATCTTTGGGCTTGAAACCAGTCGTAGAATGTTTTTTGGAATTATATGCTGATACAATATCTTGCAAAATATCAATCCATTTATAGTTTCCACGAACGCTAAACTCTTTCCACATCATGCTTTTCAAAGTCCGGTTTACTCTTTCCACGACACTACTCTTCAAATTAGAATATGAACTATAATGATTCATATTATATTTCAGCATAAGATTTTTGAAATCCTTATTATAAAATTCCTTCCCCAGATCAGTTTGCAGATTCTTAGGAGAATGATTTATTTTTTTCAAAATCTCATCCATTGCTTTAGTTACTTCTATACCACTTTTGTTTTTAACGGGTTTCACCCAAACATATTTCGAAAAAACATTTATAACGACTAATAGATACTTGAATCCTTTATTGAATTTTGCATAAGGAATTACTTCAACTAAATCAGCTTGGTACAGATCATTTATTCCTTTCACTATAACTCTTCTTCGAGAAAAATTGATTCTCACCGGTTTATGAAGTTCATTGACCACTTCTCTTTTAATATTAGAATTCATGGGGAAGTGGTAACTTCAATAATAATTGAATAAAAGTTTTTTCTGGAAAATCCGGATACTTTATGACTTGTAGGCGATCTTGTTTCTTCAAGCGCATTCCTACTTGTACTGGCACTGCATTGATTAATAGAGTACAGTTATTATCAGTTACCGCGTCAATAATTTCAGCAGCATCATATGGAAATGTATAAGAATGTGACCCTGTGGTAAGTATGTAATATTGCTTTTCAGATGGCGCGGAATAACCTGATAGTTGAAGTGTTGTAAAATAAAAGAGTTTTTTATCGACATATGTTTTTAATGCTTCGTTCAATTCTTCATTCAAAAATTGACCATATTTGTGTTGATCTATATGTTCGTAAAATTTATCGATCGTCATGATGCTCTGTTAGTGCTGTCGATATCTACTAATGAAAACAATTCATCCTTTGATGTGCATTTATATCATTATTTTTGCTCTACGTAATGCCTCGATGATATGATATATCTCATTTGAATGTGAATTATTACCTGCCATTTGAGAAGAAATAAGAATTTTCAATCTATTTACAAGGGTATTTGGGTTTTTCCAGGGCACAAATTCCAAACTTTTATTTGTAACCTTTAGAGTTTTTAGAAAATGGTTCTTGAAATTTTCATCTTTTACGAGTGTTGATGATCCTCCACCTTTATGTGTAGGGATTGCTGATTTAGGTGTAGTGGTCGTAGAGGGATCTATGTCTTGTCTCTGAAGCTGTTGTGTTCGTTGTCTTGTTAGAATTCGTGGTGTTGTATAAGAAATATTACCAATTGGTAAAGGTTTTTGAATTATCCTTATAATTTTAATATACTTATAACCTTGATTGTAGTTAAGAGGCTTGTTTGGATTATATTCCTTATGTAATAGATTAGTTTTCCTAGCAATATCCTGATATTCACGAAGATCATTCGAATTAAAAGTTTGAGGTATTGCTTTAAAAATTAGTTCAAATAGACCAACTTTACCTTTATAAAAAATTGGTTCTGGTGAATGTTCAAGGTCGAGATAAAAATCATCACCATCAAAAATTATTTTAGAGTCCCCAATTCGAAAAGTTTCATCATCTGTATTAAATCGTACACCAAATACATGGTCAAATTCGTTTTTAGTATCGGTTATACACGCTTCAATATATTCTCGTGATAATCCTGAGTATTGTGTCATATAATTCTGAAAAACTTCCGAGTGTTTGAATACTTCTATAAGATCTTTCATTTCTTCCGATGGTGGTAGGTTCTCAATTTCTCTTGCTGTATCATCATCATCATCATCATCATCAGATATTCTTTCAGGTTCAGAGGAGGCTATTTCTTGACTACTTAAAAATTGTAAAGACCTTTCAGGAATTGATGATGGTTCAATATCTGAAAGACCTAATCTCGTTGGTTTCAATGTTTGTGGAAAATCTCTAGATCGCCTAGATTTTTTTGGTTCAAACTGTGGAATATGTTTGTCGAATTTCTTAGACTCCGGAGTAGAAGTTACAAATTCTCTCTTTCGAATAAATGATTTGTCTTCTTTTTTAATTGGAGCTTCTAATTTTATTTCAGATAACAATTTTCTTATGGGTATTGCTATTGGTTCAAATTTTCTCTCAAACTCCAGTTTCGAAGATCGAATGTCCTCTTTTAATCCTAATTTGCGTTTAACGTTTTTTCTAGCGTTAACTAGTTTTAAAGCTAAGCGTTTATCCATAGTGAAATACTTAGACTGTCATTTAATATACAGAAAGCATATATTTATATTGATATGAACTGATCCAACCCTTTTCTATACCTCCCCCTAATGACGTCACTATCTTTATCAATAACTAAAAATCCAAAAGGGGTTTCCCAACATTTTGAACATAACTTTAAAAATTGATCAAATGACATATCAACATTGACATGATCATTATAAATATGTTTGAGGTTTGTCACATCTTGGGGGAATATTAATATAAAGTTACTGTTATCACGAATAAGTTGTTTAGGAATAGATGAATATGTCTGACATAAATAGAAACAATCTATATCATAGTGTCTACCAAAGCAATAATAGTCTCTGATGATGCCTTGATTGGTACATGCAACGTCGTCAAATATCATGATCGAAAAGGGTTGGGCTTGACTAGGGGGTAGAATATTTTCGCCATCTTCAAATTCATAATATCCAACTTCTTTTATAGGATATAAAACTTTCTTCAAAAATTGATATTTAGGTTGTTGTAATGATTTTGAATATAAATATATATTTATGAATCGTAAACCATTGGGATGAACTAACAGGCTTATCAAGGTGTTTGTTTTACCTTTACCAGAACCACCTACTATTAGTCCACGTTTACTTTCAGAACCCAAAAGTTTACTATGACGTATAAATTTTGCAGACGGTTGACAATAATCGTGGTTTTTAACTTGGAATCTGTCTTTCTGTTTGATCAACTTCATGTTGAAATACTGAACTATACTGAAAATATATGACTCGAACTTTAGAGTTTATATGTAATGCTTTGTTAGGAGGGAAAGCATAAATAAAATATTCACATCATACTAATTCATACTCTCTATTGTATTTATTTTCCAAAATCAAATATATTTACATAATTCATTGAGAAGATTATTCAACTCTACATTAGCCTCTAAGTTGCTATGACCCCATGCTAAAGTTCTACTTGATTCTCTTAAAACTATTCGCTTATCATCAAATGAAGATAAGGCTACTTTATTCCTCATTTCTGTATACATTTCATGTAAACATGATCTAAATATTGACATCATGCAAAATATTGAACAGTTATTTAATTATTTTATTCAACAAAGATTTAATTTCTGATCCTTCAAATAGAGTTCCGGGGTTTGATCTTCCAAGGAGAATATGGTCTATTCTGAATCGTCTAAGAACCGGTCATGGTCGTTGCAACAGCATGCTTTTCAGGTGGAACTCAGTTGAGAGCCCTAGTTGTGAATGCGGGGAAGCAGAGGAAACCATAGATCATTTAGTTAATAATTTTCGCATATATAGATTCAAAGATGGTTTTAGGGCTATTCATAATGTTTCTGAATCTTTTTTAGAATGGGTAGCGAGTTTTAAATCTATTTAATAAAATATAGAATATTCCATTTTTAATTTGTTCGTTTTCTCCCTTTGCCTTTTCCTTTTCCAGATTGGGTTTCGGGTACCTTGGAGAAAACTTCTCTGATTGTTGAAGGAAGAAGCGATAATGAAGAAAAAGATGCCCTTCAATATTTAATATTTCAGCATATTTTGTTAACAATTTCAATTTTCATAAATCACAACACTAACGGGGATATAGGGTTTTTTTGCTGAGGTTTTTTCCCTAAGCTCTAGTATCATATATCAAATTATATGGTACCCCGTTACACTAACCTCTGCTAACACTTTTTAAATACACATGCTTTATTGTTAGATGAAAAATTAATTGTAATGCTCAAGTTCAAAAGAATATATATATATATATATATAATCACTCAAACTAATTTTTTTTTCTACAATACGTTTAGTGATACCCTTAGCTTTCTTATCAACTTTATCTATCAATTCAACACAATATGCCTTAGCACCAGTCCCATAAAAAGATTTAATTATATTTCCTGAATATTCATCTTTGAATTTACCAACTTTTGAATCATTAGGCTCGATAGAATGGATATTATATTTAGAATAATTTGAAAAATCAAAACGTTCGCTACTTTCTTTCATGTCCTGATATACGTTTTCTGTATGAATCTCCAGAATTTTGGAATCTGTATCAGTATAAAGGAGAGACACTCTATCCCCATATTTTGGTTTTAGAAAATTGTAAAAAAAGTCATACATTATGATCTTAGCTATTTCCAAAATACAAAAACCGATATAAATTGGTTTATCATAGACAACACGCACCTTATTCATTTCGATTGCTACTAAATTATCAGTAAAAATTTCTCTATTTTTAAAGTGTGGTTTGGCAATCCAAGTTGCAGCACCAAATTTTTTACCAATTTTTTCCCAATGACTAACTAATTTGATGTATCGTCGCTTCTCAACGTTCTCCATTGTTTTCCCAAAAACACTATTTGTTAACAATTTAAAATGATCTTTTTCAAATTTTGTTTTAGCGTTATTTCTTAATTTGGTGTTGAAATCAATATAGCATTTAAGCCATGGTGATTGATTGAATTTAGCACGCGATGAATTTTTATTAGAATTAAGCCATGTTCTAAGCATTGTTTCAGAGTTAAATAGTGGACAATATAGTTTTTTTTATGATTTAAGTTTGGAATCAATTTCGAATATTTTCCACCAGGAGGAATGAAGTTTTCTGGTAAGAAAGGCATGTCATTATGACTATTATGTAGGTGATATGGATAATCAATATCAACCTCAAATATATATCCTATTGGCGAAGTATCCTGTAACTCCAAAATTTGCAAGTTTTCAATTTCTTCAGCAGATAACCAAACAAACCCTGATTCGGGTAAGAACTGACTCATTGCATATCCGTATAAGTTGGTCGCATCTAGATATAAAATATATGATGTATCTTTATTTGGATCATAATTAGGTAAAAATGGATTATTTGCTTCTGCTGAACGTTTAACACATGTACTAACACCTCCACGTATACCCTTTTTGATAAAGTGAATCATGTCTATATCAGTAAGTAATTCTAGTGATACATCCGTTTTTTTGAGCATCGCATCCCAACTTAAAGATGGCGAAGTCAAATAATGTGCAGGATCTAGTTTGTAATATGCTAATGACGTATCACGAAAATTTTCAAATATGTCAGCTAATAATAATATGTCAGATTTCAGATATAAATCAGAATAATCACCCAAAGTTACACATTCAAATGTCGTCCAGACTAATTTGGCTCTTGAATATTTTTCCTCAGTTATGTGCTCATCATGTAAATTATCGTAAAAGTCTTGCTGTTCAGGCAATGCGGAATAGTCAAGTTTGGACCAGCTATCTATAAAAGAATAAGGAAAAACTCCTTTTTGACGAATTAATTCAAATTTTTTAGGATCTGGAAAATGCTCACGAACAATTCGACAATGTGAATCTTCCAACGTAGCAGCAAGTTTATCTAATGAAGAAGTTAAAAATTTAAAAGAGTCCACAAATCTTAATTCCATATAAAGTTGTCTGAAAGTATTTTGTTTGGTTATTTTCGCACCTACGTGAACAAATTTCGAAAACGATATATATTGTTCCTTAGTTTGACCTAAAATTTTTATCTCCTCGTTTCGAAGAGCAAGTCTCTTTATAAATAGATGCGCATCATAATGCGCTAAATTATGAATTAATACTGGAATAAATTTTGGCGTGATGTAGTTTACATTACAACTTTGGTGACTAGGACCACGATAAAAAGAGGTTATATGATCATGATCTCTAACTTTTAAACTCCCATCAAGAAATGGCTTTTCGCAAATATGACAAGTTGTTGAAAGTTGGAATTCATTTTCTTGAATATCAGAAAGGGGTTCCATCTTCGCTATACGTGATAAATATTCAGAATAAATAAATTTTGTGTCATTTTCCAAAGATTGTAAAAATTTGTCACAGCAGTCTGAAACTCTAAACGACACATATTTCGATAGTGAATTATCGAAAGAACACGCCATGTAGTAACCACATGAATAAGGCTCATGTTGAAACGTCTTCATAAAAAAAGATTTTTGGGGGTCTGGTTGTGAAGTATCTAAAGGTTTCAGTAAACTTTCAAAATCAGCATAAAATACGAAAGGAACTTTGATCTGCTTATGATAATTACAAAAACGTAACATGTTTGCAGGTAAAAACTGTTGCAGCTTATTTTGAATAATATTTGTAGAAGGAAGTTTTGCATATAGCTGATCACAGTCCCTTTCAAAATGTATATTTAATTTTTCCTCAGTTGGAAAATATTGTAAACATCCATCACATATACATTTTTTAGTTGTGTGTTTCGAAATTTGAGATGACACCAAGGCCGATAAATTTTTTATGGTACAATAATGTAAATTTCCATTATCATCATCTAAAAGTAGCATATTAACATGAATTTCTTTCTTGTTGCCACTAAAATAAAGGGGGCCTACGATCTCATATTTTCTCTTCCCATTTTCTAGATTAAATTGTAAACCATAAACATTTATCGAAATACCAGGATTCAACATTTCAAACTTGGAAATATTATCTAATTTAACTGGAAATTCAATATTTGTAAAATTGAAGCATTCTGAGAAATGTGGATATGATGTGGTAAGATAATCAGGACCTTCCGGTTCGAAAATACCTGCTACTAAAGCCCATCCGAAGCAATGTGCGTCAGAGTTCCTAACGTTAATGATTGCACGTTTCCTTTTAAGAGGATGGGGAAGATCTATGAAGGACGATGCTCTTAGTGGGTTATACTCGTTCACATTAATTTCAAGACTGAGAATTCGAACCAATGCCCAACTTGTAACAAAATGCAATATAATTCTCCATAATTTTTGGAAGATTATTAACTTACCTGAATCCCGTTCTGCAAATTCAGCCATCTTGCGTAGAAGAACTTCAATAACATCATTGATGATTTCGGCAATATTTGAACCAAAATGTATGATGATGTTTTTAGTATTGAATGAGTTGATGTCATAGGTATCTTTTACTTCAATAGTGAATAAAGCATTCAATTCAAAGTTCACTTTCATGGTTATCAAATTACGCAAATTAATTTGGATCAGGTGCCTTAATTTTGAATTTAAAGAATTAAAAAAAACATTTAGATCGATGAAATGTTTTTCAGCATCTATCCTATATGATTTGATCCTATTTTTAAATGCTGATGCGATAATCTTGATACCATCACCTATTGAAGTTGCAGTATTTTTCTTATGTGTTCTTGTTTTCGAATGTGAGTATAATAAGTTTGGTAACACTTCAACATCACATGCTTCACATTTGACATGGGTAGACTCTTCATTACGTCTTCTTTTCGGTTGATCGTTGTGAGATTTCATATGTCTCTTCAATCCCTTAGCTGATGTAAATGCAGAAACGCAGTTTGGGCATTCGAAACACTTCTCTTTCTTAATTTGAAAAGAAAAAGAAAAAATAAGTATTGTGGTCGTCATTAGTTATCATAAACGATTTTTTGAATTTAACACTTTGAAATGTATATCATTAAATTTTGTACTAGTAATCGTTTATGAATATCCAGCAAGACCAACGAGGAGGAACGACCTGCTTGCCATAGTTTGTTGTGATTTTTAAATTTGTCTACAAATAATTTCGAAAAAACAACCAAATAATTACCCGCAAATCTGAAATACTCTCAAGTCCCACATAAAATGTACGTTCATAAAAATAATTATACCAAATTGTAGACTCTCGAAAATTATGCTTTAGAACCCTTCTCTATGTTTTCCTTATATAGCATATAGAGTCTGTTAAATTCTTTTCCTCCTCTGATAACAAGATCCACTCGACAGGTGGAAGTTGAAGGGCTCTCAAGTGAATCCTCGATTGAATTAATTTTTTTGTCTTTTACAACATCTGGTTGGATATGGGGTAAGACCATTTCAACCGATGTTGCAATAACCCTTTTTCTAAAAACATCCGCTTTTCGATCATAAAAGGATTTAGGTGGATCGTCTTGCGAAAAGAAAGATTCACTATTTTCCCCCTCGAATACTAGTTTTCTCTTTCTAATTGATTTTTCCAAAATTTTACCATTTTTCCTCCTACAAATATAAATCTTTTCTTCATTTATATCATTACTGCTATCGTGAACTTGAGAGGGACAAATTTGTGTAGCAGTAATGGAAAGATTTACGGAGGTACGTGAAGTGAATTTAGAAAATGGCCAATCTGAGTACCCAACCAAGTCTGACACTTGTGGGGTCATTATTACCAAGTCAGGTTTCACTTCAGTGTCTAAGGTATTTAATTTAGTATTTGAAAATATAGTAAAATTTTGGATGTGATCAGATGTTTTGGGGGAAGAAACTTTTATGTCATCAGAAGAGGATAATTTTGAATTTAGAATTTTGTTTTTAGGCAAAATTTGCGCTTCCCTAAATTTACGTTTCAGACTGAATGGACGTGTATCTAATGTGGTACTTAAAGATCGACAGTCAAATTCATCTTGTTCATCAGCAGTTAATTTTTCTATGGGAAGTTCAGAAAATGGAACAATATCAACAAATTGCTCAACTGTATCTAACTGTGATGGATAAGATTCATTGGATATTGTACAAATGTCCACACCATCTAAATCGTTATTATCCAACTCCTTATTTATCAATTCTGTAGACAGTGGAATTGAGAAATTAGCAGAGGATAATAATTGCGATGGGTATAATGAACATTCTAACAATGCTTCAAAATCCAAATTTGATAAATCATCATTATCCAACTGCATATATACTGATTCCTTAGACATAGGATTTTCAAGCAATGTTTCAATATCGAAATTTGAAAACTCATTATTATCCAACTCATCATTTATTGAGGTAACAGTCTGTAATTGCGAATTCGATGGTGATAAATATTTTAACAATGGTTCAATATCCACATTCAATAAATCATCATTATCCAACTGAATACGTATAGATTCCTTATACAGTGTATTCGCTATATCGACAGAGGATAATTTTAATTCGTCCAATGAATTTTGAATCAATGGCTCACTATGAAAATTTACAGTTTGTGACTGTGTACTTGTTAAATCATTGGTTGGTAATAGTGATGGCGTGTCGATATTTTCTATCAAATTAGTTGGGGAGGAAGACCGTATCAACACATTTGATAAAATACGAGGCTTTAAAAGAGCATTTCTCAAAAGACTTACGGGTGCATTATTTGGTTTCTCACTAACACGTTCACAATTTGAGCTACATGACTGCGACCCACAAAATTCACTGAAATAATTCGCCGCCATTTCTTCAATTTTTCAAACAAATTCACCGTACAAAAGCACAACAAACAATGACCAAATATCAGGATCGTTTCATTTTATAATATATATAATACTTGTTCAGTGATTTGTACATGTTTATTCCCATATGGATTTATAAGGTTAATTTTAGCGAAAATGGTTCTTTTCTTGAATTTTAAAATAAAACAAAAACGGGGTTTTAATAGTGTTTAATTTTCATAAAAATTATACAATATATTCTGTGTATAATTCAACTAGAAATTTCCATTGGTTCGAAGTAATAACTATAATCATATTTATAATCAATGCTTTCATTTTTTTTATTGAGTTTTGTAAAATTCTCTTTAATGAAATCTGTAAAATTTTCTCTTATAAAATGAACATTTCTCAAAGTACAGTAACAATTATTACATTCATGAAAGACACACATTGGTAAATCTGGTGCTAATGCCGGACTTTCTGGAAGTTCAATAACGCATTTTGATGGTATATAATTCCTTATAATTTCAGTTTTTTCATGGCCTTTTACGTAAACCTCACGGACATCATCAGTAAGATTTTGGAGAATGTCACGAATTTTCCATGGTTGTATAAACCCAGACTTCCATTTAATACAGTGGTGGTTGTTGTTTATATACGTCAGGTAATTTGTCAAAATCATATGGTTCTTTGAATACAAAATGTGCAATTTGGACATTTTTCAACAAAGTGAGCTCTTTTGGTGTAAATTTTTTATTTTCTATGAAAAACCCTTGAACATCAATAATTGCGAGTCCCATGATGTATTCACTTGACAGTTTTTGTGAGAGGGTTATATGTGAACATTCGATCGCAGATTATTAGTGCATGAGCACAAGTGTTATTAGGAATTGCAGAATTAGATTCAAACTCAATTCTAAGTGCGACAGATTGAGTTTGAAATCCTGTTTTTTGCTTAGAACAATCTATAACTATAAGTGGGAAGGACTTCGTGAACTGTGTGGGAGATATATCTGTTTCTGACTTATATTCATAATAATATGCGGGTCGAAACTGTGAAAACATTTCATATAATGCGGCAGTGTGATTGTTTTTGAAAGATATATTTAGGTTTTCGTAAGGATAACGTTCGTTATTTAGATAAAGTCGAATTTTACTGAAATCGCAATTGTCGAATTGACTACTGTCTTTCTTCAAATCTTCTCGTCCAGTTTGAAAACCAATAATAACATATCGTGGAGATTCTAATCTTGTAGAAGTCTTAACGTTCCAGCTATGTTTCATAGTGCTTGGAAGAGATGGATAACTATGTAATTCCCAACTTCTATATGGAACAATTATATCTTTCCCTTTTTCAATAAATTTTGTCAACGCTACTTCCTCTTTGAGACCTGGCATTATATGTGGCACTTTCCACATAATTTTATGTATGACTACTTTAGACTCATTCGTAGAACACATCAATTCACTTTGGTCTTTGTTACTGCGTATCAAAATCAACTCTTGTGCTATATTCAGCATAACTTTCTTGTAGTCCTCAGCAAATCCTAGTAAATTTTGTAGCGGAATGCAAACACTAAATCGACCATCTTTAACAATATTGTTGTCGTTATTTGGAAACCATCCGGCATTTTCATTTTTTAATGCTTCGCTTTTATTGAATGATACCATTGTGAGTCCTGGTTCTGTATTAAGGTCTACAACATAACCATTTACCTCATATCTTATTTCACTGAATAAAAATGCAAAGCCATTATTCACAAAATGTGTATCCTTTGCTGGAGTATTATCGGGTTTTACTAATTGTCCTTCTATGTATAAATAACTTTCACTTGGTCTGGTGCATAAGTCTTCTTGAAGAGGAATTCGAATTTCATCATTATTTTCATATCGTGATGTGAATGATTCGTGAATATGATATTTGTAAGAAACAACACTTTCTTCTAGAGACACTGCCTGGTTGACATCAAACATTGTTAATTCAACAATTTAAATCCTAAAGATTTGAGGAACTTTTTGTTAGCAACAGTTAGTTGCTGGACGTATTTTCTTCTACTGAACATCTTCGAACATGTAGATTCTTTTTTATAAGGTGATGGAGAATGCACTTTTTTAAAATCGATGGCCATTTTAAGTCTCTTTTCGTAGATGTAGACCTACTGTTATGGTCTCTTGTTGGAAATTGATAAGTTTGCCTGTCTGGTCCACTATTTTAACTATGATATTTCTTATTGTATTCACACTGATTGGTAAATAAATTACATGATCCGGGGATTCCACTATTTTAAAGCCCGGTGGAACGTTTGGAAAAAACTGATGAATAATGTGCTGTGGTTGTCCATTTGCATAACTATTTACTGTGATATTACATTCTATTAAAATGGAATTAACAGTCATCACATCTGCAATACGGTCAGATTGGTGTTTATCAACTTTAGGTAAGAATTTACGTTTGAATCCGATCAAGGGAGCTATGCTGTTTGATTTTCTCAAATCCACATCCTCTGTACTTTTAATATGAGTATGAAGTGTGTTATTATTCGGTGTCAATTCGAATGTTATACCCTTAGTCTTCGGATCCAATTGTAATTCACGTTCGATATAATTATTAATATCTACGACTTGATAACACCCTGTTGGAATTAATATTTCTTTTGACCCCACTTGTATACTGTTACAATTTTCATCGATATTAGGAATAGAATTAAACGTTTCAAAGTTCGTTAGACCCAAAACATAATGGCCGTCTTTTAAGTCTATAGGGGGGTTGAAATCTGAAGTGAGAATTGATGATTTTCCACTCAACATAAACAACATTATAGTTCAAGTAGATCTATCTAAATAATTTTTTCATGATGAGTCGACATATATAAGAACTTTAGAGTCAGCTGCCCACAATTATTAGCATTTAATTTTTGATACCTTTGAATATTATACTTTATTATGTTTTTTTTACTATCGCTTCTAAAATATCTTATTACTTCCTTCGGGGGCCTTAAGTGTCCGATGCTGTCGAAGTATAATATTTTTCTTCCAGTTTTCACATAACCTGTCCAGTGTGTTCCTGGACCATCGCGATCGTCATGATTGATGATTCCTGTTTCATATTTCTTAATTTTTGTGGGTAAATCATTTCTCATAAATATTCCCCTAAAAAACGGTATTTGTAACGAATGAGCAAATTTGTTGAGTTGTATGTTAGTAAGAGGTTTCCGAGGTAATTTCACTGGAATTTTTTCTGGGACCATTGATACGGACCAATATATAAACCTTTTCCTTTTGACTTCTTTCCGGTAACTAATGCTCTTCTTCCAGAAACCTTTCTTCTAAATAAACCTTTTCCCTGAGATAAACTTTTTTCTCTAACAAGTTCCATTGCTTTGTTATGTCGCTGTACCTCATCAATCATTTTTCTATCAGATTTTGCTTTATTTACAGCAGTTGCTATCGATGCAGCTCCGGATCCCAATGCACCTAAAGCACCTAAGAGAGGCAAGAGTATTGGTAAAAAACCACCACGCTTCGGAGCTACTAAAATTCTTGATTTTTTTTTTTCATGGATTTCTTTCTCCCCTTAGTACCCATTCCGATTTTAGTTTTCGCTTTCATCAAAATGAAGACAATGACGGCCGCTAATTTCTCTTTTAGACTAGCTTGCTTCGAATTAATACGTTCGAAAGCTTTATTAATAAGGAGACTGTCTGCCTCGTTTCTTTTTTCAAAATCCGAATACTTAGAATATATAATGTCGTGTTCTCTACAGGCTTTATCTAACTCATTTATTCCCAAGTCTCCTCGTTTCAATCTTTCCTCTAAATGAGTACCTGGCCCACAGAATTGATAACCAGGTAAATGTAATTCAACAGGTAACTTATCAATTAATTTAAATATTAAAGAACCTCCTATCACGTTAGAGTTTGAATACTTTCTACGTTGTTTATCAGCGTAGTTCTTCATATATAGTGTCATTTGATAACCATAAGATTATTAAACAACAAACCCTATAATTAGGGTTGTTTTATCATACTACAACAATAACCCTCAACTGATAGAATTTTGATATATCCTAACATTATATATTATTCGTAGTTTGATAATAGTGGAGGTAATTTGGTCTTGAAATTATGAATCAAATGATAATTTATATCGAAATTAATGAAATTCATACTCAAGATGTGTATCCGGCGCCAGTACAAGAAGGAATGCGCTTGAAACAAGAAACAAGTCATAAAGAATCCGGATTTTTATAATTGAAGTTACCAGTTCACCATGAATTCGAATATTGGAAGAGAAGTGGTCAATGAACTTCATAAACCGGTGCGAATCAATTTTCCTCGTATAAGCGTTATAGTGAAAGGAATAAATGATATGTAGCAAGTTGATTTAGTTGAAGTAATTTCTTATGCAAATTTCAATAAAGGATTCAAGTACCTATTAGTCGGGATGCATCCTTTACCTAGAGCTAAAAGTGAGGACGGGTTTCGACGTAATGTCCTTGTCCTAGACAAAGAGTGGAAATAGTAGTGGAGGAGTGTCCTTAACCTGGGATAATAGTGGGGATAGGAGTGGGATAGTGTCCTTGACCTTGAACTATGAAAGGGAGGCGGTAACATCCTTGGTCTCCAGTTTGAGTGGGGGGTGAAGGGGGGGTAATTTGGGTGGGGACAATGAAAGTAATACAAATTATTGGAAGTGGGGATTATAGAGAATGTATGTACAAGGGTACAAAACCGGTTTTGGTGACCTTGACCATAGGTAAACTCCATATATGGTCAAGGTCACCAAAACCGGTTTTGTAACCTTGCACATACATTCTCTACCTACTCAGCTACTATAAAAAAAAAAAACTTTTATTGTCCAAACAGGCACTAGGCCCAATTACAGGACACAATATACAATTTTCGGATGTAAGTGTTAAACATAGGAAACATACCTATCGCAACAGCAATACATTCATGGAATATATAAAAAAAAAGCAAATATACACATATTGTAATAATACATTTATGGAATATAAAAAAAAGATAATAATAGAAAAAAATCAAATAAGTGTGTGTTGATTCGCAAACATAATGTTTTTTATCTCTTTTTTGAAAATATTTAATGGTGTTGCATATATGTCTACTTTCTGAGAGAATTGATTTAATTTATGGCACATTGCAAATAGAGGAGATTTCAGTAATATATTGGTTCTTGGTGTTGGTAGGTAAAAACATTGTTTATTTCTACCATTGATTCTTGGAACATGGAAATCAAGTTGAGATAGTAGTTTGGGTGAGTTGACAAGATTGTTCACCAGTTTGTATATGAATACACAGGAATAATAAGTTCTTCTGTCTTCAAGAGATAGAAAATTAAAACGCTGTAATAATATTTTATTATCAATTCCCTGACTGGGGTAGATATTATCTAGTTAGTAGATGACATATTTCATAAACCGTCGTTGGACAGATTCAAGTGATTGAATGTGTGCGGCATATATAGGTGACCAAATAAGACATCCATATTCTAGACGGGATCTAACAAGCGAGTTGAACAGAGTAATAAAACTCTCTATGCTCTTGAATTCTTTACAATTTCTAAATATAAGGCCTAACATTCTCCCCGCAGCATCCACACTTTTCTCTATGTGAAGTGCAAACGAGAGTTTGGTATCAAAGAATACTCCCAGATCTTTTCAAGAAGATAATCATTTATCGAATAATTATGGTCAATAGTGATATATTTGTTACAAAAGGTGGTATATTTACATTTACTTAAATTTAATGGAAGATTGATTGAAGAACACCATAGAGCTAATTTATTCAAATCATTCTGCAGTATTTGACTGTCATTTGGTGACTCTATAACACGAAAAACCTTCAGATCATCAGCAAATAATAGAATTCCACTATCTATACTCATTCCTATGTCATTAATGAACAGGGAGAATAGAAGGGGAGCTAGGTTGCTTCCCTGTGGAGCGCCACTGATGGCACTGTATTCATCAGATTTGTGTCCTCTATATTCAACAAGTTGAGACCGATTCTTAAGATAGGAATAAAAGAATTTTAATAGATTTGAATCAAAACCAATTTCATTGAGTTTGGAAATGAGTATGGTGTGGTCCAGCTTGTCGAAGGCCCCCGAGAAGTCTGTATATACTGTGTCTACCTGAAGCAGATTTTCTAAAGCAGAACTTACTGTTTGAGTAAATGTTATTAGATTGGCTACAGTAGATTTTTTTTGCGATAAAGCCATGTTGTTCAGGAATTATTATATTTTGTACTTTTGGACATATTCTATTATACATACATATCTCAAAGCCCTTCGCAAAGTTACACAACAAAGTGATGGGTTTAAAGTTCCTCATGTCGTTTATCTCACCTGTTTTAAAAATGGGAATAACTTTACCTTTTTTCCAAATCTGTGGAAAGGTGTTCGTTTCTAATGCAGTATTGAAGATGACTTGGAGTGGTCTGGCTAGGATATGAGCACAATCTTTGACTAAGAAGCTTGGAATTCCATCATAGCCACAGGTGAATTTATCTTTCAACTTTTCCAAGGCCAAAATAACTTCGCTCTCATTCACGGAATTGATGCTAATCACAGGTCTGTTGGAAACTACTATTTCATCGATATCGCATTGAGTATTAGAGGCTGTGTAGACGCTGCCAAAGAATGTTGCAAAGCCATTAACAATATTTCTTGAATCGTTGTATTCTATGTTATTGAAATGAAGAATCCCGGGAATTCAAGAGTGGCCTCTTTTCTTCTCTATAAAAGACCAGAACTTCGAAGGATCTGTGATAATGGAGTTTTTAGAATCCTCTATATATTGCTTATATGCAATTTTTACATCTGTTTTAATCTGTTTCATCTAAAGTATTTTGTAGAAAATTCCAATTAGTATCTAGTAAATCCGAGTATAGCGCAGGAAAATTAGCCTTCCTAAAGTTGTAATTGAATGTTTCTGTGTTGTATGAGACATCAGAGTGACACTCGTTGAGGTCAACTGAAAACCTCAGGGGAGGGTGATGTTTGTCCTCTGGAACGTATGGTAGAGTATCTCTTTCAACGCGACAATTCATATTAGAGAATATCAAGTCCAATAAATGACCGGATTCGTTCAAAATAGTGTTATACTGTTTGATATCAAAGAAACTCATGAACTGATTTATATTGGATAGCATTACATTATTTGCATGTTCGGGAGAATCTCTGGTAATGAAATTGGGCTGATTGAAGTCACCAATGATCAATAAATTATTTCCATAAAGATATTCCAATGTCTCAACTGTCTCAAACAGGCCTAGAAATTGCATTAAGTTAGCGACTGGAGGTATGTAGATTACAAAAACATGGACAGTTTTTCGCTTATAGATTACCTTAACACCAACCATATCAATACTATAAAAACGAGCACGAAAATCCGTGAGATTGAGTTCAATGGCATCACAGTCATCACGCACAGCCAACAGGGCACCACCACCACGAGTTACATTGTTTTCCCTCAGGTTCCGATCACTTCTGAACACGAAGTAGTTTTCACCAAAAAGTTCGGAGTTGTTAACATTAGATTGTAGCCAAGTTTCCGTGAGTGCTACTAGTTGAAATTCAGACAGTGAAGAATACTGAAGAAATTCAGCTGTTTTTGTATTTAGGCCTCTGGTATTCTGATAGTAACAGTGTAGTTGTTGGCTAGTGTTCAATTTGGACAATTCTACAGGTTTTTTTTCAGGACTCGTGGAATACCGCCCACATACCTAATGAATACCTCTTCTCCCGATCTCCGCCTTTCTTCCATCTCCTTTTTGATTTTCTGAAAGTGTTGCAATTGTCGAGGAGTTAGGTCAGCATCAATAAATATTTTTCTAGTTTTATCAATATTTCGTTTGTTCTTCAGAACAGTGAGAGCTTCATCAGCACTAGAAAAGACTACCTTCAGTGCCCGAACACCATTTTTGTTGGCTTTTCCCACACGGATAACTTTGATATTTCTATACTGAACCTGATTGCTTACTTCTTTGAAAATACCTTTCACTTCATCCAAGTCAGATTTTTCAGTTTCAGGTAAGTTGTAGATCATGACATTGTTTTGTTTCCTTTGACGTTCCTTCAGCTCAGTGATAATCAACTCTTCATTGCATTCTGGTTCACGAGAATTTATCTGGACTTTTAAGGTTTCAATCTCTGATTGCATCATATCAATTTTTTGTAATAATTTTGGTATCAGCTTAATTCCGCTTAGGCAATCTGGACAATAGTATTTCAATAATCTTTGGTCTTTGAGGTCCATTACCTTCAATTCAGATGCATTTAATCCACTGCAGTCACGATGCACCCTGTTTGTGCAGCCATCACACCCTACTGTGGGGCCATTCAAAACATTGGTACACTTTGCACAATTCATTGTTGAAGTTCCTGAAGCCTGACCTGGCATCTGGCATCACTATAAAACATGTTATTATGTTCTACCGCGTGAAAGTCAACATAACCTGCAAAATCAGTGAAACAGTTAACGTTTTCCTGTGGAATATCTGATAAATACATATTTTTGCAAGGAAATTCAAACGAATAATAACAGGTAATCTAATGAAGGTATCTTACTAATAAGTCAATATCTTAAACACAAACATCCTTGTGGTGATAATTCTGCACCTACAGAAAATTGTCTTCAGCAGTTTCATAAAGCATCCTCAACCTGTATATATAATTCCAAATTAAAAAATAACGATATATTATTATCGTACCTTCAATTCTTGATTAACTGCGAAGTAATAAAATTATTCATATGTAAGACATTTGTGCTTTTAGCTAGAAAACTAATATGCATTTGCTTCATTTGATTTATGTTGATCATAACTTTTTTAGAATCGTTCAAGATCGTGCAGACAGTTGAGAAAGGGATAAAACACTTTCAGTGTGGGAACAGAATGATCAGCTGCTTTTGGATGATATTGTCATGGAAATTGAATACTACATAATAGTTATGAAGTGGTTACCGAAACGACAATTTACTTCTGGAAGCAAAATTGTAACCTAAAGCACTTCTATATAACTGTTTCATGAGTTTATACAGAACATCTTTGAAATAGAATTTTAATATATTTAAAATGAAATTATAAATATCCCCAGAATTAATAAAGAAACCATTAAAAAGCCATTCAGTTTTATAAGCAGAATTGTTCTATAAGTTAGTTATAAACCTCTTAACAAATGGTTAAGTAACAGTTTTATAACATATTTCATAATTCTGCTGTATAGACGTTTTCACGATAAATTTATAAAGTATTTCGATTATCCACAACAGAATGGAGTGTATGTAGCTTTAATATAATGAATTGATATTTTGGAAGCGCTAATATGATACTTATGAAATATATTAGTCGCGAATCGTTTGAGTTATAAGACAACTTTGCTGGTTGGGCTCAATCGTTTGAGACCATTTTCGGCAAAAAATTCGAAAAATACAGACATTTTGACAAAATGATAGCACGCTGTTCCTTGTGGAATAAGCGCAAAAAGGATCAATTCTGAACACCACACAGCCCTATTGAACCGATTGTGCGAAGAAATAGAGAAAACACGGCCCCACATCGCAAAGAAAAAACCACTGTTCCAGCAATACACACCATGTCACAAGACAATGGCGATGGTCAAATTAAATGAATTGCACTTCGAATTGCTGCGCCACCCCCTTTGGCCCGCAGCGACTACTGGATGTTTGCAGACCGGAAAAAGATTCGTACCAACGAGGAATTCATTGGCGATACTGCTTGCATTGCCTACTTTGCGAGCAAATATCAAGCATTCCATATAAATGGTATCGAAAAGTTAGAGAAACTTCGGACCGATTGTATCGCCTGAGATGGAAATTATGTCGATGAATAAAAAAGAATTTTGCGTAAATATTGTGTTTTTCTTACTTAGTCCGGAAACTTTTGATTCGTGTTACTCACACTTTACAATGAACCTACTTTCCTTCTATTCTATTTGTAAAAATTGGTTCAAGCTGATGTGAAGTCAAGAGCTTTTGCGCGCATGTTTTGTTGTCTACTCACCTCTATTAGACACTCAAATTTTCAATCGATATAGACCGTTTTCTCGGCATTTATAATATATTAATACATTTCGTACCATTTTAAAGACAGACTTGAGTAATGAGGGAATCGTGGAAGAACAAAGAAGTTTTAATTCTGATAAATGTATCCTATCCAAATCGAAATTCGTTAAATATCTAATAATATACGAAAAAACTTACCCGTAATTACTGAGATTTAATTGGATCGCATTTATCAATTTTGAGTTATAGAGGAAATAACGAAAAAATTTCAGATGAGAATAACTCCAAAACCGTTTGGCCTATTATGCATATTAAAGAATTTAAATGTCGCATTCACAAACCACCCTGAAAACTGCAAGTCGCTATCTCTTTCCGTTCTCAAGTTATCGTGAGATACTTAATATTTTTTCAAACTTTTTTTTTAATTTGTCAGCGGTACGATCCTCACAAAATTTCGCAAACATCTTCATGTCGCTATTCTACAACTAGTGACCAAGTTTCAATTCGATCGGATCTATATTTTTCAAGTTATCGAGAAAATAATAATCCAGATGATTAGATATAACTCCGAAACCGTTGGGTCGATTATACTCATCAACGATCTCAACTCTCCCATTCGGATGCGCAACCTACCCTGAAAAGTGCAAGTCCCTATTTCATTCCCTTCGAAAGTTATCGAGCCAGCGGTCACCCATCCAGCTTTACTGAACTCACCCAAGGCTGCTCGGATTGCCAACAATATGGATCCAATCGTGTTCATACTTAGAACTTGGCCGTAGAGTTAAAGGTTTTCGCAAAATTTCAGCGATGTCGGACGAATAGATTCTGATATACAAACATAATTTTTTCTGTGATGTTCAATGATTTTTTTTTTTAATCGATACGATCCTCACGAAATTTCGCAAAAATTTTCGCGTGAGCATTCTACAACTATTTACCATGTTTGAATTGGATCGGATTCGTATTTTTTGAGTTATTGAGGAAATAACAACCAAATATCAGATGCAGTATAACTCCAAAGCCGATTGGCCGATTATGACTATTAACAAACTCAAATATCGCATTCGGATGCGCAACCGGACCTAAATATTGCGAGTTGCTATCTCTTTCTCGCAAAATTTCAAAAACGTCTTTGTGTCAGCATTTTACAACTAGCTACCAAGTTTCAATTCGATCGGATCTGTATTGCTTGAAGACAAAATTAGTACTCGGAAACCGTTGGGCTGATTATGCCCATTCAGAAACTTGTTCGTCGTATTTGGTCGCTACCTCTTTCCGTGGCAGCGGACTGAATATCTTTGTATAATCTTAATAATTCAATGATTGGAATTACAATGAAGGAGTTAACATTGACTTATCGATATCATCTATGGCCATAGAGATCCTAAAACTTTTGACGTAAGTATTAATTTTGAGTTGAACATCGATATTTATAATAATTATCACTATTTCAACGTCTCTCGTGATGCCACGATAATATAGTCGACGCAAATAATGTCGTTCGCACGGAAATTCTGTTAATTCTATGAACATTTCGCTGTTCAACTGGAATGAAACTGGTCCACTGTATAAGTTTTATTTTTCGATATTGTCCCAATAACTCGGGTGATACGATCGAGTTTGAATCTAGAACATGGCTGTAAAGTAAGGTTTTGGAGCAGCTTGCAAAATTTCAGCGATATTTGATTTTTTGGCGCTCGAAAACAGAGTGCTTATCAATTTGCCCAAATGTCTGTAATTTTCGAATTTTTTGATGAAAATGGTCTTGAACGATTTAGTTCGACTCACTGATCAAGAATACGTGGTCGAAATCGATTCTGTCCGGCCAAGAGTGCCAAAGCTCCTGTGCACAGGGCTATCCCATATCATCATACGATCCTCACGAAGTCCTTGTGTCGGTATTTTTCAACTACCTACGAAGTTTTGATTCAATCAGATCAGTATTTTTTAAGTTATTGCAAAAAAAAATTCAGATGTATTTAACTGTGAATCCACTAGACGGATTTTACCCATGAACGAACTTGACTTTGGGTTTCAAACCTACTCTGAAAATTTCAACTCTCAAACTGATTGCGTTAGACAGTAATCATGAGTCGAAAAATATAGACATTTGGACAAATTGTTATGCAATCTTCATATTTAATACTGTTTTACAGCTCATACTGACAGCTTTGCCAGAGGAAAGAAAACCCTCATGATTGCTCGCAGCGCAATTGGCGAATCATGGGGCTTGAGCCCGGGAATCACTAGGTGGATTTACAGTGCTATAGTAAGACTCTCCCTCACATATTATGCTAGTACTGTGTTGTGGACAAAAATGAACCAGAGCAGGGCCCTCAAAGAGCTGGAGAAAGTTGGCCTTGCTTAGTGTTACTGGAGCAATGAAAAGTAATCCAACTGCGGCTATGGAGGTTCTCGTGGGACTCCCTCCCTTTCACCTTCTGGTGAGGGCCGAAGTGAGGCTGGGGGCCTACAGGTTGCTGCTAGACGTTGTCTGGAGACAAAAGTCATACGGACACGCTGGGATTGGGGTTTATTAGTATGTAGTGCGGTTGGCTTAGTGGGAGAGTAATTGACTTGGGAGCGGAACCCCCAAGTTCAATTGTGAGGTTAGGAAAGAACACCATTCACTGTTGGGTCAAAAATTAACAGTGTTGTGCCTAAGGTGGCGGAAAGACACAGTAACAAGGCCTACACAGAACACAACTGGTTCTCCTCACTCACTCAAGCTCTTCGAAAGCTTATGAGGGGTCTCCTTGGGGAAGACTTAGGGGGATCAGTATAATGATATACAATACATAATAATATACAATTAATCACAAGAACCTCAACATGGTTTAACGACTGGAGTCCAGTAACTCACAAATTTAATCCTTCCTTCGATCTGGGGTGAAAGTCCCCTGCGGAGAGGGAGAAAAGACCGCACAGTGAACCAAAATGGTTCACATAATGTTCAGTTATGGGCGGACGCTCTGGAGCTGGAGTGTACGGGGCTACACCAAATGTGAGCATTTCGATGTCGCTTGGGCAATGCACCATTATAATCCAGACGAAAGTGGTAACCATCACGACATGTGTCGTGGAGAATATTTGCATGGGCTATTCTAATGGGAACATACGAATTCTCTCAGACAGTCAGGCAGCTCTTCAGGCAATAGCCAGCTGGAAAATTAACTCCGGGCTTGTGCTGGAATGGCGACAGCACCTAGAAACCTTGGCTGCCAGAAACCGAGTTGAGCCCGGGTGGATGCCAGGGCACATGGGGATGAAAGGAATGAAAGAGCTGACGCACTCGCTGGAGAGGGCTCGGCTACCCTCCTCTTTGGGACAGAGCCGGGAGGAGGGGTGACCAAATCGGATGTGAAAACGTCATTGAAGAATGGATCCTTGCAAAGCACGCTCGGTACTGAAACAAAACTTCGGGGCCAGCGGCATAGTAAGTTAATGATGGTATCCTGAGACAACAACATGGAGATTCTCCGAGAAGACTCTGATTGTAAGAAATGTGGGGAGGCAGACGTCATATTTGACTGTCTAGCCCACACACTATAGAGGCTTCACTATGGGGGCGACGACACGACCCTGAGTGCGAGGAATCTAGTCAGGGGCCTAATACTACCTGCTAGGAAAATAGACCTTATGTAGGTAATACACCGACAAAGTAGTGGGGATGTTACATGAGACCCATATAATGTAAGCGGTGCCGGAGTTGACTCGGTTAAGTAAACCTGAGCTGCAGGGGATCGACTATGAGACCCTGTCAGCTAATAGGAGAACGACCGAGGTGCAATAAGCCTCTCTAGGCTGCAGCACGGGCTACTCGCTGAATCGGCAGCGGTCTAACACAAACAGATTTGATAATTCGCTCCTGCTATGTTTATATCCAACACAAAGTGAAATGCATTTCTGATTATTATAAAAACAAACATCATTCCTATAATTCAGTGATGATTTTCAAAGAAGTTCCATCCAATCTACATGTGCGGGTATGTAAATTGGAAACATTTATCATACATTTTCTGTAACTGACTCTTCAATGCCTGAGAATAAAGGTGGTACAAAAGTAGCAGAACAAGAAGGTGCAACGAAGGGAATTAAAATTGAGAAAATGCCGGAGAAACAGATTATGGAAACGATGGCAACTTTCGTCTTGCATGTTTCGAAGATTGTAAGAGCGGTACAGAAGATTGGTTGTAAGGCAAAGGCTGTCATAAACAGACCCATTGAATGAGATGAACTGTGGCTAATTGCCAATAACTAAAACTAGGCAGACGTGGAATATTTATTGATTTTACCCATCAACAAATATCCCGCGTGGCCGGCTAGATCACCTGATCGTTCATCGTGTTCCTCAAAGAGGAAAGCATCATTCAAGGGCAGACAAAAACCGAGGGTTTCATGGTTATTACCAATCATCAGTATGACTTAGCTGACACTGAAGGCGTTCTAGGAAACTTAAATCCATTGGTCGCGAACTGGTAGGGAAAGAATCCCACCATAGGTACCGCTGGTGGGATTATTTCCGGTATATATGGAATACCAATCACTAATTAATAGGGTAATAACGTAGAAACTAATGTGTTTGGAGCTGCAATATTTGGTCAATAAAAATTTCTAAGTATATCCAAACAGTATCAGATACTAAATTGAATATAAAATAGTATTTGGTAATTTCAGAATCATTGTATGTTTGAAAAATAAATTTTTGTTCCATAAGAAAATATGGAGGGTAATATGCAATGTTCATATGGGGTAATATGGAATAGAGCTAATAACACGCAAAATGCCACATCGATTTTACCATGGTAAATTCGATTAAGAGTGTCCAATACAGGAGAACAGACAATAGAATGCACCATGGTAAATTCGATTAGGAGTGTCGAATACAGGAGAATGGACAATAGAACATACGCGCAAAAGCTTCTGACTTCACGTCAGTGCTTGAGCCAATTTTTTTATCCTAATTATTTTTAAATTTTTTAGTGGTACGGTTCTCACAAAATTGCACACACGTCTTCATGTCCATTTTTGCGCGTATGTTCTGGGGAACATCGCGTTATAGTTTTGCCCAAATGTCTGTAACTTTCGAATTTTTTGACGAAAATGGTCTCAAACGATTAAGTTCGACTCCCCAATGAAGAATTCGAGGTCAAATTTGATTCTGTCCGTCCGGCCGTCCGGCCGTCCGGCCGTTGCCACGATAACTTGAGAACGAGAAGAGCTAGCAACTTGAAATTTTCAGGGTAGGTGGCGCATCTCAATACGACGGACAAATTCGTTAATGGGCATAATCGGCCCAGTGGTTTCCGAGTAATAATTTTGTTTTCAACCAATATAAATCCGATCGAATTGAAACTTGGTGAGTAGTTGTAGAATATGATCTTAAGCACGTTTGTGGAATTTTGTGAGAATCGTATGGCTAGAAAATTTTTAAAAAATTATTAAAAAATATTTTTGTTGTCACGATAACTTGAGAACGGAATGAGATAGCGGCTTGAAATTTTCAGGATAGGATGAACACTAGAACGCAACATTTCAGTTTATTTATGAGCATAATCGGCCAAACTGTTTCAGAGTTATAGCCATCTGAAATTTTCTGAAATTTTGTGGTTTTTGTTCCTCATTAACTCAAAAAGTACTGAACCGATTGAATTCAAACATGGTTATTAGTTGTAGAATGCCAACGCGGAAATGTTTGCAAAATTTGGTGAGGATAGCATTTGTAGAAAATTTTTAATAAATCATTGAAAATAAAATAAAAAAATTCTATATATCAGTAACTATTCGTTTGAAATTGCTGAAATTTTGCAAGAGCCTTCATAACCTAACTCTACTGCCAAGTTCCAAGTTTTAATACGATCGGTTAAATATTGTTGGAGATTCGAGCATTCTTGTGCGAGTTCAGTAGATGGGTGACCGTTGCCTCGATAACTTTCGAACGAAAGGAGATAGGGACTTGCAATTTTCAGGATAGGTTGCGTATCCGAAAGAGAGTGTTGAGTTCGTTTTTGGGCATAATCGGTCTAACGGTTTCCGAGTTATACCCACCTGGAATATTATTTCCTTGATAACGCAAAAAATAAATATTCGATCGAATTGGTGCTTGGTAACTAGTAGTAGAAAATCAACATAAAGACGTGTTTAAAATTTTGTAAGAATCGTATCCAAGGAAAATTTGAAAAAAATGACGAAAAAAAAAATTTCAAGAACCGTACCCATAGAAAATTTTTAAAAAGTCACGAAAAAAAAATTGGTTCAAGCACTGACGTGAAGTCAGAAGCTTTTGCGCGTATGTTCTATTGTCCATACTTCTGTATTGGACACCCTTAATCGAATTTACCATGGTAAATTCGAATTGAGAGTGTCCAATACAGGAGAATGGACAACATAATTTACCATGGTAAATTCGATTAAGGGTGTCCAATACAGAAGTATGGACAATAGAACATACGCGCAAAAGCTTCTGACTTCACGTCAGTGCTTGAACCAATTTTTCTACAACTAGTTACCAAGCTTCAATTCGATCGAGTGTATTCTTCTTGAGTTATCGAGGAAATAATATTCCGGGTGGGTATAACTCCGACACCATTAGACCGAATATGCTCAAAAACGAACTTAACCGTCCAATCCGGATACGCAACTCACCGTGAAAATGGTCCCTATCTCCTTTCGTTCGAGAGGCTGCACAAGGCTGCTCGGATCTCCAACAATATAGATCCGATCGTGTTCAAACTTGTAACTTGGTATTACAGTTAGGTTCTGAAGGCTCTCGCAAAATTTCAGCGATGTCAGATGCATAGTTTCTGTATATAGAATTTTTTTCAATGATTTTCAATCATTTTATTAAAAATTTTCTAGTGATACGATCCTCACGAAATTTTGCATGAATTTTCGCGTTGGCATTCTACAACTAATAACCATGTTTAAATTGGATCAGTTTTGAATTTTTCGAGTTATTGAAGAAATAACAACCAAATTTTAGATGGGTATAACTCCAAAACCATTTGGGTGATTATGCATATAAACAAACTCAAATGTTGCACCCAGAAGCACAACCTAACCTGAAAATTCCAAGTCACTATCTTCTTCCGTTCTCAGGCTATCGTGACATAAATAATATTTTTTTAATAATTTTTTTAAAATTTTCTGGCAGTACGATTCTCACAAAATTTCACAAGCGTTCTTAAGTGTGTATTCTACAACTACTAACCAAGTTTCAATTCGATCAGATTAGTAATGGTTGAAAACAAAATTATTACTCGGAAACCGTTGGGTCGATTATGCCATTAACGAACTTGTCCGTCGTATTAGAATGAGCCACCTACCCTGAAAATTTCAAGTCGCTATCTCTTTCCGTTCTCAAGTTATCGTGGCAACGGCTGGCCGGATGGCCGGACAGAATCAAACTTGACCTGGAATTCTTCATCGGTGAGTTGAACCTAGTCGTTTGAGGCAATTCACGACAAAAAAATCGAAAATTACAGACATTTGGGCAAAATGATAACGCAATGTTCCCCAGAACATACGCGAAAAAATATACTTACATTTTGAACAAAGAATGATTTTGCTGATATTATTAAATAAAATGTTATATGATATCGAATATTCATTGTAACCACTGACACTCGTCTCCCCAACAAGCGACAAATTAACCCTTATTATCGAGTTGTGCTATCAGGGGTTGCGAATATCGCGGAACTCGCCTCGAACGCTGATTATTAGAGGGAAGATGCACCCAGATAATGTGTATGCAGACGAAGTGGAAATGCAGCTCTTCCGCGAAACCGGGTCAAGTGTCGCTCATTGTGGCAACGGGCGGTCCTTCACATAATTGCCTGCTACTCTGCCATCAAATTTTTCTTAATTCAAGATCTACTTCCACATGTGCTGTTTATCTTTCTACGGTTTCGAGGAATCCATTGGAGGAGGAGAGCGCGACGTAATTCGCCACTGCAGCAAATTTATTTCGCTGAAGGCGAAGGAAGGCAAATTGGATGAGATTCAAGGCGTGCCTGAATAGATCAAACAGTTCTTCCTACCTCGGAAGTCGTACGAAACGTCTCAGAGAAGTCCCGAACCTTTAAAGTGATCAAAAAGTTTCCTGACTAAGTCAGAAAAATTCTTAAAAATATAAAAAAGCACTAAAGTGAAGTCAGTACTCCTTGGCGCGCTTGTTCAAGTTGACACTTTTAAATTGAATTAGGAGTGCTTCAAGTTTAGTGGATAGAGCGAGCCGGAGATCTATGGCGCTATTCTGCTTTCATCTATAAGCCAATCTGTAACTTTTCATAACCTTACAGGAACATTGCTATTCATGACTGTTTTTAGCGATCTGTAACTTACAGATATTTTTAAATCCTTACGAGTACTCGAGTGGTGATCGGAAGCATATCGGAAAATGTAATGTGAGATTATTTTAAAGACTTATTGTATGATTTTGCGTCGTGAATATGAAAATGGATGTGAATAATAATTAGATTGCTTTATTCTTAGCGCATAATAAAAACTCGTATTCAACTAACTGTACGTAATTTCACATGACTTGAAAATCATTTTTATTAGAATAGGAACTTCGTGAGAATGAGAGAAAAAGGTTAAGTGATCAAATGGATTCATTTCAAATTCCGAATGACCAATTTTAGCATCTTCAGATTGAATAAAAATTGGTTCAAGCACTGACGTGAAGTCAGAAGCTTTTGCGCGTATGTTCTATTGTCCATACTTCTGTATTGGACACCCTTAATCGAATTTACCATGGTAAATTATGTTGTCCATTCTCCTGTATTGGACACTCTCAATTCGAATTTACCATGGTAAATTCGAATTAAGTGTCCAATACAGGAGAATGGACAACATAATTTACCATGGTAAATTCGATTAAGGGTGTCCAATACAGAAGTATGGACAATAGAACATACGCGCAAAAGCTTCTGACTTCACGTCAGTGCTTGAACCAATTTTTTTTTCGTGACTTTTTAAAAATTTTCTAGGGGTACGGTTCTTGAAATTTTTTTTTTCGTCATTTTTTTCAAATTTTCCTTGGATACGATTCTTACAAAATTTTAAACACGTCTTTATGTTGATTTTCTACTACTAGTTACCAAGCACCAATTCGATCGAATATTTATTTTTTGCGTTATCAAGGAAATAATATTCCAGGTGGGTATAACTCGGAAACCGTTAGACCGATTATGCCCAAAAACGAACTCAACACTCTCTTTCGGATACGCAACCTATCCTGAAAATTGCAAGTCCCTATCTCCTTTCGTTCGAAAGTTATCGAGGCAACGGTCACCCATCTACTGAACTCGCACAAGAATGCTCGAATCTCCAACAATATTTAACCGATCGTATTAAAACTTGGAACTTGGCAGTAGAGTTAGGTTATGAAGGCTCTTGCAAAATTTCAGCAATTTCAAACGAATAGTTACTGATATATAGAATTTTTTTATTTTATTTTCAATGATATATTAAAAATTTTCTACAAATGCTATCCTCACCAAATTTTGCAAACATTTCCGCCTTGGCATTCTACAACTAATAACCATGTTTGAATTCAATCGGTTCAGTACTTTTTGAGTTAATGAGGAACAAAAACCACAAAATTTCAGAAAATTTCAGATGGCTATAACTCTGAAACCGTTTGGCCGATTATGCTCATAAATAAACTGAAATGTTGCGTTCTGGTGTTCATCCTAACCTGAAAATATCAAGCCGCTATCTCATTCCGTTCTCAAGTTATCGTGACAACAAAAATATTTTTTAATAATTTTTTAAAAATTTTCTAGCCATACGATTCTTACAAAATTCCACAAACGTGCTTAAGATCATATTCTACAACTACTCACCAAGTTTCAATTCGATCGGATTTATATTGGTTGAAAACAAAATTATTACTCGGAAACCACTGGGCCAATTATGCCCATTAACGAACTTGTCCGTCGTATTGAGATGCGCCACCTACCCTGAAAATTTCAAGTTGCTAGCTCTTCTCGTTCTCAAGTTATCGTGGCAACGGCCGGACGGCCGGACGGCCGGACGGACAGAATCAAATTTGACCTCGAATTCTTCATTGGGGAGTCGAACTTAATCGTTTGAGACCATTTTCGTCAAAAAATTCGAAAGTTACAGACATTTGGGCAAAACTATAACGCGATGTTCCCCAGAACATACGCGCAAAAACACATTATACTTTGGTTTTAGTGAATACTTTAGAACCAGTCCTACAAACAAGAAATGCTAATGCCATATTGCATTAGCGGGATAGGTATTATCCCTCTTTCTATAATATAAATGTATGGTGGGTGATATTTTTGAAGAATGAAAATTGGCTTATACATTTTAGTTTTTAATATGGGCATTTCTCTCAAGTAATACGGACTATTTATAAGTAAAAACATGTTATAAATCAATATATCTCATTTCATATGGCCTATTTCATTATTTTCCTTCATCTCATAACAATATGTAAAGCTGCAATCAGACAAAATCCCAATGAAATACATTGAGGTGATAAGTGATACGCAAATACTCAACCTTCAAATTCAAAATACCTCTACGGTTTTAGGTTATGAAATCGATAGGCTCACGTCCTTGGGTAAACATTATGATAGTTTCACAGGAGTAGGACAGTAGCAATAAAAGACTAATTTGAGCTAAGCCAACGTTTCGTCCATATATTCAGACTTTATCAAGGCTGCAGAGAAAATGATACAAACCAGGTATAAGTTAACAGCACAAAAAAAAATATATATATAAATAAAAAATTGGTTCAAGCACTGACGTGAAGTCAGAAGCTTTTGCGCGTATGTTCTATTGTCCAATCTTCTGTATTGGACACCCTTAATCGAATTTACCATGGTTAATTATGTTGTCCATTCTCCTATATTGGACACTCTTATTTCGAATTTACCATGGTAAATTCGAATTAAGGGAAAGACGGAGGTGAAAAATTCGATTGCGGCTACTGAAACCAGGTTGGTGTTGGAAATTCAATCCTTAAAGAATAGAATAGATCAATTGGAGAAGGAAAATTCCGCTCTGAAAGAAAAGATTGAGTACGCAGATCGAACCAGTAGGAGAAATAACATAATTATTTTCGGATAGGATAACCTTGCGAATCGACCTACTCCGAGATTTATTTGTGAGGAACTGCATCGCCCTCTGGAGTTCGAACTCAATGAAAGTGACATAAATGATTGCTACAAACTAGGGAGAGCCGAAAATTCCCCTATCAAGGTGGAGTTCATATCAAACCTGAAGAAAAAATCCATTTTTTCAAGCGTCAAAAAATTGAAGGGAACCAGTCTTAGTATAGCACATGATTTAACTGAAAAACAACGAAACGAACTCAAAGTACTGAGGTCAAATCTTCTCCGGGCGAGGATCAACACATCCCGAAAATCATTCATACGAGGTAACCGCCTCGTAATCGGTACTACAGAATATACAATTGAAGATCTAGACGACATTCCTCAAAAAAATAAACCCAATAGTGCTCCTTCGACACCATTCACCTTTGATAAATCTGCAAATGCTACAAGACCTGAAAATTACGTGGACGAAGATGATGGAGAAGTAGACTGGGAGGCCACTGAGGTTCTCGTGAGGTCCTCTGGTTCAGCAGCGAAGCCATCAGGTTCCCAACAATCCACGAAGCTGGACAAAGCCCAGAAACTTCCGAAGAAAAGATCACCTTGTAAGAAAGAATCGAAACTGGGCATGAAGCTTAGAACTGCTTCAACGAAATATTGAATGTATGTAGTTGGATTTCTTTTGTTTTGTTTTTGAATTTTGTATGTAGTTGAGCTTCACTTTTCTTTTTCGATTTGTTACTTAAAATTTTCATTGAGGAAGCCATGAATCAATATATCAGGGATTATCAAGAGGGTAAATATAGGACAAAGATAATAGAAACACTCGATAATTTTCCGCAAGACATGAAGGCTGGGGAACTAAAAATATTCCATAATAATATTAGAAGCATCGCTAAAAATTTCGATGAATTGATCATCGTTCTCAACTACTTGCCAGTTACATTCGACATTATAGTTCTATCAGAAACGTTTCAATTACAGTATCCAGAAATATTCAACATAAGCGGATACAAAACTATAAATAATGAAGGCAACCTAAATAGGAACGATGGTTTGCTAGTTTATCTGAGAGAAGATATAGAATTCTCTTACAGAATAATAACTTTGGGTGAAATTGAATCGATTGAAATAGATATTTCTGGTGCGAATGCACTTACATTAACAACGGTTTATAGATCTCCCCACACATGTGTGAAGACCTTTAATGAAGATTTGTTCGCTTACTTGGAGAATATGAATCACGTTAAGACACATGTGTTGATAGGAGACGTAAACATTAATTTGCTGACGGATGACGACTTTGTTGATGAATATAGAAATGTTTTATCTACTTTCGGATTCATGTCCATAGTAAATGAATGCACAAGACCCGCAGGAAACAGTTGCATAGACCATATTTTTCTCAAGAAAGCTAACTTGGAAAACCACTTAGATAGCATAAAGGGTTATGTACTACAATATCTTATAACTGATCATTTTCCGGTCATCCTTAATTTAGAATTAGCTAATAAAATATCAAAACGTAAGGATAAAGGAGGAAATATGAAAAACTATATCAACTATAAAAAACTAAGAGAAGATTTAGAGGATGAAATGTGGTCAGGAATGTATGAACAAAATAACGTCAAGAGCATAACTAGCTCATTTAACGAAACTCTTACAAAACATATAAAAAATAATACGCATTCTGTTAGACCCAAAAAAAAGGATATTATCCGTAAAAAATGGATTACTCCTTCTCTGCTCAAAGCAATTAATAGAAAAAACAACCTGTATCTAAAGTTGAAGAAAGATCCCCAGAATGAAATTTTGAAATCTGAATACACTAATTGTAGGCAGGAAGTTCAAATATTAGTGAACAACTCAAAAAAGAATTATTTTCAAAAAATATTAGGCACTGGTCAATGTGAGTCGAAGGCAGTATGGAAATGCATGGACAGTTTATGTGGAAATGCACACCGAACAGAGACGGAAATAAAGCGGATAGAATATGAGGGAAATCAGTTTGAAAATAAACAGGAAATAGCAAATGTATTTAATGATTACTACAGTAGTATAGGTCGAATATATGCCGATAAAATCGAATGTTCGCAAGAATATAAGGATGTTGATGCGAGCCAATCTAATTCATTCTTCTTGGCCCCAGTAGACTCTTCAGATGTACGGGAAATTATAGGGCATCTCAAGTCCGGTAAGGCTGCAGGTCAGGACTCAATAAAATCTGAAATTTTAAAAGAAGTTAAATTACAAATATCGATACCACTTGCTTATTTGATTAACCAATGTTTCGAAAAAGGATGCTTTCCAGATGAATTGAAACTAGGTATTATTAGACCACTTCACAAGAGCGGAGATCGCTCTCAAGTGACGAACTATAGACCTATCTCTCTTATTTCGAACTTGGCAAAAATTGTTGAGAAGGCTTTGAAAACACGTATAGTAAAATATATGAAAAAATATCACATTATCGATGAAAAGCAATATGGATTTACTGAAGGTAGATCAACAGAGGATGCAATACGAGAGTTATCAGGACGATTGTACGAATGCTTAGATAAAAAAATTCCTTCACTCTGCATATTTGTGGATTTGTGTAAGGCGTTTGCCATATGCGTTTGCTGAAAAAGTTGAAAAAATTCGGATTCAGGGGACCCATTTATAACTTACTGAAAAGATATTTATCTAAAAGAAAAAGTCGTAGAAATTGGAGGATCCAGAAGTTCAGAACGAGTTATTACATATGGAGTGCCGCAGGGTACAGTGCTGGGACCTGTTTTGTTCCTTATTTATATAAACAGTCTGCTCAAGATAAAATAAACTGAAGACGCAATTTGTTTTGCCGATGACGTGGTTGTTCAATATAAAGGAGATTCATGGGGAGAATTGAAGGAGAAAGCCGAAAGAAGTTTTTCAGGAATAAAAAAATGGTTCAAAAACACTAAACTCACCCTAAATCTTGATAAGACGAAATACATGACCTTCAGTTCGTACACTTCCAATTTGCCAACTTTAGGAGATCTTTCAATTGATAATGAGACATCAATAACGGAAACAAAAAATATTAAATATTTGGGAATCACAATTGATCAGCGATTGAAATGGGACGCACACATAAAGAATCTTGTGAACAAGATAAGAGGTTTGCTTTTCAAATTCAAATATGTCCGAAGTCATATGAATACTACAAAATACTTGACAATATTCTACAAGGCCTTGGTTGAGTCGCAAATAAGTTATGGTATAGTTGGATGGGGTGGTGCTTATCAAATTCACGTGAAACCTTTGGAGGTTATACAAAAATGGGTGTTGAAGATAATTCATCAGAAGAAGCGTAATTTCCCAAGCCAACAATTATTTGAGTTGGCAAATGTGCAGGACTTGAGACAAATATACGCCACAAAAATTCTTTTAAATATCGCTTCACGTAAAATATCAGTTAGTACTTTGCAACATAATTATGCAACCAGAGGAGAAAATACCTACCAACCACCAAGATGCCACAAGAGTATCGGGCAAAGAAGTCATATTTATTTCGCACCAAAACTTTTTAACTTGATTCCCGGACATCTGAAAAATATAAATAATATAAAAACGTTCAAAAAGAGAATAAAGACTTGGTTGAATCACGAAAGGAGAGAAACGATCAATTACTTGATAAGTTAAAAAAAAAGGAAATAAAATTTGTAATTTCATATGGCTTCCCCATTACCAGGATTTTTGCACTGGATTTATCGTGGAATGGAAATAAATAAGTACCTATGAGTTCTACTTACTAGATTTTTGACATTGTACAGCCCGATTGTGTCATAAACTTGCCCGATTTGATTCGTTCATCATTTTCTTCAAATATTTGTGTGGATTTATGGTTGTCCATATGTTAGTTTTTTTTGTCATTATAGATCATATTTTAGAATTATATATTATTTAAAATATCACGTACAGATTATAATATTATTATATATCTCTGTGATGAATTTGTTTATTTACCGAAATAAACTTTATTATTATTATTATTATTATTATTTTAAAATTTTCTAGCCTCACGATTCGCCCAAAATTTCACAAACGTGCTTAGGTTCATATTCTACAACTACTCACCAAGTTTCAATTCGATCGGATTTATATTGATTGAAAACAAAATTATTACTCGGAAACCACTGGGTCGATTATTCCCATTAACAAACTTGTCCGTCGTATTGCGATGCGCCATCCACCCTGAAAATTTCAAGTCGCTAGCTCTTTTCGTTCTCAAATTATCGTGGCAACGGACGTCCGCCGGACAGAATCAAATTTGACCTCGAATTCTTCATTGGGGAGTCGAACTGAATCGTTTGAGACCAATTTCGTCAAAAATTCGAAAGTTACAGACATTTGGGCAAAACTATAACGCGATGTTCCCCAGAACATATGCGCAAAAATGGTGGACAGTTTTTTATAACCTTACCATGTTTATTAAGTCGAAAACAAAAGGTGTTCATAGGCAGTAATTAACACTTTGTCAACAAAATTGGACATAGAAACAACAAAACAATCGAAAGGTGTTATTATGATAAAATAGAAATCTGATCTGAACAAACTGACACATGAATCACACTCCGATATTTTTAATTCACCCACATGTGCCCTCTTATCACGCACCGTGGAATTCCCGATATATGTCCAATATATTTGAATAAACCTGACTGAGATCTTGTGTGTCGGTTCTATAATTGACAGTTTTATTTAATTTTATAAATATCATTTCGCTGATGTTCCTTTTTCTACCATTCGACTCGTAATCCATGATTTCCGTATTATCGAAGTCGAACGTATGACCCTCTGAAAAATGATGTACTGCGAGGGCGGTAGTATTTTCCTTGTCCCGGAATCTCATGTCACAATCGTGTTTGTGCTGCTTTATTCGTGCTTTCAGCAACTGTCTTGATTGTCCTATACAGGGTCTTTCACGAGGAACCTCACCCATATTTATACGGGAAACTACTGAACGTATTTTCATGAAATTCAGCATTTATAAGTATTTCACGATGCTGATGAAATCTAAAATATTTTCAAGGCATGAGCACCTCCGGTTTTTCCGGAAATGACGTCAACTTCCGTTTTTCAAATTAGAACACCATTTTTTCATTGCAGAAATAGATTCCTTAGAAAATTTCAAGTTATTTTGATGTAACATTTTTCAGTTTTGGTTGGAAAATTCTCTCTGAGCGGGAAAAATCGAAAGAAAAATCGAAAATAGAGCTCCGCTGAAACAAGAATAACTTCGAGGTTTTTGAATGGAAAATTTTCATTTTTGGGATTTTTCAAGATGTAAGATTGATGTATCCACTTTAAAAATCGAAATCGCGATTCATGAATCAGGGGGTGAAAAAATCGCTTTCAAAGTTAGGGATGACAAAATCGTGAAAAATCAATTTTTTCAAATTAGAACCCCATTTTTTTATGGCAGATATTGAATGTACGTTAAAAAATAATGTGAGTGTATGCATCACACCCTTGCCCTAAAGTGGATATTTTCTGAGTTATTCACAAAAAACTGTCTTTCGTCTTGAATTTTCAGCTATTTCTTTTCCCTTCACGCCAAAAAGATGAAATTTTCAGGAACTGTTACTTAAACCATGTTTTAGATTTTACTACCCTAATATGCAAGAGAAAAAAGTTACAGGTTGTTCCTAAATAGATGGCGAATTTTGATTCGAATTTGTATCGGAAACCTCTTTATTTCAACTAATCGGCCATCGGTTTTCTCTCAGGTGATAAATAAATAATTCCTTATGAACCATATGCAAAAACTTACCATGTTTTACATTCTTTTTTTTTTTAATGATAGATATCATTAATTACATCTGCCAAATTCCTCTTTATTCAGTAGCATTTTGTGTTAACTATTAATTTGGTGATAATTCGTATTAAGTTATAAAATCGATCACTATGCCTAATTTTACCAATGAAGATTATTTAAATCTCATTCTACTTCATGGAGAATGTAATAAAGTTGTAGATAGAACGATTCGACTGTTCATTGAGAGGTTTCCTGACCAACCCAGACCAACGAGAGATACCATTAACAGAACCATGACAAACTTGAGAAATGTCGGATCTTTCGTTAAGAAAACTATACACAGAGAGAAAAGTGTAGTAGAAGATGAGAACAACGAAATTACAGTTCTTGCATATTTTCGTGTGAATCCTCAAAATTCTCTCAAAGATGCCGAGATTGATCTGGGATTATCTCAATCGAGTGTTTGGAGAATATTAAAAAAACATAAAATGCACCCATATAAATTCAATAGGGTACAGCATTTGAAGGAAACTGATTTCGTTAGGAGAACAGAGTTTTGCGAAGCTATGATGATTCGATTTCAAGAGAATGAAAACTTTTTGGACTGTATAATTTGGACAGATGAATCTAAATTCACAAAGAATGGTTCTTTCAATAGGCATAACAGTCATTATTGGGATGAAGAGAACAACCACCACTTCAGACAATGGAACTTTCAAGAGACCTGGAGTTTCAATGTTTTTTGCGCCATCAAAAATAATGCAATTCTCGATGTTCACATTTATGATGGGACTTTAACTGGTAAGATAGAACACTACACATGTTTGCATTATTTAAAGAATGTTCTCCCTTAGGAGATAGATATTCTGACATATTGACTCAAATAATTGAGCCGCTAGTACAGAACCATAATGACTTATGGTATCAACAAGATGGTGCGCCTCCACACAATTCACTCAATGTGTCAAATATCCTCTACAGGCTATTTGAAGATCGATGGTTGGCGAACAATGGTCCACATCTTTGGCCACCACATTCTCCCGATTTAACTCCTTTAGACTATTATGTTTGGGGTAGGATAAAAAATATTGTCTACTCAACTCTCCTGACTGATAAAGAGGACTGCATAGAACCAGTCAGAAATGCGTTCAGGTTTGTTTAGATTTTCAGATTCATAGTTTTGAAACTCAATTTGGTTTTTAAACACTTTTGCAGATCTCTTCCTGCCGATGAAATAAGAAGAGCAACGCACGAAGCATTCCTGAGACGTATAAATAAATGTCTAGAAATTAACGGTCAAAACTTTGAGCATCTTCTCTAGTTATAACTGCGAGAGTTTTCCATGGTTCTCCTAATAGTAACTTGAAGTCGGTTTCAAGAAGGGGTGAAAAATCTACAGCATGGTTCAAATAACAGTTCCTGAAAATTTCATCTTTTTGGCGTGAAGGGAAAAGAAATAGCTGAAAATTCAAGACGAAAAACAGTTTTTGTGAATAACTCAGAAAATATCCATTTTAGGGCAAGGGTGTGATGCATACACTCACATTATTTTTTAACGTAGATTCATTATCTGCCATAAAAAAATGGGGTTCTAATTTGAAAAAATTGATTTTTCACGATTTTGTCATCCCTAACTTTGAAAGCGATTTTTTCACCCCCTGTATCATGAATCGCGATTTCGATTTTTAAAGTGGATACATCAATCTTACATCTTGAAAAATCCCAAAAATGAAAATTTTCCATCCAAAAACCTCGAAGTTATTCTTGTTTCAGCGGAGCTCTATTTTCGATTTTTTTTTCGAATTTTCCCGCTCAGAGAGAATTTTCCAACCAAAACTGAAAAATGTTACATCAAAATAACTTTAAATTTTCTAAGGAATCTATTTCTGAAATAAAAAAATGAAGTTCTAATTTGAAAAACGGAAGTTGACGTCATTTCCGGAAAAACCGGAGGTGCTCATGCCTTGAAAATATTTTAGATTTCATCAGCATCGTGAAATACTTATAAATGCTGAATTTCATGAAAATACGTTCAGTAGTTTCCCGTATAAATATGGGTGAGGTTCCTCGTGAAAGACCCTGTATAGCACCTCTGACATCCCGAGCATGGTATCTTGTACAACAAGTTGGATCTGTTGTCTTTGGGCGTGGGATCCTTTAAGCGGGAATACAGTGACCGTGTCGTCTTGAGGTTGTAAAAGACTACTTTTGTGCTAGTTGACTTTTCTTTAAAGGCACGAGCAACCTTATTGCTAAGGGATGGAATATAAGGTAACCGGAAGTATCTATGTTCCAGGTCCTCTGAACCGTTACCAACGTTAGAAGCGGTTGGGTTATATTCATTAATAATTTTATTCACGAATGACTTAGGATAGTTGTTCATTTTCAATATAGTTTTAATTCTGATCAAATTTTCTTCGTGAAATTGGCTGGAGCTGAGGTTTACTGATCGGTATATTAAGTTTTTTACAGTGCTCACCTTATATGACTTTGAAGTGTCCGATTTAAAATTCATCTAACGTCCAGAATTTGAGGGTTTCATGTACCAACTCGTCAACAGAGAGCCACCATCCTCTCTAACGACCTTCACGTCTAGAAAGGCCAATGCCTTATCTTTCACCTCCTCTATGGTGAACTGAATGCGTGGATGAAAACTATTGAAACTGGACACAAGTTCATCAATTTTGTTAGGTGGAATTGCCAGTATCGTGTCATCCACATATAGTTTGATGAAGGCAACTGTGAATGAGAGTTTCCTCAAACATTGGTGGATGAGCTCTGTCATTATGAACTGTGCTAGCGATGGACTGGCGGGATTGCCCATGGCTGAACCATCCAGCTGAAGATAAAAATCACACTCAAACTGGAAATAACTTGATTCATATATAAAAGATATAATTTCTAAGAATAATGTTTTAGCCATGTTTGTATAAGCTGATATGAAACTCCACTTTTTCTTTATGAGCTGTACTACAAGGTCCCTTGGTATATTGGTGATTAATGAAACCACATCCAAAGAGAACAAACGACCACAGTAGCATTTCCCTTGTCTGATCTCATAACCAGGAGGTCTGGGTTGTCCTTCAGAAACATCTTAGCCTCAATGTAACACTCATTGACTGGCGAGCGGCAGTTTCTCTGCTGAAAGCTGTACCAAAAGTTCGTTAGAATATTTATGTTTCTAGCCCTCAATGTGTTCTTCTCCTCCTCTGCCATTATACCTGGTTTGTATCATTTTCTCTGCAGCCTTGATAAAGTCTGAATATATGGACGAAATGTTGGCTTAGCTCAAATTAGTCTTTTATTGCTACTGTCCTACTCCTGTGAAACTATCATAAAGTTTTAGGTTATGTTTTCCGATACATTTATCGAAGTAGTTCAAATGTAACACCGTAAATGAGATAGTTACAGGAACAATTCCAGAATTGCATTATTTACGGTTTCGTAAGGCAGTGGCCATTATTTACTGTTGGGTCAAAATTAACATTGATATGGCTAAGCTGGCATAAGGATACAGTAAAAAAGTTGACACAGAACACAACTGACTCTCCTTAGTCTTACAAGCTCCTAGGAGCAACTGAGGGATCTCCTTGCGGAGACCTAGGAGGGTTAGTATAATCATAATTATATCATTAGCAAGCGCGCCAAAGTAGATTGACGCCACGTTAATGCTTTTTAAGAGTTTTCACATCCTTCATAATGAAGTCAATCTGAATTGAAGCGCTTGCTAATGATATGATTATGATTAGACTGACCCTCCTAGATATTCCCCAAGGAGATCCCTCAGAAGCTCCTAGGAGCTTGTGTGACTAATGAGAGTCAATTGTGTTATGTTGTGTCAACTGTGTCGACAGAGAATGGTGGCCACTACCGTCTGACTAGATATCCGTCTCGCTCTATCCACTAAGTTAGAAGAACTCATAATTCAATTCAAAAGGGTCAACGTGTACAAGCGCACCGAAGAGAACTGACTCCACGTCAGTTTTTATATTTTTTTTCAGGTTCCTTTGACAATTCTGTTCATTACCACAGTCTGGTCCACGCATATTAGTTTTACTGCATTAAAAACAAAATTTTGGTTAGGGCAATATAATTGCTTACGCATTCGGATCCGAATGTAATTTAATATAGACAATCCAAATATAGTTATTTATAAATTCGTCCAAAAAAAAAAGAGGCACAAAAGACTTATATGTTTGCTCAGCACCAGACCATGATCACTCAGCAAAATTCACTTGCATTCTAGCACAAACAATACCATAAACAGCCAGTTTACTTATGCGCATGCGCAGTTCACTCTTCAGTGAATTTCGAATTTCAAAGTATGGACACTCCAACTCAGAAACAACGCTTTAACGCCGCAAGTGACCTGCCCGCGCATAGAATTGCCATTAATTTTGTTTTAAAACCTCACAATATCGACTCAGCTCCAGACCCATTACAGCTAGACATAAACCACTGCCAACGTAACCCATACAACCCAAAAAGAATCACCTCTCCTCTGTGCATTGCGCAATCTACTCGGGGCTGAAAGTCCTCTCAAGATCGCAAACCTCACAAAAAACTCTGATTTCACCACCAATGGTTCAGGTGATATCGCAGCTTCCATCCACGAATGCTCGACCCCTCCCAAGGGGATCCTATGGAGGAATTATATCCTGCACCTCAAAACCCCAATCCCCTCAGATGAAAACTCCAGCAGTTAAATCACATCTCGTGTGATCATGCGCATACCGAAAAATTCCCGGAAGGGGTGACATGAATTTCAAAAATTGGTCCAAGGACTACGTTATAGAAACTCCACCCGTGGTCACTACACTATTTCCTCGAAACTGGCGTGCACACTCACATAATTTATATGAGGCCCTCCATTTCCTCCCCAGTCCCTCAACTTTCAAACAAATTGTGAAAAACAAACATATCGTTCCCCCATTTGCCACCGTATACAGGGTGTCCCAGAAATCAACGATAAGCCGGTAACGGGTGATAGGCCAAGTCATAACAGTTATCAGAAAAATATAAAAAAAAATCTTTGTCATGTACTTTTCAAATTATAGGTATTAAAAAAAAAGAAGGAAAAACTGACATCCTGTGATGATCTTTCAAGTCCTGTGTCTACAAATATTAATTTTTCGTCAGTCTTTTTTCTGTAATGTAATCATGAATAACCCTTCTTTAAATTACAGTTTAAAATTAGAACATAACTGCCTCAGTTTTAAATAAAATGTTGTATTTTTGCCCAACATTAAGTTCAAAATAATTACATCATCCTACTTCAACCGACTGTACTGTAAAAAAAATGTACTACATTGTTTTGGCAAGTAACATCAAAAGATGGCGCATTTAGTCTGGATTCCAAAATGGTATGATACTTGCTAGATTACTTCTTAGTTGAGGAAACTAATAATGTTTTTCTAAATGGAACCGGATTTCAGGCCAATTCTGTATAATTATTGGAAATGGAGCCTAGGCATCTTCAAGTCCACAATTTACAAGTAAAGTTTGATTTAAACGGTAGATGGAGAGTGACGTTATTTTGCCTAGTAAGAGTGAGACAGATGGTGACGCTAAGTGTGAGCGAGATAGATAGTGCGCTACTTTTATGCGAGAGTGAGACGAAATGAAAGGTGCAAAGTTTGAAATAAAATTCAGACATTGGATTTTTTCAGTTGACTTAAATTTAATTAGAAATTACAGCAAATGTTCAAATTGTTGGCCTTCAGCTGCAATGCTCTACATCTTCTTAAAAATGATAGCGTAATAAGACGGGTATAACTTCTTGAGTTAATGTATTCAGCGGCTTCTGTAATTCTTTGGTGCAACTCGGCTAAATCTCCTTTATCGTTCCCCAGTAAAAGAAATCTATGGGGTTTAAATCGGGTGAACGGGCAGGCCACGAAATTGTACCACCCCGCCCAATCCACCTATCGGGGTATTCTCGGTCGAGGAACTCCCGAACTGTGGGAGCATAATGCGCTGGGCAGCCATCCTGTTGGTACCACATGCTGCCGTAAATGTTCAGTGGCACTTCTTCCGATAAATCTGGTAATTGATTTTGTAAGAAGTCCTAATAAACCTGGCCATTTATGTTCTCTGGCAGCTCAAATGGACCAATAACTCTACCATTCAAAATTCCCCTCCACATGTTTACCTCGTTTGCATTGCAGCTGAAAGCCAGCAATTTGAACATTTGCTGTAATTTCTTGTAAATCTAATTAAATAAAAGTCAACTGAAAAAATCAAATGTCTTAATTTTATTTCAAACTTGCATCTTTTATTTCGTCTCACTCTCGCATAAAAGTAGCGTCACTATCTATCTCGCTCCCACTTAGCGTAACCATCTGTCTCACTCTTACTAGACAAAATAACGTCACTCTCCGTCTACCGTTTAAATCAAACTTTACTTGTAAATTGTGGACTTAAAGATGCCTAGGCTCCAGTTCCAATAATTAAACAGGATCGGACTGAAATCCGGTTCCACTTAAAAAAACATTATTATTTTCCTCAACTAAGAAGTAATCTAGCAAGTATCATACCATTTTGGAATCCAGACTAAATGCGCCATCTTTTGATGTTACTTGCCAAAATAGTGTGGTACATTTTTTTTACAGTACAGTCGGTTAAAGTTGGATGATGAAATTATTTTGAATTTAATGTTGGACAAAAATCCAACATTTTATTTAAAACTGAGGCAGTTATGTTTTAATTTTAAACTGTAATTTACAGAAGGATTATTCATGATTACATTACAAAAAAAAGACTGACGAAAAATTAATATTTGTAGACACAGGACTTGAAAGATCATCACAGGATGTCAGTTTTTCCTTTTTTTCTTCTAATACCTATAATTTCAAAGTACATGACAAAGATTTTTTTAAATATTTTTCTGATAATTGTTATGACCTGGCCTATCACCCGTTACCGGCTTATCGTTGATTTCTGGGACACCCTGTATACATTTCCATATTTAAATTAGTTGCTCTTGTATATATGCTAGCGATCGCAATAATAAGATAAAACACGTGTAGGAACCGAAGTCGAATGTATACAGATGTAATTTTCCACGTAGGAAAACAACAATCATTGCCCAGTTGGGAATTTCTAAATTATTAAATATTTTTTGAGACTCCAAGTGTAATTTTTCACGCCCCACGTCATTATTGATCACCGAAATGCCTTAATGAAACTCAATCCTATATTTGGTTGCGGAAATTCAAGCAAAATATTCCGTAAATAGTTGAACATTTTTAAAATTTTTTCCAGTCATCCGAACCTCGCGAAATTTTGCACAAATATTTACGTATTCTTCATCTAACTACCGAGGCAATTCAATCAGATCAGTATTTTTCGAGTTATTGTGAAAACAAAATTTTCAATTTTTGGCGCTCTAGTTCCTTTGAACTGAGTGCTCATCAATTTTCCCAAATGTCTGTAATTTTCGAATTTTTCGAAGAAAATGGTCTTAAACGATTTGATTCGACTCACTGATCAAGAATCCGTGGTCGAAATTCATTATGTCCGGCCGGCCGTAGGCACGATAACTCTCGAACGGAATGAGCTAGACAGTTGATATTTTCAGAGTAGGTTTGGGAGATAAATATCTCGGCTGAGTTCGTTATTGGGCAAAATCGGACAGATGGTTTCGGAGTAACAAACAAAATTTTTTTTTTACAAAACAAATTCCAAATTAAATTCTTTTCAATAAGCAGTTTTACCATAAGAATCCAATGATATCATTTTCAACTCTAACAAGCTAATACTTTCGGAGATATGATTTTTCAAAATTTCAATAATAAATCGAATTTCTACGTTGTCACAGAATGATATAATTATTCTATGTATGAATTGTCATAATGTCAACTTATTTTCCTGAGACATGACATTATCTAATCAATCGAAGAATTGTCAGCGAAGTGTGAAAAATCTCAGTTGTTTGATCCGAAATTAGTTTTTGTCAGAAAAGTCTTGCATTTCGGAACGGAACATGAAGTAAGAGATCTGAGAGTAGTGAGACTGCTTTTCATCCATAGACATAGAATGCTCAGTTCTCTCAATTTATGACGGGACTGACGGAAGGGAATATTATAACTTCAAAAATATTGGGGTTGAAATACTTGTATTTTAGCGATTCAACGGGGACCTCACCCAAAAATATTTGAAAATATTACGTAAATATTGAAAGTATAATTCTGTACTTCGAGAGAGGAGAAAATTTGGTGAACGTAGATCAGGAAATTTTTGATCGATAACAAGGTAATTTTTCATTATTACTTCTCTTCTTATATACATGTTTTATGGAATATCTACTATTTGTAGGTACTTTAAACCTGTTTTGGGCAATTGTCATACGAAACTTGTTTTTTTGGCGCTCTAGTTCCTCGGAACAGAGTGCTTATCAATTTGCCCAAGTGTCTGTAATTTTGGAATTTTTGGCTGAAAATGGTCTCAAACGATTTGGTCTGATTAAGAATCCGAGGTCGAAATCGATTCTGTCCGGCCGGCCGGCCGGCCGGCCGTAGGCATGATAACTCTCGAACGTAAAGAGTTAGCGAATTGAAATTTGCAAGGTGGGTTTGGAGCGTGAATACCTTTGACGAGCTCGTTAATGGGCAAAATCCATCAAGCGGTTTCGGGGTTATGGCCGATTTTAGTAAAAATATTTTTTATGAATATTTCCGGAACCGATCACTCGATATATCTGAAGTTTGGCATCAAATTGTAGAATCATGACCTTTATACGCATGTGAAGTTTTGTATTGACCGGATTACCGCAAAGTGTCAAAAAAAAATTTTGAAAATTTAAAAAACTTTTTCTACAATAACTCTCGAATGGAATGAGCTAGGTAGTTGAAATTTTCAGAGTAGGTTAGGGAGATGAATATCTCGGTTGAGTTCGTTATTGGGCAAAATTGGCCAGATTTAATTTGATTTCTTCCATGGTGCAGTTCTCATCCTCTTGATTGCTCATTTAATCTTGATATATATATATATAAATATATATATATATATATATAATCTATTATTTGAATTGAATTTCTTTTATAATGCAGTTCTATCATATGAATACATTGATATAATTCCCAACTCTGAGAAACCAATACTTTCGGAGATATAATTTGTCTGTTTGAACTAGAGCGCCAGAAAGCTCCTGTCCACAGGGCTTGAACCCATTTTTTATTTGCAGTTTGTCGCCGCCATCCGAGTATACAAAGCTTCGCATGCATATAAAATTCATTATTTCACAATTTGATGCTAAATTTCAGATAGATCGAGCGATCGGTTTCAGAAATATTCATTGAAGAGTTTAAACTAATAATAACCGAAACCGCTTGGTGGATTTCACTGCCCTGCAAATTTCAACTATTTAACCGATTTCGTTTGAGAGTTATCGTGCTAAAGGACGGCTGGCCGGACGGACGGACAGAATTGCATTTGACCCGTGATTATTCATCAGTGAGTGGAATTTGAAAACACAGACATCCGGTCAAAATGATAGGCAAACTGTTCCCTGAACAGCGTACCAAAAAGCACTGAAGTGAAGTCAGGAGCTTTTGCGCGCATGTTCCATTGGCTATTCAAGCCTCATACAAAGCTACTGAACTCGCATAACGATGCTCGGTTTCTAATATTTTTGCAGTATCTCCAACAATATAAATCCGATCGTGTTCACATTTGGAACTTGGCTGTAAAATTATGTTTTGAAGATTCTCGCTGAATTCGGGTGTATAGCTTCTGAGATACAGAATATCTTTTTATAATTTCCTTAAAATTTATTAGTGATGCGTTACTCAACGAAATTTCGCAAAGGTCGTCATTCTGCAACCTGTGACCAAGTTTCAATTCGATCCGATCCGTATCGTTTCAGTTTTTATCTCAATAGTAATTTTGTGTCTCTACAAGATGAACAGCTGAAATTTTGGCGATGGTTTGGAGGAGTACATTTGTCCAATTCCAATAGTGAAATCAATTTGATATTATACAGGGCGTTTTGATGGTTGACTCTGGTGCCGACATAACTAGTTTAAAGAGGATGGCGGATGGAAATCATCAAACGTTCCTGAAGAATATATCGAAGAATCTCTTAACTATAAGGTCAAGGTGGCAAATGAATTTTTTTTCGTTGACCTCTACTAAAAGTGACGTTTTATAAATTATACTAATTTGCGGCCGTAATATCAACCATTATTGGAGGCATAAGTACTTGGCGGACGAGAAAGTACTTTCTCGTCCGCTGTGGTCACTATGATTACGGCATGATACGGAATAACTGTCAGTGCTGTGGTCACAGTTCAATACAAACATAAGTGCATGTGTCATTTGCTATTGTGAAATTATTTAAGAGGTCAGAAAACAATTAAAATATGTGGAGTTCGACGAAAAAATGTAATGTGCACCTAGGCGAAAAGCTGTCTATTGTCTCGCCTGCTTGCTATCCTCGGCTCTACCTCGGATAGCAATTTGCAGACTCGACTATAATAGACAGTTTTTCGTACTTGATACATAAATAACTATTACCATACAAAATATTCATCAAAATATCCCTACTACCTCGCATGTTGTCCAAAATTTTTGTCATAGTTCTGATAATGTTCCTACAATTTTCGATAATAATACTAACTGTCAAATTATACTAACTGTCAAATTAGGAAATATAATTTCCGTAGAGTAAGGATTTACGCATTTTTGCCATTTTTGTATGCAGCAGAAATAGTACTAATTTCAAAGTGCTCTGTCTAATATCGGATCGATTTCGCTATTGAAATTGGGCCACTGTTCTTCCCTCAAACTATCGCCAGAATTTCAGCCCTTCATCTTGTAGAAACACCAAATTATTGAGGTAAAATGATGCTTGTGTTTTCCTTGAAAATTTCAAAATTAATTAATAACTCGAGAACAGTTTGTGATAGCTATAGGAATGCATCAAGAAAAAGTTTTTCAAATTAAGCAAGGATTTTGAAAAAAATATAATACATAGGGTGATCCATTCAAAATAAAAAAGTTGCTACGACTCTCCAATAGAAGTGGCAACACTGCGTGTTTGAAAATATTTCAAATAAATAGAGACCACTTGATGTTACCAACCAAATTTTTAGATCGATCCCATCTTCAGTTTTTCATATACTTAGGTACGTCTAACCTGCCATCGACTGTGAGACAAATGAGTGCAAATGGGAACTAAGTTTTCTCAGGTCAAATTTCACCGTGGGGCAGGCTGAGTTCCTTGTTTTCCCCTCTAGTTGGTGAGAGCGTTTGAACATAACGTTTCAGGTCAACTATGGAAAGGTTAATTTCCATTTGCCCGGACAATGATCCTATACCTACATCAAATGTTGTTACAAATTGGCGAATGCGCTGGGTCCCCAAACAGATAACTAAAATATAATGTAATGAAAGTATCCGATTCTAATAGCCAAATTACCCCTTTTAGGACCAACAACCTATCCAAAATGAACGAAAGTGTGTATAAATACTGGTTAAAATAAGTTTCTATAATTATATCGATACTTTTCATACATATGCGCTAATTTCAACGTTCGACAAAATAATTACGGCTTCGAGAGGACAACGTTTGTTCGCGAAATACAAATAACTATTGTATTTTCACTCATTTATTATTTGTTCACAATACCTCGGGTGCGGTTATCACAAATGCACTCATTACTCCTTCCGGTATAATGGAAGAGCTTTATATCGAAGATACCTAGCACCCTTTGATTTATGAATGTATTTTTTGTGCTCTTGTTCCTTGGGACAGAGTGCTTATCAATTTGCCCAAATGTCTGTAATTTTCGAATTTTTGGATGAAAATGGTCAAACGATTCGGTTCCCCTCACTGATCAAGAATCCGTGGTCAAAATTGATTCTGTCCAACCGTACGGCCGGTCGGGCCGCCGTTAACACGATAACTCTCGAACGGAATGAGCTAGATAGCTGAAATTTTCAGAGTAGGTTTGGGAGATAAATATCTCGGTCAAGTTCGTTATTGGACAAAATCAGCCTGATAGTTTTGGAGTATATACACTCTAAAAAAAATCTCAGTGTGAATGTTGATTTCATACTATCAAGAATATTGTCGATGCAATTTACCACCAGAATGTCACATTCATATCAATATTTTCGTTATTATGATCATATTGTGTTCAGTAGTGTAATTTATGACGGAAAATATCACAAACAGATCCAGTATCAAGAATTAATAAAATTTATTTGAAATTTCACAGTTTCCATCAAGTTTTAATGCCAATTCTTCATACAAAAGTCGGATAGGTGATATCTTGGGTGAAAATGAGCACTGCATGGTGAAATGTGAAAAAACGATTTCAGAGATTTAATCCGATTACCAAACTTTACACTCAGTTATCAACTTTATGTATATCCAAGTATAACTTTTGAAACATGTGAAATCATCGAAAGTACCAACAAGTGCTTTTCGACCAACAAACTATCCAAATTCGCACCAGGAATATCAAAAGAACGTTATACTTTATTTCGTCAACTTATTCATTGCTACATAGTTGCCAAGTATTCTTTTTCGAAAGACAGATATCCCTGCTGAGTCTTTTAAATATAAAGAAATCGCCGATAGTTGTGAAGAATTAATAATTATAAGATGACAGGAAGAATCGTGCCCTTCCATGGGGAATTCTCACAAACAATATTGATGTTATTTCGGAACACTCGAATCAATATTAGAAATATCACTGTATCCCTTTCTTGACTATGAAAATCAATTCCTCCACGCTCTCAATGATTCACAAATTTATTTTCTGCTATTTAATGATTTCGTAGTACAACAAAAGTTGAATATTTGTAGTTACCTATCAATCAAGAGATATATTTAGTCACGAAAAATAAACATATGGATTGTTGTGGTATAAGTATATCATGAATAGTCTGATAGAAAATGACTTCAAAGTGGGTATGCAGTATGATATAATTTTACATTGCAGGTTTGAACAAATCGCTAATCATTGCACCATTCCATAAAAAAATTGTCTCAAGTACACAAAATTGGAAACATCCAATTTTGGAAAATGGATATTGGCGAAACCAAAGGATTGTTTTTAAAATATCAGAATATAATTATATCCGGCAACAATGTGCAGGGATTGGTTATGTCGCAATACTTCTGACTAGTTCTAACACAACACGTTCATTCCATGGGAGACTATACAATGTTGTGTGTTGTATCGGGTTGATTTTAATATTTCGTGCCTTAGAGACGATAAGTTGGTTCATGATGCATTATGAAGTGAGAATCTGGAAAAACGAAGTGCATCAAGAAGATTCGTTATGACTTATGAGCAATTTGTTTTGGCCGTCGAAGGAAGTTTGGAAATAATAACTATTTGCAAGTGAGTACATATGAATGTTCAATTTAATTTTTTTGGGTGCCTACGTAATTGGGTATCCTCATTTCATCAATTTTTCCCGAAGATTTTAATGAGATATTTGTGTTGGTTGGTCGATTGGATTTACAAATTCGTCCATAGCCGACTTTGCAATTTTACATTTGTCAGTGAAAAATATTTCATTCAATTTTCTTCATTTGAAAAGTGCAATTATCTGAATTAGATGAAATTTCATATTTATTATTAATATTTTTACAGTTTCTTTATTGAAATTTATTTTCGTAATGTTCTTCAAACAAATGGGGCTTATTCATCTAACCTTTTGTTAACTATCAACAGGATTTATTAAGAAGCACTTGGAGGTGAGTGTTTTTTGTGGTAGGTAGTCTAAGGGAACATATTTTTTTCACAATATTGCGTAACTTAAATGTATATCACTATTTTAAATTTAAATATTGAAGGGATATCAAAGGATAAGTGCGATTACCTTGGAAAATTAGCGGACCAGCAAGGTGCAGAGGTGATTCTACTCCAAGAGACCCATACAGCAACAGAGGAAAATCTTCGAGAGAGGGGACTTTTGAAAGGTTATGTATTAGTTGATTTTCTTCTAAGTCGAATTTACGGTCTAGCTTGTTATGTCAAGAATTCCTCTGTTCAAAATGTTGAGTTAATTAGGAAAGGTGAGATTGAAGGAGTTTTCTTCATTTCCTTCAAATTTTGTGACATTTCTGTCATCAACATTTATAAACCTCCAAATAGTTTTTGGCCAAGAAATTTCAATATAAATGTTAATCATCCATCAATTTACTGCGGAGATTTCAATTCGCATCATGTTACATGAGGTTATGATGTTAATGATAGAAATGGTATAGCTTTGACCGATTGGATGGAAGACAATGATTATTTTTTGATTTTCGATGCAAAAGATACACCTTCTTTCCATTCTTCAAGATGGAATAGAGGTTATAACCCTGACTTATGCATGGTTTCCTGTGATGCTTCTTCTAAACCTATTTCAGTAAAACGTAAAATTTTAGGTGTTTTTCCACGTAGCCAGCATAAGCCCATGTTATTAACTATAGGAAATGTGGTTCATTTTGCTCCCTGTTTGAATAAACCCCGTTGGAATTTCCAGAAGGCTAATTGGGTTCAATTCGCGAAAAAAGTGGATAGTGACATAAGATGGATTCGACCAACTTATGACAATTACTATAGATTTGTTGGTGTAGTAAAAGCTTCAGCTAAGAAATTCATTCCAAGGGGTTTCCGTCAAGAGTATATTCCTGGTTGGTCAGTTGAAACAGAAAATTTATACAAGGATTATCAAAATTCGCCAACTACTGAAAAATGCGAGAAGCTAATAAATTCTATAAATGCAAGTCGTAAGGAAAAGTGGAATAGTGTAGTTTCCGATATGAATTTTACACATTCGAGTAGGAGTACATGGGATGTTTTGAGAAAATTAGGGGAAGCTACTCCTCTAACATTGTCATCTTCTAAAATTGACCCTGAATTGATTGCTCGTCGGCTAGTTGATGTTTCCAATTCGGTTGAAATTTCAAAATCAAAAATCAAGAATATGAAGTATAATTTGCACAAATTTAGGACATCATCTTCATCTATAGACAGTATCTCGAATATATTCAACTTGGATGAATTAAAAGCAGCACTTAAATGCACTAAATCTCGGAAAGCAGCCGGATTTGACGGAATTTATCCTGAATTCATCAAACACTTGGGCAAAAAAGCCTTGTCCTGGCTATTATCATTCTATAATAATATTCTGAATACTGGAAATATTCCAAAAGAATTCCGCAAAGCTAAAGTCATAGGAATTTTAAAACGTGAAAAGGATTCTTCCGATCCTAGCAGTTATCGACCCATTAGTCTGTTGAGTGTTCCTTTTAAAATTTTAGAAAGATTGATTCTTTTTAGGATTGAATCGTCTGTAGAAGACGTTCTACAGAATTGCCAGGGGGGCTTCAGGAAAAATAGAAATTGTTGTGATCAGGTTCTTAGTCTAACTACTTATATCGAAACAGGTTTCAATAGTAAAATGAAAACAGGAACAGCATTTGTGGATTTGTCGGCAGCATATGACACGGTATGGAAAGATGGTTTGATTTCCAAACTTTATACTCATTTAAAGTGTGGAAAAATGGTTCGTTTACTCGAAAATATGCTCTCGGATAGAAGGTTTCGTGTTTTTATTGATAATAATAGTAGTAAATTCAAGAATTTGAATAATGGTCTCCCACAAGGTTCAGTTTTAGCACCTCTTCTTTTCAATTTATATCTGTGTGATATTCCTGCTACTTCGTCTGAGAAATTCATCTACGCTGATGACATTGCCCTTGCATTTCGTCATTCTGATTTCCAAAGTATAGAAAAAAATCTATCTGCAGATTTAGATATTCTGAAAAAGTACCTATTTCAGTGGCGTTTGTGTCCGAATCCGAATAAAACTGAGGTTTCTTGCTTTCATTTGAACAATCACCAAAAATATAGAACTTTGAGTGTGTCTTTCGGTGATTCTTTCTTGAGACATAATTTTTATCCTAAATATCTAGGAGTGAAACTAGATTCATCTTTGAATTTCAAAGCTCATTTGGATGATTTGCGTCTGAAGTTGAAAACGAGAAATAATATTCTGCAGAAATTAGCTGGTACTTCATGGGGTGCTGATGCAGCTACTCTTCGAACGGCTGCCTTAGCCTTGGTGTTTTCTGCCGCTGAATATTGTTGCCCCGTCTGGTTTAATAGTGCTCATACTCAAAAAATTGATGCACAGTTGAATTCATCTATGCGAATCATCACTGGAACTATTAGATCTACACCTATTCATTGGTTGCCAGTTCTTTCAAACATTGTCCCGCCTCACATTCGCAGGCAGACTGCTGTTTCAAATTCTTGGAATAAATTTCATTCTTTTCCGAATTCATTTCCGATTATCTCCTACATTCCAGACAATAAGTTTCCCAGATTGAAGTCACGAAATCCTTTATGGTCCAACTGTTTTCTTAATTCGAATAAAAGTGACAAGGAAGTTTGGCGGTCTGAATGGATTTCTTGCAATTTATTCAACAAAGATTTAATTTCTGATCCTTCAAATAGAGTTCCGGGGTTTGATCTTCCAAGGAGAATATGGTCTATTCTGAATCGTCTAAGAACCGGTCATGGTCGTTGCAACAGCATGCTTTTCAGGTGGAACTCAGTTGAGAGCCCTAGTTGTGAATGCGGGGAAGCAGAGGAAACCATAGATCATTTAGTTAATAATTGTCGCATATATAGATTCAAAGATGGTTTTAGGGCTATTCATAATGTTTCTGAATCTTTTTTAGAATGGGTAGCGAGTTTTAAATCTATTTAATAAAGTATAGAATATTCCATTTTTAATTTGTTCGTTTTCTCCCTTTGCCTTTTCCTTTTCCAGATTGGGTTTCGGGTACCTTGGAGAAACTTCTCTGCTTGTTGAAGGAAGAAGCGATAATGAAGAAAAAGATGCCCTTCAATATTTAATATTTCAGCATATTTTGTTAACAATTTCAATTTTCATAAATCACAACACTAACGGGGAGATAGGGTTTTTTTTGCTGAGGTTTTTTCCCTAAGCTCTAGTATCATATATCAAATTATATGGTACCCCGTTACACTAACCTCTGCTAACACTTTTTTCATACACATGCTTTATTGTTAGATGAAAAACTAATTGTAATGCTCAAGTTCAAAAGAATATATATATATATATATCACACTGTCGCAAAAACCTATTCTCCGGGATATTTTATTTCAGATAAGAGTGAATTCTTGATATCTATATCGAATAAAACCAGCGTTGATAGTCAATTATCGGCCCTAAGCACGTTGAAGTTACAACTTTCAATTATATAAAGACCTGCCAGCTTCACATTATTTTGTAGGCACCAATTCGAATTGTATGATTATATATGATTAATTTATAAATGTTTTAATTTCAGTAACCCTCACCATCAGAAGAAACAATTGGCAAAATTGAAAAAAACTGCCAGCGCTATATCATTGACACCTGATCTGGAAGAGTTTTGTGTCGTGTTGGACCAGAAAGTGCTGCCTCAAAAGTTCGATTGGTTTGTAGACAGTTTTGATTATCTCTTTAAGCTTCAGTAATCACTAAATATTTCTATAAAAATTTATTGTTTATTGTATTTTCACAAATTATATATAAAAAATTAAACTGTTGATTAAATAATCTTTGAAATAATAAATTCATATATACTTAAAAGTTTTTTTCAATACCTATACCCTTTTCATAGCCTTTCGGTGATTTATGTGATATTGAGTTTCAAATTATAAAACGAACAATATCATATAAAACACCGAAAATGGTGTAAATTTCAACTTATTAATACCTACACCTCGAGGGTTTAAAATGCATCTGATTCGGTGTTAAATAACACTGAACAAGATATTGCACACGCACTAGGTCAGTGCAAATTCACACTGAAATAAAGTTAAATCACACTAAACCAGTGCTAAATGCACTACGGTACTTGTGCAAATTCACACCGAACTAGTGCTAAACCCCATTGGTCTAGTGCTACCTCACACTCATCCGAATGATAAATCTCAATCGGTCTGGTGTGAAAGCTGGTAACTTATTATGGTAGAAAATACACCTGAAAGTCGGTGTTATTTCGGATGGTGCGAAATAACACTGAAAAGATCAGGACCTCTAAGGAAATCAGGCCGGTGTTAGCGGGTGTTGGCCGGTGTTGTAATAGTTATTTACGATACGAGTTGGATACAGATATCATTAAAGCACGAATGTCAAAATTGAACAACGAGGCCGTAGGCCGAGTTGTTTAATTTAACAGGAGTGCTTTAATGATATAGTATCCTACGAGTTACGTACAAAATTTTATCTACAACTGCTTGTTTTTATCCTTTCGAGAAATATTCTGAAATGATCAATTAATTCGTACTCTCAATTAAATATTCAACATGAAGCCATAGATAAAACGTTCAGTTTGTCTATGCATGGAGCAAGTCGCGTTGTGCGTTGCTATGGCTACACACATGTAACAATAACAACAGATATAAATGCCGCTTCTTCAAATTTTCATTTTATCTGAATTATATATTAAGTTTCAAAATGAGTTCAAGTGATGAACTTCCTTCTGATATAGAAAACGAAGCGCATAATGTCATAACGGATCTGGTGCCATCTACATCAAAAAAGAAATATGAAGATGCATTTGATCGATATGAAAAATGGTGTAGTGAGAAGAATGTCAAACATATAACAAGCGAAAAGGTTTTGTTGGTTTATTTCAAGGAAATGAGCGAAACACAAAAGCCCACATCACTTTGGTGTTATTATTCAAAGTTGAGGACAATAATATCGATAAAAAAGAATGTCGATATCAAGAAATATTTCAATTTAATTGCATTCTTAAAACGAAAATCACAAGGGTACAAGCCTAGAAAATCCAGGGTATTTATCAAGGAGGAAATAGCAAGATTTTTATTGGAGGCTCCTGACGAGAGATTTCTATGCATGAAGGTAACTTATCGACATTCTTCCGAGAAAAGAATTATGATGCAATAATTATTTCAGGTCATTTTGATTATTGGTCTGGCAGGGGCGTGTCGGCGGGCCGAAATCATAAACTGGTAATTTTGCAGTTTACCGCCCCCTCGTAAATTTCGACTTTTTCGAGTTTTTCGAAGAAAATATGCATTGTACAGTGATTTTTGATCATTTTCAATAGTGGCAAATCAGTTATTTTGGAGCAATCTAACGGTATGGGGAGTGAATTGGGGTACTGGGTGAGGTAATAAATTCAATAGGATAGCTTAGAATTTCCAAATTTTTTGGCTAATAAAATGAGAAAAATGGTAAAATATATGACGTAAATTGAAATTTGGAGTAAATTTTTGAAATGAAAAATTCATCGTATTGAATATATTACCCCTCCCAGCACTCTCGTTCACTTCCCCTCCCGTTTAGATTCCAGCAAATGGACTATTTTGCCACTATTTAAAATCATCAAACTTCACTTCACGATACAATTTTTTTTCGAAATAATGAAAAGCGAAATGCGTCTCTAAAGCCGGGCCTGGAAACAGTTAAAACTAACATGGCTGCCAGTTTGGGCTTACGTTTCTGAGTGTCTATCATAATACAGATGAATGGACAAAACCGGTTGCTACAAAAACACATTTGGATAGATTTAGCATGCATATATATATTGAACCTAATATGATTCTAGTATCTTTAACTAACCTAATATTTTCCTTGAATCCACCTTCAATTTCTTTCTTGCGTTTTCTCTCTTATTATCTCCCTTTAATCTAATGAAATCCTTGTATCCTCCTTCGATTTCTGTCTTAAAATCTTCTCCCTTTCAAAAAACTGAGATATCTCTATATACCTTGTTTCTTCTTGTATTGTTTTGTCTGGAATAATGTCCTCTTTAACTTGATACCAATTTCAACTCTATATTTCTTTAGGAGCCTTTAATATTCTTCTCTTGGGCACTTTGACTTCTTTCAAACTCGATAATTTCATTTATTTTTCCGTTACCTCGGTTTCTCTCCCATTTACTACTTCATAATTTTATATTTTCAATAAATCTATCAACATGACAATTATAATTTTGATATTTCTAAGCTGTTCCTAGATATTTTACAATTCTAATTTTGAATTTTCTCGAAAAATACTCATTTGCCAGTGCTAAAATTGAAACTGTGGTATACCAACATCATGCAGATACTATATACAGAATATTTTGAAAATCGGTGAGGGGGCGTTAAACTGCAAATTAACCCATAAACTTACTTGTAGAAAATGTAAAAGACGAAGGATCATGTTTTCATATCATCATCCCAACTTGCAAGACAAAGACGAGAAGAGAGTTTTTTGTAACGTCAGGGAACAATGAAGGGTTGAATCACGTGGAAACTATCCGAAAATATATCAAATTGAGACCCGAAAATTGCGATCATGAACGATTTTTCATTTTTATAAAGCAGGAAAATGCACGAAGCAGCCCGTTGGTGTGAATACCATAGGTAGTGTTCCAAGCCTAATCGCACAATTTCTGCAATTGCCTAATTCAAAGGAATATACTGGGCATTGCTTTCGGAGGTCTTCAAGTTCTCTCTTGGCTGATACAGGAGCTGATCTTTTAACAGTGAAACGACACGGTGGATGGAAATCAAATACTGTCGCTGAAGGGTATATTGAAACATCTGAAGCAAACAAAAAACGTACCGCAACGGCAATTCTAGGTCTTAACAAGAAAGTCTTTCTCGAACCAAAGAATATTGCCTCTACTTTTAAGGACAAAAGTCCAGCGACATGCACAGATGATGTTTATACTCAAAATATTTGTAGTGTAGTGTTAGGCCAGTCATCGTTCCCTATTTCGATTTCAAATTGCTAAGATTTTGTTATTAATGTGTATAATAATAATGATAATAAATAATACCAATAATCGTAACCTGGATAATTTTCGTTTTGCAATTCTGATATACTTTGATAGGATTGTTATTTCTGTGGTTCTCATTACAGTACAAGAGTTGTAATGAATTCATTACAGCACTAGTGTGTTAATGAAGAATGTTATGACATTTTTATGAGTGTCAAATCACAGTCATTATCTGACAGTTGTAGATAAAATTTCTTAGAGTGTATATATTGTTATGGAAAATGTGGAGGCTCTCAAAATAAAAGAGAATTGAAATTGTATTTCTCATTAAAAATCTAAATGTTTAAGAAATTGTAGGTCTGACACATAAATACTTAATTTATTTAGTTAATTTAGTGAATTCACGAGAAGTTTGTTGATTTATGCCAAAGACTTTCACATCTGTGATTTATAAAAGTATATCTATAACCAGTATGTTACATTTGAAAGAAATTATAAGCAAGGAAGAAGGAAAGAATATAGTAACAAGGAATCAAATCATCGTTTTCTCGACGCAAGCCATTTGGTTGATTTGATTGAATAATTAAATAGAAGAAATCAGGTTTGGCTGAGAGTTCGAATAAAATGAATCCATGGAAACGAGGAAAAAATGGAATAGACAGTAGATTTAAAATTGAAAATGGGAATGACAAAAATTGTGCTCCATATAATTAGAGAAAAACTCACTGAATTAAATGAAATAAACCATCCAATCTTAAAAGGATATATAAGAGAAAAGTATCATATTGGATCCATAGTATCTAGAAGTAGAACGGAGAAATAATTGAAGAAGGAGTATTAGGAATAAACCATCCAATCTTAAAAGGATATATAAGAAGAAAGTATCACATTGGATCCATAGTATCTAGAAGTAGAAGAGAGAAATAATTGAAGAAGGAGTATTAGGTTAAACTTGTAAGGTTAGTGTAATATAGTTTATAAAGTTTGATAATTATAGTTTGTCTCCTTAGTTAATAAATTATTCTGTAATATTTTGAGATTCTTAATATTTTTTTAAAGAAATCATTCAAATTAGAACCCTCACAAAATTAGGAAATTTTAAATTTGATATTGAATTCAAAATTCTATTAATTCATATCTTAACAAATTGGCGCCCAACGTGGGGCTTGAATAATTTGAATAGATTTTTTTATTATTAAATGAACTATACAAAATTTGATCTCATAGTCAATCATAAAATGGAAACTCATAGTAAAACAATAATTGGAGAAAGGGGAAGTGATAATGTGATAGGCAGTCCTAGTCAAGAAAATGAGGTTGAACCTAATTTGAGGGATATATTACAAGCAATAAATGAATTCAAAGGAATTTATAGAGAAGAGATGAATAAATTATCTGAGAGATTGGAAAATAAGATAGAAAATAACATGAAAGAAATGTATGCAAGAATGAAAAAGAAGACAGAAGAAGACATTATAACAATAAATGAAGAATTAACAAAAAGAATAATTGCATCAGAAGAAATATTAGAAAAGAAAATGGAAATGAACACAAGGATATATCACAGGGAATTAGAGCTAATTGAGGGCAATATAAAGAAAGATTTTAATGAACAATTGGTATTGAATAAAAATGAAATGTACAACAATGTAGAAATGCAAAATGAAAGAATAGAGCAACAAAATGAGAAGTTGGAAAGAGTAATAGCTAAGGAAAGTAATGGGATATTTGGAATGTTTAATTTAGGTGAAAGTAGAATGAACTTTGATGGAAGAGTTAAGAAGCAGCATCCAGTGGCATTTATGAAATATTTAGAAAATAAAGAATTCTGTTTCATATCATTTATACAATTCAAAGAGTTTATTAGAAATCAACTGTTGGAAGAAGCATTGTTGCGGTTCAACAATAAAGAGATGGAATTAAAGGATTTCGAGACTTTCAAAAATAAATTCCATACGGAAAAATATTATAAGAACATGGAGAGAAAGCAAAGAAGGAAACAAGTTAGATTTAGAAAAGGAAATTTAGTCCTGATACGTTCACATAGAGTATCTAACAAGAATAGGGATATCTGTGCAAAATTAGAACTTCCGTTTGAAGGACCATATATGGTTGACAATGAGAACAGTTTGAATAGTGATAGATTAAAAGAAATAGGAACTGATAGAATCAGGGGAATTTTCAATATTAACGATGTATATAAATGTATTCAAAATTGAGTTTACATTTTAAAATTTGAAATATTTTAATTTTGGGAAAGTAGAAATTTTAATATTTTAAAAGTTTTGTTATAAAAAAAAAAATTTTTAAATATAAAATTTGGGAATTTGTTATGGAAAATGTTGAGGCTCTCAAAATAAAAGAGAATTGAAATTGTATTTCTCATTAAAAATCTAAATGTTTAAGAAATTGTAGGTCTGACACATAAATACCTAATTTATTTAGTTAATTTAGTGAATTCACGAAAAGTTTGTTGATTTATGCCAAAGACTTTCACATCTGTGATTTATAAAAGTATATCTATAACCAGTATGTTACATTTGAAAGAAATTATAAGCAAGGAAGAAGGAAAGAATATAGTAACAAGGAATCAAATCATCGTTTTCTCGACGCAAGCCATTTGGATGATTTGATTGAATAATTAAATAGAAGAAATCAGGTTTGGCTGAGAGTTCGAATAAAATGAATCCATGGAAACGAGGAAAAATTGTGCTCCATATAATTAGAGAAAAACTCACTGAATTAAATGAAATAAACCATCCAATCTTAAAAGGATATATAAGAGAAAAGTATCATATTGGATCCATAGTATCTAGAAGTAGAACGGAGAAATAATTGAAGAAGGAGTATTAGGAATAAACCATCCAATCTTAAAAGGATATATAAGAAGAATGTATCATATTGGATCCATAGTATCTAGAAGTAGAAGAGATAAATAATTGAAGAAGGAGTATTAGGTTAAACTTGTAAGGTTAGTGTAATATAGTTTATAAAGTTTGATAATTATAGTTTGTCTCCTTAGTTAATAAATTATTCTGTAATATTTAGAGATTCTTAATATTTTTTTTTAAAATCATTCAAATTAGAACCCTCACAAAATTAGGAAATTTTAAATTTGATATTGAATTCAAAATTCTATTAATTCATATCTTAACAATATATATATAGGAATATGTTATTTTATTGGGAAATCAAGAGTGATGCTTGCTGTTAGACTACCATTTATTGTGTATATTTAGCTTTCGCAAGACCTCGCTTGCTTCTTCAGAATATCTATAAAAAATAACATAACCATTAGTTAGACTTAGACACTTTGCTACGGTTCACAACAATTTTTGGAATTTATTAGCAAATCATTGATGAGCGTAATCTTCAAAATTTCCTGTAGGATTACTAAGAAAAACCAAGTTAATTATCCAACAATTTTGGGCCCGAAAAAATGTGAAGCCAATCAACGACAATTAACTTATTGTATGACATTTCACAGAAAAACAACATTGACAGTCCGAACACAGAAATATTTTAATGGTCTTCCTTATTTTCTTTTCTTCTTCCTTTCTTTCCTCCTTATCCTTCTTCATAACGATGGCATATCATTACACCGTTACTACTACGAGTCTGTCACCTCCCAGCCCCTGAAAAATCTTAGGTTTCTTAAGTTGTCATCTTCATGTATTAACAGGGAGTAAATCGAGCTGAGACCTCCAATGTCCGATCTTCTATTGAACGCTCTCGGTTCCTGTGCAATGCGGATCATCTCCATCATCAATCTGTTCTTTTCACTTCTACATTTATCCAAGATAATGACCTTGTCTGTATCCATTTCCATGTTGTGGTCCCGTTCCAACGCATGCTGTGCAAGAGCACATCTTGGCTTTCCCAATTTGCAGTCACTCTTGTGTGCTGTCAGTCTATCCTTTATGCTTCTTGATGTCTGCCCTATGTAGCATCTTTCACAATCTCGACATTCAATCCTGTATACCACACCTGTGTTACGGTCGGTTGGAATTTTATCCTTTAACTTTGAGAAAATGTGGTTCACCGTTTTGTTCTGCCTTTGTGCTATTTTGATGTTGTCTGTCCTTTTGAATTGAGCTACCAGTTTGTCAGTTAGATGGTCTATCTTTGGCAACACCGCATGTTTGGTGGAGGAGCTGTCAGTTGATGCCTGCAAAATACCATTGTTATCAGCTGTGATTGGATTATCTGTCTGTGGTGTACTATACAGCAACTTGCCAACTAGTTTTCTCGGATATGAGTTTCTGATCAGAATGTTATACCAAATCCGCAGGTTTTTCTGATAAAGGGTATTGTGACTTATTCTATATATTCTGTTCTTCATTCCAAGTATGAAGTTAATCTTTACCTTAGTTTTCTGATTGGAGAAATAGTTCATGTATCTATCTGAACTTGTAGGTTTCCTATACCAGACTAGTTTAAGGTCATTCTCTTCAGTCCTGATGATCAAAGTGTCAAGGAAAGGAACGGCTCTACTCTCTCTGTCTTCAGTCTCCGTTGTGAACTTGATGTGATGGCTTGTGTCATATTCATTGAAAAATAGTAACAGTTCATCCTTCTTGTCAGAGGGCACACTACAAACAATATCATCCACAAATTTCTTTAGGAAGGTAGGTCTGAATGTCAACCCACTAAGTCTGTTCCCAACTAGGTCATCCATTATGTATTGTGCCAATATTGGGGATAATTTTCCACCCATGGGAGTGCCTATGGTCTGTCTATAGAATGTTCCTCCGAAGGAGAAATAGGTGTTTTCCAACACAAACATCAATAACTCCATAAACCGGTTCTGTGATATCTGACAATGGTCTTCTATCCTGGACCAATGCTTGTCAATGGTGTCCACCACCAGATGGGTGGGGATATTACTAAATAATGAAACTGCATCAAGACTAACCAGTTCTTCTTGTGGTTGAAGCTTAAGGCCATTGGCAAAATCAGCAAAATCAAAAGAATCCCTCACGTAGTATGGGTTGTCCTTGTTGTAGGCAGCTGTGAGTATGTCAGTCAGCCATTGTGCTATTTTATCTGTGGGGGAATTTATGGACGAGATGATCGGTCTCAGAGCCAGGGTTGGTTTGTGTATTTTGGGCAATCCATAGAAGGTCGGGAATGTCGAGTTGTATTTGGTTTTTTCTTGGTGGAGTCATCCATTTGTCCATCCCTGTGCAAGGCCTTTATAAGTTTGTTTGCCTTTTTTTCAATGGTGGTGGTTGGATCACCTCTCAGTTTGGTGTGATACAAGGGATCCTCCAAAATGTGGTTGGCCATTCTGCAATAATCATCCTTCTCTAGTAAAACCGAGACATTTCCTTTGTCTGCTCTTGTGAGAAGTAGGATTGGTCTTGCGTTAAGGAAGGTTTTTGCTCTTTCGTAGACTCCTCTGTATGGTATGCCTCTTTGTTTTTGCTTCTGAACATAGTTGGTGGTGATGTTAGCTATTTGTGCTCTCAAAATATCTTGTCTGTGAGAATCTGTCTGTGCGATGATGACCTCACATTCTGATACTATCCTAGCTATGGAAACATCACATATAGTAGTTGGAAGGCTGAACCCAGGGCCCAGGGATAGAAAATTTGCGATGTCATCAGGTACCACATTATCCGTCATATTTCTGAGCCATTCTTGATTTATGTGTATGCGGGGTAAACTGTCTAGCAGGTTGTTGTACTTAGCTATGTTGTTGCTCTTGACTGTGTGAAATTTCTTGTTATATGCCCGTGTCTGCTTATGTTTGAATGTTAGCCACGTATCTTGCGGTAGGATTGACCTCAAAACTCTCTCCAGTTCCTCAATTGTTCCTTCATTGCGCTTTATGTCTGAGTGTGTAACATCAATTTCAATATTGAGGATCTTCATATTCAGCCTGCTCTCAAATCTCCTAGCTCTTGTATTTGTCGTTATGTTGTGATGCAATGTTCCCGCTATGATCTTTCTAAGCACGTTTGTTATGTGTGTTGGTGTTTTCTCTTTTCTTCTGCAGTTGAGTAGGAAAATTCTCCTATTTCTCAATGATGCCATTCGTAGGTTGGTTTTAGACTACGATTTAAGTTGTTTGGTCACATTTGTGCCATAATTGTTGGTAATATAACTATAAAACCCATTGTACGAAATAGTTTGATTCAGATTCATCTCTTGTCTTGAATATAGGAATATGTTATTTTATTGGGAAATCAAGAGTGATGCTTGCTGTTAGACTACCATTTATTGTTTATATTTAGCTTTCGCAAGACCTCGCTTGCTTCTTCAGAATATTTATAAAAAATAACATAACCATTAGTTAGACTTAGACACTTTGCTACGGTTCACTACACTTACAACAATTTTTGGAATTTTTTAGCAAATCATTGATGAGCGTAATCTTCAAAATTTCCTGTAGGATTACTAAGAAAAAACAAGTTAATTATCCAACAATTTTGGTCCCGAAAAAACATGAAGCCAATCAACGACAATTAACTTATTGTATGACATATACAATATACAGGATTGAATGTCGAGATTGTGAAAGATGCTACATAGGGCAGACATCAAGAAGCTTAAAGGATAGACTGACAGCACACAAGAGTGACTGCAAATTGGGAAAGCAAAGATGTGCTCTTGCACAGCATGCGTTGGAACGGGACCACAACATGGAAATGGATACAGACAAGGTCATTATCTTGGATAAATGTAGAAGTGAAAAGACCAGATTGATGATGGAGATGATCCGCATTGCACAGGAACCGAGAGCGTTCAATAGAAGATCGGACATTGGAGGACTAAGCTCGATTTACTCCCTGTTAATACATGAAGATGACAACTTAAGAAACCTAAGATTTTTCAGGGGTTGGGAGGTGACAGACTCGTAGTAGTAACGGTGGAATGATATGCCATCGTTATGAAGAAAGATAAGGAAGAAAGAAAGGAAGAAGAAAAGAAAATAAGGAAGACCATTTAAATATTTCTGTGTTCGGACTGTCAATGTTGTTTTTCTGTGAAATGTCATACAATAAGTTAATTGTCGTTGATTGGCTTCATGTTTTTTCGGGACCAAAATTGTTGGATAATTAACTTATTTTTTCTTAGTAATCCTACAGGAAATTTTGAAGATTACGCTCATCAATGATTTGCTAAAAAATTCCAAAAATTGTTGTAAGTGTAGTGAACCGTAGCAAAGTGTCTAAGTCTAACTAATGGTTATGTTATTTTTTATAGATATTCTGAAGAAGCAAGCGAGGTCTTGCGAAAGCTAAATATAAACAATAAATGGTAGTCTAACAGCAAGCATCACTCTTGATTTCCCAATAAAATAACATATTCCTATATTCAAGACAAGAGATGAATCTGAATCAAACTATATATATATATATATATATATATATATATATATATATATATATATATATATATATTAATATGTAAGCCAACCCTGTGCATTCCATAAGGACGGCGACACTGACCGTCAACTGCTGAATAGGCATAATTAGTTTATAAGTAAGGATGCGACACATTGTTGCGGAGAGTTAGTAGATAGATTCGATAGATGTAACATTGTATAGTCTTTTGAATAAAACGTTCATTTTATAAGTTCTTCCCCAATTTTTTAAAACGTGTTTTCGAGTTGAGATTATATTTTTGGCGACGAGGATGGGATGTTGTTAGTATTTTTGGAAAAATAATACGTGAAAATTATTTCTTTGAACAATACCTGAAAAAGTGCAAAAATTTGTGACGTCAATCCTGTTAAGTGAAACTGATCAAGAAGTAGCAACAATCAGACGAGCGAACAAGAGTCCACGACGAAAGGCTGCATCCCTGAAAAGATGTGTAAGGTGAACCCTCTCTGGCCTGCTTGCGAGCTTACCAACATCTGAAGACACACCTGTGGATTGATCGAGTAGCGCCCTTCAAACCAGGACCGGAAGTAACGAAAGTGAGTTGATCTATTAACCTCCTAGTTTTTCTATTCCCTAGACCAAAGGAATACTTCATTTTATTTCATATTGTAAGAGACAAACTGTTTAAAATTTTCTATTCAACATAGACGAATTAGTAGAAAAATTTGAGAAATTAAATACAAAAATGACTCAACCTTCAGGAAGTCTAAGCAACATGATAGATATTAACGATTTAAAATTATTTGGAGATCTGCTCCCAAAATTCAGTGGAAATCCACATGAACTGCAAGCATTTATAGTAGAAATAGAGAATTATATTGCCAAATTCGGATTAACGGAAAATGCCCGAATAAATCATTATTGTTTTGCGATGATAAAGTCAAGAATAATTATGAGGCACGGATAATAATTAATTCAGGACCGATCCCAAACACATGGGAAGAATTAAAGAAAATTTTAATTGACAAATTTGGATTTAGAATTAACTTTGATGTTCTACAAGATGAATACCAAAATATGCACAGAGCGAATAAAGAACCTCTCCTAAATTTCTTAGAGAAAATCAAACAAACAAAATTGCAATACGATTATCAATTGCAGATGCAAGGATTTAATAAGAATGAAATTACAATTTATAGGAATATTTCAGAAAAAATTGGGCAGAGAGTAATTTACAATAATGTAGATGAAAATGTTAGAAATCTATTAGATAATAATGAGAGAAACTTCGATGATACCTGCAAAATGTTAGAAAATAGAGAGATAAAGAGACAACAATTAAATTTTACACCAAATTTAAGTCCATTCTCACAAAATTCCCATGCAAGTAAAGTGAAGATGAATTATTCCCCTTATTATTCTATTCCAAATCAAATTTTTTCTAGACAAAATATACGCCCCCATATCATTAATAATCCAAATCAAAATTTCCCAAGTCAGCCCATACGCATACAACCAATTCAAAATACAAATCAACCAAAATATTTTACCAATGAACAAGTGTTTGGAAAACCACCGGATGTTTTCAAACCTAATCCTAATTATAAACCAGCTAATAAACCAGAACCAATGTCTATACGAACGAGAATCGTACCGCAAAAGCGATTTAATGAATCGTCAAGTATACGACAACCTAAACCCAATTATCAACCGCGAGAAAATTATTTTAGGCCAAGAGCACCACCCAATTTTTCATCGGAAGAATTAACCAATACAGAACAACAAATTGAATTGTCCCCAGATGAACAATTCAACGAAATCTATAATCAAAATAATTACGAAATAGAAGAAGAAATTCCCGAAGAAAATCAATCTCCAGAGATAGAAAAGACAGAAACTGCCTTTCAGTCACACATGACTTAAATGTTAATGAAGAAAGAATTGCCAGTCTCCCTTATATCAAATTAGAAAACCCACCATGTAAATTATTAGTAGATTCAGAAAGTTCAATTTCAATCATAGATCCAATTATTGCTTATAACTACTTTCCAAATTCCGTTTATAAAGAGAATACATATTTTACGACAGCTACAGGCAAAGACTCTTGTAACAATAAAATGTTATTTCCTCTCGATATATTTGGTTACAATACAACCTATCCCTTTGTTGTCTATAAGTTCCACCCCCAGTATGATGGTGTTATAGGTTACAATGTGATGAAAGATTTGCAACTTATTTTGGATATGAAAAATAAAATTTTAACCAATGGAATCGTTTCACACAAACTTCATTTACAGCAAATAAGACCGCGAGAAGAAATACCTGTCGAACTAGATCATCTAGATGACAATTTAAAAAATCAATTAACCAAAATTTTACAAAGTAATAAATCTGTTTTACAATTACCAGGACAACCATTAAATTTCACAAGCAAAATTAAACACAATATAAGAACCATTGATGACAACCCCGTATACGTTAAAAGATATAGATATCCCGAAATTCACAAGGAAGAAGTCAAAAATCAAATCGAAGACCTTTTAAGCAAAAATATAATAAAACCGAGTATTTCACCCTGGTCCTTTCCGATAGTCATAGTTCCCAAAAAAGCAGACAAATCAGGTAAACAAAAATGGCGAATTGCGATAGATTATCGAAAACTCAATGAGAAGACAATTGATGATAAATTTCCAATTCCGAATATTGACGAAATTTTAGATAACTTGAAAGGAGCAAAATTTTTTAGCACTATAGATTTAGCATCAGGATACCATCAAATTGAACTTGATAAGGAATCCATAGAGAAAACTGCCTTTGCTACGGATGACGGACATTTCGAATTCTTACGAATGCCCTTCGGTTTAAAAAATGCGCCATCAACATTTCAGAGAGTAATGAATGAAATTTTACGACCTCTTTTAGGAAAAATTTGTGTAGTATACATGGACGATATCCTAATATTCTCCAAAGATCCAGATAAGCATTTAGCGGATATTCAGACAGTATTAGAAGTGCTCAAAAAGGAAAATTTCAAGATACAATTAGATAAGTCATATTTTTTCAGAAATGAAGTGATGTTTTTAGGATTCAAAATTTCAGATAGAGGAGTTGAACCCAACCCAGAAAAAATAGAAGCTGTAAAGAATTTTCCAATTCCGAAAACACCTAAAGAAATAAAATCATATTTAGGCATGATCGGCTATTACAGAAAATTCATTCCAAATTTTTCTAAGCTTACCAAACCACTGACACAATGTTTGAAAAAAGACTCAAAAATCAATTTAGAAAATCAAGATTATCAAGAAGCATTCAGTATCAGTAATAAAAACATGTTGATAAATCATCCGATTTTACAATTCCCGGATTTCAATCAACCATTCACCCTTACAACCGATGCATCGAAGTATGCACTAGGTGCTATTTTAGGACAAGGCAACCCCCCTAGCGATTTGCCTATAGCGTATGCCAGTCGAACATTAAATAAGTCAGAAATTAACTATTCGACGATTGAGAAAGAGTTGCTATCAATTGTTTGGGCTACAAAACATTTCAGACCCTATTTATTTGGTAGAAAATTCGTGATTTATACCGATCATCGACCACTGACTTGGTTATTTTCACTAAAAGAAACTTCTTCAAGATTGATGCGTTGGAGGATCAAATTAGATGAATTCAATTTTGAAATAAAGTATCGAAAAGGTGTAAATAATAATGCGGACGCTCTTTCCAGAATTCGAACCGAAGATATAAATGTTACTGAAAAAGAACTGTTGTTATCAGATTTAGATTCAGTTGTTCCACATATATCTCATGAAGATTTAGACCTGAGAAAAGAAGACTTTGACGAGTTGATCGCAATGAACATAGACGAAAATTCTGATACGGAAACTGTACATTCTAATGAAGAAGACCCAATTTTAGAAATTCCCTTTACTGAACGAGCAATTAATGTATTTCAATACCAAATTATCATAAAAAGCGGAAATAATTTCAATGTTACTAAATTAAAATTACATAATCAATCGAAATTGAGACTGATCGTATCTATTTCGGAAGAAAATCAATTTACCAAGTTGTTGAAAGAATTTATAGTCCCTGATAAATCATATGGCATTTTCTTTCAGATTAAAAACCTTCAAACACCATTTATTCAATATTCCCAAAAACTATTCAAGTCAGGAAGTTTCAAAATCAAAATTTCGAATACTCTTTTAGAAGATATAGAAAATGAGGAAGATCAAATAGAGAAAATTAAACTTTATCACGAAACTAAAACCACTCATAGAGGAATCCAAGAAAACGTGGAAAGCATTAAGAAAAAATTCTATTTCCCAAAAATGTTATTGAAAGTCCAGCGTTATGTTAATAGTTGCGATATTTGCCAGCGTCAAAAGTATGAACGCCAACCTAACAAATTAATTTTCAAACAAAATCCTATTGGAGAAAAACCTTTTGAACATTTATACGTTGATACGATTAATATTTCAAAAATACCATGTCTCACATTAGTAGACTCATTTTCAAGACACGGACAGTGTTTCATTCTGAAAAGTAAAACGGCAGCAGAAATTGTAGAATCTCTTATTCGATATTTCTCGAATCATGGAACGCCTGGGAAAATTACAACAGATAATGGAACGGAATTCAAGAATGCATTATTCCAAGAACTCGCATGTACTCATAATATAACAATTCATTACGTGACAAATTATAATCCGACATCAAATTCGATTGTTGAGAGATTTCATTCTACCTTGATAGAACAAATAAGGGTTATTGAAGATAAAAATTTGACCTTAAGAAAAATTAAATAGAGCCCTTCTGAGTTACAATAATTCCATACATTCTACCCTTAAATACAGTCCATTACAAATTATCAAGTCAGACTTAAATTACAGCATCCCTGTCGAATACACTGAAAATGAAAAAGTCTCCAATTATATTGAACAATATAACCAGAATATGAAAGAAATTTCGAAGGTATTAACGGAAAACAACAAGAAAAATGAAAATAGAAGGCAAAAAGCAAATGAGAATCGAGTAGAAGCTGTTATTTTAGATGAAAATCAAAAATCATTCCTAAAATTACCGGCAGATGCGAAACTGAAACCGCGATTTAAAGAAGCAAACGTTAAAATTTTAGATAATGTCCTTGTAAAAGAGGCGAATAAAGGACACGTCTATCATAAAAATAGAATTAAACAAAAAAAAAATAATATTTATCATCTGTTTCAGGATGATACTCTTCCAAATATCAATCATCCTATTTTTACTTAAATCCCCATTTTGTCTGAAATCGAAAGAAATAAGGAATAACATTATCTCATTTAGTGGTCCTAAGACGTTCATTATAGAAAAAGATCATGTTCTCATGTATCACTACAACCTTTCTCAAATTGAATCCATCCTGACCAAACACGAAGAAATTCTAAACGATTTAGGTAAGGAAAATAAAACTAAAGATACTGCGACGCAATATTTGTTCGAGTTGACAGTAAACCAACTTGTTTCAAATAAACAAACTTTACATGAATTTATTCCATCAAGGAGTAAAAGAGGCCTTGTTAATGTAGGAGGAAGAATTTCCAAATTTCTCTTCGGCACTTTAGACGATGAAGACGAAACTCTTTATCAGGAATATTTTCGAATATTACAGAATGATGTAGGAAAAATTATAAGTATAATCGATGAAATATCTGATAGATTTCAAAATCAAACCAATATCATGATAAATCAAATCAATAAGTTCATGAAATTTCAACACATTCTTGACAAAATTATACTTTTGCAGTTTGAACAAATTAAAATATCCAGAATTATCTCAGAAATAAATTCAGCCGTTAGTTTTGCTAGACTACATTTACTACACGAGTCTATTTTGCCTTTGAATTATTTTAGGAACTATATTCAAAATAATGACTTACTGAAACATTTAGTCTACTTGAAAGATTTTTATTCAGTCTGTTTCACATCAGTAAAAATTGAGAAATCACAGATTATATTTGCTATAAGAGTACCTTTGGTAAATCCTATTCCCTATGATACTTATGAACTGAAATTTGTCCCTTTCCTAAATATCCTCCCAATAGATCAACCAAAGTATCTACTAATACAACAGGAAGAAATCATATGGTCCCTGTATGAAGACTGCCAAAAAGTAGAAGAATGGATGCTGTGCCCACGAGATAAACTGGTGAAGCCCCCTTTGTGTTTTAGTGCATTTGTGCGAGAGAAACGTGAAAATTGTACTAGGAAAAGTGCCCCTATTATTAAAGACTTACAAATCCTACCCAATGGACAATATTTATCCCTATTCAATGAATTATTGAAAGAAAACTGTTCAGGACATTTAAAATATGAACATGAGCCCGAAAAAATTTTCTTGATTGAAAGTAATTGTATTATATCCAATGGATTCAAAACGTTTCAATCACCCAAAATTGATAATTTATATCATGTATTTCAACTCAATGAATTGAATATTTCTCAAATTCAAGATTTAACTTTAGATCATTTAAATATTACAAATTCATCTGAACTGAAATTGTATAAATGGAAATTGCACCCCAACCATATTTCAACCCTTTATTTTCTTACTAATAAGTTTAATTATAATTTTCCTTGTAATGTATAAGATTTTCATTTTAAAATTTCAAAAGATGGTCGATAAACAGAGTTCAAACATTAAGAGTGAACTCAGTTCAATAAAGGGCGGAGATAATATGTAAGCCAACCCTGTGCATTCCATAAGGACGGCGACACTGACCGTCAACTGCTGAATAGGCATAATTAGTTTATAAGTAAGGATGCGACACATTGTTGCGGAGAGTTAGTAGACAGATTCGATAGATGTAACATTGTATAGTCTTTTGAATAAAACGTTCATTTTATAAGTTCTTCCCCAATTTTTTAAAAACGTGTTTTCGAGTTGAGATTATATTTTTATATAAATCGGGATCATAACGTCGTTCGACGTTGTCCGATGCCTGCTCTCCACCCCTTTCTATCATTCCATTGACCCTGTCTCAGATCCCTTGAACTCATGGCCTTCATAACCCCTTCGGTCCAAGTCTTCCTTGGTCGTCCTCTCTTGCGGCGTTGTGGTGGTACCCATTCCAAAATCATCTTTGGAAGTCTTTGTTCGTCCAAAAAAAAAATATTTTTTTTTCATTACAAATTTCGCATTTTTGGTGCTCTTGTTTTAAGATGCAGTTTCATCATAAGAATCCAACGGTATTATTTTCAACTCTAACAAGCTAATACTTTCGGAGATATGATTTTTCAAAATTTCAATATTAAATCTTAATTCTATGATTTCACCGAATGCTGTAATCGTATATTTGTATCTATGAATTTCAACCAGTGTTAAAATAGCCGAATGAGATAGCAGAATTTGACCTTGAAGTATTCGTACGCTACTGTACAATTGGACGGATACTGATGCGAACAGATACGAACAGTCACGTCTGAGTAATTGAGTGTGGGAACACATTAATCTAAATTAAGGTATGATATCGAAGAGTGCATTTACTTCTTCCATTTACATCTGCGGGAATCCAAGGGATAACAGAATTTATTAAAAAAGGGGGAATATCTAATTCAGGGATAAAACAGCTACCGGTAGGGAGACAATTGACTAACTTGAAGTTGAATATTTAAGAAATGTACTCATGGTTCACATACAACTCCAAGGGACATTTCATTACTAATAGACCCTTTCATGACCTCATATTAAATATCTGAAAAACGGTACATAGGATCGATATAAAATTTTGATGGAGAATTAAGAACCCCCAGCAAAAAAATACGCCGTTTACCTCACCTACTTACACCCTCAGGGGGCGAGGGGGAACATATTTTATGACTAAATATTCATTATCTGAAAAACGGTACATAGGATCGATATCAAATTTTGAGGTAGAATTAAGAAGCACAAACAGAAAAAAAGCCCTGTTAACCTCATTCACTTACACCCACAGCGGGCCGAGGGAGGACATTTTTATTACTAAATATTCATTACCTGAAAAACGGTACATATGATCGAAATGAACATTTGAGGTAGTTTTCAGAAGCCCCAGCAGAAATTAATAGCCTTCACCTCATTTACTTACACCCTAGGGAGGCCAGGGGGGACACTGTTATTACTAAATATTCATTATCTGAGAAACGGTAATTGGAATCAATATCAAATTGAAGGTAGTTTTAATGAGACCCAGCAGAAAAAAAATAGCATTCACCTCATTTAATTACACCCTCAGGGGGCTAGGGGGGACACTTTTATTACTAAATATTCAATATCTGAAAAGCGGTACATCAATATCAAATTTTGATGGAGAATTAAGAACCCCCAGCAGAAAAATACCCCGTTCACCTCATTTACTTACACCCTCAGGGGGGTGAGAGGAGACATATTTTATGACCAGATATTGATTAGCTGAAAAACGGTACATAGGATCAAACTAAAAATTGGAGGTAGTTCAAATAAGCCCCAGCAGAAAAAATAGCATTCACCTCATCTACTTACACCCTGAGGAGGGCCAGGGGGACACTTTTATTACTGAATATTCATTATCTGAAAAACGATAACTAGGATCGAAATAAAAATTGGAGATAGTTTTAATGTGCCCCAGCAGAAAAAAATAGCATTCACCTCATTTACTCACAACCTCAGGAGGGTCACTTTTATTAATAAATATTCATTATCTGAAAAACAAAGGTACATAGGATCAATAACAAACATTCAGGTAGGATTAAGAAGCCCCTTCATTACTAAATATCCATTATCTCAAAAACGGTACATAGGATCGATGTCAAATTTGAGGTAGAATTAAGAAGCCCCAGCAGAAAAAAACCACTTTAACTCATTCACTTACACCCTCAGGGGGCCGAGAGGGGACATTTTTATTACTAAGTATTCATCATCTGAAAAACGGTACATAAGATCGAACTAAAAATTGGAGGTAGTTTTAATAAGCCCCAGCAGAAAAAAATAGCGTTTACCTCATTCACTTACACCCTCAGGGGGGCCAGGGGGGACACTTTCATTACTAAATATTCATTATCTGAAAAACGGTACATAGGATCAATATCAAATTTTGAGGTAGAATTAAGAAGTCCCAGCAGAAAAAAAAACACTTCACCTCATTCACTTACACCCTCAGGAGCCGAGGGGGGACATTTTTATCACTAAATATTTTATATTGGTCCTATGTACCATATTTCAGATAATGAATATTTAGTAATGAAAGTGTCCCCCTAGCCCCTCTGAGGGTGTATGTAAATGAGGTAAACGCTATTTTTTTCTGCTGGGGCTTATTAAAAGTACCTCCAATTTTTAGTTCGATCCTATGTACCGTTTTTCAGATAATGAATATTCAGTAATAAAAGTGTACCCCCTGGGGGTGTAAGTAAATGAGGTAAACGCTATTATATTTCTGCTGGGGCTTACTAAAACAACCTCCAATTTTTAGTTTGATCCTATGTATGGTTTCTCAGATAATGAATATTTAGTAATAAAAATGTCCCCCTTCCGCCCCCTGAGGGTGTAAGTGAATGAGGTGAAGTGGTTTATTCTTTCTGCTAGGGCTTCTTAATTCTACCTTAGAATTTGATATTGATCCTATGTACCGTTTTTCAGATAATGAATATTTCGTAATAAAAGTGTCCTCCCTGGCCTCCCCTGAGGGTGTAAATAAATGAGGTTAACGGAGTTTTTTTCTGTTGGGGCTTCTTAATTCTACCTCAAAATTTCATATTGATCCTGTGTACCGTTCTCAGATAATGAATATTTAGTAATGAGAGTGTCACCCGTAGCTCTCCTGAGAGTGGAAGTAAATGAGGTAAACGCTATTTTTTCTGCTGGGGCTTATTAAATCTACCTCCAATTTTTAGTTCGATCCTATGAACCATTTTTCAGATTATGAATATTTAGTAATAAAAATGCCCCCCCTCTGCCACCTGAGGGTATAACTGAATGAGGTAAAGTGGTTTTTTTTCTGTTGGGGCTTCTTAATTCTACCTCAAAATTTGATATTGATTCTATGTACCGTTTTTCAGCTAATGAATATTTAGTATTTAAAGTTTCCCCCTGAGGGTGTAAGTATATGAGGTAAATGCAATTTTTTTTCTGCTGGGGCTTATTAAAACTGCCTCCAATTTCTAGTTCGATTCTATGTACCGTTTTTCAGATAATGAATATTTAGTAATAAAAATGTCCTCCCTCTGCACCCTGAGGGTGTAAGTAAACCCCTCACCCCCCTGAGGGTGTAAGCAAATGAGTTAAACGGGGTATATTTCTGCTGGGGGTTCTTAATTCTCCATCAAAATTTGATATCGATCCTATGTACTGTTTTTCATGAAAGGGTCTATTAGTTATGAAATGTCCCTTGGAGGTGTAAGTGAGCCATCCCCTTATGATAACAGTTTTGTTTCCGAATGTGATATATATTCTCTGTACATTTTTTTAAATATTCAATTACAAGTTAGTCAACTGTCTCCCCACCAGTAGCTGTTTTATCCCTGAATTATATTTTCCCCCTTTTTGGCGCTCTTGTTTAATGAATACTGTTATCTCTCAGATTCCCGCAGATGTAAATGGATGAAGTAAATGCACTCTTCGATATCATACCTCATATCAGATGAATGTGTTCCCACATTCAATTACTCAGACGCGACTGTTCGTATCTGTTTGCATCAGTATCCGTTCAATTGTGCAGTAGCGTACGAATACTTCAAGGTCAAATTTTGCTATCTCATTCGGATGTTTTCACAACGGTTGAATTTCATGATCTGAGTTCATACATGTCATCTTAGCTACCGATAAGAGATACGCCATATTTATTTATATTTTTGTTACTCACGATATAAAATACCTTTTTTTGAGGTGCAGTTTCACCATAAGAATCCATTGATATAATTTTCTACTCTAACCAATTGATACTTTCGGAGATATGATTTTCAAAATTTTAATATTAAATCGTAACTCTATGATTTCACAGAATCCTGCAATCGAAAATTAACGTCCGTATCTATGAATTTCATCACCTGTGTTCATACATGTCATCATTGCCATCTCATGTACAGATAAGTGACATGTCAAACAAAGTATGATTGAATACAAAATGGCCAATGAAATAACCTCAGCTATCGTAGATAGCTCTAGGATAATCCATATGATGATGGAAATATATACTTTGATAAGTTAATCAAATTGGGTTAAGAATATCTCCAGTAAAAATAAAACCGAAATATTGGCTAAGTTTCAAAGAGGAGGAATGAGTATTTCCGATAAGTTCGTTAGTGGATAGAATCGGTCTGGTTGTTTCGGTTTAATAATTTTTTGCACTCTTGTTGAATTTGATTTATTTTATGGTACAGTTCTATCATAAGAATCCATTGATATCATTCCCAACTCTGAGAAAGCAATACTTTCGGAGTTATGATTTGTCAAAGTTTGAAAACGAGCGCTTGAGCTCCTGGCCACAGGGCTTTCCCACTCTTTTTATTGATCTTTTCATAGATCTTAACATTCGCAACTGACAAATACTATAAAAATTATGCGTCAAATTGACTTCTTTCAACCGTGATTTATTAGTTAAAAACAGGGGTCCCTAAACTTTCCAGACTGAGGGCCATACTGATTTCACCAGTGAGTTCCAAATGCCAAAACCATTTTAATTTTCCGCCAAATAGATAAAACGTAGTTTTCATCATCCTGTATTTTTGCGCGTATGTTCTGGGGAACATCGCGTTATCATTTTGCCCAAGTGTCGTGGCGCATCCCAATAGGACGGACAAGTTCGTTAATGGGCATAATCGGCCAAATGGTTTCCTAGTAATAATTTTTTCTACAACCAATACTAATCTGATCAGATTGAAATTTGATGAGTAGTTGTAAAATATAAAACTAAGGACGTTTGTGAAATTTTTTGAACATCATTTCGCTAGAAAATTTTTAAAAAAATATTTAAAAATATTATTTACGTCACGATAACCTAAGAACGGAAAGAGTAGCGATTTGAAATTTTCAGGTAAGTTTGAGAATGTAAATGCGCCATTTGAGTTTGTTTATAGACATAATCGGCAAAACGGTTTTGTAGGTATACCCATCTGAAATTTGGATGTTATTTCCTCAATAACTCGAAAAATTCAAAACCGATCCAATTCAAACATATTAGATTTAGAATGGTAACACAAAAATTCTTGCAGAATTTCTTGAGGATCGTATAACTAGAAAATTTTAAAAAAATCATAGAAAATTATTGAAAAAAATTCAATATATCAGAAACTATTCGTTCGATATCGCCGAAATTTTGCGAGAGCCTTCAGAACCTAACTCTACTACCAAATTCCAAGTTTGAACATGATCGGATCCATATTGTTGGAGATTGAGCATCCTTGTGTGAGTTCAGTAGCTGGATGGGTGAGCGTTGCCTCGACAACTCCTGAACAAAAGGAGATAGGGACTTGCAATTTTCAGGATGGTTGCACATCTGAATGGGAGAGTTAAGTTCGCTGTTGGCCATAATCGGCCCAACGGTTTCGGAGATATACCCATCTGGAATATTATTTCCTCGATAACTCAAAAAATATAGACTCGTTCGAATTGAAGCTTGGTAACTAGATGTAGAATATCGACATAAAGACGTGTGTAAAATTTTCTGTGGACAGTACCACTCGAAAATTTTTAAAAAATTACGAGATAATGTTATGTATCTCATGATTCCTTGAGAACATAAAGAAATAGCGACTTGTAGTTTCCAGGGTAGATTACGCATCGGAATACGACATTTAAGTTTGTCAACTAGCATAATCGGTCAAATGGTTTTGGAGTTATATCAATCTGAAATTTGTTTGTTATTTCCTCAACAACTCAAAAAATACAATTCCGATCCAATTCAAATATGGTTATTAGTTGTAGAATGCAAACTCGAAAATTCTTGCAAAATTTCGTGAGGATCGTAGCACTAGAATTTTTTTTAAAAATCATTGAAAACAAATTTGTTCAAGCACTGACGTGAAGTCAAAAGCTTTTGCGCGTATGTTCTCTTGTCCATATTCCTTTATTGGACACTCTTAATCGAATTTACCATGGTGAATTCTATTGTCTGTTCTCCTGTATTGGATACTCCAAATTTACCATGGTAAATTCGATTAAGAGTGTCCAATACAGGAGAACTGATAATAGAATTCACCATGGTAAATTCGATCAAGAGTGTCCAATACAGGAGAATGTACAATAGAACATACGCGCAAAAGCTCCTTACTTCACGAAAAAAAAAATTGTTCAAGCACTGACCTGGAGTCAGGAGCTTTTGCGCATATGTTCTATTGTCCATTCTCCTGTATTGGACACTCTTGATCGAATTTACCATGGTGAATTCTATTATCTGTTCTCCTGTATTGGACATTCTTAATCGAATTTACCATGGTAAATTCGGATTGTACAATAGAGGAGAACAGACAATAGCATTTACCATGATAAACTCGATTAAGAGTGTCCAATAAAGGAAAATGGACAAGAGAACATACGCGCAAAAGCTTTTGACTTCACGTCAGTGCTTGAACCCATTTTTTATCTAACTTATCACAGCAACAATAAGCCATTTCATTTGCTATCGCGAGCAGGATTTGGCCTGCCGTCTGTAGTTTGGAGACTCAGGAGTTAGAAGATTAAACATATTTAGTATAATACCCTCGATTAATCATAACCAATTTCAAATTTATCCTTCCATTTTTTTTATTCCTCCGAAACTCCGAGTTTCAAGCCAGTTTGGCATTGAAATATCCCAACAAATTTCTATCTTGATAACTTTACGCTAAAGCTGCTGCTCTGCTCACATGCATTTTCATCATTCAATTATGAACAATAAATAGAAATTAAACGTTTAAATCGCATTGCGTAAGGATTGGATCCAGTAAGAAATAAGGCCGTCCGTTAACACGATAACTCTCGAGCGAAAGGAGTTAGAGGATTGAAATTTGAAGGGTAGGTTTGGAACGTAAATATCTCGGACGAGTTCGTTAACGGGCGAAATCCACCGAGCGGTTTCGGCCGTTTTTAATAAAAACATTTTTTATGAATATTTCCGAAACCGATCACTCAATCTATCTGAAATTTAGCATTAAATTGTAGAATAATGACCTTCATGAGCATGCGAAGTTTTGTATTGATCGGGTTGCCGAAAAGTGTAAAAAAAATTTTTCTTTAAATTTTTAAATATTGTTTCTACAATAAGTCCCGAACAGAATGAGCTAGGCAGTTGAAATTTTCAGGGTAGGTTTGGCAGATGAATATCTCGGTTGAGTTCGTTATTGGGCAGAATAGGCCAAATGGTTTCAGAGTAACGAAAAGAAAATATTTTTTTCACTTACAAATTTCATATTCAATTTTTTGCGCGTATGTTCTGGGGAACATCGCATTATAGTTTTGCCCAAATGTCTGTAACTTTCGAATTTTTTGACGAAAATGGTCTCAAACGATTAAGTTCGACTCCCCAATGAAGAATTCGAGGTCAAATTTGATTCTGTCCGTCCGGCCGTCCGGCCGTTGCCACGATAACTTGAGAACGAGAAGAGCTAGCAACTTGAAATTTTCAGGGTAGGTGGCGCATCTCAATACGACGGACAAGTTCGTTAATGGGCATAATCGGCCCAGTGGTTTCCGATTAATAATTTTGTTTTCAACCAATATAAATCCGATCGAATTGAAACTTGGTGAGTAGTTGTAGAATATGATCTTAAGCACGTTTGTGGAATTTTGTAAGAATCGTATGGCTAGAAAATTTTTAAAAAATTATTAAAAAATATTTTTGTTGTCACGATAACTTGAGAACGGAATGAGATAGCGGCTTGAAATTTTCAGGTTAGGATGAACACCAGAACGCAACATTTCAGTTTATTTATGAGCATAATCGGCCAAACGGTTTCAGAGTTATAGCCATCTGAAATTTTCTGAAATTTTGTGGTTTTTGTTCCTCGTTATTATGGTTATTGGTTATTAGTTGTAGAATGCCAACGCGGAAATGTTTGCAAAATTTGGTGAGGATAGCATTTGTAGAATATTTTTAATAAATCATTGAAAATAAAATAAAAAAATTCTATATATCAGTAACTATTCGTTTGAAATTGCTGAAATTTTGCAAGAGCCTTCATAACCTAACTCTACTGCCAAGTTCCAAGTTTTAATACGATCGGTTAAATATTGTTGGAGATTCGAGCATTCTTGTGCGAGTTCAGTAGATGGGTGACCGTTGCCTCGATAACTTTCGAACGAAAGGAGATAGGGACTTGCAATTTTCAGGATAGGTTGCGTATCCGAAAGAGAGTGTTGAGTTCGTTTTTGGGCATAATCGGTCTAACGGTTTCCGAGTTATACCCACCTGGAATATTATTTCCTTGATAACGCAAAAAATAAATATTCGATCGAATTGGTGCTTGGTAACTAGTAGTAGAAAATCAACATAAAAACGTGTTTAAAATTTTGTAAGAATCGTATCCAAGGAAAATTTGAAAAAAATGACGAAAAAAAAAATTTCAAGAACCGTACCCCTAGAAAATTTTTAAAAAGTCACGAAAAAAAAATTGGTTCAAGCACTGACGTGAAGTCAGAAGCTTTTGCGCGTATGTTCTATTGTCCATACTTCTGTATTGGACACCCTTAATCGAATTTACCATGGTAAATTATGTTGTCCATTCTCCTGTATTGGACACTTAATTCGAATTTACCATGGTAAATTCGAATTGAGAGTGTCCAATACAGGAGAATGGACAACATAATTTACCATGGTAAATTCGATTAAGGGTGTCCAATACAGAAGTATGGACAATAGAACATACGCGCAAAAGCTTCTGACTTCACGTCAGTGCTTGTTTAAGATGCAGTTTCACCATGAAAATCCATTGATATTATTTTCAACTCTAGCAAGCTAATACTTTCGGAGATATGATTTTTAGAAATTTCAATAATGAATCGTACTTCTATGTTTTCACAGAATGCTATAATTATTCTATCTATCTATGAATTAATATATGATCTGTGTTCATACTCATAGATGTCGTCCTGTTCTATAAGAGGGAGTCAAATTCATTTCAGCTAATTTAATTTGATTTCTTCCATGGTGCAGTTCTCATTCTCAGATTGCTCATTTAATCTTGATAAATAGACTATTATTTGAATTGAATTTGCTTTATGATGCAGTTCTATCATAAGAATACATTGATATCATCCCCAACTCTGAGAAACCAATACTTTCGGAGACATGATGTGTCAAAGTTTGAACAAGAGCGCCAAAGCTCCTGTCCACAGGTCTGGAACCAATTTTTTTCTACGATAATGACATTATAAAAATAGATACCACTAAATATACAAATATTTTATTTATTGCTTTGGATCCATGAAAATATAAAATTACCTATTCATTAGCAGAGACTGGACAGCAGTGCCCAACCAATTAAGAAGAAGAACTATGAAATAACTTCGTACCTACATATTTTAATTATTGTTACAATTAAATGTGCAATTATTGAACATTATTTTTGGAGAATTTGTGGAATGCTGGATACTAAAACTTTCTAAATTTAAAAATTTAAAGTATCAGTTGATATTGACAATTTTCCATTGTCGAAGTAGATGGCAATTCATGATTTTATATTCCTGAAGTCGATGGTACATTTGAAATGCTCTGTATTGCATTCACAATTTTATTAGCTGCGTCAAATTTATTTTTCTCCGATTTATCGATATACTCCTCGGTGACTGCCGTGGATTTCAAGCCATCGAGACGCTCCAAAGTGTCACCACCAGCATCCACAAGAATTGTTGCTGAAGATCGACGGAAGCAGTGCCCGGTGTATAATGCTTGATTTGGCGATTTTAAAAATTTAGCAATCTCTTTTTCCATGCCTTCAAGCTCATTCAAGCCTATTCTTTGGGCGGTACATTTTTCTTCTTAATAATTAATGGAGAACCATGGCAATTTACATTTGAAGGGCGCAGATTTGCATATTTCTCTTAATTTTCACACTAAGGACGGGTTACCGTAAAACTTCGTATAATTTTGGGGATTTTTGAGGAGTGCAGGGGCGGATCAGCACATTGTAAAATCTTTAAATGCTTATAAAATTTTTACCTTAGCCGAATCTAGAAAAATGGTAAATGAAAAAGGTGTTTCCATGTTTAAAAATAATATACAACTTAAAGACTCGCCCTGTACAGATCAATGTTGTCTGATAAACAGTAGCCAAACAACATCAACGAGAAAACAACTACCTATACTCCATTCAGTTTTATAAATTCTCCCGGTTGGCCATGATTTAGGTCTATCACGTTCTTGTAACTAAAACACAGGCAGGTTGGCACTGCTGAAATATCGTCAAGGTCGAAACAATTCGCCGAGACGTTGCCAAGTTCTGCTCTCAACATAATCATAACATAATCTTCAATCTTAGACAAGATATTATCACAGACCATTACCTTCGAATAATGAAGAACTCTTCGCTTTGAAATTGAAAATGCCGAAAGTAGTTTTGATGAAGCAGAACTACTATACAGAACCAAAATCTGCCATAGGAAAACTCTCGAATGAAATTACTTAGTTTCCTATCATTAAATTTTATTTAGGTATAAGAATGACCCGGGTTTCGTAGTACTACTACATTTTGAAACTGGTGTGTTTCAAGCTGTGCAACAAGGTATTTAAATGTCTTCTTGAGAAAAGTGGGGAATTCCATAGGTAAGTCTGTTCGTTTAGAAGTTTTCCTGTCAGGTTATTCAGTTACTTATTTATTATTTTTTGGCGCTCTAGTTCCTCGGAACTGAGTGCTTATCAATTTGCCCAAATGTCTGTAATTCTCGAATTTTTGGCTGAAAATGGTCTCAAACGATTTGGTTCGACTCACTGATCAAGAATCCGAGGTCGAAATCGATTGTGTCCGGCCGGTAGGGCCGGCCGGCCAGCCGTAGGCACGATAACTCTCGAACGAAAGGAGTTACGGGATTGAAATTTGCAAGGTGTGTTTGGAGCGTAAATATCTCGGACAAGTTCGTTAATGGGCGAAATCAATCAAGCGGTTTCGGAGTTATGGCCGATTTTAGTAAAAATATTTTTTATGAATATTTCCGAAACCGATCACTCGATCTATCTGAAATTTAGCATACAATTGTAGAATCATGACCTTTATACGCATGTGAAGTTTTGTATTGACCAGGTTACCGCAAAGTGTCAAAAGAAAAATTTGAAAATAAAAAAAAAAAATTTCTACAATAGCAATGATAAATTTCAAATTCAATTTTTATTTAAGATGCAGTTTCACCATAAAAATCCATTGATATCATTTTCAACTCCAACAAGCTAATACTTTCAGAGACATGATTTTTCTAAATTTCAATAATGAATCGTACTTACTATGTTTTCACAGAATGCTATAATTATTCTGTCTAAGCTTTATTATATGATCTGTGTTCATACTCGCACATGTCATCCTGTTCTATAAGAGAGAGTTGAATTCATTTCAGCTATTTTAATTTGATTTCTTCCATGGTGCAGTTCTCATTCTCAGATTGCTCATTTAATCTTGATAAATAAACTATTATTTGAATTGAATTTCCTTTATGATGCAGTTCTATCACAAGAATACATTGATATAATTCTCAACTCTGAGAAACCAATACTTTCGGAGATATAAATTGTCTGTTTGAAGTAGAGTACCAGAAAGCTCCTGTCCACAGTGCTTGAACCAATTTTTCAAATGAACTATCACAAAGTAATGGACTACTCTATCCATTATTTTCCGATAAAATTCCAATAATTGATTATTGATTTCCTTACAACAAAATAGCATAATTGAATATTCCAACCAGTTTATATACGTGAATTATTTCTAGTAACAACAGAGGAAAATTTTTCTTGTAGCCAGGACTGTGGAATTATTGAATTCACATAATATCTTCTCAAATTCATTATTTTTCCGAAGTAAATTCACATTGTGAATATACGTAATTACTACGACTTCTTTCTAAAGAGGACAATGTTGCGTAGTTATCTGACAGGAAAATGACTATAACCTAACATTTTCAAAATATACATGGTGAAATGTGTCAAATTTTCATGGCCAACCGGGAGACTCTATCAAAGTGAAGGAGGATACTCTGTATAACGTTTCGGATACTAAATCAGACTCTTTAATCAGACTCCAAGCAAAAATCCTCAGAACTATTTTATGTTCACAGTTATTTTCAAATTTGTCACACTAACCGTAACACAGTTTCATTTTAGATAGAAATTTCCGAGTTCTAACTTTTTCTTCAACATATTCAACCAAATTACAAAAAAATACAAGTCGACTCCTTGAGCTTAAGTCATCAGACTCTGTCATAAGAATCTGAGTAACCGCAGTCGAGAAGCTTCGTTGGTTGAACGCTAGGTGTCGCTTCTGTTTACTTAGTACTCAGAAGTGGTTGTTGGATTCTCAATTATTTCTCATAAAGACCCTCTTCCTCGTCGTGTTGTTCATCATCGATGAGTATGCATAGCACTGATGAGTCCAAACAATGACCAAACAATGACGTATATTAATTTCCCCACTACGGTGTTTTGCGAGTACTACGTTTAAGTCTCATGCTGTCCACCGGGGGGAGCAAAGACGCCCAAATAATATGCAAGAGCGCAGATACTGATGCATTCACCTCCCAAATTATCCTTTAATGATTACTTATATTAATTTATTGTGTGGAATTAATTTCTTCCTGTGTGTTTCAGATCTGAACATCCCCTTGATGGGTCAACAGAAGCTGAGGACCTCCCACGTCGGAAAAGAAGACTGCTGTTACTCCCACTGCGGTTCGCCAGGAAGGGGGGGAGGCGGCACAATGGAATTGTGTGAACACTGCCCAGGCCGGCCTGTCACAGGAGAAGAAGCAGAAGAACCGTCGATCGCGACCCGGACTCACCACCGTACCAGTGTTTTAATATGGACCGCGTGGATTTTAGCGCATGCGCGAAACCAAATCAAAGACTTATTAAAATGTTTGTTAGTTATGTGCGCGATTAGTGTAAGGACGACGCTCACATGGACAAAAAACGCGTGCAGATCGTGCTCATAGAATTAGGGGAATTAGACGATTTGTGTTCTTACCGACATCCGGCTTCTCTATGCGCTTCGCATCCACAGAATAAAATCCATAAACATGCAACGATTCTCGATCTAATAGATTTTGTCCAGTCGTGTACAATGAAGGGGTCATGTTCACTTATTAAGGGTCCTAGCATCCTCACTTTTAAAAAAATCGAATTTAGTTTTTTGCACCAGGAGTACCATCTGACGGGTTTTGCATATTCTTGCAGTATTTTCTAGGAGTAAACAACAAATCGTCATCACATTCTATCATGCGGAAATAAAACTTGTACATTTAAATTATTTTGCTATGAAAAATTAATAATCTACCCCATAAGAGTTTGTTGTTCGTCCATTATAGTGAAATGCGTTGGGCAGTTCATACGTTGAAAAGTTGCATATTTTTATGTGGTCGCTTCTATTTCAATTTTTTTTTGGTCATCTTGTCATTAGTTCATTGTTTCTAAACAAATTTGAAACAGTATGAGATTATCTTTCAAAACTTTCCTTCGAATCTGAAGAAACAGCTAGGTTAGGGTTCATTTGGATCATTGCAGAAATTTGTATCATCACGAATCAGTCAGTTTGTGGTCGACTGACTGCACAGTTATCTTTTGTGCGACAACAAATCAGTCATCTTGTGCACAGTTCACGATACGGTTTCTGTGTCCTGACATAACTGCTTGTTCTCGAGCTTAACAACTGATTAAATTCATTTGCTTAACTATTGTTAATGGTTACTGCTTGGTGAATAAATACTTCGATCAGATGTTAACAAAACAGCTGCCAGTCAATAGAGATTTCCTCGTGATTGATAAAGCGATTGCAAATCATCAACTACAAATTGAAATAATCCATACCCAACTTGCAGTCCATTAGCGACCCTGTTGCGAATGAGAACGGAGTATTTCAATTTTTTCTTTGAAATTTCGATTTTGAATTTGATATAAAAATACGTAGTCTATTGGACCTTATCAGAACGTTTACTGTCAACTTTAGAATATAACACGAAAGTAGAACATTTCATTGCAATGTGCGAGATGCTTCTCATAAGAGTATGTTCGCTCTATTCAAGTACTGATTATATGGAACTACTAGCTCATTTATCTACGGGCTGTGCTAATCTACAGGTTCTATCGATCTACCGGTTTCACTGATCTATGACTTCTGTTCATGTATAGGTATCTACTAATGGTCTGCTAAATGCGAATCCAATGGAGATCTATAGAGATCGATCGCATATTTGGAGCAGCTGGCGTGATATTACTAAATCAATAATTTCAGATGATCAACGTCAAAGCAATGGAATTCGTTGCATAATAATCTACAAAATAAATCATATTTGCTCTAACGATAAATAAACTACCAAATCGATAATATTTTCAGTTTATTTTAAATTTTCAAAAATACTTCGAGAAAATGTTCAGTTGAACTGAAAACAAACATTACTAAAGTTGCTTGATCACACGTCATTAATTGCCTGCGAATGTTACCGTTGTCATGATTTTTTTTAATAGTTTCGTTATTAGTTTCACACTTTTTTAAATATTCATGCAAACTTTCATTGCAATAATGATTGATATTACCGCCTTTCGGATCATAAACGTATTTCAGTTTAATCAGATCATTTTTTGAGGAACAAACGTCAGATTTCACCATACGTAACTCCTGTATTTCCTTTGAATGGAAAACTTAGCTAGCTCCTAGTTAATAACGTCAAGTATGAAATCTCGTTAGTAGTTCCACCTGATGCGCTTTTAGGGTGAAAACCTCTATTCAAACAACTAATTTCCGATATGGTCGGAGTTGTCCTGAAGCAAATAAGCTCTATGGATCGTTTGTGCACGGTTAAATATTCATGGGTTGCTTGGATCGAGTTTCTCTATTAAATGCATCGAATTATCCCTCCTTCCCTTATACCGCTTTACGCTTCAAGGTCAAATCGTTCATCTCCGAATAGATAGCCCATTCAATTTAGGTTTTATCTGCTGAAAAATTACCGGTGAACTGGATTTTTGCACAGACCCTCACAGCATCATAAACAAAATTGAAAGTAGCGTGAATCACTTCAACTATATTCAAGGTCGAAAATTGTTTTTCGTGAATTTCTCTGAAATCTGCTGAGAATATCATGAAAATTGTAAATGAAATTATTGAGTGGAATACATTTTTTTTCTATGGTTGGTCCTGTAGGATTTAATGTAGATAACTTCATCATCTACAGTTCTCTACATCTGAAAACCTCGGATAAGGTATAGGTATTATATCGAAAAATTAATTCCCTCCAATATATTTTTTCGACTCTACATTAAGGCTTTGATGGAGGTCTATGCAATCATTGGAAATGTTTCTGCAGATTGAGTGATTTTCCAAAAATGAGAGAGCACAAAAAGGCCTAGATACCTCATTTTCGGCTGGTTGGATTAAAAGTGAATTATTTTGTTATAAAATATCTATATTATATGTAATATATATGATAAAGGAAGTTTGGTTTCGTGACCAAATATGTACTATTGAATTTACCTTTGATATTCAAAGGACCTAATATTTATTATTCATAGAGATGCGATGCACATAGAGTAGGCTGTGAACTATTAGAAGGGTTATATCTTCATGCACATAGATTTGTATCACGACTACAAGTCTAGTCGAAAATTATATCGTTGTCAATTGAAATATCAATATAGGTACTTCAACTCCGGTATACCTGAAATACAAAAATCCATTTTATACTTTAAATTTCAGACATCCATCAGCTTCCGTATCTATAATGGTTCTTGTTCCACTTGAGTGCATGGTCAGCAGTTTCAATATTGCTAATATTGTTCCTCAGAACGAAAAACAGTCGTGATAAGTGAAAATATAGAAGGAAAACTCTGCGATGATCGGAAAATATCCTCATTTTATGGCCGGGATTTCATACGCTCCGAAAAATCACAGAGGAGGTGGTTGTTTGCGGAAAAGCCCTTAAGAGAAGTCATTCTAGCGAAAAATGAGGCTGCGTTCCAATTCCTGACTTATTATGGACATTAATAGAGTTTAAACGACCAATCCGAACCAGAGTTTACGATATATAATAAAATATTATAGGACGGCAATCACGGAAATTAATTTACTTTTTTTGGAAGGGCAAATGAGAAATAATCCAGTATCCATTTCTAGCACAAGATTTAGTATAATATTCATTCATAGTGGAAAAAGATGGAATCCTATTTGAAAGAGTTATCTCAAAATATAAGTTCTACTTACAACGGTTAGGAGGGTCATCTTTTAAAAGCTTGTCATAAATGATTTCAGGACTATTTTCTCGGGACAAACTCAATGGTTCATTGTTTCAAATATACCTACTTATTTCTCTCACGAATTCTTCCATTCTTATAGTTTCACGGAATTCTCTAATATATCCTTCTGTAAAAGACAATGCCTCTTCTGGTAAAAATTGAATGCGCTACCGTATTTTCTGGATTTTTTCAACTGCTACTTGAAATGCTACATATTGACCACATTCGATACCGTTGTAAATTATTATGGCTACAAGACCCAATTTGAACTAACGTAGAATAAATATCGAATATACAGAAATTCATAAGGAAAACCCCACAAGTATATCACCAATTCACTTGACATGTCGTCCACCACAAAAACTTAACTCTATCTGAAGTATACAGCACAAATTTTTAACAGTTCAAATACAGTATTAGCAATACACAATAAAAAGCTCCGATTAAGGCTGGTTTTCCTGTCACGCTGACAATCGGCGCTGACGGTCAGCGCTGATCGGTCAGCTCGTATCCTTTTAGCATTACGCTGATCACATTGAGAAATAGAAGGATGCTATTGTCTCTGGCTCACTGAATGTGGAGGCTTGTCGGCGCCAGCCAGTCAGCGGCGCCGACGCGCCGGCGCGTACGTGCGCGTATATAGCTCAGCGCTGACGGCCGTCAGCGCTGCGTGACTCGAAAACGCTACCTATAGCTACATACATATTGACCCATCAGCGCCGACCGTCAGCGTGACAGGAAAACCAGCCTAAATCCTCTTTTTCACTCAAATAAAAATCATAACTAATCTGTTGATATTTTCATTGACCTCATACGTGCATATTCATATTGAAACGGTTCAAAAAAATTGTAATTGTAAGTTTTAAAATGGAAGTTCCAACAATGTGAGCATATGTAGGCCCATTAATGTAATTGGAAACGTATGACGCAAAGAACAAATAACTTGCAATGTATTATGTGGAAAAGGGATTGTAGACGTTTTTGTGGACAAATGTTAAATATTTTAAACATTCTCAGGAAACTTTGGCATCAAAATTTTTTTTAGATTTTTGGACATCATCTTAAACTCGAAAAAAACATGGAAAATTCCTATTTTGCTGGAGGTATAAATCATTTTTTATGTTAGAGGTTCAGTGTTTAACTTTGATCCACTGTTCCTAATATGGAATTCCACTGGGATAATTTTCAATGCCATAACTATTACTCAATTTCTATATAATTTTATTGTTTTTTTTTCAATAAAATTTTCGAGTGATAATAGTATGTATTACTTTTTTCGAAGGGCCGAAAATACACATTGAACCTCTTAGAATTCCCCATTTTTTTTTCGATGTAATTTTCCGGTAAATTGTTCAGAATATCGAAAAAGTAATTTGAAGAATTCTCAAAAATAAGTATCTACCTATAATTTGAATCAGGGTATCGTACTTTAACTCAATTAGTTCTATCAAAAACGTATAACAAGCAAGGAAAAAAATTTCCTCGAAAAAATGGAATTATCCAACTTTATGTCTATTACGTAGACAAATATTTGATTAATGTATAAAATCAAATCGTTTTTCAGTAGCGGATCTGAAACTATTCTAGCTAAAAAGCGAAATCGATGAACTTCAGATTCATTTTTATATTTAGAAAATTCGATAAATACAAAATGTTTAGTTGAGACTGTCCACTGTTTGTGTGAGTATGTTTTAGTACAGAAAAATCAAAATATAATATAATACAAGATATCTTATATAAGTGAGACGACTTTTGCGTAGTAAATTTTAGATTCGTTCGCAATGCGAAGATGTCGCTAGTGGTCTCATGTTACTAGTTGTGTTCGTTAGAGGTCTTATACATACTCAGCCGAACAGTCATATGCTTAGATAAGGTGCCCCTTTTGTGGATGCATGCTCGAGAAGGAAGAGCCTTATATCAAAACAGCTCAAAAAATCAGTCATCAACGTCCTTAGCTCTAAACCACTATATTCAAAGGAATATATCGTTTCCCCATTTTGGCTCTACACGTCATGGCAAATTCACCAAATTCAACTAAATAATTCTGAATTTATCATAAATCATCGTGGATGCTAAGATGGAAAAAGCAACACGTGTGTTTCTCATTGAATTCAGTGGCTTTGGAAATTTTAATAATTGAAAAATTATTCTCATTTCACATCTGTGATTTTATCAGAAGCCATGATATTCTTCCTACAACATTCTATGATAGAACACGAATTTCGATGTTGACTCTTTCTTCCACTAATGGACCATAGACTTATTATTTTTCGTTCTTTTACTTATGGAAGTGGTCATGGCGTCACATAGATCACAGGAGTTTATAGCAACTAAGAGCTGAGCCTTAAAATGCAATATAGTCAGGATAAGTGTGAACTTTATAAATATCTCACTATCGATGTAATTAACCTTTTCAATATTATAGGAATAAAATGATCCCCGTGTATCTAAGCATATTTCAGTTGGGATGTTCAAATTGTATAAAATTATCAAACGTTTCCATCAAAAATATTTATACCCAATTGTAAAAATATTTTGAATCTTCTGATATATTTTAGAGATTGATAGATTTCTAGAGTCTCATTTCAGTATTAATCACATATAGGATCAGGCAAACAAAAGTATACAAGAACTAACTATTCATTGTATTATGTTATTATTTTTGCATTTGAATGTCAATTGTACGGATTTTTGTAAGATATCGTTTGTGATTCGAACCCAGGTGAAGTTAATTTGACAGTATTGTAACGATAGTGGCCTGAGTCGAAAATGACGTGCCAAAAAGTTTCCAAACATTCTGCAAAGCAAATATCTGACTCGTTCCCGTTTACTTCGATTATTCAATTTTATATTTGTATGTATTTTTCATTTGATGGCTCAATGATGTAATTTGCCTTCAACAATGCAAGATAGACTATGAAAATAATTTTAAACACTAAACAATGATGATAATAAACTATATTAGATTAAATGTAGGTTTAATGGAGAATGTTGAAATGTACTGAGTGTCCTTGTTTGATTATTTTTGGTGCTCTCGATGTTTACGTTCAGCAGGGGAATTGAAATGATTTTCACTGGAAAAATCTATTCATCAGGGTGGATACTGAATTATATTTTCTAGGTTGAATGAACTTTTTTGTACGAATTATTTGAATACAAGGAAAATTGACTTCACAAGCAAAATGTCCTTCAAAATTTGTCGGATCATTGCTTATTCATTCTCAGAAACAACAACTTAATGAAGGTCAAGGTACCTATAATGCATTTCTTGCATTTTTCATCTGTGCTTTTTCAAACCAATATAAAATATTGCAAGCTCATTGTTTCGGTAGGTATTTCTCTTAATTTGTTGAAATGTTCTTGGTCACCACATAACCTGGGATAAAGTCCGCACTATCCAGTCTTCTGAATAGATATCTAAAAAGATTTTATCGACTTTCATGTAATACGTCCATCATTAATACTAATGATATATTTTATACAATTAAGAAAAATGAGAGAAAAAAGGACAGTGAAAAACCAATCGCAATAATTGATGAATTTAGGAACCATATTTGCTTGAATTTTTAGATAATTTTCTCTGCTTTGCATTGTTGTATTATTGTTAATGTTAAAAATATATATTATATACTTATTGTTGCTAGGGCTAGCGTTGTTGTTGTTACTTATATTCAAGAAATAGTTAAATATATTTTTGTTCATTTAATAAATTTTTCATATAATATACATACTTAAATAGGGATATGAAAAAGCTAGAGATTATGTATAAAATTATACGATGCTCTAAAAATTCAATTTGCACAAATATATATAGTTGCCTAGATATATAGATAGGTATAGTAATTGCTTAATTATTTCAAAGGTTGGTATAAACTTAAGCAGTTACTCGTCTATATGTGTATGAAAGATACTTTGAAGTTTGTGAAAATACTGACTGAATGCATTTTGTAAAAACCAATTGTTGTTACTAGTGTAAATATTAAGGAATTTTAAGAACCTATGACCTAAGGTTTTACTGGTAACTCCAGATTTTTTATGACGTCATTCATCTGTATATATCATATGGATGTCAATTTTATGTAATGTTTTGTGTTTATTTCTAATGTGCCCCATGGTTAACTTTTAAATAAGTATTTCTTACTTCTAATCAGTTACAAACTAACTTCAAACACAAAGTTTGAAGCTCATATCAGTATTTTATTATTAATAATAAGATGGTTTTCTGTATCCTAATAAAATAAATATCACCGCATAAGCAACTGCTACCAGCTCAATATAAATGGAAAATTATAATTTTCATTGTTTGATTCAATTTAATTTGCTTTTTCATTCATCTGTGTAACCTATCCAACAATTTGTTCTCTTTGCTTTCATTTCCTGTCAAACTAACAATAGATTTAGATCGTAGGAAGATATAGATCTATACCCAAGATATGCCCAAGATAGTTTTTTGTTACTGAAAGTTTATTAAAAACCCTTCCATTACCTACGATATTAGTCAATAAAGCTTTCAATTTCAATAAATAATACCAAATTTTAATATTATGGTCCATTGGACTAGAATTATTTAATTTATGATTAGATTTATATTTATGTATTCTGTTTAACTGGCCTTTCCTGAATAGCAGTTGCTGGTGATTGATTGTCACTTTTATCCATGCAATGGGGCATCAAGAAAAGTCGTAGACGATATAGGTAATTCAAATGTGAAGACGAGTCAGATATTTGTCAGTAACGCATTTCGTTGGAAGTTTAAATATAGGTTTGTGATGCTCGAACGTTTAGAGACAAACCGAAATTTGGAAAAAATTTATCCTTCCATCGATAATTTTTTGTGGAAACGTTGTGTGTATAGCGATTAAGTTCAAAGTTGAAAAATTTAAATTAAGAGTAATATATAAGACACAAAACATTGATTTTAAGGTTAATTTTTTTTATTAGTGAAAAGTATTATAAATATTGAAAACGATAAAATAAAAAATTCAAACTAGTATTGTTTGATGTTGTTAATAGTATACAGTTGACAATAAAGACCGTTTGGGTTGATTTCTCTTAGTAATTTTGGTTTAGCAATCTCTTCAGAGAGTCCCAAGTAATAATAGATTCATACCAATTCGGGAATTCTTCTACAAAACTACGTACGTTCATTTAATATCTACAGATTAAAACCTTGTACAGTGGCTCCTCTTCCTAGTTGATTTGACGGTACCACAATTTTTTCACCTAATTATATTTCCCCTCTAAAGATGCTGCTACAAAAAGAATAATATATTTAGAATGTTTTCTTCCTACTAAATTTTCCTTCAATCATATTGTATATAGACCACATTAGTTAGGTTAGGCGGGAAATTTGAATTACGATCCATCCGTGAATCCGCGCACTGAATTCCCCATGCATTTCTTATGGACCTAAAATTTACGCGAATTTCTCGCCTGTTTTTAGATACTTTGGCTAATTTCAAGGTATATTTTGGTTGAAATAGATTCTGTGAACCTTTCTCAACCATCTAGAATTAAGTTAACAAAATTGTATATTTCCAAAATAATTAATAAATATAAAAGTGTTCACCAAATTCGATTGACGTATGTCTTAGCTCACTCGAAATCAGTCAAAAATAATAACATAACCCTAAATCCGCCTTGTAATGACACACAACAGAAATCATCTACGACATACGGAAATCTTTCGAACTAGAATGGTTTCAATTTTGATTTAAGAATAAATAGAAGTAGATTTTAATGTGGAAATAACATGAAAACATGCAGTGATGATGAAGGAACCCAATACTTGTTGTCAGTAGTAATAACCCAAGGACATTGATAATTCTTCGAAAAAATGTTATGACAGATTTCGAAAGCTTGTTGCTTGGAAACAGATCGACGCCGTAGGCAGAGATCTGTTGCCTACAAGCAACAAGCTTGAGAAAGTTGTCATAAAATTTTTGAGCATTTATCAATGTCCGAGGGTTATTCGGATAGAAAATTTTTTGCTCGTTATAGAAAAAATGCGGAGCCAAAACAATTTATTTAAACGTGCAATTAACAAAGGAGCAATGTGAAAAGTTGAATGACATTTCGAAATATTAAATATTTGAAACTTCATAATCGAAATAAATCAATATATGTTCATAGCAACGTGAAAACAGCCCATGGTCTGTTATCGATGTAATGTTGACATGATTGGGTGAAATTGTTCATATGATACAAAATGAGGAAATTTGATTGGTTGTTGGAACTGTCAAAAAATTTTCTCTGTACTAACATTCTCTTTTAAATAGGGTGGTTTCATCTCAAAGTTGAAATTCCTTGTTAAAAAATTTTAATATGGATCTCCCGCCAAGCGACTGATTCTAACCTAACTAATGTGGTCTATTTTATTTTCCAAAATTAAATTCATCATTGGCATAGAAAGATCACAGATGATCTGTGATTTTTTTTTTATCACAAAGAAACAGATTGATTCTACCTAGTGGGCCATGAAGTCAAGAAAAGATGTCACTCATTTCGTCCACAGATTTTCATAGAAAAGCTATAAATGGAATAAGGTTATACAGAGCATAACCCTATTTTTCACAACATTTCTTAATAAATAAGTGTATTTTATCAGAAGAGTGATAATACATTGAACTAAACATGGAAACATTTACGGAAGCAGATTTAGATGTTCCTCCATGTAAATATGAGTGTAAGTAAGAATCAACAATTGATAACAAACAAATCAGACAATAGGTTATTCTCTTTGCAGATTTAGACCATACCGCTGATGTACAGTAAGATATAAATTAATGTTACTTTGATATGTAGAATTATCCCAATTTTTTCAGAATTCATGCCTGGGGTAATTCACTTAAAGAAGCTTTTGAACAATGTGGTGTCGCTATGTTTGGATATATGACTGAGCTACCTTATGTTCAAATCAAACAAACAGCAGAGATTGAAGCAGAAGGACACGACTTGGAAAGTTTATTGTACAAGTTTTTGGATGAATTACTGTTTTTATTCAGTTGTGAACCTAATTTAATATGTAATAAATTAGAAATATCGGACTTTATCATAGAAGGAGAAGAAATGAGAATCAAGTGTAAATGTTACGGAGAGGAATTTGTAATTGGGAGGCATCCACAAGGGACCGAAGTTAAAGCTATCACCTATTCTGCCATGCAGATTGTTAATGAACCAGAAAAGAATGATTTTCAAGTTTTTGTGATAATAGATATTTGATTTAATGTTTTTAAATTATATTTTATTTTACATTGAATATCAGTATACTGTGAAAAGAATTAGTTGGATAATATGAATTTGTGTTAGAGCTGTTGGTAGTATTTAATCTACCTCACATATTGAAGGAGATGAAAAGGCTGATGAACGTGTGAAAAGGGCAACCAGGGTGATACCTGCTGGACCAGAACCCTTCTGTGGGCTTGGAAAAAACCACTACAGGGCAGCGGTCAAACAATGAGACATAAATACAAAACAGTTCCTTGGAGAAATACTCCAGGACTTTCTCACCATCCTATAACAGAATGCTCCTGCAGCTGCCATGAGCTGAGCTTTGGGTAATGGTTCGACTGCTGATAGGGCACTTTCGGTAAGAATACTACTTGCACCTTATAGGCAAGTCAGTAGATGAAACATGAAGGCTCTGTGGATCGGAATAAGAAACTGCCAAACACATAGTTTGCAAATGCCTAGAGTTGGCCAACCTAAGAATTTTACATACGGATGAGCCAGTTCTGAAATCTCACGACGTGATAGCCAAGGCTCCTTAGGACATCTTCAGGTATGTTAACAGCATTGACAATGTCCTTCGGATTGAATAAGAAGGGTCATAGAATAAAAGATCGAACTGGTGGCAGTTCTGAAGCGCTGGGCTAAGCCTCACAACCCTGTTCTAATAAATAAATATAAACAAAATGAAGAAATCTCTACTATTATTGTCAACATATAAATTAAAACCAGAAAACTACACTTGAAATGATAAAATATTTGTACGGGAAAACATTGAAATATTTTAGATAGGTATATGATACGATTTTTATTAATTTGATGGGAGCATAACATGGCTCCTTGGTTTTATGAATCCTGAGAATTTGGCATGTTGAACTTATGAAAAGTACACTTAATATCCCTATACTTTTTTGATCAAACTGGGCTCGAGTCATTGCTTACGTAAATTCGTACCGTTTCATTAAGCCTAGGTCCTGTTACAATTATAATGAGTCTTCTTGAAGTTAGATAATGTTGCTGTTGAAATTTATTCATTCGAATTTTCAGCTAATACCATCGGAAATTGCTGTAAATCTTGTAACACGGATCGCGACATATTTCAAAATTTCGCATCCACCAAAAGTATTTCGACGATAGATGAACTAATCATAGACATTATTGAATTGAAAATATATATAATATGGGGTTCAGAAAATGAAATGGAAATATTATTAATCCATTTATTGTTTTTGCTGAAGTGGTCGGTTATTTTAAAAGCACCCCTCAGGAGCTTTAGTGGGCACGTTCATTCAGTAACCCGTATTCACTGATTTGTGACACCATACACTACTGAAATTTATAGTTTCGTTATATCGAGATAATAAAATTTGAAATGGGCATATTCCAGAAATTGTTTTCAAATATGCATTCGAAATATTCGAATAAAACAAACGAACAACTTAGAGTTAGTTGGATTTTTGATCCAGTCTAACATGCAGTCGCTCTGCCAAAGTAATATCTATTGATAATTTTCAATGACCCAAAATAATATTATATTCAAAGCAACGAATGAAAGCGAAAATTCATGAGACGATGAAATCGCAACAAGTTTTTCGTCGTTCGTTTCTAAACGAACGACGTCGTTCAAATGACGTTTATAGTCATTTGAACGACCTCGCACCTCGCTCTAACGCTGGATTAATCTAGCATTTCAACGACCACTGATAACATACCTCTGACAGCCACCAAAATCAAACAGTATAGCCAAGTATTTTTGGCGCTCTTATTCCTCGGAACAGAGTGGTTATCAATAAGCCCAAATGTCTGTAATTTTCGAATTTTTGGCTGAAAATGGTCTTGAACGATTCAGTTCGACTCACTGATAAAGAATTCATGGTCAAAATCGATTCTATCCGGCCGGCCGATAACACGATAACTCTCGAACCAAATTAACTAGAGAGTTGAAATTTTCAGAGTAGGTTTGGGAGATAAATATCTCGGATAAGTTCGTTATTGAATAAAATTGGCCTGGTGGTTTCGGAGTAACAAAAAAAAATTTTTTACCTTACAAATTTTAAACTAAATTTTTTTAAGATACAGTTTTATCATAAGAATCCATTAATATCATGCTCAACTCTAACAAACTGATACTTTCGGAGATATGATTTTTCAGAATTGTCCCAGGGGCGTCGCATATGCCGATGCGATCGAGTCTAGTGAGTTGATAACGTATTACTAAAATTGGTAAATATTTTTGGGGACTGAGTTAAGGGGCGTCGTACAAAAATGGCAAAGTCCCAAGGGCGTCACAGTAAAAATAAGTTTGGGAAGCCCTGCTCTAATTATAGTTTGCTGATGTACATACAGGGTGTTTCATCATAAAGTGGACAAACGAATATAGCGTGTAGATGACATCGGGAGAATCATTTTTGCCTTATGACATATACCCCGTTTTCGAAGCATAAGCAATATTCTATCCAGTGTGGTCAGTTATGTGTAACATTTGAAATAATGGTTTTTGGTCACATCTCAGTATTTTTTTATGCTCAATTCTGAAATGATATAAGAATCTGAAAATAGTATTTAAAAATGGCAGAAAACCTGCAAAGTTCGAAATTTTTTTACGCGGTTGCCAATTTGAGTTTCACTATATGAATTATCTCAAGTTTTTAAGGAATTCTGTGATAAAATTTTTTCAAAATTCGAACACAACTTTTTTTTTACATGTCTACAGCAAAAATGAAATTTCATCCGAAATTGATGAACTTTTCCACGCTTATAATATTCTTCAACCTTAACGAAAATATGAAAACAGAACCGAAAAATATCGATGGGTTTGTTTTTTATAGCCATTCAAAGTTTCCACTCGGATATCTAACTTATTCGCTTTTTGAAAACTGTTTTGGCTATGAGGCAAAAAGTTTGAAATTGAACTGCCGAAGCATTCCAGATGGAAATTAAAATTTCTCAAAAAAAAATTTTGTTGCTCATATTTCAATAAAACTCTGGCCGGGATCGAACTAGTGACCTTGCGATAGGAATTACTCTTAGCTCTTGATAGAAATTGAAATTATTCGGAACATATTAATTATCGTTACCTAGCAACGGTAATTCAAAGCATTTGATAGATTATTCGAATTCACTGAATATTATTTCGCAAGTTTCTTGAAAACCATTTTAATTTGAGCAGAAATGGAATATTCAATCTTGGAGAAAAATGATATGGTTCAGGCTTATTATGAAGCGAATTCCTCAGGGAGGAAAGCGAGAGAAATATACGCCCGCAGATTTCCAAGCCGATCAGTACCAAACTTTAAAACATTTATGGCAACAGTACGTAAATTACGTGAAGATGGCACTCTTAACCGAAAGAAAAAAGAAACAATACGAAGTCACGATGAACGTGTCCTGGATTTGGTTGAGAGTAATCCTAAAATATCAACTACCCAGATAGCACACACACGTTATATGGATGTTCTTAGAAGATACCGCCAGAATGTTCAAATATTCATAGAATATCCTCACAACAGACCCCACACATTCTTAGAACATTCCATGCACTATTAAGTGAGAGAGGAACTCTGGTTCTATACAGGTTCTATGAATGTTCTCCCGAATATTCTAGAACCTTCTAGGAATGTTCTTGACAATATTTCAGGCATATTCTTGAGAATATTCCAGGTACGTTTCAAAAAATCTCCTATTAATATTACTCCAAATATTCTATGGAGATTCCCACTCATTCTAGAAATATTCCCAGAATATACTTTAATTCCGAGAATATTGGGTTGAATTTATAAATTCATTGGTATTATTAATTCCTGCCGCATTCCCTGCGGGAATTAATAATACCAAACTCCAACTGAAAAACTAAAAAAAAATTGTGTTCAACGATAAATTAACGGTATTGAATGCTTTTTTGTTATAATTCAATTTAAAATTATAATGTTTTGTAAATTTAGTTAAACTTTGAGATTTCATAGACTCATCACATTGAATGGTCATGAAATTCTTATTTATTTTTCGTAATCCCATAAAAAATCATCAGAATGCTGATTCTGAGCATAAGCCTAGTTTTTTCATAAATAATATAATAATATTGTTCGAGGTCAAACAACACTAATCCATTTTATAATAATACATAATTCAAGTCATCAGTTTTATTTTTAGGAAGACATTTCCTGAAATAAATTCAAAAGAATAATAACAAAATATTTTGTTTATAAAAAAAAATAATATTCGCGAGATTATCTTCTCCATCATTTTTGGCTACCAACCAGCCTTTTGGTTTCAAAATCAGAGATTCTGGAAGAGAAGAAATGAAATATTACTAGGCACCTTGAATAATTTAATAGTTTTCAGTGTAAACCCAGATCAGAATGAAATACAAGGCAACAAACCAAATTTTAGCTAGTAGAATAATCAAAAAATATTGCTTCATGGTATGAATGATATTGAGTACAACTAATATTCCTACCTTCACTAGATTATAGTTTTGAGGTCTAATTTCTGGAACGTTTCCTCCTTCTGTTTCGCCTTAACCAACCAGTCCTTAATTACCAATTCCGCATCAGACTCTGTAATCTTTCGACGAATGTTCATCACAGATTCTGTAAAATATGAGAGATAATTCAAATATGTATTAATGTATTTTAGTTATCGCAATAATTCCAAGTAAAGTATTTCGGTAAAATATCTTGACTAGTTATTCCATCAAACATTGCTTCTTCATAGAAATATATTTCTTATCTTATCTATCTTATAGAACATAGTAAATTCTTCGAAAATTCTTACCTTTCACTATTTCGGAAAAAATCAATGCCGAAAAATTATCCTTCTTCTTAAATCCTAACCAGCTAGAGTTCATAGCAAGAGCATTTGTCATCAACCTTTCCTTTTGTTATCACTTTGTGTTTAGGCCCCCAATTTTTGACAACTCGTAAACCTAAAACAACAACCGAAATGTAACATAAATAATAATATGTATGCTGTGGACTTATCTAATCCTATATGTTAGATAGGAGTATACATTATTAATTTCCAGGAGAATTTCATACAATAATTTCGAGGATTTTTATATGTGAACAAATTTGATAACCAGTAATGTGGTAGTATCAATATCAATGAATTTTCTAGAGAACAAAAATCTATTTGAATGTAACATTTGGATACATCACACTAATCAAAATCTTGAAACTTACCACTTTTGTTTTAATTTCCTCAAGGTCTTAATTACTATTTCTCCAATTTTTGTAATACGTTGTAATATTTAATAGGAAAATCAAACTTTTCTTCAAATTTGATTGATTCTTCAGTTGGTTCATGATCATTATTATTAAGATCATTTCTCAATAATCTGCAGCAACCTCTACAGATGTGAAATATTTCGCCATCAGCCCTGGCATAATAACTTCTGAATGAAATTTCTTAGCAGTTCTTTTCCCATATTTCCAGATCTTATAGGATTCGTACTTCGAAACAACTATTTGGAAATCATATAACGAAATCACAATAATGCGACTGTGAGGTGAATAATTGAATTTGTATTTTTTGGTAGTAATAACTGTTTGTTTTTAAAGTAATTATCCCAGCATTGAGCTATTAGATATGAACTCTTTATTAGCAAAAATGCATGAATGTCTTGTAGGTTGTATAATCCAAATATGTTGCAATATCCATATATGTGATTGGAGGAACACCATCAATTGAATTATCCACTATCCAGATCAGAAACATTCAATGTTGAAGGATCTAAGCCGTTAATTAATCCCAACTTTATTATATGTATATCTGTAATAAAATCAAATGTAAACACATGATGAAGGTACTTTTTTTCGAACCTACCGTTCAGCAAAGTCTCCGTTGTTCAACAATAGTCTTTTCAGATATTCATTCTCCATTTCAAAATAGTTTAAACAGCAGAAAAGCTCCGGAATAAGTCAATGAACACTATAAAATAACCAACGACCTCAACACGTAACTTATTTGTTGTTTATGTACAAAAGATTAAAGAACCGCCATATTGGTTCACGTCACGTCACGGGTCACGTGATGATTCCAGGATGGGAATTGTGAAATTAATAAATATCTGTAGGCTGGGCTGGTAACAAGAGCCAGGAGCGTGTTCTGATAGCCAAAGTAATCGGTCAGGGTTGGAAGATTAGGGAAAAATATTCGGCTTGAAAAGCTGTTCATCTATTTGAATCAGAACTTTACTGATTAACTTTCACTAGTGAAAATATACCGAGCCAACTAATCCTAAAAGGATGTAGGAGGTGTTGACCGAGCTTATGAACAATAGATATAAAAATTTCTATAGCATCGAAAAGCCTCTGAGGTGAAGTAGTAAAGTCATATGTTACACTACACTATTAAATTAACCATAAATCTCAAAATGATCCCACGCGACGCAATGATCAAAGAACATTCTGAGGAGGTTCTTATTATATTCCACAAGGATCTTACCAAATACTGAAATAAACTACAACTCCTATGAATATTCTCTAAGGATATTCTAGTAATGTTCTTCATATCATATGATATGGATATCATTTTTGAAATGTGATCAGAACGTTTACTGAAGGACATTCCTTGAATATTCTAGATGTTATACGACGATGCATGGAACGTTCTATTAGAATATTCTAAAGTATGAACGTTCAGAAGCTAGATATCACATTCTCAGAATGTTGTGTGCTATCTGGGTAAAATGATATCTAATCACCCCAGTGTGAACCAAAGTAAATCGACTTTATGGAGAGTTCTAAAGAGGAATCACTACCACCCATATCATTTTCAAAGATGTCAAAAATTAGAAGAAGGTGATTGCAGTAAAAGGAAAGAATTCTGTGAATTCATTTTAAGAAGAACGCGTGCGAATAGAGATTTTCCACGTCTCATTTTATTCAGCGATGAAGCGCCTTTCATAGAGATGGATTTTTTAACAGAAAAAATAATGTGGTATGGCAAATCAATAATCCACATTCTTCGGTTTCGATGAATAGTCAAAAAAGGTTTTCAGCTCGGTTTTCAGTCAATGTTTGGGCGGGAATGAAGGACAGATTCATCATCGGACCTTTCATTCTCCCTGAAACATTGACTGGAAATGGTTACTATCAATTTTTACGAGAGACTCTACCAGATCTCATGGAAAATATTCCTTTGAATCAATTTAGAGGTATTTGGTACCAACACGATGGTTGTCCTGCGCACACAGTCAGGAGTGTACGCGAGTTTCTAGACTCCCAATACCCACGGCGATGGATTGGTCGGTTTGGACCTGTTGCATGGCCTCCACGTTCTCCAGATCTAACTCCACTGGATTTTTATTTCTGGGGTCATATCAAAAGTCTGGACTACGACAAGCGAGCTCCAGTAGAATCGAAAGAAGAATTGATTCAACGAATTGAATCAGCTGCCCAGGAAATTCGTCATAATCAAGGAATGATAGGTTCAGCGGTGAACAGTGTGGTGAAAAGAGCGAGACTGTGTGTTCAAATGAATGGGAATATTTTTGAAACTGAATTATAATCTATAATTTCGTCAGAGTTGTTCAATTAATTGTTAAATTTGTCTACTATTGTGTTATATTCTTGCGTTAGTAAAATATAAAATTAAAAATTCAAGAAAATTTTGCTATAAGACAATATTCTCTCACTTTCTTGATTTTCTTGATTCGCTGAACCAAATAATTATTTCCAACATTGATTATTTAATTTCTGCTCGAATTGAAATGTTTTATAAGAAACTAACGAAATATTATTCAGTTGAATTCGAACATACTGTCAAATTCTGTGAATTACTGTTGCTAGGTAACGATTATTAATATGTTCTGAATAATTTCAATTTCTATCTAGAGCTAAGAGTAATTCCTATCGCAAGGTCACTAGTTCGATTCCAGCCAGAGTTTTATTGAAATATGAACAAAAAAATTTTTTTTTGAGAAATTTTAATTTCCATCTGGAATGCTTCGGCAGTTCAATTTCAAACTTTTTGCCCTCATAGCCAAACCAGTTTTCAAAAAACGAATAAGTTAGATATCCGAGTGGAAACTTTGAATGGCTATAAAAAACAAACCCATCGATATTTTTCGGTTCTGTTTTCATATTTTCGTTAAGGTTGAAGAATAGTATAAGCGTGGAAAAGTTCATCAATTTCGGATGAAATTTTATTTTTGCTGTAGACATGTAAAAAAAAAGTTGTGTTCGACTTTTGAAAAAATTTTTTCACAGAATTTCTTAAAAACTTGAGATAATTCATACAGTGAAACTCAAATTGGGAACCGCGTAAAAAATTTCGAACTTTGCAGGTTTTCTGCCATTTTTAAATACTATTTTCAGAATCTTATATCATTTCAGAATCGAGCATAAAAAAATACTGAGATGTGACCAAAAACCATTATTTCAAATGTTACACATAACTGACCACACTCGATAGAATATTGCTCACAAATTACCTTGAACACCCTGTATCTCGCTTATGCTTCGAAAACGGGGTATATGTCATAAGGCAAAAATGTTTCTCCTGATGTCATCTACACGCTGTATTCGTTTGTCCAGTTTATGAGGAAACACCCTGTATATGTAAATCCAACATGAGATGATTCAGACACCTACGTTTACCAGAAATAATTTTGACATTTATCTTTCATACGAAAAAGAGATGACGTGCAAGAAAACAGATCATATAATAATTCATAGATAGAATAATTAAGTACAGCATTCTGTGAGAACATAGAAGTACGATTCATTATTGAAATTTCGAAAAATCATTTCTCCGAAAGTATTAGCTTGTTAGAGTATCAATGGATTTTTATGGTGAAACTGCATCTTAAAAAAAATGTAATTTGTAATATAAAAAAAAATGTTTTTCTTTACTCCAAAACCAACAGGCCGATTTTGCCCAATAACGAACTTAACCGAGATATTTATCTCCCAAACTTACTGTGAAAATTTCAACTGCCTAGCTTATTCTGTTCTGAGTTATTGTAGAAACAAAATTTAAGAATTTAAAATTTGTTTGTTTACACTTTACGGCAACCCGATGAATACAAAACTTCGCATACATATAAAGGTCATTATTCTACAATTTGGAGCTAAATTTCAGATAGATCGAGTGATCGGTTTCGGAAATATTCAACAAAAATATTTTTAATAAAAACGGACATAATTCCGAAACCGCTTGGTGGATTTCGCCCGTTAATGAATTAGTCCGAGATATTTACGCTCCAAACCTACCCGGCAAATTTCGATCCTCTAACTCCTTTCTTTCAAGAGTTATCGTTCCTACGGCCAGCCGAACCGGACTGGCCAAACAGAATTGATTTCGACCACGGGTTCTTGATCGGTGAGTCGAACCAAATCGTTTAAGAACATTTTCAGTTAATCCCCGATTGGGTTCGACTCCCTGATGAAGAATCCGAGGTAAAATTCAATTCTGTCCGTCCGGACGGCCGTTAGCACGATAACTCTTGAACGGAACGAGTTAGAGCGTTGAAATTTGCAGGGCATGGTTGGAGTGAAATTATCTCGGACAAGTTCGTTAATGGGCAAAATCCATCCAGCCGTTTCGGAGTTACGGCCATTTTTAGTTGAAACGTTTTTCAAAAATATTTCCGAAACTGATCACTAGATCTATCTGAAATTCAGCATCAAATTGTAGAATCATGACCTTTATATGCCAGCGAAGTTTTGCGTTGACCGGATGGCTGTAAACTAGAAAAAAAAATGTCAAATATTTGAAAATTAAATTGAAATTTTGTTTTCACTATAACTCGAAAAATACTGATCCGATTGAATTGAAGCTCGGTAGTTAGATAGGAAGTACCAATGAAAACACTTGTGCATTATTTCGTAATTTAAAAAAATTTAACTATTAGCGGAATATTTTGCTTGAAATTCCGAAACAAAATATCGGATTGTGTTCAGTTTTGGCACTTCGGTGACGAATTATGACCTCTTGGGGTGTGCAAAATTTCATTTCATTTTTTGTTATTCGCATAAGCAGACGAGAAATAGTTTAACTGCTCGAGTCTTCTTCTGAGAAGATTGGGGTTTTGGGGTGAGGATGCTATTCCCCCATAGAATCCCCCAGTACGGGTCTGTGCATGCCTGGATTCAAGATGCGATATCTCCTGAGCCACTAATGTTGGAGAATCGGATTTTTTTGTGGCTGACCGGATGGCCATAAAGTGACAAAAAATTTTAAAATTGTGTTTCCACGATAACTCGAAAAATACTGATCTGATTGAATAGAAACTCAGTGGTTAGATGCAGGAGACCAAAGCAAACACTTTTGCAAAATTTCGTGAAGATCACGTAACATGAAAAAATTAAAAATATTACTACTATTTTGTGGAATATTTTGCTTTAAATTCCGAAACATATTTTTTTGATGTTCATGCTGCCTTTTCCGGGCATTTTTCGTTATGCGCATGCGCAGATGAGAATTCATTTATCTGCTGTAGTTTTCGTCAGAGAGGATTGGGGTTTTGTGGTGGCGGATGCTATTACTCCATAGAGTCCCCTGGTGAGGGTCTGCGCATGCGTGGATTAAAGATGCGATATCTCCTGAACCAATAGTGTTGAAGAATCGGAGTTTTTTGTAAGGTGTGTGATTTTGAGAGGACTTTCAGCCATGAGTAGATTGCGCATGCGCAGAAGAGAAGTGACTGCTTTTGGATTGTATGGATTATGTTGGGAGTGCTGAGCGATATTGTGAGGTTTTAAAAGAATATTTATGGCAATTCAGTGCAAGGACAAGTCAGTTTGGGGGATGTAGCGTTGTTTCCGAGTCGAAGTGTCCGTACCGTGGCCCTGGGGCTTATTTTGAAATTGATGTTATCCCTTACGGGCATTTCTCGTTATGCGCATGAGCAGACCATCAGTGATTTAACTGCTGGTGTTTTCGTCAGAGAGGATTGGGGTTTTAGGGTGGCGGATGCTATTCCTCCATAGAATCCCCTGGTGAGGGTCTGCGCATACGTGGATTAAAGATGCGATATCTCCTGAAACAATAGTGTCGGAGAATCGGAGTTTTTTGTGAGGTGTGTGATTTTGGGAGGACTTTCAGCAGCGAGTAGATTGCGCATGCGCAGATGAGGAGTGACTGATTTTGGGTTGTATGGGTTATGTTGGGAATACTGAGCCGATATTGTGAGGTTTTAAAAGAATATTCATGTCAATTCAGTGCATGGACACAAGTCAGTTTGGGAGAAATAGCCTAGTTTCCCAAGTGAGGATGGTATAACTAGAAAATTTAAAAAAAATCATTCAAAATAATTGAAAAAAATTCTATATATCAGAAACTATTCGTCCAGCATAGCTGAAATTTTGCAAGAGCCTTCAGAACCTAACTCCTACTGCAAAGTTCCAAGTTTGAATACGATCGGATCCATATTGTTGGAGATCCGAGCAGCTTCTTGTGAGTTCGGTAGCTGGATGGGAATCACACAAATTTTTCGAGAAGCTTCAAAACCACGAATGTCACGATGACATATTTTTTCATCACAAATCTATGGGAGATGATAGCCCTACGTTAGGGTCCTGTAGCGGTCAGACCTGGTTTTGAGGAGATCCTCCTTTGGAGGAGGCAACTTAATATTGAAGGAATTTCTGTGAACAAGAGTGAATATCTTTGAAAAATAGCGAAGGTGATTTTTCTTCAAGAGTTCAATGCGCCTACAGAGGAGTATATTTGTGAGAGGGGACTTTTGAAAGATTATGTATTATTTTTAATATGATATCGCTAAAATTTTGCTGAAGGCTTCAAAACTTAACCTTAAAATTACCACATGTTCTGAGCTTGTGAGGAGAGAGGCCCATTTGTCGATATTAAATCTCGTGATGGGTAGAGAAGCATTTTAGGCCAGTTTTTCTATCACTAATGAGAATATATCTATATGTTTTACCTCAACACCTTCAGATCTATCAATGGGAATTTATAGGTTAAGAATAAATAATTGAATATTACTGGAATTCAATTAAATTTCATTCAATATGTTAGTAACTAAACTTATAATTTTCTTTACTTTGATTATTTAAATTAGACATTAATTCCAGTAATATTTCTCTCGAATAATTATGTATTCTTCTCCCGAAGAAGAATTGAAGGTAGACATGTGCTAATTTTTTCATCATTGCATTCTATCCTGACTTCACGAAAGAAAAAATTGTTACAAGCACTGACGTGAAGTCAGGAGCTTTTACGCGTATGTTCTATTGTCCATTCTCCTGTATTGGACACTCTTAATCGAATTTACCATGGTGAATTCTATTGTCTGTTTTCCTATATTAGACACTCTCAATCGAATTTACCATGGTGAATTCGACTAAGAGTGTACAATACAGGAGAATAGACAATAGAATTCAGATGCAGATGCAGGACATTTTAGTGAGTCTAAATCAGTGTTCGAAATATGTCCTTACTGTATTCGTTCAAGAGATTGTAATATCCCGTGATTTAAATAAATAGCAATAATTTATATTTTCATAAAAATATCCATAATTAATGTACTGTGATTCTTATGTTCACAGTAAAACGCTCTGTTCATAGGTTCTATGCATGTATGAATTTTGATGGTCCGGATTTAAAAGGACGCCAAAACAAAAATGACGTGGTGGTTTGTAACAGGACCATTGGGCCCTTGAAGATATCTCAAGTGGTATGCTGGGCGTCTTATTAGAACTTATAAAAGGAAGACGATGGATTATCGAAGCTCTCTGTTCCTTTGTGTGATGTTGCAATAACGAGATCGTTCCACAGTTTGAATAATTTCTTTGAACGGTAGTGGTATTATTGTAAGTCGAACAATCCACAAGTAAGTTTTCTGCATTGATAATGATTATTAACACTGCTTTTAGGTTTGTTTACCAGATCTTTATACTGCCGACTAAAATATGGTACTCCTTAACAATTTCATGGAGATTATATTACTTTTCTTTCAGTGTGCAATCTTGTTCGTAAATCAGAGTTTACGTATTACAAGAACTTAATAATTATCCTATTTGTTTGATATCACTGATTTACATTATGCATTTACCTAGTGGGACCAATGCAATTCCGATGTTTGCTATAAATATTGAAAGTTAAGCTTGTTCATCGATTTCTTTATTAGACTAAAGGTACTCGATCCACGTCTGGTATGTATGAGTGTCAGTATATGTGTCCTAGGGCAACATTCGCCCCGGTGGAAATCAAAGGTCCGGGATCGGGATTACCGTATTGTTTTATTCGTGTCGTTCCGCAGGGATTCACATGTTGCTATTATTATTCTTGAATATAACTACTGCACTTGATATTAATATGGTCTTTGATGGATACCGAAGAACATGTCTGAAAAGCGACCTTGGGTATCAAGATTGAATAGTCGGCCTCATATCCACACTGTTAGCTACCTGAGTATGAGTGTCGAAATAAAAGGAGGATGTGGGACGTTACACCTAAGCTACCGGAAACCTATGAACAACTGCAAGCTACTTATATGTGTAATTTGGATGATATCCATACACCAGAATGTTATTGTTTCCACTATGTACCTGTTTTGATGTACCATATCATTATTTCGTTCTACTACCTATTGCTATTGACCATTCACATATTGATCTTCACGATATACCTATGGCTACTCACCAAGTACCTATACCCATATACTATGTACCTATTGCAATTGACCATGTACCTGCGTCTATGCATTATGACTTAATTGGATCCAGCATACATCTATACACTGTTGAATTAACCATTTTACATGATACACGATATATCTATGGATAGTGACCATGTACTTATAACTGTTTACTATGTATTTATTGCAATTGACCATGTAATTGTGTCTATGCATTATGACTTAATTCCATCCAGCATCCATTTATGTATATACTGTTGATTTTCACCATGGTACATGTACCTGCGAATATCTATTTGAACTGATCTAGAGTGTGTAAAGAGAGGGGTTTTTCTTGTACGTTCTTTTCCCCTCTCTCAGGTAATTTGCTGCGCCGAACGTACATTAAACCCTTCAGGTTTATATTATGATTGTTTTATTTCATTCCCTCCTGACCTTCCCAACAATCTCTCTTACTCTGGGTATCTAAAAGTATTTTGGGTTGCACAACGTAGAGTCCTCTTCTTTGTTCACTAGACGATCAAAATCACAGCCAAGGGTAAGGATCACGCCATAGAGTTCAATAACAGAATAAGCTTCACTTGAGTCAGGGTTAACGTAGCATTTTTGGGTGGGATCAGTACAAGATACAGCAGTACAATCAGCATAACTCTTCAACGCCTGCATGGATGATGTTCAGGAAAATTTCAGGGAATGAGTAAGGGCCTATGCCTAATATCCGCTTATAATGACATGTTGATAGCACAGGTCCGGACTGAGAAAATTATTTTCTTTATTCCACATCTTGCAAAACACTCTGGTCATCAAATTTTCAGAATCTACAATAAATACTCTTCCAAACAAGACTATTGGCAATGATGGCACACTTCTCAGCAATATTTTATGAACCATTGAATATCTGGAATATTCAATTAATAATAAACACGGACCTGTCTGCCTCCGAATAATGCATTAATACATATTGAATGAATTGAGTTTCTCAGAATCATGACTTCAGGAATGTGCTTAATCTTATTTCACCCAATACACAAATTCAGGGTTTCGACTTCAGATTACCTTACCCAAAATAGTTTATCAAAAAATACTGCTATGTTCAAAAACATGGTTCAAATGATAGAAATTTTCATCCTCGAATTATTTACCTTCGAAAAATCTTTGTTTTGACTAACTGAAACAGATGGTAGCAGAATCAAAGATTTAATTTAACAAAAAAAATATATTAAGTTTGATAATTAATTTTATTGAAACGTGAGTTACAACTAGGACAGGTAAAACAAGACACAGTGAAATATTCATTGATTTTAACCATCAACAATAATTTCACGTGGCCGGGCTAGATCACCTCATCGCTCAGAGTTCCCCAAAGAGGAAAGTATCATTCAGGGGCAGACAAAAATCCAGAGTTTCATGGTTATTACCAATCATCAGTGTGACTTAGCCAAACACTGAATGAAAACTGACAGCGTTCTAGGAAACTTATATCCATCAGTCGAGAACTGGTAGGGAAAGAACCCCACCAGCACCACCTATGGAAAATCCTTACGAACTCCGACCCTCTGCGTTGAAGAAACCTTGAGCGATAAGGTTTCTTCCGGCCTCGCGGAATATTCATTGATTAAAATCAATGAATATTTCACCGTGTGTCTTGTTTTAGTTATTGGCAATTAGCCACAGTTCACCTCATTGCATGTTCACTGGTTTTTGGTTTATCTAACCAAATTGAACCGGGCGTTTGCAGTCCGTGAAGGTCGCTTCACAGGTAGATTGCGTCGCCATTCCCTGACCCTCTTACGACAAAAGAATGAACGTCATTGAAGATCGCTCAAGGTTACTTCATCGTAGAGGGTCGGAGTTCGTAAGGATTCTCCATAGGTGGCGCTGGTGGGGTTCTTTCCCTACCAGTTTTCGACCGATGGATATAAGTTTTCTCGAACGCCGTCAGTTTTCATTCAGTGTTTGGCTAAGTCACACTGATGATTGGTAATAACCATGAAACCTGGGGTTTGTGTCTGCCCCTGAATGATACTTTCCTTTTCGGGGAACACTGAGCGATGAGATGATCTAGCCCAGCCTCGCGGAATATTTGTTTATGGTTAAATTCAACGAATACTTCACCGTGTCTCTTGTTTTAGTTATTGGCATATTAGCAATTAGCCACAGTTCACCTCATTACATATGACAGGTAAACTAAAAATACTGTGAGTTATTCACTCTCAGGATCTGGTGTACAGGTGTTACAATATAATATTCTCATTCTAAATCATTATAAAAGGCACCTTATGGTCCTTATGACTGGCCTGCTAGATCCCCAGATCTTACATGCTTGTATTATATTCTCTGGAAACACTTGAACAATAATGTTTTCTCCTAAGAAATCGTGGATGGAGCAACTGTTTAATCGTATTCAAGCTTCATGTGAAGAGATACGAAAGTGTCCAGAAATCATAAAGAAAGCTGTAGCAAATTTGATCACAAGATCTAGAAAATTTTCGAAAACAAAGTTATGATTATTTTTCTCATTTATTTTCAATTGTGTCCAGTTTAATGTATATAAGATATACGAGTATTTTACATTTTTATTATTTAGTCCTTTTTATAATAACCCAATTAAATATTCAATGTTATTTCGAGTCTCAGTTGCGAAATATCGGTCTAAGGAACCAAAATACACGCAACTATTCCTTTCCTTCACACTTCTATCCATACTTAATTCGAGTTTTCGGTTGTTTGGCATAAAATCTTCAATTATGCTAACATCTGTGTTTAAATTATTCTAAAAAAGAATTTTCAAAGATGAATAATTCGAAAATGAGTGTTTCTATCATTTCTGTTTTCAGGTAGGTACATAGGTAATCAAATGTGGAACTCCTAAATGCATGTATTGGATGGAATACGCTGCAGCACTATAATTAAGTGATGTTACTGAGAATTTCAATTGATTCAATATGAATTAGAGCATTATTCGTAGATTCGCAGGTCCGTGTTTCCTTATTACATAGTATAAAACAAAGTCGCCTCCCGCTGTCTGTCTGTTCCTATGTATGCTTAGATCATTAAAACTACGTGAAGAATTTTGATGCGGTTTTTTTTTAATGAATAGAGTGATTCAGTAGGAACGTTTATATGTATAATATATGAATAATATATTAGAGAAACACTGATAATTTTAGAGGTTTCTAATGTGATGTCGTAAATAAACACATTTTTTTGGGCTTACATTGCAAACGCTGGCAGAACCCTATGAGATAGATCAAAATAATGTGGTACAGTATGGTACACCTTTAAAAGGTCTATAAGAAGTCCGCAACGGTATATGTCTATCGCTTAAGGATAACCCACAATAACCATGTTTTATCCTTTACATTCTACGAGAAATAATGGCTTGATTACGAAGCGATTTCAAGCAATACAGCATTGATCCTTATCGAATAAAGTACCTTATATGCATTGTGCATTTAATATTAATCAATATGGCCCTTTACAGCATGTAATTTAAATGAATATTTTCGAAGATATTGCAGATTTAAAATGCAGGGACATAGCGGTTTCGGTGGTACCGACCGGGGACCGGCACAGCCAGGATATGGATACAAATCGAATAGAGTGAGCCAGAGAATCTTCTGTAGAGCGAGAGGCTCGCCTCAGCCAGTCTAGATGTATTGATTACCCGGATTCCTCTGATACCATCGGATTTACTGATCCAATTTAAATGCCTACTATTTCCGGTAAAGATATATTTTGCAATGACCATTAATAAATCGCAGGATCCAACTTTCAACGCTAATAGGCTTATATTTGAGCGTGGTGTGTTTTTCACAGGGCCAATTACATGTCGCTCTTTCAAGAGTAACCTCTAAAGAAAACATGTTTTAATTGTCTAATGCAATGCGACAAAAATGCTGTGAACGTTGTATACAGGGTCTTTCACGAGGAACCTCACCCATATTTATACGGGAAACTACTGAACGTATTTTCATGAAATTCAGCACTTATAAGTACTTCACGATGCTGATGAAATCTAAAATATTTTCAAGGCATGAGCACCTCCAGTTTTTCCGGAAATGACGTCAACTTCCGTTTTTCAAATTAGAACACCATTTTTTCATTGCAGAAATAGATTCCTTAGAAAATTTCAAGTTATTTTGATGTAACATTTTTCAGTTTTGGTTGGAAAATTCTCTCTGAGCGGGAAAATTCGAAAAAAAAATCGAAAATAGAGCTCCGCTGAAACAAGAATAACTTCGAGGTTTTTGGATGGAAAATTTTCATTTTTGGGATTTTTCAAGATGTAAGATTGATGTATCCACTTTAAAAATCAAAATCGCATTTCATGATACAGGGGGTGAAAAAATCGCTTTCAAAGTTAGGGATGACAAAATCGTGAAAAATCAATTTTTTCAAATTAGAACCCCATTTTTTTATGGCAGATATTGAATCTACGTTAAAAAATAATGTGAGTGTATGCATCACACCCTTGCCCTAAAGTGGATATTTTCTGAGTTATTCACAAAAAACTGTTTTTCGTCTTGAATTTTCAGCTATTTCTTTTCCCTTCACGCCAAAAAGATGAAATTTTCAGGAACTGTTACTTAAACCATGTTTTAGATTTTACTACCCTAATATGCAAGAGAAAAAAGTTACAGGTTGTTCCTAAATAGATGGCGAATTTTGATTCGAATTTGTATCGGAAACCTCTTTATTTCAACTAATCGGCCATCGGTTTTCTCTCAGGTGATAAATAAATAATTCCTTATGAACCATATGCAAAAACTTACCATGTTTTACATTCTTTTTTTTTTAATGATAGATATCATTAATTACATCTGCCAAATTCCTCTTTATTCAGTAGCATTTTGTGTTAACTATTAATTTGGTGATAATTCGTATTAAGTTATAAAATCGATCACTATGCCTAATTTTACCAATGAAGATTATTTAAATCTCATTCTACTTCATGGAGAATGTAATAAAGTTGTAGATAGAACGATTCGACTGTTCATTGAGAGGTTTCCTGACCAACCCAGACCAACGAGAGATACCATTAACAGAACCATGACAAACTTGAGAAATGTCGGATCTTTCGTTAAGAAAACTATACACAGAGAGAAAAGTGTAGTAGAAGATGAGAACAACGAAATTACAGTTCTTGCATATTTTCGTGTGAATCCTCAAAATTCTCTCAAAGATGCCGAGATTGATCTGGGATTATCTCAATCGAGTGTTTGGAGAATATTGAAAAAACATAAAATGCACCCATATAAATTCAATAGGGTACAGCATTTGAAGGAAACTGATTTCGTCAGGAGCACAGAGTTTTGCGAAGCTATGATGATTCGATTTCAAGAGAATGAAAACTTTTTGGACTGTATAATTTGGACAGATGAATCTAAATTCACAAAGAATGGTTCTTTCAATAGGCATAACAGTCATTATTGGGATGAAGAGAACAACCACCACTTCAGACAATGGAACTTTCAAGAGACCTGGAGTTTCAATGTTTTTTGCGCCATCAAAAATAATGCAATTCTCGATGTTCACATTTATGATGGGACTTTAACTGGTAAGATAGAACACTACACATGTTTGCATTATTTAAAGAATGTTCTCCCTTAGGAGATAGATATTCTGACATATTGACTCAAATAATTGAGCCGCTAGTACAGAACCATAATGACTTATGGTATCAACAAGATGGCGCGCCTCCACACAATTCACTCAATGTGTAATATCCTCTACAGGCTATTTGAAGATCGATGGTTGGCGAACAATGGTCCACATCTTTGGCCACCACGCTCTCCCGATTTAACTCCTTTAGACTATTATGTTTGGGGTAGGATAAAAAATATTGTCTACTCAACTCCCCTGACTGATAAAGAGGACTGCATAGAACGAGTCAGAAATGCGTTCAGGTTTGTTTAGATTTTTAGATTCATAGTTTTGAAACTCAATTTGGTTTTTAAACACTTTCGCAGATCTCTTCCTCCCGATGAAATAAGAAGAGCAACGCACGAAGCATTCCTGAGACGTATAAATAAATGTCTAGAAATTAACGGTCAAAACTTTGAGCATCTTCTCTAGTTATAACTGCGAGAGTTTGCCATGGTTCTCCTAATAGTAACTTGAAGTCGGTTTTAAGAAGGGGTGAAAAATCTACAGCATGGTTCAAATAACAGTTCCTGAAAATTTCATCTTTTTGGCGTGAAGGGAAAAGAAATAGCTGAAAATTCAAGACGAAAAACAGTTTTTTGTGAATAACTCAGAAAATATCCATTTTAGGGCAAGGGTGTGATGCATACACTCACATTATTTTTTAACGTAGATTCAATATCTGCCATAAAAAAATGGGGTTCTAATTTGAAAAAATTGATTTTTCACGATTTTGTCATCCCTAACTTTGAAAGCGATTTTTTCACCCCCTGTATCATGAATCGCGATTTCGATTTTTAAAGTGGATACATCAATCTTACATCTTGAAAAATCCCAAAATTGAAAATTTTCCATCCAAAAACCTCGAAGTTATTCTTGTTTCAGCGGAGCTCTATTTTCGATTTTTTTTTCGAATTTTCCCGCTCAGAGAGAATTTTCCAACCAAAACTGAAAAATGTTACATCAAAATGACTTGAAATTTTCTAAGGAATCTATTTCTGCAATAAAAAAAATGGTGTTCTAATTTGAAAAACGGAAGTTGACGTCATTTCCGGAAAAACCGGAGGTGCTCATGCCTTGAAAATATTTTAGATTTCATCAGCATCGTGAAATACTTATAAGTGCTGAATTTCATGAAAATACGTTCAGTAGTTTCCCGTATAAATATGGGTGAGGTTCCTCGTGAAAGACCCTGTATAAAGAAATTCTGAAGTATATTTAGTATCAGCATTTCAATCGTGCGAAGCTGGGGCGGGCAGCTAGTATTATATAAATTGAAAATTCTAGATATTCATTGGTTCATAAAATATTGATACAAAGTGTGCCATTATTGCCAGGAGGCTTGTTATTGTTTGAACGAGTATTTATTGTAGATTCTGAGAAAAATTTCACTTCTTGAAAATTCGATGTACAGGGTGTTTTAAGATGTGGAAAAAAGAAAAATAATTTTCTCAGTCCGGACCTGCGCTATCAACAAGTCATTATGAGCAAATATTAGGCATAGGCCTGTACTCAATCCCTGAAATTTTCATGAAGATCCATGCAGGCGTTCAAGAGGTATGCCGATTGAAAATTTTTCATAAAATACATGAAACATCCTGTATCTCTCAAACGAATATAGTTAGGACATATTTCGAACACTGACTTAGAGTCACCAAAATGTCTTGCATCTGTACTGAAAGCCTGTACAGTCAATCGTGAAACACCCTGTATACTTTGGTAGGTTTATCAGAATGGGTTCAGAATAGCTTCAGTAAAAACAAAACTCAAATATTGGCTCAGTTTCAGCTTGGTTTTTGGCGTTCTTGTTTGAATTTAATTTCTTTCATGATGCAGTTGTACCATATTTGTTTACGATGCAGTTCTATTATAAGAATCCATTCATATCATTCCCACCTCTGAGAAACCCATAATTTCGGAGATGATTATTTGTCAAAGTTTGAACAAGAGCGCCAAAGCTCCTCCCCACAGGGCTTTCCCACATTCTTTAAGTCAACAACTCAAACTAGCAGTTTCATCGAGGCCCTTTATTCCACAGACTTGTTTTTGTGGGCATCTTCTATTCATTTCCAATTTTCAGGTTCTTACAGGTTAATATGAGACTCTCATTTATTTACTCTTCCTCACCCGAAATATCTAAGTAATATTACAGCGGATATAAAATGTAGTGTAGAAATCAGATATCATATCTGAGAAAGAAATGTCAAAATTTAGAGCCTCATGAGAGAATAATAAATGTTTTTTTCGATGAAATACATATAAAGCCTAAGATTGAATATTGGGGAAGTCGTCTGTTGGGGGCAATAGAAAATCAGGTGGCTACAAAAATTCAGGCATTCATGTTAACCTCACCTTTTTCCAAAAACCGCTATGTTATTGCACTTTTTCCTATTAAGAAATCTTCATCTGTAGTGCTTAAAGATTTAACCCTGAAAATAATCGAAACCTTGAGTGGTGTAGGTTTCAGTATTGTTTCTCTTATTTGTGATAATCACAGGATGAATATATCTATGTATTTTTTACTTGCCGAAGAATTTTGCGCCAACGACTCAGATATTACAAATGTATCTCGAAATAACTTGAGTCCATTTATTATTAATCCGTTTAATTCCGATGAAAAAATGTTTCTACTGTTTGACTCGGTTCACCTATTCTTCAAATCAATAAGAAACAACTAGCTTAATCAAACGAATGCTGAAGAATCTCTGATATTTCATTTTGACAATTACAATTTACTTTTGAATGCCAATTAATAGATTTGAAAAAAATGTATTCGAAAGAATCTAACAATATTTGCCGACTAGTGCCTGCTTTATCATACAAAGTTTTGTATCCGTCTTCATTAGAACGTCAAAATGTTTCTTTAGTGGTTAAATTGTTCGATAAAAAAAATATTGCAGCCCTCCAGATGCCCTCCGGCCGAAATGATATTGTAGGAACAGCAGAATTCATTGTCAATGTTCGCTCGGTTATAGCCGTGGTTAAGGCAGGCTATTTTTGGAAAGATCCTCTCAGAAATACGATCAACAGCCCTTCGCATGACAGCCTTTTGTTTCTATCCAAATTTGTGGATTTGTTAGATATTTGGCAAAATAATGACTACAAAAAGTTTACTCAAAAATGGCACACCGGAAAACTATCCACAGATACCATTTTCGCTTCGAAACATACCTGCAGAGGAACAGTCCTTCTGGCCAAATATATGTTTTCCAAGTTTGCGGATATGAAATAAATTTTATTGGGCAAATTTCAAACGGACAAACTAGAACAGCGTTTTGGTACTTATAGGCAATATAGCGGCTCAAATTATCATGTATCCATGAGTCAGATTATTGAATCGGAGAAGAAATTGAAAATTTTAAGTCTTCTGAAACTTAAATCAGCTAAATTTGGATCATTTTCCCTGAAAAATTTTTGCAATTTAGATTCTGAAGAGAGCACCTCATTCACTGGTCTTGACAGTGATATTAGTCAATTTGATAATATATTGAATACCTTCAGTAAAATTCCTATCGGAAGTAGCGAATTAACATAATTATTTTTCGTCGCTGGTTACTGTACCCACAGTCTTATTAAATTTATAAATCACTGTCCACACTGTAAGCTCAAACGAAGAATTTCAAGTCGAATTACCAGATAAAGACGTCTCTGTTAGTGATGTTCTACTGAAATTAACAAGTGGTTCATTGAAGAGTCCATCACAATTATTATTTGAAAGTTTAATAGATTTTTAAAATATTTAAATGGAGTAGGCTATGACTCCGCAGGCCAGTCAAGAATTGGCAAGCCAGTGATACTGGTGTCCGCTACGTGCGAATCGACCGGTATCGACCGGCATCGACCGGTTTTGTCCGAAAATAAGATGTTTTGCGATTCATCGTTCAGTTTTGGTAGTCCAAAAACTAAGCTAATCGATCAATTTTGTATTCTTGCGCGCATGTTCTCGGAAACGGCTATCATTTTGCCCAAACGTTCGAATTAATGTTACGTTGTTCGTTAAGGTCTATTAGGTTCAATAGACAAGATGTGCCAAACGGTCTCTGGTGAAATTTCTGGATGAGTTACCGTCAGATTTCTATTTGATGGTTTAAAATCTGACTAGGTGCTAGTGCGAGCATCTAGTACAGCAGAGGAGTCAAATTCAATGCGTGACTTGTATCAAAAATTACTGAATAATGATACTAATTAATTAGTATTGGCAAAAATTGACGTTGGAACCGCGAGTTTCGCAGGGTTGTAGTATAGGTACAACCAACACCTTCTACTCTGAAGGCCAGACATCGAAACCAATATGGCCACAAACGTGGATGGAGAAAAGGAGGTTAATTCAAAAGTTGAATTATAGGAAATTTCTCATATTCAAACAAATTGCTGAATAATTATATATGCCATGCAATAATGCGATGATTTTATTTAATAGCACTCCTATATTTTTCATGGGTCCTCTATTGGACAATTTTGAATCTTAACAAAAATAGCAGTATCTTCATGATTCTCAAGTGATGCCCTCGGACCAAGTTCAATAAATGCAACCACTATGGTTTGATTAAAAATTTGTAGCACTAGTTTCACATTCTGCTTTTCAATTGATGTTGGATATAAAAATATGGTAGGTCTACCAGTTATTTCTTATATTTTATTATCAGAAGGATGTTTATATAAAATACAACAATAATGTCATTTCTCGCATCTCAGTCGCCATAGACTCCTATTCTCCCAATCTCGGTCTTACAAACCTCTCCTGTCCATCGCTTCCTGAAATCCTTCCCTCAACGTTCTTTTGGGTCTTCCTCTTCTTCCTTGCGGAGAAACCCAATTGAGGACTTTAAATCTCTCGGCACTCAGTCTTTATAGTGCCGGAACCATTGTATCGTTTTTGCTTCAATTGTGTCTCTAATATCTGCATCAACACCCACTCTAGCTCTTATCTCCTCATTCCTGATCCTGTAGCGATAGTAAATTTAGCAAAAAATTGCGCTTAGACATTTTACAACTAATTACCATGTTTGAAGAATAACTACATATTATATATTCATTATTAAAAATGGTTTCTTTCTGATTTTTCTCTTCCAAACTCTGAAAAATATCTATTAAATAAAAATGTATTATTTTGTGGATTGCTTCTGCGTATGAAACCCAAGATATTTGTCAGAAGCAAATAGCTATTTTACAGAGTTTGGGAGAGAAAACCCAGAAAAAAACCGTGTTTGAATTGGATCGGATCCGTATTTTTTGAGTTATTAAGGAAATAACAACAAAATTTTAGATGGGCATAACTCCAAAACCGTTTGGCCGATTATGCCTATTAACGAACTCAAATGTCGCATTAGGATGCGCAACTTACCCTGAAAATTGCATGTTCTTATGTCTTTTAAGTTATTGTGAGGTACATAATATTTTTTATATATATTTTTTAATTTTCTAGTCATACGATCCTCACGAAATGTCACCTACTTACATCTTTGTGTTAGTATTCTACAACTAGTTACCAATTTTTAATTCGATCAGACCTGTAGTGTTCGAAAACAAAATTAGTACTCGGATATCCTTTGCTCGATTATGCCGATTAACGAACTTAACCGTCGCTATATCTTATCGTCTGAAAGTTATCGTGGCATCAGAAGGCCGCACAGCATCAAATTTGACCTCGATTTCTCCATCATTGAGAAGAACTTAATCGTTTGAGTCCATTTTCGGCAAAAAAATCAGAATTCGAAAATTACAGATATTTGGGCAAAATGATAGCACGCTGTTCTCCAGAACATACTTCCAGGAAGAACTGGTCAAAGTTTTCATTACGTTGCAATATGAAAATCATTTGATCGGGTACAGTGGTTAAAAGTATGGTACAATTATGAATTACGTGGTACCCGGGGGCGTCGAAGAATCGATTTATTTTTTTACGTTCACCGCATCCCTTGCATCCTAGCTAGACCCATCCCTGCAAGTAGAGCATAAAATAAGTTTGTCCCCGATCCACAACTTTTAGGTACCTATGCAATAATCTGAAAAGGTATTCTTATCCCAGAATTAATTTATTTACCTAGTCAAAAATATAATAGTTTGTCCTCATTTGAGGGTCATATACAGGGTGTAAGTATATGAATAGTTGCGAAAAAATTAAGGGGGTGATTCCTTGTCAAAAAATAGGGTGGGTCTTTCATATAAACTTTTCTTTTTTGAATCCCCCTCTTAGTTACAGCCCCCACAAGATGGCGCCCGAAAAGCAGTTTTCAATTTTTTTCTTAACAATAAAAAAACTGACAAGAATTAAATCATGCAGTTATTTTATGTAGGCGAGTAATTCGAAAAAAATTTTGGTGGTTTTCCTCTATGATTGAAATGGGTAGAAAAAAACACCCCTATACCTTGTTTCGAAAGAAACTTTTTTCCATATTCATATTTTATAATAAAAAATTTTATTTTGTATCGCTTGATCATAGACATGAAATAACATGGACTGGTTGGGAGAAAGAGACCATTGATATCAGCATTGAAAAAAGACCGAATAGTTAAAGGCAAACCACGGTATAAGAATATATTCTCATTATTTAGCGATTGACAAAATCACAGAATACAAAACATTGGTTTCCTTTATCCTTTGACCTTTCTTGTATACTGTATTGTTTGGTTTCGTGTATTTTGTATGTGTTTTGGTGATTTATTTATTTATTTATTTATATATTTATTGAAAACAAGAATACAAACAGGTATTTCAACCCAAGAACAGTATTCATAGGTTACAAAAAAAATATATATACAATCATTAGGTATAAACTTAAACATAGTGCAAACAAAGAAAAAAATCCAATGAAACACTGAACCAAGAGCAACCGATAATCAGAAAGAAACAAAAGGAAATCAATCTTGTGCTAAATAATGATGTTTCAACAACTTCTTATAGCGTGTAAAGGGGGTATTGAAGGGATCTAAATCGAAAGAGCTCGAGTTGAATTCACTCAAAATTCTGCATAATGGTGAATATTTTGTAATGTTCAATCTTCGAAAAGGAACGGCAAACAACTCCGCCGATCTGAGTCTCCTCTCAGGTACCCTAAAAGGTATAGATTGGAGTAGGGAAGGGGCCGAAAGGACGCCTTTGACGATTTTGAATATCAGACACATGTCGTTGACATGTCGGTTTTCTAAGGTGAGCATGTACCTCTTGAGAGCTTCGGAGTATTCATGGTTTACAATTCGGAAGTTATTCCGATATGACATACATCGGAGGAACTTGTGCTGTACGCTTTCCAGCCTTAGCACGTGGCACTCATAGTGAGGATTCCAAACTGAAGATGAAAATTCAGTATACTACAAACCAAAGAATAATACATCGTCAACAAAGTCTCATTTTTCTTGAACATCTTACTATGACGAAGAACAAAACCAAGCATTTTATTTGCTGATGACACGATGTTGTCTATATGCTCAATAAAACTCAGCTTTTCATCCAGAACCACTCCCAAATCGCGAATACTACACACTTTCTGCAACTTATTCTGATTGAACGAGTAATCAAACCTGATTTTATTGGTATTTCTTGTAAAAGAAATTTGAAAACATTTTTCCATGTTCAGAAAATGGAAACTTTCTCGGCAGTAGTCACAGAATCTGTTTAAATCCTGCAGCAGCAAACAACAGTCGTCGAAGCTCTTCACCCTCAAAAAAATCTTTAAATCATCCGCAAACAGCAAAAATCTGACATGACGAAAACATGAGGCTATATTATTCATATTCATATAGATGATGAAAAAGAGAGTTCCGAGGTGCGACCCTTGCGCGGTACTCCAGATGAGCTGAGAAAGGTTCTGGACGCTTGTCCATGCGAACACATACCTACAAATTGTGATCTGTGGGAAATGTAAGAAGTTATCCACCTAAGCAGATCCCCACAAAAACCCACCTCAGCAAGTCGGTGCAATAGCACCGAATGGTTAATTTTGTCAAATGCTTTTTTTAGGTCTGTGTATATAACGTCTGTTTGATGCTTTGATTCGAACCCTTCAGAAACAAATTCCACCATACTAATTAGGTCCAGACTACGACCTTTTATGAAACCGTGCTGATTCTCAATTATCAAGTTTTTTACATTATTCTCAATAAATTTATAAACTAAGGCTTCAAAAATCTTAGGAATAGCTGAGATGGCAGCTATTGGCCTATAGTTTTGAACTAAGTCCTTTTGGCCCCCCTTGTACACTGGAATAATTTTCGATAATCTCCAACGATGAGGAAAAACACCAACTCCAAGCGACCGGTTGAATATAATCGTTAATTAAGATTTGTAGACAGAATAGTTAAAGGCAAAACATTTTCATTTAAATCCGAGAATCGTTTCTGAATATTCTGATACTTATAATCTGAAAATATTTCTCATAAATTTCCTTACATTAATTCATTCAGCTTTTTCGATACTCATTCAAAATAATCAATATTTCTCTTAAAAAAATCGGGATTTTCCAATATACCCCAATTTCCAATTTGTGTATTTGTCCATGGTATAAAAACACCATTGTTTTTACACCATTATTTGTCTTCACTTATTCTATCCTTCATAACATCTCTCTCTCTCTCTCTCTCTCTCTCTAATGTATTCCGCAACGAACTGTGTGATATATATATACATATATATATATATTTAATGCAATGATAAGAGTCTATATTTCAAATATTTGTGAATTTCTTAAGGGTTATTGACTCAATTCAGGAGAATAATGGTTTTAACTATTTATTCTTTGCCATCTTTCGCATTAGTTTAATGCTTCTTCAGGGCTTCTACAAAATCATGGTTTAATAAAAATACAAACATTTACAAATGTTCACTCACCGAATGTGAGGTTTATATAAAAAACCTGCATCACAGCTAAAAATAGACATTCAATAAAATTGACGTTCAATAAAACTATTGTCATGTTCCTACTGCCAACTTTTATTTTTTGGTTTTTTATTCATCTAGCATAGAAATCCTCATGTCCAGACATTTCCAATAAATAGCTGTATATTGAGCTTAATTTGTTTGTGTCCGTTTTCTTGTTCATAGTATTTTCACTTTTATTTATCTGAATCATTTCATGGATGAGTCTTTTCTGATATTTTTTTCTGTTTTTAATATTTTCACATACATACATGCATACAATATGGACCACTGTGTAGATTTTGAAAATGTGAAAATATTAAAAACAGAAAAAAATTATCAGAAAAGACTCATCCATGAAATGATTCAGATAAATGAAAGTGAAAATACTATGAACAAGAAAACGGACACAAACAAATTAAGCTCAATATACAGCTTTTTATTGGAAATGTCTGGACATGAGGATTTCTATGATGGCCCTCTAGATGAATAAAAAACCAAAAAATAAAAGTTGGCAGTAGGACCATGACAATAGTTTTATTGAACGTCAATTTTATTGAATGTCTATTTTTAGCTGTGATGCAGGTTTTTTATATAAACCTCACATTCGGTGAGTGAACATTTGTAAATGTTTGTATTTTTATTAAACCATGATTTTGTAGAAGCCCTGAAGAAGCATTAAACTAATGCGAAAGCTTGGCAAAGAATAAATAGTTAAAACCATTATTCTCCTGAATTGAGTCAATAACCCTTAAGAAATTCACAAATATATATATATATATATATATATAAGAACAGTAATTTTACCTAGTTTTATAAACTAATTGTTTCAAATATATATATATATATATATTTATAAATTTACTCTTTTGAATCACTTTTTTAAAAAAACAAATATTTATTCAGAAGCAAGTTTATTCTGAGCTGGTTAATACAATAATGAATTGGAATTATATTCTATTAAATCAGAAAGCCGGGAAACTGGAATGAAAATGCTGACTGCACAAAAGTACTCAGAGTCGAGCGGCGCTTCTAGGAAGGCCTTGAATTAAGACTGAGGGCATTTACTCCTATATTGAGGAATGCCAAGATACATATTGCATAATACCTCCCCATTTTTTAAGAAATAACTTCGGCTGAAGAGGCTGAATTATTTTTATAACTCTTCACGATATTTGTGAATTTTAAAATGAATATTTTATACAACAAACAGGCAAATATGGTTATAATGGTGAGACTTAGTATAAAATAGATTGATGATACATGGTTAGGGTGGATTTTCCAATTAAAGATTGTTTCTTGAACAGTAAAATTATCAAGTAAAAAATTGGAAATGGTTAAGTTTTCAATTATTTCAGGTTTCATATTCGGGAGAGGAACATTATGAAAAATTGTGGATATTTCTTCCTTATAAAAATACTTAAAGCTATTGGTAATGTTACAAAAGGTTTCAATCAGGAAAATTCCATTGAGTTTGTAATACTCTGTATGGTCATTACATAGTTCCCCAATTTGTACACTACCGATTGATAAAAATTTTCTCGATGATAGTTTCAGTAGATCGTCACTACACTGTGCAATTTGTCTTTCACAATTTTCTTTCTTGTGGGAAATTAAGTCCTTCATGCAGCTGGGTGCTGGTCGTAGCAAATTCTGTGGGCAGATCCACCAATCTTCTACCTTTGGGCATTCTTGATCAATGGACCACAAGATTTGTTCTTCTTTAGCCAATAAGTATATGGGCTGTTGGGTGAGGGTAACGTTTTGGTACGGGATATAGTGGACATAATATGTGTCTAGGGAATTTGGGGATGTTAAGGGTACTTCAATGATAAAGATCACCTCATTATTTCTGGACTTTACAGAAGTGTAGCAAATGGAATAAAAGTCTTTTAAATGATAGAGGTGTTTCATGAAATCGGTGTTATTAACAAAATCATGGAATATATTTAAGGGTAAAATACTTTCATGCAAAAGATGAAGCCTTGCAAAGCTGATGGCTGTATTGACTTCATTTAGAATTCTATTTATTGTTAACTGTTCAAATTCTATAAGAATAAGTCGATTAATATCATTTTGTGTCAATCGATACTTATTATAATTTTGTATAATGTGACTAGTGACATTGGAATACTTTGATGTCATAGATCTCAGGATACTGATCATTTGATTTTGTTCGGTTTTTACCGATTGCATTTCATTCTTAAAAGATTCAAAATATTTCAAGTAAAGTGTTTCATCCTCACTATCAAGAGTTCCGAATAGTGTTTTTGCTATATGTCCGCCTATATTTAATAAACCTCGTTTTTGTCGGGTAGTGTATAAGTTATTGAGAAGCATTTCATTTTGTCTCAATTGGATTTTGATCGATCCAACATAGTTTGAAACCATAACGTTGGAACTGACCGAATTTAATTGATCAACTAAAACAAAATGATCATGTAAAATTTTATCAATATCGGTTAAATTATAGTGGTACATCAATACATGCTTTGATACACTGATGTATGTTTTCTCTACGAAAAAGGGAAGAATATTGTGTTTGATCTCCTTAAATTTTAATGAATGCAAAGCTGGGACGAAAATTAGATTGAGAAATAGCAATAGGATTCTCGTCATTTTTTTTTGTGTTCTGAAAAGAGAAAATTAAAGATTATTACTTTCTCTGTTTAATTTTATTTTTATGATATACTTTTTGGGAGTCAGGGTTCCTTATCAATATATTATCTATAATTTTGATATTGGTTTTCTTAAATTTTGGGTCAAGTTTTGCCTTTTTTGGTATGGCAATATAAGATGGTTTAGATTCGTCGAGTTTTTTGTCTTCTTGTCGTGTCTGATTGAGTTTATCTAGTTTCTCTTTTTGTCTTTCCTTCTGTGAATTTAGATGGTCTGAGATTTCCTTCATGTTTTCGCGATATTCTTTAATATATTGCGAAATTTTTTCATGAGTAGACTGTTCGACTGGCGTATTGTAATTTAGATCCGATTTTATAACTTGTAAGGGTGTGTAGGAAGTTGACGAGTGAATTGAGTTATTATAACTCAAAAGCGCTCTATTCATCTTTTCTGACAAAGATATATTCTTGTCATCAATTACTCTAATTTGCTCAATAAGGGTAGAGTGGAATCTCTCCACTAGTGCATTGGAGGTAGGGTTGTAATTTGTGATATAATGAAGGGAAATTTTATGGGTATCGCCTAAATCTTGAATAATTTGATTTTTGAACTCTGTTCCATTATCGAAGGTTATTTTTTGTGGTATACCGTGGTTTGAAAAATATTGAGTTAATTGATTTGCAATTTCTGTTGAAGTTTTACTATTTAGAATGTAACATTGTCCATGTCTTGAGAAGGAGTCAATTATAGTCAAACAGGGTGTTCTATTCATGACTATTGTATCGATATACAAGTGGGAAAATGGTTTGTCACCTGTTGGATTCGGTTTAAATATTAATTTAGTAGGTTGTCGTTCATATTTTTGACTCTGGCAAATTTCGCAGGAGTTAATATAGGACTGAATATGTTTATTCATGTTCGGCCAATAAAAACGTCTTTTAATACTTTCTAAGTTTTCCTGGAAACCTCGGTGTCTGGTCTTGGTCTCGTGAAATAATTTAATTTTCTGTTGTTGGTCGTCTTCCGTTTCGATATCTTCTAAAAATGTATTTGAAATTTTGAATGAAAAAGCGTTAGCTTTGAAGAGATTCTGTGATAGATTCAAAAATGGTATTTCCAAATCTTTATTTTTGAAATATATGCCGTAATGATTATTTGGTTTGACGTATTCCTTTAAAAATTTTGTGAAGTCGTCTGGTTCTTTTATAGAAACTATGAGTCTAAATCGACTGTTCTTATGTAGTTTTAATTTTTCTACTTTAAACACATTAGCTTTTTGGAAAATTATTTGATGGATTGATGTGTTCAGAGAGCGTTCTGAATATGGTATCTCTAATATAGGGCTTTCGACATTACTGTGAATAGTTTGGGAAGAAGATGGATTTGCTTGTTCTTCCGTACACGATTTCGTAATATCTTCTAGTTCCTTTTGAGATATTTCCAGATCTTCATGAGTAATTTGGGGAATTATTGAGTCTAGATCGTCATCTGAATTTTCATTTAAATTTAATTCGTCAAATTTTATGCGGGATACTGCATCTGCGTTATTGTACGCTCCTTTCCTGTATTTTATTTCGAAATTAAACTCTTCTAATTTGATTCGCCATCTCATTAGTCGAGATGATGCATCTTTCAAAGAAAATAACCACGTCAAGGGTCTATGATCCGTGTAGATCGTAAATTTCTGACCAAATAAGTAAGGTCTAAAATATTTTGTAGCCCATACAACGGCTAGAAGTTCTTTTTCGATAGTTGAATATTTTATTTCAGCTTCGTTCAATGTTCGGCTCGCATAAGCGATAGGTAGATCGTTTGGGGGTGTCCCTTGCGATAAAATTGCGCCTATAGCATATTGTGATGCGTCGGTAAGTACGAATGGTCTGTTAAAGTCCGGATGTTGGAGAATCGGATAATTAATGAGTATGTTTCTGCTGGCATGAAATGCATCTACATATTCTTTGTCATTAATATTCAATTTAACATCTTTTTTCAGGTATTTAGTCATGGGTTTCGTTAATTTTGAAAAATTAGGAATAAATTTTCTATAGTAGCCTATCATTCCGAGATAAGATTTAATTTCTTTAATAGTTTTAGGAATGGGAAAGTTTTTTACGACTTCAATTTTTTCAGGATTCGGTTCTATACCTTTTTCAGATATTTTGTAGCCTAAAAATACAATTTCGGTCTGAAAGAAGTATGACTTGTCTAGTTGAATTTTGAGATTTTCTTTTTCTAAGAGTTGAAGAACTGTCTGAATGTCTGCCAAATGTTTTTCGGGTGTTTCTGAAAAAATGAGAATATCATCCATGTATACTATGCATATTTTATTAATGATCGGTTTTAAGACTCTATTCATGAAACGTTGGAATGTTGAAGGGGCATTTTTCAATCCAAAGGGCATTCTTAAAAATTCGAAATGTCCTTCGTCGGTTGCGAAAGCAGTTTTTTCTATTGATTGCTCGTCTAGTTCTATTTGATGGAAACCACTTGCTAAATCAAGGGCGCTAAAATATTTTGCTTTTTTCAGTTGATCCAAAAGTTCGTCAATATTGGGGATCGGAAATTTGTCATCAATTGTTTTGTCGTTCAGTTTTCTATAGTCAATAGCTATTCTCCATTTTTTGTTACCTGATTGGTCCGTTTTTTTGGGAACGATTACTATAGGGAATGACCAGGGAGAAATACTTGGTCTTATAATGTTTTTACTTAATAAATCTTGTACTTGATTCTTTACCTCTTGTTTGTGTACCTCAGGATATCTGTATCGTCTAATATACACGGGATTTTCATCTATGGTCCTAATATTATGTTTAACTCTGTTTGAGGCATTCAAAGGTTGATTTGATAGATGAAAGGCTTGTTTGTGACTTTGAATAATTTTTGTAAGTTGGTTTCGAAAATTTTTGTCCAAATGGTCTAATTTAATGGGTAGGGGTTCATTAGGACTGGTTTCTTGTAAAAAGAATTTATGTGTTCTGATGGTATTTCCTAATTCATGACTTTCCCAATTGAAATTTAATTTTAAATATCTTAAAAGGTTGGATCCTATTACACCATCATATTGTGTATGAAATTTATAGATCACAAAGGGGTATGTTGTATTATAGCCAAAAGAATTTAAAGGAAATGAAACTTTATTCGTGCTGAAATCTTTACCTAGTGCAGTTTTAAAATAGGTTTTTTCTTCGTAAATGTTTTCTGATAGTAAATTATATGCTACAGATGGATCAATAATGCTCATGGAACTTCCGCTGTCTATCAATAATTTGCAGGGTGGATAATCTAATACTATATATGGTAATGATGCTAGATGTTCCTGTGTAAAGTTTAGGTCATGTCTTTGTCTTCGGAGATTCTCTGAAAATTTTCATCAAATTCCTCAATTAATTTAGAGTCATCTATATTTTCGGATTCATAATAAAATTCTTCTTCCTCTCCTAATTCTTGTTCAATTTGTTCTGTATTAGTGAGTTCTTCAAATATAAAGTCATTAGGTCCGTTTCTTCTGTAATTTTGTCTAATATTGGGTGGTTCTTGTCGGATTTGACTGCTAGCTGGTCTTTTTACAGGGTGTATTCTTGTTCGGACCGACATAGGTTCAGGTTTGGGTTGAACCAAACGATGATTTGGATTGGGCTTAAATACGTCTTGCGGTTTTCCGAATACTTGACTGCTTGTCGCAAATTTAGTTTCTGGTATTTTATTATTAAATTTCAAATGTACCGGTTGTGAAGGAAATTCTCCACTATTCGAATTGAATTGTCTGTTTGCAGGAAATTGTCTACTAGTTGATGGAAATTGTGGGTCTGTATAAATTCTTCTAACAGTAGGTTGGGAATTTAAATTTTGGGAGTACGTTGTCCTAGGTGTCGGTATTGTTGGTGGTTGTAAATAAAGCTGTTGTCTCTTTATTTCTCGGTTTTCTAGCATTTTACAAGTGTCGTCGAAAGATTTTGGTTGGAGATCAAGTAAATTCCTAGAATTTTCGTCAACATTATTATATAAGACGGTTATGCCAATTTTCTCTGAAAGGTTTCGATAAACATTCAGTTCTGGGGGCGATAATCCTAATAATTGTATTTGGTAATCATATTGTAATTTAGTTTCTTTGATTCTTTCAATAAATTCAGAAAGTGATTCCTTCGTTTTTCTCCTCATATATTGATATTCACTTTGTAGAACGTCAAAGTTAATTTTAAAACCGAATTTACTGTTCAATAATCTTTTTAATTCAGGCCATGAATTGCAACATGGTCCAGAATACACGATAGTTCTCGCTTGATCAATTAATTTCGATTTTACTGTTGCAAAGCAATATTGATTTATTAAATCATTATCAGTTGTGCCAAATCGATCTATGAAATTTTCAGTTTCCATTAAAAAGGTTTGTAGTTCTTGTGAGTTACCATTAAATCTTGGTAATAACTCACCGAAATATTTAACTGTGCTTAAATCTATTACCATGCGATTGGAATGTTCTCCATTAGAAGTCATATTGAAGTTTTTATTATTTACGTTGATATTCAATGAATTGAATTTTTCCAATAAGGACTCTATTTTGAAAGATTTCGATGTGCTTGTTTACACTATCGGTGATATGGAAAAATGAGTTGCAATTAAATTGAAAATATCCTTTGGGCCAGGGATAGGAAAAACTGGGATTATTGTAAGGGATAGCCTCAACTTACTTCTCGTTTTAAACCTGGTGTCCGGGCTGCTACCTCCAAACCTCCTCAGGGTGATTCTCAAGGGTTGCAGTTGAGATCAAGTCGGGAATGGTTCTCCTTACTCTGTTTTCGGGGATTCAACACACCTTCGTGGCTTATCTCTACTGCAGTCGTTTGAGCTTCTCGTGGTCGGAACTTTACTTCGAACTTATCGTCGCACTTTTCGAAACTCGGGTTTTTGGAATGTTGCTCGAAGAATTGAAATTCACGTATACTTATTTTTTTTTTCGTTATACTAGCAACAATCCCATCCTCGTCGCCATTTATAAATTTACTCTTTTGAATCACTTTTTTAAAAAAACAAATATTTATTCAGAAGCAAGTTTATTCTGAGCTGGTTAATACAATAATGAATTGGAATTATATTCTATTAAATCAGAAAGCCGGGAAACTGGAATGAAAATGCTGACTGCACAAAAGTACTCAGAGTCGAGCGGCGCTTCTAGGAAGGCCTTGAATTAAGACTGAGGGCATTTACTCCTATATTGAGGAATGCCAAGATACATATTGCATAATAATATATATATATATATATATATATATATATATATATATTTTCTTTTGACTGAGAGCTGTATAGAGAACCTGCGTGACCTTGAGATTCGACACTAGCGCTCATGGTGGCGAAATTTAGCATTTATTAGGTGAGAGGAATAAGATTTTGTACTGATTGCCATACAAAGTAATTATTAGATATTATTAATAAGAATTATATCTAGTCTATGGTAATTATGAATTTTGAAAAATTTCAAACGTTTTAATTATTAAAAGAGGTTATCAAACAAAAAAGATGAAAATGTATTCAGAAGGAACCATGCGGAAAATGTATAAGAATGGAAGACAAACTACTATTGAACAACATTTGATTATTATTATTTATTCATATCATTTAAAATAACAAATAAAGATATGACCCTGTCAAAATACATTTAATTCTATTTTACTATTTTGAAAATAGGTTTTTGTAAGTTTACTAGTACACAGAATATATGAATAATTATATCGGCAAAGTGCAGCACAAGATCAATGTAATATACTGTAAATGATAGTGGTAGTGGCACAGTTTCTTACATATTCTCTTTTACTAGGCCAGAAAATATATATTTTTTGTTTTCTGTGCTAGTGAATCTAGATCTATACATGTTGGATATACATAAAAAAATTAAGTACGATAAAAAAATAGACCTGTCTTGATTTTAAGTATAAAAATTAATAATCTGTTTCCAGAGATATTTTGTTGGATTTTGATGAGTATTTACAGATCTAATAATAATTTAAAAACTTTTCCCCTTACAGCGGTAATAGCTAAAAGTTGTTTCTCATTTTTCATAGAAGTACATCCTCGGAATCTAGATGTTAATTAGAAATTGGTATGTTAGGTCCACAAAACACTGTTTGACTCACGATCAAAGTCACATGAAAAAACAAAGTCATCATTTATGTGCTCAAATGGCACCACTGGAATCGATTTATCGACTGTTGCATTGATCCTTGTAGCTAACTGAACACCTTCAAATTAATCATTTATTTATTTCTTCACTTTCATCAGATGACACTTCACTTCAGATACTAATTTTCTTTTTTTTCCAACGATTAAAACGATCTACATTGAATGTTTAACGCTCTTTAAATCTATAATTACATAGTTTGAAAAATTGTCGTATGATTTGCTGGATGACCTGGTGTTTCCGCCAATGAAATGATTACTGCATATTCTTGAGTTGTTTGTAGATAGCCATGGGGTACCTACCATCGACACTAAAAAAATAAAAAAATTAATGTGGTAATAGAGATAATCCAACACATTTACACTTACTTGATAAGATGTACGGCTTTCATTCACTTGGGTTGACGTTCTAACAAAGTTGGTTTTGAATAAAATGTTTTATTTGTATCCGTCTTCCATAAGTATTATATGACATGATGCAACACAACAACTTGTGTTACCAGATCTGAATTTGTTTTTAACTTTATTTCCAATCATTATCACTCAATTATAATTTTACATGTTTGGATTTCTACGTTAAGTGACAGTTCAACATCACCTATGAACTTACGAAATTACCGAAAGAAGCGCCACTAGTGTTTACGCAGTTTCTCTTTATGTGTTAGCAGAGGTTGGTGTAACGGGGTACCATACAATTCGACGTATGATACAAGAGCTTAGGGAAAAACCTCAGCAAAAAACCCTTTCTCCCCGTGAGTGTGGTGATTTGTAACTATTGTTTACAAAATTTGCTGAAATTTAAAAATATAGATGGGGATATATTTCTTCAATCTGGATTCCCTCGTCAAAAAACGGATAGGTTTCTCCAAGGTACCCGAAACTCAACCTGAAAAATGAAAAGACAAGAGGAGGAAACGAACAAATTAAAAATAATACATAACTTTTCAAAAGTCTCCTCTCACAAAAATACTTCTCTGTAGGCGAATGGGATCTCGTGGAGAAGAATCGCCTCCGCTAGTTTTCGAAGATATTCAGTCCTGAAATCCCTTCAATATTTGAATTCGGAAATGAAAATGTTGCTCGTAAGGCCAGGAGGGTCTCTTTCAAAACCAGGTCTGACCGGTCCAAGTCCAAGCGATGATTATTCAGAACTTCAGATGTTCGAAGCCCGCTACAGGGCCCTTAAGAGGGGCTATCATCTCCCATAGATATATATTTTACTTTATATTGTATAAAAGAATGAAAAAATGCGCCGGACAAATTACGTGAGGGCCAGTCCATGTTATTCTATGTCTATGAGCTTGATCCATTCCTAACGAGTAAGGTCTCTTGTAATTTGGTAAAATTCACGGTTTTTGAAAAACAAAATGGGTTCAAGCCCTGTGGACAGGAGCTTTCTGGCGCTCTAGTTCAAACAGACAAATTATTTCTCCGAAAGTATTGGTTTCTCAGAGTTGGGAATTATATCAATGTATTCTTATGATAGAACTGCATCATAAAGGAAATTCAATTCAAAAAATAGTTTACTTATGAAGATTAAATAAGCAATCTGAGAATGAGAACTGCACCATGGAAGAAATCAAATTCAAATAGGTGAAATGAATTTGACTCTCTCTTATAGAACAGGATGACATGTACGAGTATGAACACAGATCATATAATAAAGCTTAGATAGAATCATTGTAACATTCTGTGAAAACATAGAGTACAAGTACGATTCATTATTGAAATTTCGAAAAATCATATCTGCGAAAGTATTAGCTTGTTGGAGTTGAAAATGATATCAATGGATTTTTATGGTGAAACTGCATCTTCAATAAAAATTGAATTTGAAATTTGTTGCTTAAAAAAAAAATTTTTTTTTTCTTTTCTCCGAAACCGTCTGGCCTATTTTGCCCAATAACGAACTTAACCGAGATATTCATCTCAATAACCTACTCTGAAAATGTCAACTGCCTAGCTCATTCCGTTCGAGAGTTATTGTAGGAAAAATTTTTTTAATTTTCAAAATTTTTTTTTACACTTTGCGGTAACCTGGTTAATATAAAACTTCACATGCGTATGAAGGTCATGATTCTACAATTTGATGCTGAATTTCAGATAGATCGAGTGATCGGTTTCAGAAATATTCATAAAAAATGTTCTTACTAAAATTGGCCATAATTCCGAAACCGCTTTATGGATTTCGCCCATTAACGAACTTGTCCGAGATATTTACGCTCCAAACCCATCTTGCAAATTTCAATCCTTTAACTCCTTTCGTCCGAGAGTTATCGTGCCTAAGGCCGGCCGGCCGGCCGGACACAATCGATTTCGACCTCGGATTCTTGATCAGTGAGTCGAACCAAATCGTTTGAGACCATTTTCAGCCAAAAATTCGAAAATTTCAGACATTTGGGCAAATTGATAAGCACTCAGTTCCGAGGAACTCGAGCGCCAAAAATATGTCATCATGATAGCGTGAGTCATAGAGGCTGGAATTATTTCCGAACTAGAATTTATCTAGTAATCGGATGTCATTTTGTTATGACAACTGACTAGTTTTGATTAACTTTGATTCAGTTACGATTATTTTTTGATTTGGCTTACCATTTTGAGGTTTTTCTCACATAATCATTTTAATGACGGTGTACACAAACGCAGAAAGGGCCGATATGCACCTCGCTGGTGGTAATTCTCTAAATCCAGAAAATATGAAGAAATGTTCCCTGAACGTGTGGCTCCACATTACACTCTATTTACACGAATTATATTATATTATATTATTATTATTATTATACTGATCCTCCTGGGTCTTCCACAAGGAGACCCCTCATAAGCTCTAAGAGCTTGACGGAGTTAGGAGAACCAGTTGTGTTCTGTGTAGGCTTTGTTACTGCAACGACTACGAGAAAGAGGTACATTTAATACAAATAAAAAAAGTGTTTCAAGCCCTGTGGACAGGAGCTTTCTGGCGCTCTAGTTCAAACCATAGACAAGGGATATATATGGCTCAAACAGACAAATTATATTTCCGAAAGTATTGGTTTCTCAGAATTGGGAATTATATCAATGTATTCATATGCTAGAACTGCATCATAAAGGAAATTCAATTCAAATAATAGTTTATTTATCAAGATTGAATGAGCAATCTGAGAATGAGAACTGCACCATGAAAGAAATCAAATTGAATCTGGCCAATTTTGCCCAATAACGAACTCAACCGAGATATTCATCTCCCTAACCTACTCTGAAAATTTCAACTACCTAGCTCATTCCGTTCGAGAGTTATTGTAGAAAAACTTTTTTTATATTAAAAAATTTTTTTTTTGACTTTTGCGGTGATCTGGTCAATACAAAACTTCACATGCGTATAAAGGTCATGATTATACAATTTGGTGCTAAATTTCAGATAGATCGAGTGATCGGTTTCGGAAATATTCATAAAAAATATTTTGACTAAAATCGGCCATAACTCCGAAACCGCTTGATGGATTTCGCCCATTAACGAACTCGTCCGAGATATTTACGCTCCAAATCCACTTTGCAAATTTCAATCCGCTAACTCCTTTCGTTCGAGAGTTATCGTGCCTACGGCCGGCCGGCCGGACAGAATCGATTTCGACCTCGGATTCTTGATCGTTTGAGACCATTTTCAGCCAAAAATTCCAAAATTACAGACATTTGGGCAAATTGATAAGCACTCTGTTCCGAGGAACTAGAGCGCCAAAAAAACAAGTTTCGTATGATTATTGCCCAAAACAGGTGTAAAGTACCTACAAATAGTAGATATTCCATAAAACATGTATGAAAGAAGAGAAGTAATAATGAAAAATTACCTTGTAATCGATAAAAAATTTCCTGATCTACTTTCACCAAATTTTCTCCTCTCTCGAACTACAGAATTATGCTTTCAATATTTACGTAATATTTTCATAAATTTTTGGGTGAAGTCCCCGTTGCATCGCTAAAATACGAGTAATTCAACCCCAATATTTTTGAAGTTATACCTAATATTCCCTTCCGTCAGTCCCGTCATAAATTGAGAGAACTGAGCATTCTATGTCTATGGATGAAAAGCAGTCTCACTACTCTCAGATCTCTTACTTCATGTTCCGTTCCGAAATGTAAGACTTTTCTGAGAAAAACTAATTTCGGAGCAAACAACTGAGATTTTCTTACTTCGCTCACATTTCGGCATACACTTTATTCTCATAATTCTTCGATTGATTAGATAATGTCATGTCTCAGGAAAATAATTTGACATTATGACAATTCATACATAGAATTATTATTATATCATTCTATGAAAACGTAGAAATACGATTTATTATTGAAATTTTGAAAAATCATATCTCCGAAAGTATCAGCTTGTTAGAGTTAAAAATGATATCATTGGATTCTTATAGTAAAACTGCTTATTGAAAAAATTTTAATTTGGAATTTGTTTTGTAAAAAAAAAATTTGTTTTTGTTCCTCCGAAACCATCTGTCCGATTTTGCCCAATAACAAACTTAGCTGAGATATTTATCTCCCAAACCTACTCTGAATATTTCAACTGTCTAGCTCATTCCGTTCGAGAGTTATCGTGCCTAAGGCCGGCCGGCCGGACTGGCTGGACAGAATGAATTTCGACCACGGATTCTTGATCAGTGAGTCGAACCAAATCGTTTAAGACCATTTTCATCGAAAAATTCGAAAATTACAGACATTTGTGCAAATTGATAAGCACTCAGTTCCGAGTAACTAGAGCGCCAAAAATGATTGTAGTATCCAGCACGAGATTAGAATTCAAGCAATAGAAGCAGCAGTACTAAATCTTGTCGACGAGCAACCTGACATCAGTACTAGGAAAATTGCTCAGCAATTACAAATACACCATGTCACCATAATATGACTGTGCTTGCGATCTAAAAGGAACAACTTTTATATGCATCACATTCAACGTGTACCTGTACACCACGGGATTTTTCGTATCGTCTCCGATTCTCCACTTGGATGTTGGGAATGACTGTACAATATCCTCAATTTTTGAAAAAGGTCCTATTCACAGACGAGGCTAATTTTTCTAGATATCCAATAACTAATTTTCATAATAATCACATATGGTCCGAAGAGAACCCACACGCTATCACTGTAGCTCACCACCTTTCTCTGAATGTCTGGCTTGGATATGTTGGGGATCAGTTAATTGGTCCAAAATTTCTACCACCTAGATTGAATGCAGATACATACGTTCAATTTTTACTAGAAGAGGGTTATTCAATATACTTTTTGACCGGTAACCCAATCTATGCGCCGACATCTAGACTCTAGTGTAACGGCCGAAGGAGGTCACTTCGAACATTTAATATGATCACAAATAGCAAGAAAGAAATATTATTTATCAAAAACAAATTTGTTGGTTACAATCGATGAATATTTCTTTCTTGCTATTTGTGATGTATTGCATTAGGCGTTTTGGCGTGTACCTTCTACCTATTTACTTAATATGATATTTAATTTGTGAGAAGTTTAATATTGTTTGATTTGTTACATTTATTTAATATTTGTTCCGGTTCTCCGGTGAACTTTTTTTTTATTTAATTTACGTGTCTCGACATCACAGGTCATTGACACAGATACTGAATATTAGTTACAAAAGGTTAATACAATATTTGGATATTTAAATGATACATATACATTTCAAAGTTTGCAGAGAATGCCAGTTGTCTGAAGGAAGTTGATGAGCTCCTGTGAAAATTTTGTTGTGCCAAGTAGCTCGCGTAGACTTTGTGGGAATTGAAGGTTCCGTCTGGTAGCAGAATACATTCGGCATTTTAGCAGGATATGTTTTATTGTAAGTGGGGTGTTGCCAGAGCTGTGCCGAGCACTGACGAAAAGTGCTTCGAGCACCGAGCACTAAGCACTGACTGAAAAGTGCTCCGGAATCTCGAGCACTAAGCCCTTTTATTCATGAAATGCTCGCGATTACTAAGCACTTTCGGAAAGTAATTCGTCTTTGCGAGCACTAAGCACTAAGCACTTAAGAAAAGGATGAGACTGTTGAACATTTGACGGGGAGTGGGGGGCAATACCATACTTCCTTCAAGATAAGGTTATATAATATGTTAATTATACTGGTACACCTATTGTTTTGGCGCGATCGTTCCCTGGAACGAGAACATTATCATGTTTTCCGAGTGTCTGTAATTATCGAATTTTGGGCGGATATGTTATCAAAGGATAAGGTTGGACTCACTGAAGAGGAATTCTTGGTAAATTTCAATTCTATCCGTCCGTCCCGAAAGAAAAGAGCTAGACTCTTGTAATTTTCAGGGTAGGTTAAGGGTGCAAATGCGCCGGTTAAGTTCGTTCATGTGATCAAATTGAAACTTAGAAATAGTTGTAGAATACGTACACGAAGACTTATTTCAAATTTCGTGAGAATCATGTCACTAGACAAAAAAAAAGTAAAAATATCTGTCAGATGTTGCTGAAATTTTGCAAAAATCGATAGGGCCCGTATTTTTGGAAATATTTTGGAAACATTTTTTTTTGGAAACCTTTGGAGATTTCAGTACCTGGGTGAGTGACCATTGTAGATATTATTTTGAAAATGTGCGCTTTTCTCCATTTCTCATTCAGTAAGCAAACTTGGAGGCGGGCTTTCAGCTGCGACAAGAGAAATAGGAAAAGTGAAGTTATGTGCGTGTAGTGTTATGGGGAAGCCTGATTGATTTTAACAAATATTTTAATGCATATTAAGATGAAAGTAATGAAAATGACAGATTAGAAAAAATTCGCGGGAATCACTGACGTAGTGATTTTGAGCGTTTATTATTGTCACTATTCATCGAAAATAACATACAATAGACAACCATCCGTACGATAGACAACCAACTTTTTTTTTTATTGTACAATACTTTTGACCGTCTAGGGGCCACCGTCATTATATTGCGCAACCCACATTGCACAATAATATTGAGCGTGTATGATCTGGTGAAAAAACAAAATTTTTCGAGCAAATGTAAAGAATAATGAGGGGTTCCCATAATGAAATTTGTAATCGTTGGAATTGAAAATTTCTGAATATGAATGCACTGAATTCACTTATGAACAAGCTGCAGAAAAGAAAATTGAAAAAGAAATTAAGAAATAAATCACTGATGTAAAGATAGGGAGAAGGCTTTGCGCGCTTGTTCACATCACTCGGAAGCTCTTGAGATATAGATAAGCGGCCTAATAATCTGAAACCATTTTCGGCTAATGAATTGGCAGATTACATTCACCTGGACAATATAATAAAATGCTTTGAAATGTTTTCTACTCAAAAACAGGAACAGTCACAAAATAGAATTGAAAAATGTAATAGTTACATAAAATAGGATGACCACTTCATTTAAACTGTTATTCTGTATAGGACTACACTAGCAACTACACTATTGTCCGCTACAAATTTTGTCATCAGACATTATATTACATTACATTATATGTCAGAATACAAAATGTGTAGTGGAAAATTGTGTAGTCCACAGTGGACTCAAACTAGACTACACCCTGTATAGTTGATTTTTCGATAACCACTTTAATCGATGCTATTTATTTACATACAAAATTTGAGCTGAATTTGCAGAATTAATTCCGGAATATTCAACTTTCCTGGAAAAATAAGTTAGGATTCTAGTGATCCGACCTTCACAAAAGTCTTACCTAAGCATTAGAAAGTTGATATTGGTTCTTGCATCGTCCATATTAACCTGTATTCAAATCAAACATATCAGGAAATAGGACAAAGAAAATAAAGATATTAAGTGTTCACTAACACTATGGCGACGTTTCGCAGAAGTTGCCTTCTGCTTCTTCAGGCAACGTTACAAATTTGCTGAGTACAGTAGTACAACAATTATTCTACTTTGGATTTCTTGAATTTTGAATATTTTTGAAAAAATTGGTTGTTGCCAGATTGTATCTACTGTATAATAGATTTTGTACTTATTTGGTAAGTTCTACTATATACTCAGTGAATTGGTAACGTTGTTTCTTATGATTTAATGAATTGTAAGCCTGAAGAAGCAGAGGGCAACTTCTCCGAAACGTCACCAAAGTGGTACTAAGGACTTAATTTCTTTCCTGTCTTTGTCCTATTTCCTGATATATTTGAATACAATTAAAAAGTTATTTTATTGAATTACCACTCATTGTATCTATAATATAACAAAATATTCAAAATTAATTTTTAAACGTGAATATTTCCAATACCGTTGGTCCGATTATGCCCACATATTAACGACCTCAATCGAGATATTGAGGCCGCAAACTTACCCTGGAAATTTTAAGTTTAAGCTGTGGTCGTTTCGCAGAAATGAGTCTAATCTAATCGTTTGAGATCCATTTCTCCCTATTGTAATGAAACAGTCGAGCTAAAATTCAATGAGTTGGTTAGGTACCTACTGCAATTTTCAATTGAATTTTCTTCAACTCTACTCTCGATTGAGTCGAATGTCCATAATGATGCGATCGTCTTACGTTTTCAGGTGGTGACAAGTATGAATCGGTTATTCCGAGAAGTGCTCCGCAGCATTGCAGTGCTTGGGAGCACTTTGTAGTGCTCGGGGGCACTCTAGTGCTTGGGAGCACTTTGCGGTGCTCGGGAGCACTCTAGTGCTTGGGAGCACTCTGCTATGCTCAGGAGCACTTTGTAGTGCTCGGAAGCACTTTTCGGGAGTTCTGAGCACTAAGCCTTTTCGAAAATTTTGAGGAGCACTAAGCACTAAGCACTGCTTCGATATAGTGCTCGCGAGTACAGTGCTTAGGAGCACAAAAGTGCTCAGAGCACTTTGACGAGCACTAAGCACATGGCTTTGGGACAGCTCTGGGTGTTGCAGTTATCACATGATGGAGGGTTTTCTGATGACATGAGATAGGCATGCGCAAGACGTGTATGGCCAATACGTAGTCTGTGGAGAAGAGTTTTTGGGCTCTCTTTAGCGGTGCTAACATCGGACAGATTTCGTGAAGTTTCGATGAACTATTGTTCCAGTCGTTTTGCCAAATATCACAAATGTACTTTTTGGCGCTCTAGTTCCTCGGAACTGAGTGCTTATCAATTTGCCCAAATGTCTGTAATTTTCGAATATTTCGATGAAAATGGTCTTAAACGATTTGGTTCGACTCACTGATCAAGAATCCGTGGTCGAAATTCATTCTGTCCGGCCGGTCAGGCCAGCCGGCCGGCCGTAGGCACGATAACTCTCGAACGGAATGAGCTAGAGAGTTGAAATTTTCAGAGTATGTTTGGGGGATAAATATCTCGGCTAAGTTCGTTATTGGGCAAAATCGGACAGATGGTTTTGGAGTAACAAAAACAAATTTTTTTTTTACGAAACAAATTCCAAATTAAATTTTTTTTAATAAGAAGTTTTATCATAAGAATCCATTCATATCATTTTTAACTCTAACAAGCTAATACTTTCGGAGATCTGATTCTTCAAAATTTCAATGTAAATCGTATTTCACACATTGATATAATTATTCTATGTATGAATTGTCATAATGTCAACTTGACAGAAGGGAATATTGTAACTTCAAAAATATTGGGATTTAAATACTCGTATTTTAGCGATGCAACGGGGACCTCACCCGAAAATGTTTGAAAATATTACGTAAATATTGAAAGCATAATTCTGTAGTTCGAGAGAGGAGAAAATTTGGTGAACGTAGATCAGGAAATTTTTGATCGATTACAAGGTAATTTTTTATTTATTACTCATCTTCTTTCATATTATTACTCATCTTCTTTCATACATGTTTTATGGAATACCTACTATTTGTAGGTACTTTAAACCTGTTTTGGGCAATTGTCATTCGAAACTTGTTTTTTTGGCGCTCTAGTTCCTCGGAACAGAGTGCTTATCAATTTGCCCAAGTGTCTGTAATTTTGGAATTTTTGGCTGAAAATGGTCTCAAACGATTTGGTTCGACTCACTGATCAAGAATCCGAAAGGAGTTAGCGGATTGAAAATTGCAAGGTGGTTTTGGAGCGGACAAGTTCATTCGATCTATCTGAAATTTAGCATCAAATTGTAGAATCATGACCTTTATACGCATGTGAAGTTTTGTATTGACCAGATTACCGCAAAGTGTAAAAAAAAAATTTTGAAAATATAAAAAAAGTTTTTCCACAATAACTCTCGAACGGAATGAGCTAGGTAGTTGAAATTTTCAGAGTAGGTTAGGGAGATGAATATCTTGGTTAAGTTCGTTATTGGGCAAAATTGGCCAGATTTAATTCGATTTCTTCCATGGTGCAGTTCTCATTCTCATGATTGCTCATTTAATCTTGATAAATAAACTATTATTTGAATTGAATTTCCTTCATGATGATATGATATAATGTTGATGATGATTGATATAATTCCCAACTCAGAGAAACCAATACTTTCGGAGATATAATTTGTCTGTTTGAACTAGAGCGCCAGAAAGCTCCTGTCCACAGGGCTTGACCCCATTTTTTATAGCAATTTTTGAGTCTCCGTGAATGTATACTTTCTCTACGGAAGAAAGCAGGCATGCATCTTTTGCGTAATGATCGGCAAGTTCATTCCCCGTGATTCCTACATGAGACGGGACGTAGATCAGAGTAAGAGACATACCTTGTTGCAAGACGTTGCTAAGGGACTCTTGTATTTCTACCACTAAAGGGTGCTGACAGAAAATATCTTTTATCGAGTGTAGTGATGAGAGTGCATCACTGCATTTTTTGAGGTGGTGGGTAATTCTATTGCTTTAAAGATGGAAAACAGCTCTCCGGAATATACACTAGTTATGTGGAAGCTTGAAAAGTTTGATGAGTGTAGATGATGTTGTTACCGAACATCCAACCCCCATTTTTCCTTTAGATGCATCAGTGTAGTAGATCGTGTCAGCGACTGAATTTTTGATTTTATTTAGGAATAATTGTTGTAAGACTGCCTGAAGAGTACCATGTTTAGAGAGTTCGGATAAACTAAGGACAAAGTGAGGTTGTAATTTGACCCAGGGGGCTTCAGTGGTTTCTCTTTATTAGGAGATTAGGCTGGATTTTGAGGATTAGCAGATAGTCAACTTGACATCCGCTTAATGGATAAATAGAGGTCGAAAATAATTCCAGCATCTACTAAATTATTTTATTTCTCAAAACCCTTCAACTTAAGCAAGAAATATCGTGAGACCTTAATTGTTAAGAATGGAACAAGCTATCCAAAATTAATTTTTTGATTGTAAAATATCAATTAGGAAAAAGGGTTTAGTGGTGTCCTTTCTACCTCTTGCAATCAAAGAAGAACACCACCAAAATATTTTGAGTGCCTTCTCGCTCGCATAAAATGTCTGCTCAATTTTATTCTTGTCAGTTTTTTGCCTTTTAAGAAAAAAATTGAAAACTGCTTTTCGGCCTGTAACTTAGCAGGGGTGGCTCCAAAAAAAAAAGTTTATATGAAAGACCCACCCTATTTTTTGACAAGGAACTGTTCATATCATATACATACTTTATTTCATTCCCCTCAACGAAATCCGGTTTGATTTCAATATCTTCACTGGATATGCACAGTCAGCAAAGTTTTTCGGAAAAGTCTGAGCCATCCCCGTCAGGGTGCTGAGTTACATTTTTCCTATATGATCGTCCAAAAATTATGTTAAGTTTCCACCGAAAACTTTCGATCCGCGCATTTTCTTGGGGAACAGCGTGCTACCAGTTTGCCCATGACCAATATTCGATTAGGTTAAACTGTGATGGAAAATCCGATAACTTTCGAATGGAAAGAGAAAAAGAGTCGAAAATTGCAAGGTAGGTTTCGTATCCAAATGCGACGGTTAGGATCGTTAATGAGCATTATCGACCTAACGGTTTCCGAGTACTAATTTTATTTCCAAACAATGCAGATCCGATCGAATTAAAACTTGGTAACTAGTTGTAGAATATCGACACAAAGACGTAGGTATGTGAAATTTCATGACGATCGTATGACTAGAAATTTAAAAAAAAATTATCAAAAAATATTATGTATCTCAGGATAACCTGAGAACTTGATTTTTAAAATTTACAGTGATACGATCCTCACAAAATTTCGCATTCATGCGTCAGCATACCACAACTAATTACTATGTTTGAATTCGATCGAATTCGTATTTTTTGAGTTATTGAGGAAATAAAAACAACATTTCAGATGGTTATAACTCCGAAACCATTTAGAATTAAAGAACTCAAATGTTGCATTCGGATGCGAAACCCACCCAGAAAATTGAAATTGGCTGTCTCTCGTTCGAAAGTTATGCATTTTTTCACTTCTTAGCGCTTCCTTTATTCACTCAAGTACATGCATGGTATTTCTTGAGGGTGTGTGGGAGTGAATAGACAATAGGACACGCGCGCAAAAGCTCCTGACTTAACGTTGGTGCTTTTTTAAAGAATTTTGTAGTGATACGATCCTCACGAAATTTGCGCGTTGGCATTCTGCAACCAACGAATTACTAAGGTTCAATTCGATCGGATCTGTATTGTTTGAGTTATTGAGGAAAAAAGAAACAATATTGCAGATTGGAATAACTCCGAAACCGTTCGGCTGATTATGTCCATTAATGAAAATTGCAAGTCGCTATATCTTCCGTTCGTAATTTATCGTGTCAATGGACGGCCAACCTAATCGTTTGAAACCATTTTCGGCAAAAAAATTGAAAATTAAATTACAGGCATTTGGGCAAAATGATACCACGCTGTTCCCTAGAACATGCGCACAAAAATCAATCTTCATACGAATTGCTCATTGTTTGTTCATTTCATAAATATATTTTTAGAATATTGATGAGATTGAATTTCTACCGGTCAATTGAGATATAAATATTTTTCATTTTCTATGCGGATTCTGCCACAAATATTCAACTGGATGAATGCATTTGAATTCAATTTTTGGCGCTCTTGTTCCTCGGAACAGAGTACTGATTAATTTGCCCAAATGTCGGTAATTTTCGAATTTTTGGTTGAAAATGGTTTTAAACGATTTGGTCCGACTCACTGATCAAGAATACGTGGTCGAAATCGATTCTGTCCGGCCAGCCGGCCGTCCGTCCTTCCGGCCGTTAACACGATAACTCTCGAACGGAATGAGCTAGACAGTTGAAATTTCCAGAATAGGTTTGGGAGATAAATATCTTGGCTAAGTTCGTTATTGGGCAAAATCAGTCAGATGGTTTCGGAGTAACAAAAAAAAAATTTTTTACATTACAAATTTCAAAATTTTTTTCTTACGTTTTTCTTAAGATGCAGTTTCACCATAGGAATCCATTGAAGTTATTTTTAACTTTAACAAGCTAATACTTTCGGAGATATGATTTTCCAAAATTTCAATAATAAATCGTACTTCTGTGTTTTAACAGAATGCGATAGTTATTCTATCTATGAATTATTATAATATGATCTGTGTTGATACATGTCAACTTATTTTCCTGAGACATTATATGTCAAATTTTGATATTTAATGCCCATGGTGAATACCTATCGTCGGCGACACCGCAAAACCAAGTAACTGATAAAAATTAAAAAATGAGATTTCTGCGGTAATTATTTAATTGTATTTGTAAGGACAGGTGTGCAAATTCTTTTCAAAGAGTAAACAGACCCTGAGATAATCAATATCAAGTGGTTTGTAACTATTTTGAATTTAAACTAATTCATCAACCCAAAATTATGAAGTTTTTAGTGCCTTCTGAAAATGTTGGTTTTTGCAGTTACTTGGTTTTGCGGTGTCGCCGACGCTATGATGATAGGAATGGTAATGGTAAGTTAATAATATTGAGTTCAGAATATCTCCAGCAAAAACAAAACTGAAATATTGGCTAAGGTTTCAATTGATATAATATAATTTTCAGAGAGGATTTGAGGAAGAAATATATCGTTCATCATATAATTGAGGAACGAATATCTCGGATGAGTTCGTTGCTGGGTAGAATTGGTCTATTGGTTTTGGATTGATAATTGTTGGCACTCTTGTTTTATTTAAATTCTTTTATGATGTTTGAATGTAATTTCTGCTATTATGAAGTTCTATCATAAGAATCCATTGATATAATTCCCAACTCTTACTAATTCTTTCGAAGATATGAATTGTCAAAGTTTGAACAAGAGCGCCAAAGCTCCTGCCCACAGGGCTTTCCCACATTTTTATTTAATGTTCCAAGTATATTAATCATAACAATCAATTGTTCAAAACCCGTAACCGATGACGTGCTATTTTAGTTACGTGGAGAGTGACATGGAGTCTCACAGACTTCTTCACTAAAATTTTACTAGTGCCAAAACTGGACTTCGTTAGAAAATTCAGCTATTACTTAAACATATCTCATTTACCTATTTAAGAAGATATTTGTACCCGAATTCGTCAACTTTCGAAAAAACTGCATGTGACACATAAAATATTCAAAAAGTACATCGTCGGGTTTGAAAATAACAATCAGTAGGTACGTGTATTTCGAATATCTAATTATATAACAGAACTGAATTTTGGTATTCAATAGAACGATAAAGGAACATCTTATTTTTTGGGAAATCAAAAGAAAATTATCAAACCTAAAAAAACAACAATACATAGAGATCGAAAAAAATAATTGAAAACATTAGTCGTTATTTTTTCACCACCGGAATTCAAAAGTGTTCATATGGGGACGAACTAAACTCTTTGCTAAAGTCTTCATAAAATGTTTTCTCCGTAATGGTTGATTATTTTTGTAACACCCATACATTCTGTATAATATGTTGACTGTGCCTGATATCAAGTATTTTATGAAACAAGGCCATAGGCCAACGCTGTGTTCTTCTGGATGAGCTATGTATGGCGCATACAATAAAGAGTATATTTTATTCTAGAAACATATTATACTTTAAGTTCACGCGATTTTGCAACGTTTTCTGCTAGAATAAAATTACGCGATATTTGCCATGACCCCCCTCCCCCTCAAGTGAGGGGGCGCTTATATTCACACAACTATATGTATGTAATGTGGTATTTTATAGTACATATGTGTAAAAGCCGAATTACACTCGACAAGCCACTGAGCTTCTGTGCGCAAAGGACAAAGGTTGTGTTTAAATCAGAGCGTTGTTAAAGAAGGAGACGATTTCACTGAAAATCACTTGGATTTCTTGCTTCCAATAGTCACTCTCAATTGAAGCCGTACACGAGTCTCTATCTAAATTACGATAATATTCTCAAATAATAGTCTTCGCTAGCCTTAGATATAAGTAATAAATCAAATTAGGATTCCGTGGTCAAAATCGATTATGTCCGGCCGGCCGGCCGTAGACACGATAACACTAGAACGGAATGAGCTAGACAGTTGAAATTTTCTAAGTAGGTGTGGGAGATAAATATCTCGGTTAAGTTCGTTATTGGGCAAATGGCCTGACGGTTTCGGAGTTTCATCTTAAGTATCCATTGATATCATTTTCAACTCCAACGAATTAATGCTTTCGGAGATATGATTTTTTAAAGAAATGTCAAACGAAGTATGTTTATGATTCAATGCAAAATGAACAATGAAATAACCTCAGATATCGTATATAGGTCTTGGATAATCCATATAATGATGGAAATATATACTTTGGTAAGTTAATCAAATTGGGTTCAGAATATATCCAGTAAAAACAAAACTGGAATATTGGCTAAGTTTCAATTGATATAATATAATTGTTTTCATAGTAGATTGGAGGAATAAATATCTCGAATCTACAACAATATTTATCCGATCGTGTTCAAACTTGGAACTTGGCAGTAGAGTTAGGTTTTGAAGGCTGTCGCAAAATTCCAGCGATGTCGGACGAATAGTTACTGATATTTTTGGCACTCTTGTTCCTCGGAACTGAGTGTTTATCAATTTGCCCAAATGTCTGTAATTTTCGAATTTTTCGATGAAAATGGTCTTAAACGATTTGGTTCAACTCACTGATCAAGAATCCGTGGTCGAAATTAATTCTGTCAGGCTGGTCCGGCCGTCCGTCCGGCCAGCCGTAGGCACGATAACTCTCGAACGGAATGAGCTAGAGAGTTGAAATTTTCAGAGCAGGTTTGGCAGATGAATATCTCGGCTAAGGTCGTTATTGGGCAAAATCGGAAAGATGGTTTCGGAGTAACAAAAAAAATTTTTTTTTTTACACAACAAATTCCAAATTAAATTTTTTTCAATAAGCAGTTTTACCATAAGAATCCAATGATATCATTTTTAACTCTAAGAAGCTAATACTTTCGGAGATATGATTTTTCAAAATTTCAATAATAAATAGTATTTCAACGCTTTCACAGAATTATATAATTATTCTATGTATGAATTGTCATAATGTCAACTTATTTTCCTGAGACATGACATTGTCTAATTCCTTGCTAATAGTTGGTTCCAGAAACGTCAAAATCGACTTAGAGAGACAAGGGTAAAAAAACGTCAAATAAACACCTATGTGGCGATTTTATGTCGAAAAGTGAAAATTAAGAATATACAGGGTGTTTCCTAAACATGCGGCAAAAATTCAGGGGGTTGTTCCTTGGACTATTTTAAGCATGTTTTGTCCTTGGATGATTTTTGAAAAACCTCTTTGTTTCGAAGATACAGGGCGAACAACATTTTTCATATTTTTAAAATTAATAATAGTTTAAATAAAAATGCGTACCGCACTGTGTTTACTAACTAGGTACAATTTATTTTTAAATTTGTTTAACAACATTCCAATTACTAAAAACGGCCAGTTTTTTGACTAAAAATTGATAAGTGCAGATGGTAAAGGAATACAGATTAAACACGGTTTTCATTTGAATTCGTTTTGTGATGTATTAGCAATTAACATTTTATCTTTGACTATTATGAATCGCTATACAAACGCCGAGATGACTGACATGCATTTCATTTATGGACTTGCTGATGGAAATTCATTAAAAGCTAGGAGGTTGTACATTGAACGATTTCCTGGGCGTAATATTCCTGACAGAAAATTGTTTCAAAATATTCATCAACGTCTGCATGAAACAGGCGCATTGAAAAAAATGGGGGGACCAGGAAAACCAAACACAGTAAGAACGGTGGAACTGGAAGAGAATGTGCTGGACATGATCGAAGAAGACCCTAGTACTTCTACTCGAAAAATTTCCAATACTTTGAATGTGAGTAATAAGACTGTTTGGAAAATTCTTAAAGACAATTTGTTATACCCATACCATATGCAACGCGTTCAGGCACTTATTCCTACTGATTTTCCCCCACGTATTGCATTTTGTCAATGGCTTTTAACCACATTAGTTCAAATTCCTCAATTACTGACGCTGATTCTTTTTACCGATGAAGCGATTTTCTCAAGAAATGCAATAAGAAATTTTCATAACAACCATGTATGGGCCGACGAAAATCCACATGAGGTAATTGAAGATCGTTTCAACATCAGTTCTCATTGAATGTTTGGGTTGGTATTGTGGGTGACTGCCTAATAGGGCCGATATTTTTACCAGAAAGACTTACCGGGGACGTGTATCGCAACTTTTTAGAACAAACGTTACCTCTGTTTTTGGAGGATGTACCATTGGCAATAAGACATGCAATGTGGTTTATGCACGATGGTGCACCAGCGCATTTTAGTTTGGTTGCTCGTGAGTTTTTAACATTAACATACGGAGATCGCTGGATTGGAAGAGGTGGACCTCATTTATGGCCTGCTCGTTCCCCGGACTTAAACCCCTTAGATTATTTCCTATGGGGCCATCTAAAATCATTAGTTTATACCACTCCAGTAGAAAATGTGGAAGACTTGCGAAATCGGATCATTGCTGGGTGTAACTTAATAAGAAATGATCCTGGTGTTTTTGAAAGGGTTCGGCAGTCAATGAGGAGAAGATTGGATGCTTGTATGCTGGGTAGAGGTGGTCATTTTCAACAGTTTTTGTAGGTTGAGTTGAATTTTCATGTAATTTTTCATAATAAAATGTTATTATCCAAAATTTTGTTTCCCCTATATCTTCGAAACAAATAGGTTTTTCAAAAATCATCAAAGGACAAAATATTCTTAGAATAGTCCAAGGAACAACCCCCTGAATTTTTGCCGCATGTTTAGGAAACACCCTGTATATCCCAGGTAAGTACCGACGTTTTATTCTAATACTGGAGATCGGCAAAATCGTACGAGGAGCCCGATAGCCGGTTCGTCTAGTCAGTCGGGTTTTCAGTTTCGGAACGAGAGAAGGCGGGCTCAAATCCCGGAAAAGGAATTACACTTTTTGGCCCTCTAGTTTCTCGTAACTGAGTGCTTATCAATCTGCCCAAATGTCTGTAATTTTTATTTAAGATGCAGTTTCACCATTAAAATCCATCGATATCATTTTCAACTCCAACAAGCTAATACTTTCGGAGATATGATTTTTCTAAATTTCAATAATGAATCGTACGTACTTCTATGTTTTCAAAGAATTCTATAATTATTCTATCTAAGCTTTATTATATGATCTGTGTTCATACTCGTACATTTCATCCTGATTTATAAGAAAGAGTCAAATTCATTTCAGCTATTTTAATTTGATTTCTTCCATGGTGCAGTTCTCATTCTCAGATTGCTCATTTAATCTTGATAAATAAGCTATTATTTGAATTTAATTTCCTATATGATGCAGTTCTTTCATAAGAATACATTGATTTAATTCCCAACTCTGAGAAACCAATACTTTCGGAGATATAATTTGTCTGTTTGAACTAGAGCGCCAGAAAGCTCCTGTCCACAGGGCTTGAACCCATTTTGTTAAATCATTTTCAATGATTTCTAAAAAATTTTCTACTGATACGAAATTTTGCAAGAAATTTTGCTTTGGCATTGTACAACTAAAAACCATGTTTGAATTCAATCGGTTTTGTATTTTTCGAGTTATTGAGGAAATAATAACCTAATTTTAGATGGTTATAACTCCAAAACCGTTTGGCCGATCTCTTTCCATTCTCAGTTTATCGTGACATAAAAAATACTGCTTAATAATTTGTTTTAAAATTTTCTATTAATACGATTCTCAGGAAATTTCACAAACGTGCTTAGGTTTATATTCTACAACTATTCATCAAGTTTCAATTCGATCGGATTTGTATTGGTTGAAAACAAAATTGTCACTGCGAAGCCATTGTACCGATCATGCCCATTAACGAACTTGTCCGTCTCATTGGGATGTGCCACCTACCCTGAAAATTACAATTCGCTAGCTCTTTCCGATCTCAAGTTATCGTGGCCAAGGTCGGCCGGACAGAATCAAATTTGACCCCGAATTCTTCACGCGCAAAAAGGTCTTATGCCTTTAAGAACATACTTCAGTAGTAGCATATGAGGTTTTTTATGTACCAATGATCAAAAACTGCCTATTATTGTCGGGTCTGCAAATTGCTATCCGAGGAGGAGCCGAGGATAGCAAGCTGCGAGGCAATAGACAGTTTTTCGCCAAGGTGCATATTTCAGTTTTTCGTCTACTTCCACATACTTTTAGGAATTTCGGACCTCTTAAATAATTTCACAATAGCAAATAACACTTATTCTCATATACACTCATGTTAGTATTGAACAGTAACATGCTATATTCATAGTGACCACAGGGACTGACAGTTATTCTTACAGGCACTTATGTTTGTATTGAACCGTATCATGCCGTAATCATAGTGACCACAACAGACGAAAAATTATTTATTCTTTTTCTGGGACGTTTGCGCTTTCATTGCCAAATACGGAATTTTAATATTGAGTCCCGCAAATATCGCACGGAAAATCCCGCAATGTTGATCCCGCAGAAATTCAGCGGGATCCCGCATTTGCGGGATTGGATTCCCTAGTTCCGAGGAACAAGAGCGCCAAAAATTAAGAATTAATTATATGGCATTAATAAATATATTATATTCTTTATGGTTGAGTTACCGACTATTTATCGTGATGACCATATGTTTTATAGTTAAGAAGTACTTTCCCAATACTAAAATGAAGATCTGTTTCATAGAAGGGGATCGAAAAAAACTTTTTGAAAATGTTACTATAAACGTGATGTTTTTTTGGATTTTAGGAGGGGGGTTAGGGGGAAATTTCCAAAGGTTTTATCGAGGAAAAATACGGAAGTTTCGTAGGGTTTCGCGTTTTCGGAGCGAAAAGAAGGGGGTGTATTTAAAAAAATCGTAAAAACGCCGATTTTGGCAAAAGGAGCAAAATTGTGTAGAGGCATCCGGAGGAACGGTGGCGTTCGGAACGACGGTATTTGCGGGAACGCGAAGACGAGATTCGAAATTAGTCCGTAACACGGCCCTTTTTTCGATCCTCTCTTTCGTTTTCCCGGAAGAACGATAGGAAAATGTGACTTTTCGCGAAAATCGACAAAATTCTGACGTTTCACGTATTTCTGTGGCGAATTTACGCGGCTCCTCAAGATCGACGTTTCCGAACGAACCACGATAAATGTCAAATCGAATTTGAATTTCGAACGGAATCACTCGAAAATCTTGGAATCGTCTGGAAAAATCGTGAGAAATATGAACGAGTAACCGATTTCGATCGATCGCTTGACAGGATTGACGATATTGTGAAAATCGAAAGACGAGAATCGTCCCAGCACTATAAAATCTTTACATGCCAGATAATCGGAATTAACTCACGAAGGTGTTATGGCCGACTGGACTAAGGCGTTGGATTATAGATTTATAGCTCCGGAGCGGCGGGATCGAACCTCGGAGCGTCCGAAGTAGCTTTTTCATAGTTTTTTCATTTTTACCAAATGAAGAACTTAAAGGAGCGTACTCCAGTAAACGTATCTTGGGATTTGGATCTTTTCGTTAAGTTACGAGATCTATAATGAATATCCGTTCGATCGGACGGATTTTCCTAGAGATCTATCGTAAAGAGAATTCTCAACACTATAAAACCGCTACGAAAAGATAACCGCTGCTATACGGGGTGTTTTTAAAAAAATGTCAACTCCGAAACGACTTGACCGATTTTGATGAAACTTTGTGTGTGTGTTTCGGTGTGTCCTTGCTTCACGATAGCATCCGGTAGGTGGCGCTGATAATGCTCTATAGGAACTCAGAAATGGCTCGACCGATTTTGATAGAACGTTGTGTGCGTGTTTGAGTGTGTCTCAGGGTCACAATAAGTAACCGGTAGGTGGCGCTGTATTCGGTTTATAGAAACTCCAGAACGGCTGAACCAATTTCGATGAAACTTTGAGTGTGTATCTGAGTATGTGTCAGGTCCGCAATATACCCCGGTAGGTGGCGCTGCTATCGGTCTGTAGAAACTCAGAAATGCCTCGACCGATTTTGATGAAACATTGTGTACGTGTTTGAGTGGCTCTCAGTGTCACAATAGAAACCCGTTAGGTGGCGCTGCATTCGGTTTATAACAACTCAAGAACGACTGGATCGATTTCGATGAAACTTTGTGTGTTTATCTGATCCAGATTCACAATATTCTCCGGTAGGTGGCACTATAATCGGTTTACAGGAACTCAAAAATGGCTATACCGATTTTGATGAATCTTTGTGATTGTGTTTCGGAAGGCCTCAGGTTCACAATACGATTCGGTAGGTGGCGGTATATTCGGTTTTCAGTAACTCAAAAACTCCTGACATATTTCGATGGGACTTTCGTGTGTGAATGATACTCAGAATCACAACAGGACCCGTTAGATGGCATTGAACTACCGTTTCAATTGATCTACCGATTCAATTTATCTACCTAGGAAGGCAAGGCAGATCTGCTGGCCACTAGTTTGAATATTAAAGTCAAACAGTACAAACAGTACTTTTACTGTTGAAATTTATATTTTTATATTGAACTCAAGATATTTAACATTGTGGTTGTGGTATTTTGAATATTATGCAATGTTCCATAACTGCTATATAATTATTTAATAGTTCATGAGATATTACAGGTAATATAAAAGTTCGGGATATTGAAAACAAATATTTTGATAATTTTAATTTTACATAAACAACATAAACATAATCTTAATTTTACATAAACAAAACAGATCAAATGAAAACAAATTCTTCAGAAATATAGGAAAATATATTATATACATATATAGAAATAAACTAAACGAAATACCAACCGGACAAATATTCTAATAATTTTTTAATTGTTTGTGTTCAGTTAATAGATCACTGAATGGATTCACTGAAATACTTGATATTAGTTTTGAGAAATCCTATGGTAACAAAGAAGGATCGAAAAGAGATATTTTATCTTCAACATTCATAAGGAATTCATTGAACAATTCATGGGTATTAATTACAACATCATTTATGAATTTTCGTGTAACATAGTAAGCTTTTACTAAGAATGATATGACAAAAGAATGAATATCTTTATTATTGTTTGACGGATTTTAACATTGATTATCAACTTTTATTCCAGAAGTTTCCTCAATACAACTTGTATCGTCAACACTCAAGCTGTAAAATTGATATTGTTTGTCCAGTAATGAATCAAGTAAAATACTGTGCAACTTGTAATTCAACATGTGTTTTCTATAAGAATTAATATGATTAAACGTTTTTAAACTAGTCTTATAGCCACATTTGTAACTAGGAATAAAATTACAAATAGCGGAACGATTTTCATTATTTAACAGCAGTTCCAAAGCGATGTCCTCATCTGAAAATGTAAGGTTGACTAAGTACCTAATAGTTATATTTTGAAATATGCCACCATTTTCAGTTCAAATTGCGCTTCAGTCAAAAATTTGTCCAGGTCAAACTTTGGTTGATCAATCAAAAACTTGATCAACTCAATTAAAATGACAGAAAGATTCCCATAAAGGACTGGACAAACTGGCGCGGCCGCGGCCGCGGTGACGTTTAGGATAAGTCGGCAGCCAAAGACGCGATCAAAATTAACACCGAGTTCAGGCCGCGCCAGTTTGTGCACCCACATGAATCTCCATGTTATTATTATTATTATAAATTGATGAGAGTTTAGGCAGTGCCTATAAACTCAAAAAAAAAATATACAATCAATAAAGATGATTAAGAAAAACAAAAAGAAAGAGTGGTTGAAGAGCAGAAATGAACTAAAAAATAAATCATCTTCATATCCTGTCACCCACGGCGAAACCAGCTGTCGTAGCTATTCTTGAAAGAATTTACGGATACTGAATCCACTACGGCCGAAGGTAAAGCGTTCCACGCACCAAACACACGATTCGGAAAAAAGCATTGTCTCTGCACTGTCCTAAAGTTTTCTTTTTTGAGTTTGAAGGAATGGCCACGCAAACGGTCGTCCAAATTGATCGTGAACAAGTCACGTAGACCAACACCGAAAAAGTCATGTAGTACGCGAAAGGTGATGATAAGGTCGCCTCGAGTCCTTCAGTCCGCAAACATAGGTAAGTTCATTATTGAGAGTCTCTCGTCGTAGGAAGGGCGCGAAACATCGTAAGGTAGACAAGTCGCGCGACGCTGTAGACCCTGGAGCAGTGACAAATCACGGGCTCCAAACGGGACCGGTCACACCTGCCAAAGGCCTTCTGGATAAAAAATAAGGACCTCTTGGCTTTATTGACAGTCTGAAGAATATGCTCCGACCAACTCAGGCTGTCGGTTATTATCACCCCTAGATCACAGTGGCTACCTGAAACTGGAAACTGTTGAGAGGTAACTGCCAGTTTTGACACCACCGTGCGATATAGTGGAGGTCAGGTTGAAGGGTATTGGCACTGGTAGGGTTCCCAAAAATCTTAGTGTCATCGGCAAACTGTGAACAGTGTGACCGAACATGAGACGGCAAGTCTGAGATATACAGCAGAAACAACATGGGACCCAGCACTGATCCCTGAGGAACTCCACTCACAACCGTTCTAGGTGAAGACAGAGAATCCCCAACACGAACCTGAAAAGTGCGGTCCGAAAGAAACGCCTCGATCCACAGAAGAAGACCCCCAGATAGCACACGATATCCTATGGATATTCGTTTCAAGTCCATTTCAGGTCGGGATATCTTCGTACATAGAATGGATATCCATAAGATATCCATCAGCAGATATTTAATGGATATTCCACACTGGATATCCTATGGATGTCCAGAGAATATCCTTTGGCGACAGTAAATTGATATCCTTTTCTCACAATGACAGATCTCCTATGGACTTCCATAAGATAATTGCTTGTCAGTTGTCATTGTCAATTTATCCGTTAAAGGTAGATCCATAGTAGAACTCTCAAATAAGGTTGAAAATCAATACAAAATGAACAATGTGCCCAATAGATATTTCAGTAGTTAAAATTAATTGATTTTTTACGTTCCTGTTGTGGATTCGGAATCAAATATATGATATATAATATCATTATTAGGGTTACGTTCGACATGAAACGTTCACCCGTTCACCGTACCCTACGCCTCCGATATTCGGCAATCGGCGCTATTCAGTGTTTTTCTTGGGTAAGTACTGAAAAGTTGAGATAAATTTCATAAATAGCAAGTTGTTGAAGCTCGCTATTATATTTGTTTATTTCAGATAATGTTTTTGTGGAATATAGTCACTGATGTTTTGGAGGAAATGAAAGAATTTAATGTGAGGCCTGTCTCAAATAAGGATGAATGAGAAATTGATTCAATCTTTCTATTGATAATTTCCTGATAAACAAATGAAGGACTTCGAAACACTAATGAATGACAAACAAATTTTCTATTGTAAGTGTAAAATGTAGTCACTTATTTGCCAAACTGAATCATGAATATTTTAGGTTAAGGAATTTTACAAGATGGGAAGGAGTTTCTTATATGACTTTTTGAAGAAGATATAGCTGGTTGGGAGCTAGTTTTTCAAGATACAATTCAAGTACCTAGCACAAAAACACTACACCACTTATATTTGTGTTTAAAATCTTGACTTTGTATAGTGAAATAATATGTGTTGTGGTTTAGTAAATTCATATCAGTGAAAGTCATTTGCAAGCATTAAAGCATTTGTCGAATTTGAGCGAGTAACTGGAACAGAACGCTTAAGACTAATCCCTTGCTATTATATCCAATCGGTTATGTTCAGCAAGAGATTGGTCTTAACCGCTCTGCTCCGGTTACTCGCTTAAATTCAAATATTGTGTATTCAAAATTCCTACATTACATTATTCACATGTAGGTACCTGACTACATGAAGGAACCTTTCAAATATGTTTCGGGAACAATTAAATAGAAAAATCTCATTCTTATCAGAATCTGCATGATACATTAATGTTACTATAAGTATATAAGAGGTGTGCAGTATATAATTTATACCAGTGCATTACACAAAAGAATGCTAAAGGCTCCATTCTTCTGACATTTCTAGTAATCATTTTTCACAAATTTTACTCAAAAAGGTTTTAAAGTTTCCTGATTTTTTTGTATTCTTTAGTGACCGCAGATAAAAACCACCCATCTTCGGAAAAGAAGGCAACTGAAGTATCAACATAGGATTTGCGCAGAAGAGCTAAGGAGAGGAGCTTGTCCAGCGAAAAGAGCGCAGAACTCTGAAGCGGATTCTTTAACATTTTCAAATAAGTATACTTTTTTGTGTTGTGTTTATTGTTTAGAGTGTTATTTTTCAGTTATAAATTATTTTCAAGTACACTCTGTTTTCTTTCCAAGTAATGATATTCAAGGAATTCTTCTGTGAAGTAAACTATATTTGTATTGATTATTTAGCAAATTGTTTCTAAGACATATATGTTCCATTTTCAAGATTCAGAACTTGTAATCAAAAGAAAGTATATTTTTTCATTTCAAATGATTTTCATTGCACATTAAATTTGAATATTATAGTAACGATTAAAGTAAAAAAATCTTGCCACTTTAATGATTAAACTAGATTCGATATTCTTCAACTGATAAGATTCAAATATTGTTATCAAAAGCAAAGTCATTTTTGGCGTTTCTTTTGATAGAAATGTTTGAATCTTATCAGTTGAAGAATATCGAATCTAGTTTAATTTACGAAGGATATCTCATGAACATATATATCGGTAACGGACATCTCATGGATATCCATAACAGATGTCTTATGGATGTCTGTAACAGGTATCTTATGGACGTCGCTAACGGATATCCTATGGATGTCAGATTTGATGGCCGCCAGATATCTTTTGGATATCCAATAAACTCCTAGGATATCCTATAGATGTCCGGAATATCCGCTACGGATATCCATCGGACATCCATAGGACGAACAGGTGCTATCTGGGCCACCACGAATGTGTGTTTGTTTTGATCGCGGCGTCTAAAGCTCTCTGATCGCCACCGCGGCCTCGTCAGTTTGTGTAGCCATTAATAGTTTTCATTCAACTTTTCTTGATTAACTATGATGGATTAATTGAACTCGATTCGTGAGAAAGCGATTTGAGAATGAATGACATTTTGAAAGTTCAGAGAGGAAAAACTATTATTTGTTGTGCCTAAAGAAGACGGTCTAATGCGGCCCATACACGCTCAATAATATTGTACAATATTTTGGTTTGTGCAATATAAATTGATCGTGTGTGGGCGGTATTGAGAGGTTGTGCAATAGCGCAACATATTGCACAACCATCCATATCGCACCAACCAACATATTGTACAATAATATTGACCGTCTATGGGCCACCGTCAATATATTGTGCAATCCACATTGCACAATAATATTGAGCGTGTATGGACCGCCTTATGAAAATGAGTTTTTAATCATATCAAAAGTAATTGAGGTGAATTTGAATAGCATTATTAAAAGGGATATCAGATGAAGTGAAAAAATGAATTTTGGTAGAATCGATTCCTCAAAATATAGGATAACTTATTACCTTTGAACTTCTGAATTATTTCGTCATACCCCCACAACTTCAGAATGTCTTCCACTTCAGTTTTCTGAAAACGAAAATGATCTAGGCATGTATAGCTTAGGGCATGGTTAAATACAATCCAATAGTGGTATTTAATGAACAACAACTCACGTTTTAATTGAGCACATCAACTGCAAACTGCACAAGTACCTAGTTTAGCTAGTTTGGAATTATCACACACTACATTGCAGTGAAATATACACTGTGCAGTCTTTACTCTTTGGTCTTTAGTTTGCCTTGCCGTAAAGCGTAAAGATTGAACAGGAATAGACTCGTCGAGCGCCAAGCCAAATATCCGACAAGCCGATGAGATGACTCCAATGGTTTTCATTCGCGATAATCCGAACGAGAACGGAAACTATTGAATCGGAATGCTTATATTTTCTTTTTGGCGCTCTTGTTCCTCGGAACAGAGTGCTTATAAATTTGCCCAAATGACTAATTTAAGAATTTTTGGTTAAAAGTGGTCTTAAACGATTTGGTTCCACTCACTGATCAAGAATCTATGGTCCAAATCGAATCTGTCCAGCCGTCCGGCCGTCTGTCTGGCTGTTAACACGATAACTCTCGAACGGAATGAGCTAGACAGTTAATTTTTCACATTACAAATTTTGAATTCAATTTTTTTCAAGATGCAGTTTCATCATAGGAATCCATTGATGCCATTTTCAACTCTAACAAAATATTACTTTCGTAGATATGATTTTTCAAAATTTCGATAATTATTCTCAATTCTATATAATTTCATAGAATACTCTACTTATAATTTCCTGATGTATGTAAATCCAACATGAGATAAGTCTATCATAAGAATCCATTGATATCATTCTCAACTTTAACAAACTAATACTTTGGGAGATATAATTTTCAAAATTTCAATTATCATTCCCAACTTTGAGAAACCAATACTTTCGGAGATAATATGATTTGTCAAAGTTCGAACAAGAGCGTCAAAGAATATGAGGAAAACTAACCGTTTTTTTTTAAATATAATTCACAGTAAAATTAATAATTAGTGAAATTTGTTATATGATTAGTTTTATTGTTAATTGTGCAGAAATACCCAGATAACACAGCTACCTCCTAGAGATATCTCGGCGAGCTCTTTCTGGGATATTGTAACTCCTTTTGCGATATCACTGGGAAGTTACCAAGAGTTCCCTATCACCTCCAAATGGCCGCCACAGGGGATGAGCCCAGTAACATCTCAGAGATATCACATGGGGAAGTTCTCAAACTGCTCAACGTGGTGAATATTTTGAGAGGTTCGCTGCTATATCACAGGGAGATCACCCAGACCTCTCTATCTCCTCCAAATGTCCGCCACAGAGGCTGAGCCCCGTATCATCTCAGAGATATCACATCGGGAAGTTCTCAAACATCTCACCCTGTGCAATATTTTGAGAGGATGGCTGCTATATCGCAGGGAGGTCACCAAGAGCTCCCTATCACCTTCAAATGTCCGTCACAGGGGATGAGCCCAGTAACATCTCCGATATATCACATAGGGAAGTTCTCAAACTGCGCAACCTGGGCAATATTTTGAGAGGTTCGATGCAATATCCCAAGGAGGTCACCAAGAGCTCCCTATCACCTTCAAATGTCCGCCACAGGGGCTGAGCCCAGTAACATCTCAGAGATATCAACTGGGGAAGTTTTCAAACGGCTCACCTTGTGGAATATTTTGAGAGGTTTGCTGGGCATTCGCCCAGGCCTCTCTATAACCTGCAACTGTCCGCCACAGGGGATGTGCCTAGTAATATCTCAGGGATATCACATGAGGATGTTCTCAAACTGCTCAACCTGGGGAATATTTTGAGAAGATTACTGCGATATCACAGGGAGGTCACCAAGACCTCTCTATCACCTCCAAATTTCCTCCATAGTAACATCTCAGAGATATCACATGGGGAAGTTGTCAGAATGCTCAACCGAGGCAGTACTGAGAGAAGATGGCTACGATATGGATCTATAGCTATAACCTATATATCCTCCAAATGTGCAGTACATGTGTAGCTCCGAATACATCACTTCGATGCGTAGATCGATATTCCACTCGGGTTATTAGCGATGGGTGTGGGTAGGTATGGGCGCCCATGGTAGGTAGGGTTGCAATGCGTTTAGTTAGTGCCGGATATGTTTGGCTTTTTGCATTCTGTATATCAAGAAATACAACTGCTATTGTGATCACAAGACATATAATTATTGATCTTATATGCCTAGATGTAACATACACACATCCATTACATTTTCTAAAGTGTTATTCCCATTTTCTGGTTCCACTATCTGCGGTCTTTACATGGGCGTTTTCGCTCCCCACGGTGGACAGCATTTGACTCCAAACGGAGTATTTGGGAAACGAATTGGGAAATGAATATCCGCAGGGGTAGTTTCGAGTGATCGCAGTAGAGATGCTTGGTCCGTTTCACTTCTGTTCACTTCTTCTTCTTAATGTGCCGTATCAAGTCCTCTTGACGTTGGCGATCAACATAGCAAAACTCTCCCTATCTTGTGCCAATCTAAACAGTTGTTCTGCTTTCCTTATTCCGGTCCATTCTCTAATATTTCTCAACCAAGAGGCCTGTCTTCTGCCAACTCCTCTACGTCCCTCGATCTTACCCATCATGATCAGCTGAAGGATACTATACCGGGTTCCTCGTAATATGTGGCCCAAATATGCCATTTTTCTAGCTTTGATAATGTCAGCCAGCTCACGAACTGAATTCGCTCTGCTAAGGACTGTTTCGTTTGTTTGCTTAGCTGTCCACGGTATTTTCAGCATTCGTCTATACAACCACAATTCAAATGCTTCTATGCGGTTAGTGGTTGATATTTTCAGGGTCCATGTTCACTTAGTACTTTATAATCTACCATATCTTATGCGTAACCTACTACAATTTCGGCAAATTTTATTGGTACCTACCTAGAAATGCACCTAGGCCTTTCAGTAGATGTCATTTAAATATACAGGAGGTATCTGAATAACACTGAAAAAATTCTGTGATTCTGTGATGAAAATTAAGCCACGAATGAGTTACACCCCTCCAAAGATTAACAAAAAAATTGTTTCTCATTTTTGTTTAGCCTGTATACATATTACGCTAAAGACACGAAACTTGGTGGATATTATTTGTCATTCAAACTATACATTTTGGAATTTTTTCAATCCTGAAGTATACTGAGAAGGGGTTGAAATAGTCAACCCCTAAGATATTTCTTCTCATAAATATTTTTTGGATGAAAATTATCCTTTTAAAAGAACATGGCTGAAAAGCCCAATTCATTTACTAACTTTTTTATCTCTATCAATTTTTTTCGAAAACTTATGCATTTACGAGAAAAACTCAAATGTATTGAAAGCTCATGTTGAATAACACCTAACCAAATTATGATTTTACTAGAGTTTCACAACTAAAACAATAGTGAACAAACAATGAACAAAAACCTGTCAAATATCGACAATACAATTATAATAAATGTTGAAAATGACCGCCTTCAGCTTCAATACAATCATTTACTCTTCTCCTCATAGATGCGATTCTCCTCATGCGTATGCGATGAAATATTCCTGGTGAATTTCTTATTGTTTGACACCCTGCTACCATGCGCTTTCGCAGATCATCAATATTTTCAACTGGGTTTGTGTATACCTACCAAAGATTTCAGTCTTTCAGATATACTCTTGCTCTGTGTACGATGCTACGGATGTTAGAATTTGTTTTAGATGCAGTGGTTTCAATCATAATCAAAAAAATTGTTCTCTCAAGATAACTTGTCCAAAATGTGCCGGTGAGCATCCTTTAAACAATTGTACTAGTTCTGTTCTTAAATGTATAAATTGTGTTAATGCTAATTTGAAGGATATTTCTCATGCTGTGTGGGATGCTGTAGATTGTCCAATCTATAAAAAAAAGTTGAATAACTTGAAGTCTTCTATTTTTGTTACGAAATAACAATTAATGCGGACTGATTGCACAAATATTGCAGCATCTCTTTCAGCTGACCTTAGATGTTTTTACCAGAACGTTAGGGGCCTACGATCCAAAACACAGGATATTTATGATAGCATTTCTCAATGTGATTTTGACTTAATATGTTTATCTGAGACCTGGCTATCGCCTGATGTCCTGGATTCTGAAATTTGTAATGATCAGTATGTTCTGTACAGGAATGATCGCAGCTTTGACCTCACAAGCAAAACGAGGGGTGGTGGTGTGTTGATTGCGGTGAGATCGAGCTTGCTGGCTTGTTCTCTCGATCTCGGGTCCATGAGAGAGTCATTTCCCAATGTGGATATTGTCGGTTTGAGACTGGGCCCCCGAAGTTCTCACTTATACATTTTTACTATTTATATACCACCAAATACAGCGTTTGATCTGTACGAGGAAATTTTTGAGGCTATCTCGGCGCTGCCATATTTATTTGATGATAACGCTAACTTGATTGTTCTGGGAGATTTCAATATTCCAGATTATGTCACCTACAAGGAAACTAATTTCCGCAATGTCAGAGTCGAAGCAATTGAGAATTTCATGAAGTTTTTTGGCTTGACTCAGTATAATGGAATACTAAATTTTAAACAAAGATTATTAGATCTTGTTTGTAGTAGATGTCCCATTGCGGTGCAGGAATGTATGTCTCCTCTCGTTTCCATAGATGCGCATCATCCGCCCTTAGAGTTTTCCCTAACGTCGATCACAGAACCTGTCATGTTTCCAAGAATCAGTTTTGAAGGATATAACTTCAAGAGAGCTAATTTGGCACGGCTTTATGACATGCTTCTGAACACTAATTGGGATTTTTTGGATGACTTCAATGATGTTAATCTGGCATGTGACGAATTTTATGTCATTCTCGACCGTATATTCTCGGAATGTGTCCCTAAATTGTCTACTAGCAAATTATCTTACCCACCTTGGTTCACAGGTGATATTATTTGTAAGCAGAAAGTAAAGTTTAGATATCTGCGCAAATACAAATCAACGGGGAATGTTCAATTTCTAGATATGTACCAGGATATTCGCAGGAATCTGAAGGAGGATATTTCTGATGCACGAGCCAATTTCATACAAAGGGCTGAAGCCGATCTATCTACGGATCCAAATAAATTTTGGGGTTATTTGAACACCATTCGAGGTAGTTCATCTGTACCTGGTTCCATGACCCATGGAGACCGCCATTTGTCGTCTCCCCAGACCATAGTCGATGCATTCGTGTCAGTTTTTGAGTCAGCTTTCATTGTTTCATCCAACTTCCAGCACAATGATCCATCCGATGTCTCTCGTACGCAATCGCTGGCTATTTCTGAGATAACTGAGGATGAGGTGCTCAAGTCCCTCAAAAAATGCAAGGCAAATATGACCTCGGGACCAGACAGGATTCCATCTTTTCTTTTGAAGGACTGCGCTATAATTCTGGCCCGACCCTTGACCATGCTATTCAGGCTGTCTCTTTCAGAACTTTGTTTTCCAACTATCTGGAAGGAGGGTAGAGTCCGCCCGGTTTTCAAAAAAGGCAACAAAAATATGATAGAAAACTATAGACCAATTGTCATTCTGAGCAACTTCAGTAAAGTCTTCGAGAGAGTACTGTATAATATTATTTACGCACACGTGAAATGTCAGATTTCGGATAGTCAACATGGGTTTATTAAAGGTCGGTCTACCGTCACCAACCTAACTTGTGCAACCCAGTACATATCTTCTGCTTTAGATGATTCTTCTCAAGTAGATGTGATTTATACAGATTTTTCTAAGGCGTTTGACCGACTAGACCATGGTATCCTTCTCAAATAACTGTCCTCCTTTGGCTTGACTGTAGATTTCACGCGTTTTTTTGAGTCCTACCTTACGAATAGAAGACTCTGGGTTCAGTGTTCAGGTTTCAAGTCAGCTGAATTCGTGGCATCCTCTGGCGTTCCCCAGGGATCTATATTGGGACCACTGTTATTCATCATTTTCATTAATGCTATTGGTTCATATTTGTTTTCCCAAGTTTTGCTTTATGTGGATGATTGTAAGTTGTTCCGCCGGATTCTTTCTTCTGAGGATTGCTGGGATCTCCAGGGTGATATAGTTGCGCTGAATCGTTGGTGTACGGAGAACTTGCTTCCTCTAAACATTCCCAAATGTAATGTGGTATCGTTTGGCCGTAAGAAGGACTTGATCGCGTTCCCATATAACGTGGGGGGCCACGTTCTCAATAGGGTGGTAGAATATAAAGATTTGGGCGTTTTGTTTGATCAGAAACTTTGTTTTACAGCCCATGTGCGCTCAGTAGTCTCAAGTGCTTTCAAGACCCTCGGTTTTATCGTGAGGAATTCGGGATGGTTGCGGGATACTGGGACATATTTTGTTTTGTTTAATGCGCTTGTGAGGTCAAAGCTTGAATATGGATGCATAATCTGGAGCCCGGGGTACAATGTACACGTCGGGAGTCTGGAGAATATACAGAGGCGATTCTTGAAGTTTGTTAGTTTCAGACTTGACGGTGTTTATCCGAACCGTGGTATACCACCTGGACAGTTGCTAAGCAGATTTCGAGTTGATTCCCTCGAGCGGCGTCGTACCTACTTGGGTATTTTATTTCTCAGAAATATTCTATGCCCGTCAATTGACTGTCCCTACTTGCTAGCTTTAGTTAATCTGCATGTTCCTAGACTGCCTGTACGCAATGCAACAACATTTTACCTGTCTTTTCCACATTCTAACATTCTTCGTTTTTGGCCTCTGTATCGTATAAGTCATGACTATATGTCCATCCAGAATGTTGTGGATATTTTCCATTGTAGTCAACCTGACATAAGAGGGGCTGTTCTGGGATCGTAACATCTCTGTGGATGTTTGGGTGTGAGCTGTTTTTCTCAATGAGTTTTTTTTCAGCTCATGCTTGAATGTATTTATTTGTTAATTCTAGGTTTCTTATTTTTAAATTTTCGAATGTATTAATTTTAAGTTTCTTTCTTTGTATATTTTCTTTCCCATTCTGTAATTGGCCTTGGCTGTAGAATGGTGTAATTATTAAATAAAAATAAAATAAATAAATAAAAAATATACCCATATGCAATCATCCAAAGTATTAAGGTTAAGGGAGCGGGCTGACCAGTTTACCGGTCCTCCTCGACCTATTAATTGATTGGCATACACCTCATCATAATCAAGGCGAGTCCTTGCACGTATACTAAAATGGGCTAGAGACCATCGTGAAATTCTTCAAGGACATGACAGTATGAGACTCCATTTAATGGTAGAGGAAGAAAATGGGGACCAATTAAATGGTCGTCAATAATTCCGAGCCACACATTCAATGAAAATTGATATTGATGAATGCCTCCAATAAAGTCACGAGGATTTTCGTCAGCCCAGAGTTAATTTTTATGAAAATTTCTAATACAGTCTTTTGAGAAATTCGCCTCGTCAGTAAATAAAATATTACGTAAGAACTGTGATGCTTGGCCAATCATATTAATAAGCCAGAAGTGGTAAAAAATGTCGACTCATTAATGCTTGTATCCGTTGAAGATGATAAGGATAGAACAGTTGTTCTTTTAAAATTCTAAAAACAACGGAATGGCTTACATTTAGGACGCGAGCTATTTTCTTGGTACTAGTTTTTGGAGATTCTTCAATTAAATGAAGTACGGCTTCTTCTATAGCTGCAGTTCCAACTGCCCGAGTAAGACCGGAATCATAACTTCTTTTTTCAAAATTGCCACGTTCCCGCAAGCATCGGTGAATGTGAACTTGTGAACGCAACGTAGTATGATGGGGTAATCTGCGTTGTGGGTACTGTTCAGCATAAAATCTTTGTGCTTCCCATGCACTACCGTTGCACGACCGGCAAAATGCACATATGCGTGTTCTAAATTCGAATATGTATTCATATTTTCAATCAAATAATACTATTTTCTATAATAGACATCCTAAAAGTTTTGAAACAATACGAACGGTAATTAGACCAGGGTCGATAAATTTTTGAAACCGAAAAAAATTATAGTAGAATGAAACCCGTTGTAAGAGGAAGAGAATATAACAAAAATTATAGGAAAAATAATTTGCAGGTGATCTGAGGTCGGGAAGGGGAAGGGGGTCAGTTTTTAAGGGTAAAAAAAGGTTTATCTCGATTTCCGGCAAAACTGAATACAAGGCCTATGGAAAAAAAGAAAATTGCGGAGTTGTGGGTAATAAAAAAAAGCACTGACGTGAAGTCAGTACTCTTTGGCGCGCGTGTTCACGGTGGCTAATTTGAATTGAATGATGAGTACTTCAAGCTCAGTGGATAGAGCGAGCCGAAGATCTACCCAAAGGATAGTGGACACCATTCACTGTCGGTTCAAAAATTAACAGTGCTGTATGTAAGCTGCCATCAGGATAGAGTAACAAAGTTGGAAAAGAACACAACTGACTCTCCTTAGTCGCACAAGCTCCTAGAAGATTGCGGAGGGTCAGTATAATCCTAATCATGTTTATAGCACGCGCGCCAAAGCAGATTGACTTTTTACACTTTTTCTTTCAATTTAAGTCACTCTGCTTTTGCGCGCGTGCTATAAACATGATTAGGATTATACTGACCCTCCCAAATCTTCTAGGAGCTTGTGCGACTAAGGAGAGTCAGTTGTGTTCTTTTCCAACTTTGTTACTCTATCCTGATGGCAGCTTAGATACAGCACTGTTAATTTTTGAACCGAGAGTGAATGGTGTCCACTATCCTTTGGGTAGATCTTCGGCTCGCTCTATCCACTGAGCTTGAAGTACTCATCATTCAATTCAAATTAGCCACTGTAAACACGCGCGCCAAAGAGTACTGACTTCACGTCAGTGCTTTTTTTTTCAAGTTCCTTTAACAAATATAGCTATCAATACAGTTTGGCTGTTAGCTTTACCGTAGATCAAAAAAAATTGCGGTTGTGGGACCTCCGTTAGGAAAGCAATTGCCTTTTCTCCAAATCCGAACGTATTTTGATATAGATCTACCGAATATAGTCATTTATAAATTTACCTCTGGGCTACCATACAAACATTTCAACTCGGAAACAACGCTATTTTCCCCAAACTGACTTGTGTCCGTGCACTGAATTGACATGAATATTCTTTTAAAACCTCACAATATCGGCTCATTACTCCAGACATAACCCAAACAACCCAAAACCATTCACTTCTCGTCTGCGCATGCGCAATATACTCGTGGCTGCAAGTCCTCCCAAAATTACACACCTCACAAAAATCTCCAATTCTCCAACACTAGTGGTTCAGGAGATATCGCTACTTGAATCCACGCATGCGCAGACCCTCGCCAGGGGATTCTATAGAGGAATAGCATACGCCACCCCAAAATCCCAATCCTCTCTGACGAAAGTACCAGCAGTGAAATCACTGATGGTCTGCTCATGCGCATAACGAAAAATGCCCGTGAGGGGTAACATCAATTTCGAAATTAGCCCCAGGGCCACGGTACGGACACTTTAACTCGGAAACAACGCTACATCCCCCAAACTGACTTGTCCTTGCACTGAATTGCCATGAATATTCTTTTGAAACCTCACGATATCGGCTCAGCACTCCCAACATAACCCATACAACCCAAAAACAGTCACTTCTCTTCTGCGCATGCGGAATCTACTTGCGGCTAAAAGTCCTCTCAAAATCACACTTCGATTAAATTCGATTAACGGTGTCCAATACAGAAGAATGGACAATAGAACATACGCGCAAAAGCTTCTGACTTCACGTCAGTGCTTGAACCAATTTTTTTTTCGTGATTTTTTTTAAATTTTCTAGGGGTACGGTTCTTAAAATTTTTTTTTTCGTCAATTTTTTTCAAGTTTTCTAGGGGTACGGTTCTTACAACATTTTAAACACGTCTTTATGTTGATTTTCTACTACTAGATACCAAGCACCAATTCGATCGAATAGTTATTTTTTGAGTTATTAAGGAAATAATATTCCAGGTGGGTATAACTCGGAAACCGTTAGACCGATTATGCCCAAAAACGAACTCAACTCTCCCTTTCGGATACAAAACCTACCCTGAAAATTGCAAGTCCCTATCTCCTTTCGTTCGAAAGCTATCGAGGCAACGGTCACCCATCTACTGAACTCACACAAGAATGCTCAAATCTCCAACAATATTTAACCGATCGTATTAAAACTTGAAACTTGGCAGTAGAGTTAGGTTATGAAGGCTCTTGCAAAATTTCAGCAATTTCAAACGAATAGTTACTGATATATAGAATATTTTTTTTTTATTTTCAATGATTTACTAAAAATTTTCTACAAATGCTATCCTCACCAAATTTCGCAAACATTTTCGCGTTGGCATTCTACAACTAATAACCATGTTTGAATTCAATCGGTTCAGTATTTTTCGAGTTAATGAGGAACAAAAACCACCAAATTTCAGAAAATTTCAGATGGCGATTACTCTACAACCGTTTGGCCGATTATGCTCATAAACTAACTGAAATGTCGCGTTCTGGTGCACATCCTAACCTGAAAACTTCAAGCCGCTATCTCATTCCGTTCTCAAGTTATCGTGACAACAAAAATATTTTTTAATAATATTTGTAAAATTTTCTAGCCATACGATTCGCATAAAATTTCACGAACGTGCTTAGGATCATATTCTACAACTACCCACCAAGTTTCAATTCGATCGGATTTATATTGGTTGGAAACAAAATTATTACTCGGAAACCACTGGGCCGATTATGCCCATTAACGAACTTGTCCGTCATATTGGGATGCGCCACCTACCCTGAAAATTTCAAGTCGCTAGCTCTCTTCGTTCTCAAGTTATCGTGGCAACGGCCGGACGGCCGGCTGGCCGGCCGGACAGAATCAAACTTGACCTCGAATTCTTCATTGGGGAGTCGAACTCAATCGTTTGAGACCATTTTTGTCAAAAAATTCGAAAGTTACAGACATTTGGGCAAAACTATAACGCGATGTTCCCCAGAACATACGCGCAAAAAACTCCGATTCTCCAACACTAGTGCTTCGGGAGATATCGCATCTTTAATCTACGCATGCGCGGACCCTCATCAGGGATCTGTATTCTATGGAGGATAGCATCCGCCACCCCAAAACCCCTATCTTCTCTGACGAAAACTACAGCAGTTAAATGACTTCTCATCTGCGCATGCGCACAACGAAAAATGCCCGAAAAAGGCAGCATGAACCTCAAAAAAATAGGTTTCGGCATTTTAAGCAAAGTATTCCGCAAAATAGTAGTAATTTTTTGATTTTTTTCATGTCACGTTTTCTTCACGAAATTTTGCAAAAGTGTTTGCATTGGTCTTTTGCATCTAACTACTGAGTTTCAATTCAATCAGATCAGTATTTTTCGAGTTATCGTGAAAACAAAATTTTAAAATTTTTGAAATTTTTTTTGCCACTTTAGGGCCGTCCGGTCATAACAAAACTTCGCAGGCATATGAAGGTCATGATTTTACAATTTGATGCCAAATTTCAGAAAGATCGAGTGATCGGTTCCGGAAATATTCCTAAAAAACGTTTTGACTAAAAACGGCCTTAACTCCGAAACCGCTTGGTGGATTTCGCCCATTAACGAACTTGTCCAGACTTGACCAGACGGACAGAATTGAATTTGACCTCGAATTCTTCATCAGGGAGTCGAACCCAATCGTTTGAGACCATTTTCGAAAAAATATTCGAAAAATACAGACATACTGACGAAATGATAGCACGCTGTTCCTTGCGGAACACGCGCGCAAAAAGATCTACAACTTTTGTATTTACACTTTTTTCACATAACCTCAAAATTTATGTGAAAAATTCAAATAACCATGTTTTTGGTTTATAATTTTTATCTTTTACAGAAAAAATTTTTTTTCATCAAATTTGGTGAAAGCTTACCTTTTTATGTCTCAAATACACTGTAATTTTTTGGTTTTAAAATATTTTTTTTCACCTTAAATTGACTTTATATCGAAAAAATGGGTTCAAGCCCTGTGGACAGGAGCTTTCTAGCGCTCTAGTTCAAACAGACAAATTATATCTCCGAAAGTATTGGTTTTTCAGAGTTGGGAATTAAATCAATGTATTCTTATGAAATAACTGCATCATAAAGGAAATTAAATTCAAATAATAGTTTATTTATCAAGATTAAATGAGCAATCTGAGAATGAGAACTGCACCATGGAAGAAATCAAATTAAAATAGCTGAAATGATTTGACTCTTTCTTATAGAACAGGATGAAATGTACGAGTATGAACACAGATCATATAATAAAGCTTAGATAGAATAATTATAGCATAATGTGAAAACATAGAAGTACGTACGATTCATTATTGAAATTTAGAAAAATCATATCTCCGAAAGTATTAGCTTGTTGGAGTTGAAAATGATATCGATGGATTTTAATGGTGAAACTGCATCTAAAATAAAAATTACAGACATTTGGGCAACTTGATAAGCACTCAGTTCCGAGGAACTAGAGCGCCAAAAAGTGTTATTCCCTTTCCGGGATTTGAGCCCGCCTTCCCTCGTTCCGAAACCGATAACCCGACGGCCTAGACCAACCGGCTATCGGGCTCCTCGTACGATCTTGTCGATCTCCGGTATTGAAATAAAACGTCGGTACTTACCTGGGATATATATTCTTAATTTTCACTTTTCGACATAAAATCACAACATGGGGGTTTATTTTACGGTTTTTTACCCTTGTCTCTCTAAGTCGATTTTGAGGTTTCTCGAACCAACTATTAGCAAGGAATTAGACAATGTCATGTCTCAGGAAAATAAGTTGACATTATGACAATTCATACATAGAATAATTATATAATTCTGTGAAAACGTAGAAATACGATTTATTATTGAAATTTTGAAAATTCATATCTCCGAAAGTATTAGCTTGTTAGAGTTAAAAATGATATCATTGGATTCTTATGACAAAACTGCTTCTTGAAAAAAATTTAATTTGGAATTTGTTTTGTAAAAAAAAAATTTTTTTTTGTTACTCCGAAACCATCTTTCCGATTTTGCCCAATAACAAACTTATCCGGAATATTTATCTCCCAGACCTACTCTGAAAATTTCAACTGTCAAGCTCATTCCGTTCGAGAGTTATCGTGCCTACGGCCGGCCGGACCGGCCGGACAGAATGAATTTCGTCCACGGATTCTTGATCAGTGAGTCGAACCAAATCGTTTAAGACCATTTTAATCGAAAAATTTGAAAATTATACACATTTGGGCAAATCGATAAGCACTCAGTTCCGAGGAACTAGAGCGCCAAATGCATCCTAATTTTCAATCAAAAATTCTCACGTCAAAATATTTGCTTTTTTGCAAAATTAGGTTGGCTTTTTGGCGCTCTAGTTCCTCGGATCTGAGTGCTTATCAATTTGCCCAAATGTCTGTAATTTTCGAATTTTTCGATGAAAATGGTCCGTGGTCGAAATTCATTCTGTCCGGCCGGTCCGGCCGGCCGTAGGCTCGATAACTCTCGAACGGAATGAGCTAGAGAGTTGAAATTTTCAGAGTAGGTTTGGAAGATAAATATCTCGGCTGAGTTCGTTATTGGGCAAAATCGACAGATGGTTTCGGAGTAACAAAAAAAATTTTTTTTTACAAAACAATTTCCAAATTAATTTTTTTGCGCGCGTGTTCCGCAAGGAACAGCGTGCTATCATTTCGTCACAATGTCTGTATTTTTCGAATTTTTTTTCGAAAATGGTCTCAAACGATTGGGTTCGACTCCCTGATGAAGAATTCGAGGTCAAATTCAATTCTGTCCGTCCGGTGCGGCCGGCCGTTAGCACGATAACTGTCGAACGGAATGACTTAGACCGTTGAACTTTGCAGGGTACTTTTGTAGCGTAAATATCTCGGACAAGTTCGTTAACGGGCGAAATCCACCGAGCGGTTTCGGAGGTAAGGCCGTTATAGTCAAAACGTTTTTTATGAACCGATCACACGATCTTTCTGAAATTTGGCATCAAATTGTAGAATTATGACCTTTATATGCCTGCGAAGTTTTGTTTTGACCCGACGGCCCTAAAGTTCTAAAAAAAAATTTCAAAAATTTTAAAATTTTGTTTTCACGATAACTCGAAAAATACTGATCTGATTAAATTGAAACTCAGTAGTTAGATGCAAAAGACCAATGCAAACACTTTTGCAAAATTTCGTGACGATCACGTGACATGAAAAAAATCAAAATATTACTACTATTTTGCGGAACACTTTGCTTAAAATGCCGAAACCTATTTTTGCGCGCGTGTTCCGCAAGGAACAGCGTGCTATCATTTCGTCACAATGTCTGAATTTTTCGAAATTATTTTCAAAAATGGTCTCAAACGATTGGGTTCGACTCCTGATGAAGAATTCGATGTCAAATTCAATTCTGTCCGTCCGGTGCGGCCGGCCGTTAGCACGATAACTGTCGAACGGAACGACTTAGACCGTTGAAATTTGCAGGGTAGTTTTGTAGCGTAAATATCTCGGACAAGTTCATTAACGGGCGAAATCCACCGAGCGGTTTCGGAGTTAAGGCCGTTTTTAGTCAAAACGTTTTTTATGAATATTTCTGAAACCGATCACTCGATCTTTCTGAAATTTGGCATCAAATTGTAAAATCATGACCTTTATATGCCTACGAAATTTTGTTATGACCGGACGGCCCTAAAGTGGCAAAACAAAATTTCAAAAATTTTAAAATTTTGTTTTCACGATAACTCGAAAAATACTGATTTGATTAAATTGAAACTCAGTAGTTAGATGCAAAAGACCAATGCAAACACTTTTGCAAAATTTCGTAAAGATCACGTGACATGAAAAAAATCAAAAAATTACTACTATTTTGCGGAATACTTTGCTTAAAATGCCGAAACCTATTTTTTTGAGGTTCATGCTGCCTTTTCCGGGCATTTTTCGTTGTGCGCATGCGCAGATGAGAAGTCATTTAACTGCTGTAGTTTTCTTCAGAGAGGATTGGGGTTTTGGGGTGGCGGATGCTATTCCTCCATAAAATCCAGATCCCTGATGAGGGTTTGCGCATGCGTAGATTAATGATGCGATATCTCCCGAACCACTAGTGTTGGAGAATCGGAGTTTTTTGTAAGGTGTGTTATTTTGAGAGGACTTTTAGCCGCGAGTAGATTGCGCATGCGCAGAAAAGAAGTGACTGTTTTTTGATTGGATGGGTTATGTTGGGAGTGCTGAGTCGATATTGTGAGGTTTTAAGAGAATATTCATAGCAAATCAGTTCAAGGACAAGTCAGTTTGGGGGATGTAGCGTTGTTTCCGAGTTAAAGTGTTCGTACCGTGGCCCTGGGGCTAATTTTGAAATTGATGTTACCCCTTACAGGCATTTTTCGTTTTGCGCATGAGCAGACCATCAGTGATTTAACTGGTGATGTTTTCGTCAGAGAGGATTGGGGTTTTGGGGTGGCGGATGCTATTCCTCCATAGAATCCCCTATTGAGGGTCTGCGCATGCGTGGATTAAAGATGTGATATTTCCTGAACCACTAGTGTTGGAGAATCGGAGTTTTTTGTAAGGTGTGTGATTTTGAGACGACTTTTGGCCGCAAGTAGATTGCGCATGCGCAGAATAGAAGTGACTGATTTTGGGTTGTATGGGTTATGTTGGGAGTGCTGAGCCAATATTGTGAGGTTTCAAAAGAATATTCATGGCAATTCAGTGCAAGGACAAGTCAGTTTGGGGGATATAGCGTTGTTTATGAGTTAAAGTGTCCGTACCGTGGCCCTTGAGCTAATTTCGAAATTGATGTTACCCCTTACGGGCATTTTTCAATATGCGCATGAGCAGACCATCAGTGATTTAACTGCTGGTGCTTTCGTCAGAGAGGATTGGGATTTTGGGGTGGCGGATGCTATTCCTCTATAGAATCCCCTGGTGAGGGTCTGCGCTTGTGTGGATTCAAGAAGCGATATCTCCTGAACCACTAGTGATGGTGAATTGGAGTTTTTTTTGTAAGGTGTGTAATTTTGGGAGGACTTGCAGCCACGAGTATATTGCGAAAGCGCAGACGAGAAGTGAATGGTTTTGGGTTGTTTGGGTTATGTTGGGAGTAATGAGCCGATATTGTGAGGTTTTAAAAGAATATTCATGTCAATTCAGTGCACGGACACAAGTCAGTTTGGGGAAAATAGCGTTGTTTCCGAGTTGAAATGTCTGTATGGTAGCCCTGAGGCGAATTTATAAATAACTATATTCGGTAGATCTATATTAAAATACGTTCGGATTTGGAGAAGAGGCAATTTCTTTCCTAATTTGTTGAAGGAACTTGAAAAAAAAAAGCACTGACGTGAAGTCAGTACTATTTGGCGCGCGAGTTCATGGTGGCTAATTTGAATTGAATGATGAGTACTTCAAGCTCAGTGGATAGAGCGAGCCGAAGATCTACCAAAAGGAAAGTGGACACCATTCACTCTCGGTTCAAAAATTAACAGTGCTGTATCTAAGCTGCCATCACGATAGAGTAACAAAGTTGGAAAAGAACACAACTGACTCTCCTTAGTCGCACAAGCTCCTAGAAGATTGCGGAGGGTCAGTATAATCCTAATCATGTTTATAGCACGCGCGCCAAAGCAGATTGACTTTTTACACTTTTCCTTTCATTTTAAGTCACTCTGCTTTTGCGCGCGTGCTATAAACATGATTAGGATTATACTGACCCACCCAAATCTTCTAGGAGCTTGTGCGACTAAGGAGAGTCAGTTGTGTTCTTTTCCAACTTTGTTACTCTATCCTGATGGCAGCTTAGATACAGCACTGTTAATTTTTGAACCGAGAGTGAATGGTGTCCACTATCCTTTGGGTAGATCTTCGGCTCGCTCTATCCACTGAGCTTGAAGTACTCATCATTCAATTCAAATTAGCCACCGTGAACACGCGCGCCAAAGAGTACTGACTTCACGTCAGAGCTTTTTTTTTCTGAGGTTCATGCTGCCCTTTCAGGGCATTTTTCTTTGTGCGCATGCGCAGATGAGAAGTCATTTAACTGCTGTAGTTTTCGTCAGTGAGGAGTTTTTTGTAAGGTGTGTGATTTTGGGAGGACTTGCAGCCGCGAGTTGATTGCGCATGCGCAGAAGAGAAGTGACTGTTTATGGGTTGTATGGGTTATGTTGCGAGTAATGAGTCGATATTGTGAGGTTTTAAAAGAATATTCATGTCAATTCAGTGCACGGACACTAGTCAGTTTGGGGGAAATAGCGTTGTTTCCGAGTTGAAGTGTGCATACCGTGGCCCTTGCGCCAATTTTGAAATGTATGTTACCCCTTACGGGCCTTTTTCGTTATGCGCATGAGCAGACCATCAGTTATTTAACTGCTGAAGTTTTCGTCAGAGAGGATTGGGGTTATGGGGTGGCGGATGCTATTCCTCTATAGAATCCGCTGGTGAGGGTCTGCGCATGCGTGGATTCAAGATGCGATATCTCCAGAACCACTAGTGTTGGAAAATCAGAGTTTTTTGTAAGGTGTGTGATTTTGGGAGTACTTTCAGCCGCAAGTATATTGCTCATGCGCAGAAGAGAAGTGACTGTTTTTGGGTTGTATGGGTTATGTCGGCAGTGCTGAGCCAATATTGTGAGGTTTTAAAAGAATATTCATGGCAATTCAGTGCACGGACAAGCCAGTTTGGGGGATGTAGCGTTGTTTCCGAATTGAAGTGTTCGTACCATGGCCCTGGGGCTAATTTTGAAGTCGATGTAACCCCTTACGTGCATTTTTCGTTATGCGCATGAGCAGACCATCAGTGATTTAACTGCTGGTATTTTCGTCAGAAAGGATTGGGATTTTGGGGTGGCGGATGCTATTCCTCCATAGAATCCACTGGTGAGGGTCTGCGCATGCGTGGATTCAAGATGCAATATCTCCTGAACCACTAGTGTTGGAGCATCGGAGTTTTTTGTAAGGTGTGTGATTTTGGTAGGACTTGCAGTCGCGAGTTGATTGCGCATGCGCAGAAGAGAAGTGACTGTTTTAGGGTTGTATGGGTTATGTTGAGAGTAATGAGCCGATATTGAGAGGTTTTAAAGGAATATTCATGTCAATTCAGTGCACGGACACTAGTCAGTTTGGGGGAAATAGCGTTGTTTCCGAGTTGAAGTGTGCATACCGTGGCCCTGGGGCCAATTTTGAAATTGATGTTACCCCTTACGGGCATTTTTCGTTTTGCGCATGAGCAGACCATCAGTGATTTAACTGCTGAAGTTTTCGTCAGAGAGGATTGGGGTTTTGTGGTGGCGGATGCTATTCCTCTATAGAATCCCCTGGTGAGGGTCTGCGCATGCGTGGATTCAAGATGCGATATCTCCTGAACCACTAGTGTTGGAGAATCGGAGTTTTTTGTAAGTTGTGTGATTTTGGGAGGACTTTCAGCCACAAGTAGATTGCGCATGCGCAGAAGAGAAGTGACTGTTTTTGGGTTGTATGGATTATGTCGGGAGTGCTGAGCCAATATTGTGAGGTTTTAAAAGAATATTCATGGCAATTCAGTGCACGGACAAGCCAGTTTGGGGGATGTAGCGTTGTTTCCGAATTGTGTTCGTACCGTGGCCCTGATCTAATTTTGAAATCGATGTTACCCCTTACGGGCCTTTTTCGTTATGCGCATGAGCAGACCATCAGTGATTTAACTGCTGGTATTTTCGTCAGAGAGGATTGGGATTTTGGGGTGGCGGATGCTAGTCCTCCATAGAATCCACTGGTGAGGGTATGCGCATGCGTGGATTCAAGATGCAATATCTCCTGAACCACTAGTGTTGGGGAATCGGAGTTTTTTGTAAGGTGTGTGATTTTGGGAGGACTTGCAGAGGCAAGTTGATTGCGCATGCGCAGAAGAGAAGTGACTGTTTTTGAGTTGTATGGGTTATGTTGGGAGTGCTGAGCCGATATTGTGAGGTTTCAAAAGAATATTCATGGCAATTCAATGCAAGGACAAGTCAGTTTGGGGGATGTGGCGTTGTTTCCGAGTTAAAGTGTCCGTACCGTGACCTGGGGCTAATTTCGAAATTGATGTAACCCCTTACGGGCATTTTTCGTTATGCGCATGAGCAGACCATCAGTGATTCAACTGCTGGTGCTCTCGTCAGAGAGGATTGGGGTTTTGGGATGGCGGATGCTATTCCGCTATAGAATCCCCTGGTGAGGGTCTGCGCATGCGTGGATTCAAGAAGAGATATATCCTGAGCCACTAGTGTTGGAGAATCGGAGTTTTTTGTGAGGAGTGTAATTTTGGGAGGACTTGCAGCTACGAGTATATTGCGCATGCGCAGACGAGAATTGAATGGTTTTGGGTTGTTTGGGTTATGTTGGGAGTAATGGGCCGATATTGTGAGGTTTTTAAAGAATATTCATGTCAATTCAGTGGACGGACACAAGTGAGTTTGGGGGAAATAGCGTTGTTTCCGAGTTGAAATGTCTGTATGGTGGCCCTCAGGCGAATTTATAAATAACTATATTAGGTAGATCTACATATATTAAAATAGGTTCGGATTTGGAGAAGAGGCAATTGCTTTCCTAACGGAGGTCCCACAACCGCAATTTTTTTCGATTCACGGTAAAGCTAACAGCCAAACTGTATTGATAGCTATATTTGTTAAAGGGACTTGAAAAAAAAAGGCACTGACGTGAAGTCAGTACTCTTTGGCGCGCGTGTTCACGGTGGCTAATTTGAATTGAATGATGAGTACTTCAAGCTCAGTGGATAGAGCAAGCCGAAGATCTACCCAATGGATAGTGGACAACATTCACTGTCGGTTCAAAAATTAACAGTGCTGTATCTAAGCTGCCATCAGGATAGAGTAACAAAGTTGTAAAAGAACACAACTGACTCTCCTTAGTCGCACAATCTCCTAGAAGATTTGGGAGGATCAGTATAATCCTTATCATGTTTATAACACGCGCGCAAAAGCAGATTGACCTAACAATGAAAGAAAAAGTGTAAAAAGTCAATCTGCTTTGGCGCGCGTGCTATAAACATGATTAGGATTATACTGACCCTCCCAAATCTTCTAGGAGCTTGTGCGACTAAGGAGAGTCAGTTGTGTTCTTTTACAACTTTGTTACTCTATCCTGATGGCAGCTTAGATACAGCACTGTTAATGTTTGAACCCACAGTGAATGGTGTCCACTATCCTTTGGGTAGATCTTCGGCTTGCTCTATCCACTGAGCTTGAAGTACTCATCATTCAATTCAAATTAGCCACCGTGAACACGCGCGCCAAAGAGTACTGACTTGACGTCAGTGCTTTTTTTTTTCAATGAGCAGTTTTATCATAAGAATCCAATGATATCATTTCTAACTCTAACAAGCTAATACTTTCGGAGATATGATTTTTCAAAATTTCAATAATAAATCGTATTTCTACGTTTTCACAGAATTAAATAATTATTTTATGTATGAATTGTCATAATGTCAACTTATTTTCCTGAGACATGACATTGTCTAATTCCTTGCTAATAGTTGGTTCGAGAAACGTCAAAATCGACTTAGAGAGACAAGGGTAAAAAACCGTCAAATAAACCCCCATGTGGCGATTATATGTCAAAAAGTGAAAATTAAGAATATATATCCCAGGTAAGTACCGACGTTTTATTCTAATACCGGAGATCGACAAGATCGTACGAGGAGCCCGATAGCCGGTTGGTCTAGGCCGTCGGGTTTTCGGTTTCGGAACGAGAGAAGGCGGGCTCAAATCCCGAAAAGGGAATTACACTTTTTGGCGCTCTAGTTCTTCAGAACTGATGGCTTATCAATTTGGCCAAATGTCTGTAATTTTTATTTAAGATGCAGTTTCACCATTAAAATCCATCGATATCATTTTCAACTCCAACAAGCTAATACTTTCGAAGATATGATTTTTCGAAATTTCAATAATGAATCGTACTTCTATGTTTTCACATAATGCTATAATTATTCTATCTAAGCTTTATTATATGATCTGTGTTCATACTCGTACATTTCATCCTGTTCTATAAGAAAGAGTCGAATTCATTTCAGCTATTTTAATTTGAATTCTTTCATGGTGCAGTTCTCATTCTCAGATTGCTCATTTAATCTTGATGAATAAACTATTATTTGAATTTAATTTCCTTTATGATGCAGTTCTTTCATAAGAATTCATTGATTTAATTCCCAACTCTGAGAAACCAATTCTTTCGGAGATATAATTTGTCCCTATGAACTAGAGCGCCAGAAAGCTCCTGTCCACAGGGCTTGAACCCATTTTTTGGTTTTTTGAAATCTCTACTTTCTGATGGTATAAAAAAAAACATACATTACTATGGTAAATTTTCTCAGAAAATGCTAAGTTAATAAAGTTAATATTTAATGAGTCACTTACAATATATGCGTAGATGCTTTTTCATTGCTATTTTCATATAACTTATATACCTGAGTAACCTACGAAAAATTTAAGGCCATCAAAAGTTATTTCATAGAGAATTGGGCAAAATGCTATATTAGGGTCTGGGCCTTACTACCTGTTATTTCGTAGCATTTTCTGAGAAAATTTACCATAGTAATGTATTTTTTCTTCAGACCACCAGAAAGTAGAGATTTCAACGATCAAAAAGCCCACCTACTTTTTTAAAAAAGCAGATATTTTGAGGTTAGAATTTTTTGTTCAAAATTAGGATGCTTGTTCGCTATTAAGTCAATTTAAGGTGGAAAAAAAATTTAAATCCAAAAAATACATTGTATTTGGGACATGAAACGGTAAGTTTCTATCAAATTTTGTGGAAACATTTTTTTTTTTCACTTTTTACCATTTTTGAAGGCTTCGACACTGGTCTGAATAGAAAATGACACTGCACAATCCTAGTTTCTATGAATGTCATTGCAAATCACAAACTACTAGATTTTAAAGCAAAATACCCCCGCGTTAGCTCATCTTTTTGAAAATGCATTGCATTTTTTTTCGTAAATCCTTAAGTTTTCGAAAACATTTATGGAGATAAAAAAGTTAGTAAATGAATTGGGCTTTTCAGCTATGTTTTTTTTAAAGGAAAATATTTATCCAAAAAAAGTTGTAATATAAAATATCTTAGGGGTTGACTATTTCAACCCCTCCTAAGCATACTTCAGGGTTGTAAATATTCCAAATGTGTAGTTTTATTGACAAATAATATTTACCTTTGTCTTTATCTTAATATACAGGGAAAATAAAAAAAAAACACTTTTTTTTGTTAATCTTCGGAGGGGTGTAGCTTTTCCGGGGGGAGGTTTTCCAACACTTTTATACCAAACACCCACCTATATTTTCATTATAGAATCACCTCTTACATTTTTTCGGTGTTATTCAGATACACCGTGTATATATGATTAAATGAACGAGCTGAATCGCCTATCACGTGAGTATACCTCAAATTTGTTCCTACTTCTGGATGGAGATTTCAGGGGGTGAGAAACATTATTCCGCTGCACGATTCCAAAGTTTTACTAGCTGGAAATAATTAAACCGCAATTTCCCACGGATTTGAACTAGAGGATTTTGAACTGATGCGGCGGGGTTGACCAATTGAAGGGAGAAGGAAAGTATCTGTCATATGTGAGATTGTATGATATTTATAATGCATATGAGTTCAATAGATTAGTACCATCTGAGATCTCATTTAGTCAACACCTTATTACATGGCGCAGTCGTAAAAGTGAAAATGAATCAAAGTGCATAACCACCGTCCGAGTTGAAGTTAAACGGTGATAATGCCACTGAATGGAAATTTTTCATTCAAAAATTTAATATTTACATGAAAGCAAATAAAGCTGAAAACGAAGACGAAGAATACAAAGCTGCTGTTTTACTCAATTGCATAGGAGACAAGGCCCTGAAGATATATAATACGTTTGAATTTCAAGAAGACAAGGAAACCCTGAAATTCGCAAGTATAATAAAGAAATTTGAAGACCATTTCGTTCCAACCATCAATGTGACGTATGAATGGTATTAATTTTTCACAAGAGAAATGAAGGAAAATGAATCGGTTGATGAATATATAACTCAATTAAAACAATTGAGCATAAATTGTGAATTTAATAATTTAAACGATTCATTGATAAAAGACAGACTGGTATTGGGAATTAAAGATAAGAACGTGAAGGACAGATTACTCCGGACAAAAAACTTGGATCTGATAAAGGCGGTCGAAATCTGCAAATCTGCCGAAGTAACACATAAACAATTAGAAGTTTTATGCTCGAACAACTGAACAAGTGCGACAAGGACAGAAGATGTGGAACTAATGGAACTGAGAAAGAAGAGTAATGGCACGCAGGGATATGGAAGACTATGGTCTAAGAAGGGAAGTACGAATTATAATCACAATTATGGAAATAAATCTAGGAATAATCAATCTTATGAATTCAGGTGCTCAAGATGTGGTTCTGTCCATGAACCGAAATCTTGTAGAGCATATGGAAAAAAATGACAAAATTGTGGTTTGACGAATCATTTCACTAAATGTTGTAAAAATAAAAATATTAGGAATATTGAGGGACAAGATTGTGAAGAATTTTCAGAAAACGACGAACTTTTTGCGCGTATGTTCTGGGGAACATCGCGTTATAGTTTTGCCCAAATGTGAAATTCCTTGGTGCCGTCCGGCCGTTGCCACGATAACTTGAGAACGGAAAGAGCTAGCAACTTGAAATTTTCAGGATAGGTGGCGCATCCCAATACGATGGACAAGTTCGTTAATGGGTATAATCGGCCCAATGTTTTCCGAGTAATAATTTTGTTTTCAACCAAAATAAATCCGATCGAATTTAAACTTGGTGAATAGTTGTAGAATATAGACCTAAGCACGTTTGTGAAATTTTGTGAGAATCGTATCGCTAGAAAATTAATAAAAAATTTTTAAAAAATATTTTTGTTGTCACGATAACCTGAGAACGGAAGGAGATAGCGGCTTGAAAATTTCAGGTTAGGTTGTGCACCTGAATGCGACATTTGAGTTTGTTTATGAGCATAATCGTCCAAACGGTTTTAGAGTTATAGCCATCTGAAATTTTCTGAAATTTGGTAGTTTTTTGTTCCTCATTAACTCGAAGAATACAAAACCGATTGAATTCAAACATTGCTATTAGTTGAAGAATGCCAACGCAAAAATTCTCGCAGAATTTCGTGAGGAAGGTTTAACTAGAAAATTAAAAAAAAAATAGTTGAAAATTATTGAAAACAAATCTATATATCATAAACTATTCGTCCGGCATGGCTGAAATTTTGGAACAGCCTTCAGAAACTCTACTGCAGAATTCCAAGTTTCAACATGATCGGATCTATATTGTTGGAGAACCGGGCAGCCTTTTGTGAGTTCAGTAGCGTAGTGGTAGCCAAGTGTAGCGGATGGGAATCGTCGTATGATAATATGTAGTCTATGGTCGTATTTTTGCAAGAACCTTCAAAAATAAATATATGAATGTCATGATGACATATTTCCGCTCGTATATTATGGGAAAATCGTCTTATTTCATCACAAATCTATGGGAGATGATAGCCCTACATTAGTGGTCAGACCTGGTTTTGAAAGAGATCCTCCTTAGGAGGAGGCAACTAAATATTGAAGGGATTTCTATGAACAAGAGTGAATATCTTTGCGAAATAGAGAAGGCGATTCTTCTTCAAGAGATTCATGTGCCTTCAGAGGAGTATATTTGCGAGAGGGGACTTTTGAAAGGTTATGTATTATTTTTAATATGAAATTTTGCTGAAGGCTTCTGATCTTGTAAGGTGAGAGGCTCATTTGTGGATATTAAATCCTGTGATGGGTAGAGAGGAATTTTAGGCCATGTAGGCCACTATGGCCCACTTGCACGAATGCGGGTTATCTAATTAAATCCGGATTAACTCTGAACCTAGGGTTAAATTGATAATAGGTCTTGCACCTTCAAGATTTAGAGCCTAACCCTGGGTTAAAACTATAAAAATTTAACCCGGCAAAATAGCAGGGTTAAATCGCTAAGTCCGGGTTAGTCATGTAAAAATTGACATTTCTAATTTAAATAGTTTCGATTTGTGATGAAGTGTGAATGCCCGTCGAAGAAAAGCGTTGAAGTAGTTCAAAGTGACGAATCCGTATTTGCTGGAAATGTAACCTCAAATGAAGAAATGGGTTACGTCACTACGTGCAGTTCTGACAGTTGACCGACATTGGAGGACCAACAAAGCGGGAATTAGTACTGATATTGTTTGTTTTGCTCTTATTTTCCTGGATTTTTCGATATTTGTGAGTGTTATATCAATTGAATTGCTGTTTATGAAGTGAAGTGAATATTTTGCTATCTTTATTTGTTCCATAAACATTAATTTTTAGTAATAAAATGCCAAATTTTTGCAAGTTCATGAGCTGCAGTAGCAAGGGCGAACTAAGAAACGTACAAATATCACATTTTCACGTAAATTTATATGCAGAAAGTGCGTAAGTAAGTGAGTAAGGTATAGATCTATTTTAATATCTTGGTTTCAATTTGAATCTTGTATGAATGTAGAGCATAGACCTAATTTAAAGGTCTATGATGTAGAGCTGAACTTAACCGATCACCTTGAGAGATTATAAGAAAGAACTAGGTATATTGTTTTCAAAGGCAAGAATTCTATGGCATTAGTATGTCACTACGATTGGAAACTGTGGAAAATTTAGAAGACAAATAACACTTTCCAGCTTGTCAATTCTGTATAATTATAGGTACATAAAAAAATGTTTCACTTAGTTAGCTGCATGAATAGTAATGTATGAATCTATAATATTTCATTATAAATTTCTCAATTAATTTGATTTCTTTATTGAAAGGATTTCATCAGTTTTTGATAAAGTTCGCAAAATTTGTTACCTCAGCAAAAACCAGAGATTTATGGATTCCTCCGCTGAAGAGATTCGACTTAACAGCTTCGAAACACAAATTTGGTATGATGTATTTAACACGTTTTCATTCAAATATGAAAGGAAATAAAATTTTGATTTGTTTCTCATGTTAGAATATAGAAAATTGTACACCATGTTTTCACTAGGTAAGCCAGCAGATTTGTCCGATAAAAATCATCCTGATTGGATTCCATTATAGAATATGATTGTGTATGTAATTTATCTGTTATCTTTTATAATCTAATGTAGTTAATTCGTGATGAATAAATTTAATTTTCCCAACTCTGATGCCAGGTCCAAACCAAGCGAACAAAAACGAGAATAAGGCTGTTACAAAGCAAAATGTATATTGTAGATTAATTTATTTAAACAGAACTGCTTAGACATGATGAATGTTGTAAATAAATTATAAAGTATACAATGTTTTTTTTACTCTATTAATATTAGTGTAAATTTTTTTAAATATGCTTGCTTCAGTTTAAACTATTGCCAAAAATCATTGTAATGACGAGCATGAATAACCAATATCGAGATGGCGTCAAGTGAAGAAGATGTGGAATTGCGCTCTAACAATAGTGAGAAAATTGTGGACACTAAATGTTTCCACTGTAAAAGAAAAGTGGTGGACAGTGTTAAGTGTTCGAAATGCGGTGAATTTTTCCATCCTGCATGCCTAGTTCAGTCATCTAACCAGAAACAAGCAGTTTGTAAACACAAACTGCCAGATGAAACAACAGAAGAGGACAATGTGAGTCTAAAGTTGAAGATTTTGAATATAGAAAATACCTATTTGAAGGAACTGCTTAAAGCAGCAGAAGAGAAAAATCAGCTATTAATTATCAACAATAAATTACTGATGGAAAAAGTTGAAGCAATGGAAGATGGAAAAAACGTCAACATAAGTTCGTATTCTAAGGTGACCCAGAAAAAAAATACAGATAACAAAATAAACACGGCGAAAACAAGCGCGGGAAAACAACTATTACAAACAGTTCAAGCGAATGAACTACCATCCCTGTCAGACAAAACGACAGCGACACAAATTATGACAGTACGCCAACCTGCAAACTCTATGACGCTGTCACAAAACGAACAAAGTCAAAGTCTAATGACAATGACATTGTTGACATTGAAGAAGATTTCAAATTAGTCGTAAATAAACGATTCTCAAAGCGTAGAAAAGCAAATGTTGGAACTGGGTGCAACGAAGATGAAAATTTGGGAAATAGTTTTCAGTCAATTAAACCGAATGAAAACAAAAACCTTTGGTTATTCGTCTCAAAGGTGAAACAGTCAGTACAGGAGGATGATATTATGAAATACATATCAGGAAAAGCAGGCATAACTGCGGAAAATATTTCAGTTAAAAACCTTGAAACAAAAATGGGGAAGAGCTTCAGAAGTTTCATGGTTGGGGTGCCGATGAATTTGATGAAGGAAATATATGAAAATGATTTCTGGCCATCTGGAATAACCTTTACAAGGTTCAATTTCAGACGTGGCCAACAGTTTTTAGAGAACAGCCCAGCCCGGCCAAAACAAGATCCTTAAACAGCAAATCTACAGAAATAGCAGAAAATGTCGTAAACACGAAGTTCACAATATTCCATCAAAATGTATGTTCCTTGGGCACTTCCAGAAACATTATGGAACAAGTCATTAATAATGATGATAATATAAAAATCGTATGCATTAGCGAGCATTGGAAATCGGAGAGTCAACTTGAGCATTTCGCGCTGAAGAATTTCACTATAAAAGCCTTTTTTTGTAGAAACGAGGGTGAGCATGGAGGAGTGGTTATTTATGTGAGAAATGACATGAAAGCTACAGAGAGAGCAGATATCTCCAAAATATCTAAGAAAGGAGTTTTTGAATTAGCGGGAGTGGAATTTCAAAGCAATGGGAGAAAACATGTTTGTATAGCCATATACAATAATGGATCTGTAGAAATAATGACGAACGAGTTGGATAAACTTCTAGGGAAAATGCATGATCACTACATCACAATCACAGGTGATTTCAACATCAATATGTTAGAAGAAAACTCGGCAAAAAGAAGGGAATTTTTAAATTCTTTAAACTGTTATAACATCAAACAAACAATCTTTGAACCGACACGAATAACACAAGCTACAGCAACATGTATAGATGGGATTTTTACTAACATAGACATTCCATTTACCACAAAAGTCTCGGAAACACATATATCAGATCACCGTGCACAAGAAATGACCTTCGTGGAATCTAGACCTAAGCCTCAATGTTTATGGAGACGTGTGTATTCGAAGCAAAATATAGAAAGTTTCAAAGCGCTTCTTCGGCAACAGGACTGGTCAGCAATTTATTATGAAAGTAAAGATGTAAACAAAATGTATAATTTCTTTCATACCATCTACCTTGCACAATTCAATTTAGCATTTCCCTTGAAAAGGAAACCACAGATTTCAATGAAAGACAAAATTAAACGAAATCCAGCAATTATCGAAATAAAACAACGATTAGATATTTTACTAGTTTTAAGCAATCAGAACCCAGTTTTCAGGGAAGAATACAAAAAAACCAAGAGACTATATGATGAAGAATTATTCTCCCAGAAAGCGACAACATACGAAAAACAAATTGCATCATCGGACAACAAAAACAAAACTCTATGGTCAGTGATAAGATCGATCAAGGAAACACCCCCAAAAAAGAATTTTCCCGTTGAAGATAACCCTAATACTACAGCAAACGAATTAAATGAGTATTTCATCAATGCAGCACCTAATCTCACCGAACATCTACACACAAGTACCTCCAACATTAATATGGCTGAAAATTTGGATAGATCAATGTACCTGAAAAGGATAACAACAGAACAACTAAGAGACATCGTAAACAACCTAAAAAACACTCAAACATTTGGACTAGATGGTATATCCAATACATTGATAAAGCAAACAATTGAGGAAATTGAGGAACCCTTGGAGTATATCGTAAACAAGTCGCTCAAACATGGAATTTTTCCGGAAATAATGAAAACTGCTATTGTTAAGCCCATTTTCAAGAAAGGAGACCACAAAGACTTTGGGAACTATCGACCAATCAGTATACTGCCGTCCTTATCGAAGGTTTTTGAAATGGCCTACTGCAGGCAGCTCATGGAATTCTTGTTGACAAATGGCATCCTCTCAAGAACACAGCATGGGTATCAAAAGGGAAAATCGACCCAAACAGCAATTTACAACTTTATAAAAAAAGTGATTGATGCTTTTGAGAATAAAAGGCATATGACTGTGTGCAAATTGAGAAGCTAGTAGGAAAACTGGTGAAATATGGAATAAGGGGACCAGCATCAAAGTGGGTGATATCATATTTTACAAACAGGTCACAACTAGTGGAAATTGAAGATAATAATGGTAGAACAATAAGATCGGAAGCACTGAAAATTAAGCTTGGAGTTACACAGGGAAGTATTGCTGGAACAATCCTTTTCCTTGTTTACATCAATGAACTTGGCGAGGAGATCATGAAGGTGAACGAGGAAGGACTTATAGTAAATTATGTTGATGATACCAACCTACTCACAATAGAAGATCAATGGCCAGAGTTGAAAAAGTTGACATCTGAGGTACTGAAACTTGCCAGTTCATGGCTAACTAACAACAACCTAGTATTGAACAAGGAGAAAACTACAACAATTCTGTTCCATAACACAAATTCAGGCATAGAAGGTCCACAACATATTGAATTGAATCAACAACCATACAAGATGACGAATGTTGTAAAATGTCTGGGAGTTTTCATTGATGATGAGCTGAATTGGACGCAACACATTGATTATGTAGCGGGAAGGATCGCTTCCGCTGTTTATGGACTAGGAATTGTTTCGAAATTTTTGAATTCTAACGTACTGAAGACCGTATACCATGCCACTGTTGAAGCCAAGTGGAGATATGGTATTATTTTCTATGGATCAGGAAATATCATTTCATTATTCATCTTGCAGAAGAGAGCGATAAGGACGCTGTTTAATTTAGATAGAACACAGTCATGCCGAGGCATCTTCAGGAAGAACAAACTGCTCACAATATATGCCATATATATACAAGAATGCCTCATATTTCTTCACAAGAACAGTGACCTTTTCAACCAACACCAAAATGAAAATAAAAAACAATTTAATATAAGAAACAAGGACTACACCTATCCAGTACATCATTTGGCAAACACCCAAAAACAAGTGGAGTATAGATGTTTACGAATTTTCAATGCGTTGCCTTTGTCTATTCAAAAAGAGGAGAACTTCAAAAATTATAAAAGAGAAATACATAAGTATCTGGTAAACATGGAGCCATACAATCTCGAAGATTTCTTATGTAAATAAGTTAATGCTTTTTCTGTGACACTGTTTCATTTGTTTTTGTTTTTTTTTGTAAATTGAAACATTTGAAATAAAGATGATTTATTATTATTATTATTATTATTAACCCATTGTCACTGAAATACTTCTTAATCCTTCACATGCTTAAAACCAACTCTTAATATTCAACTGCTCCCTGCTTTCTATTTCAATAGATTTAGATTCAACCACTGTCAAATTGATGCTTCTGCCTGAAAAATATTCATAAATAAATCATTTTACTAACGTTGATAGAAGCTGCATTCATATAATATCCTTGAGGAATCATTCATTACTGCCACTAATAAATTCAACAGCACACATAAGATAAAAATCACCAACAAGTATCAAATTTTAAGAACTAAAAGTTTGATAGATTGGGGCTTGACGATATCCTGCAATTCCTTCGATGATATATTCAAATACTTTTCTTCAAATAAATCCATGATAGTTATAGTGAAATATATGAATTTGAAGGTGATTGTTGAACCAATACCTTTGCAATTATCAAACTATGATTGCCAGTCTTTATTATGGAGATATTCCACACCCATCCACATGCTGTCTGATTATAAGCTCCAAACTTTTATTAGAACTCATATCATCTGAAGTATATTTGTCCTTGGTAACCACAAGGTGCATAAAAATGTCCGGGTGGCGGGTACAGTATTTTCGTAAAGTCATCAACTTTTGTTGAACACTTCTGCATCCTGATTGTATAAGGATCTAAACGAACCACCAATGATGGAAATTTGATCGATATAGAGCTTTTTGTCACTCAGAATGTTTTTCAGAGTAATCACTATAATCTATCATGATTATTTACAAATATAAATTGGATTACAAGGTACCTGAAAACATGGAAATGAGCAAACTGTTCAGATAAGGAAGATATTAGCATTCTTACCCATGAAATACTATTTTATTCGCAATATATACCCCTTTTATGGATCAAATAACGTTTATGAGATATTCATTACACTACATAAAATTCGTTAACAGCATATAACTTGATATAACATTCAAAAATTAGGAGAAATATGAGCAAAACAACCAATAACAGTGCTAATGCCTGTTTTGTTGGTCCTCCAATGTCGTGTCAACTGTCAGAACTGCACGTAACCCAATTCTGGTGCTTTAAATCACCTAATGAAAGCAGAATATGGACGCTTTTGTAAAAATTTGAAGAAGATATCCCATACCATAAATGTAGCAAAAGAAGGTGAAACTGTGACGTCGGCAACTTCAGGTGATCTACCTCTTATCACGGAAAACAACACACCAATTATATTAAGGGACGTGTTCACCTGTGAAAAATTATTCCACAATTTACTGTCGGTAAGGAAGATGGTAGAGTCAGGATTGAAGGTTGAATTTCATGAGAAAATTGTCAACATTTGGAAAGATGGAAAAATATTATTACAAGGTAATCGTGTTGGCAATCTGTTTATTTTGAGATTACGTATAAGGAAATTCCATGAAGCCAATCTAGTAGAAAACACAAATGTGTTGTGGCATAGAAGAATGGGACATTCATGCAGATTTCCTGTAGATGGTATCTGTGAAACATGTTTGAAAGGTAAACAGACGAGCAACAAGTTCCTGAAGCAATTACCAGAAGAAAGGAAGCCAAGAAGAATACTCGAGTGCATTTCGTCTGATGTTTGTGGAAAAATTACTCCTTCAACACATGATGGGTATGAATACTTTGTGTCATTTTTGGACAATTATAGCCATTTTGCCGTTGTATATTTGATAAAGAAGAAAAGCGAAGTGGAGTCATGCCTGAGAAAATATGTGGCAATGACTGAGGCTATGTTCAGCACAAAAATATCGAGAATTCGATGCGACAATGGAGGAGAGTATGTATCGATGAATATAAGAAAATTCTGCACTGAAAAAGGAATTGAGCTAGTGTATACTATTCCACGCAACCCGCAACAAAATGGAATTGCTGAGCGCTTCAATAGAACGATTATGGAGAAAGCGAGATGCATGATCTTTGATTCTAATTTCGACAAGAAGATGTGGGGGGAAGCTGTTCTGACAGGTACATATCTGTTGAATCGTACACCAACATCAGTTATACCAGATGGAAGAACACCGGCTGAGCTTTGGTATGGGTACAAGCCTGATATGGGAAAAATACATATTTTTGGTTGTACTGCTCATGCTCTGATACCTCCTGAAGATCGGAATGGAAAGTTGTCCTCACGTTCCAGAAAGTTGAAACTTGTTGGGTACTGCAACAATGGGTATAGACTATGGAATGAAGAAAGAAACAAAGTCGTAACTTCTCGGTCTGTTATTTTTGATGAATCTTTTAATTCAATGCATTACATTATAGATTCCAGCCATGATGGAGAAGCAGCTGCTGAGGGGTCTGAACAGCCCATGGACAGTAGTGGGGTCTCTGAGGGCGAGCAGAGTGTCGAATCCGATGATCAACCTGGGAGAGGCAGTAATCAAGTCTCTGAGGGCGAACAGAGTGGTGAATCCGATGATCAACCTGAGCTGAGAAGAAGTAGAAGAGAACGAAAACCTCCTGATCATTTCAAAGATTTTGAGATGATGATGGCCTTATCAGCAGGAACTATCCCATCAGAAGTTCCATCATCATACCATGAAGCCATAAGTACTGATGAAGAGTGGAAGAGTGCTATAGATGCAGAACTGGATTCACTGGTGGCAAACAAAAATTGGGAAATTGTTGATAAGCCTGCAGATGCAGTTGTTATCGACTCAAGGTGGGTGTTTTCGTTCAAATTGATTGACAATTGTTATGTAAAGAAAGCACGTTTAGTGGCAAGAGGTTTTCAACAACCAGATTCAGACGACTCTAATTTTTACTCTCCAGTGGCTCGAATGTTTACGTTGAGAACAATATTATCGTTATCTCTTCAATACGAAATGAAATTGTTACAACTTAATATCAAATCTGCATTCTTATCGAGTCCATTACATGATGTTGTTTATATGAAACCTCCATGTGGTTTGAAAGTGCCAAAAGATAAAGTTTGTAAATTAGTTAAGGCATTGTATGGACTGAAACAAAGTCCGAAATGTAACAATGAGTTAATGAATGAAAACTTATCTAGATTGAAATTTAAAAGATCTAAAATCGATCCATGTTTATATTATAATCAGTTTACTTATATTTTGATTTGGGTAGACGATATGTTAGTGGCCTCAAATAGTGAAGATGATGTTAAATTTTTGATAGATGGTCTGATGAAATTCTTTCATTTGAAAGTTTTTTCTGATAGCAATAACTTTACATTTCTTGGAATGGAAATTAGGAGAGATGGTAATACGTTAAAATTATCTCAAAAGAGACTAGTTGAAAATTTGCTGAAACATTTTCAAATGGAAAATTCGAAATGTGCTTCTGTACCAATTCAGCCTAATTTGAATTTGAAGAAGAATATCGCTGTTAATCCCTCTAACGAACTCAAATTTAGGGAACTTGTTGGCAGTTTAATGTATTTAATGTTAAGTACACGACCCGATATTTGTTTTTCTGTTGCTTATTTTGGCAGATTTCAGAGTTGTTATGATGAATCACATTGGAAACAGTTAAGAAATGTTTTAAGATATCTGGCTGGTACTAAGGATTTGGGTTCATGCTTTGTTAAAGGTGACGATATTAAATTAATTGCATATGCTGATTCGGACTTTGCGTCAGATGTCAATGACAGAAAAAGTGTGTCAGGTTTTTTGATAAAAATGAACTCAAATATATTATATTGGTGTTCGAAGAAACAACCTATGGTTGCAATTTCAACCTGTGAAGCAGAGTATATAGCTTTATCAGCCTGTATTTGTGAATGTTTATTTGTAGGGCAGCTCTTACAGGAGCTCCTGGGCAAAGTGATTTTTCCGATAACAATAATGGAAGATAATCAATCATGTATCCTTGTGAGTAGTACTCCTGAAACAAGGAGGACTAAGCATATAGATGTGAAATTTCACTTTGTTAAGGATTTAGTAAGTAGGGGAAAGTTCTTGTTAAAATATGTTTGTTCGGAGAATCAAGTAGCCGATATTCTCACGAAAGGTCTTAATCATGTGAAATTTAATAAGTTGAGAAGTGATTTGGGTATGATTGTTGTTTGATGTGTATCATGTATCGTAGAATTGAGAGGGGGTATAAGAAGAACAATTCTGTGGTACATATATGTATATTTTCTGTGTTCATGTTCTGTGCTCAACAGGCTGTGTGCAGCATGGTCTGCTTGGCTTCCGTGTTCCTTTTCTGTTCATGTAACATGTAACGATCTCCTGTAAGTAAGTTGTACTCAAGTTTATACTTTTGTTCATTGATTAAATATATAGTTAAACGCTGTGCTGTGTTTTTTACCCATGATAAGAAGTTTGACTATCCAATTGCTTATTTTCTTTATAATATTTTTGCTGTAAGTCAGTAGGTATAGCTTAGAACTTTCAAAGTAAAGTCTAACAATATTAATTTAAATGATATTATAAATAAAAAAATTGGTTCAAGTACTGACGTGAAGTAAGGAGCTTTTGCGCGTATGTTCTATTGTCCATACTCCTGTAATGAACACTCTTCTTAATCGAATTTACCATGATGAATTCTATTGTCCATTCTCCTGTATTGGACACTCTTCTTAATCGAATTCACCATGGTGAATTCTATTGTCCATTCTCCTGTATTGGAGACTCTTAATTCGAATTTACCTTGATGAATTCTATTGTCCAGAATGGACAATAGAATTCATCTTGGTAAATTCGATTAAGAAGAGTCTCCAATACAGGAGAATGGACAATAGAATTCATCATGGTGAATTCGATTAAGAAGAGTGTCCAATACAGGAGAATGGACAATAGAATTCATCATGGTAAATTCGATTAAGAAGAGTGTTCATTACAGGAGTATGGACAATAGAACATACGCGCAAAAGCTCCTGACTTCACGTCAGTGCTTGAACCAATTTTTTTATTTATAATATCATTTAAATTAATATTGTTAGACTTTACTTTGAAAGTTCTAAGCTATACTGACTTACAGCAAAAATATTATAAAGAAAATAAGCAATTGGATAGTCAAACTTCTTATCATGGGTAAAAAACACAGCACAGCGTTTAACTATATATTTAATCAATGAACAGAAGTATAAACTTGAGTACAACTTACTTACAGGAGATCGTTACATGTTACATGAACAGAAAAGGAACTCGGAAGCCAAGCAGACCATGCTGCACACAGCCTGTTGAGCACAGAACATGAACACAGAAAATATACATATATGTACCACAGAATTGTTCTTCTTATACCCCCCCCTCTCAATTCTACGATACATGATACACATCAAACAACAATCATACCCAAATCACTTCTCAACTTATTAAATTTCACATGATTAAGACCTTTCGTGAGAATATCGGCTATTTGATTCTCCGAACAAACATATTTTAACAAGAACTTTCCCCTACTTACTAAATCCTTAACAAAGTGAAATTTCACATCTATATGCTTAGTCCTCCTTGTTTCAGGAGTACTACTCACAAGGATACATGATTGATTATCTTCCATTATTGTTATCGGAAAAATCACTTTGCCCAAGAGCTCCTGTAAGAGCTGCCCTACAAATAAACATTCACAAATACAGGCTGATAAAGCTATATACTCTGCTTCACAGGTTGAAATTGCAACCATAGGTTGTTTCTTCGAACACCAATATAATATATTTGAGTTCATTTTTATCAAAAAACCTGACACACTTTTTCTGTCATTGACATCTGACGCAAAGTCCGAATCAGCATATGCAATTAATTCAATATCGTCACCTTTAACAAAGCATGAACCCAAATCCTTAGTACCAGCTAGATATCTTAAAACATTTCTTAACTGTTTCCAATGTGATTCATCATAACAACTCTGAAATCTGCCAAAATAAGCAACAGAAAAACAAATATCGGGTCGTGTACTTAACATTAAATACATTAAACTGCCAACAAGTTCCCTAAATTTGAGTTCGTTAGGGGGATTAACAGCGATATTCTTCTTCAAATTCAAATTAGGCTGAATTGGTACAGAAGCACATTTCGAATTTTCCATTTGAAAATGTTTCAGCAAATTTTCAACTAGTCTCTTTTGAGATAATTTTAACGTATTACCATCTCTCCTAATTTCCATTCCAAAAAATGTAAAGTTATTGCTATCAGGAAAAACTTTCAAATGAAAGAATTTCATCAGACCATCTATCAAAAATTTAACATCGTCTTCACTATTTGAGGCCACTAACATATCGTCTACCCAAATCAAAATATAAGTAAACTGATTATAATATAAACATGGATCGATTTTAGATCTTTTAAATTTCAATCTAGATAAGTTTTCATTCATTAACTCATTGAAACATTTCGGACTTTGTTTCAGTCCATACAATGCCTTAACTAATTTACAAACTTTATCTTTTGGCACTTTCAAACCACATGGAGGTTTCATATAAACAACATCATGTAATGGACTCGATAAGAATGCAGATTTGATATTGTTGTAACAATTTCATTTCGTATTGAACAGATAACGATAATATTGTTCTCAACGTAAACATTCGAGCCACTGGAGAGTAAAAATTAGAGTCGTCTGAATCTGGTTGTTGAAAATCTCTTTCCACTAAACGTGCTTTCTTTACATAACAATTGTCAATCAATTTGAACGAAAACACCCACCTTGAGTCGATAACAACTGCATCTTCAGGCTTATCAACAATTTCCCAATTTTTGATTGCCACCAGTGAATCCAGTTCTGCATCTATAGCACTCTTCCACTCTTCATCAGTACTTATGGCTTCATGGTATAATGATGGAACTTCTGATGGGATAGTTCATGCTGATAAGGCCATCATCATCTCAAAATCTTTGAAATGATCAGGAGGTTTTCGTTCTCTTCTACTTCTTCTCAGCTCAGGTTGATCATCGGATTCACCACTCTGTTCGCCCTCAGAGACTTGATTACTGCCTCTCCCAGGTTGATCATCGGATTCGACACTCTGCTCGCCCTCAGAGACCCCTCTACTGTCCATGGGCTGTTCAGACCCCTCAGCAGCTGCTTCTCTATCATGGCTGGAATCTATAATGTAATGCATTGAATTAAAAGATTCATCAAAAATAACAGACCGAGAAGTTACGACTTTGTTTCTTTCTTCATTCCATACTCTATACCCATTGTTGCAGTACCCAACAAGTTTCAACTTTCTGGAACGTGAGGACAACTTTCCATTCCGATCTTCAGGAGGTATCAGAGCATGAGCAGTACAACCAAAAATATGTATTTTCCCCATATCAGGCTTGTACCCATACCAAAGCTCAGCCGGTGTTCTTCCATCTGGTATAACTGATGTTGGTGTACGATTCAACAGATATGTACCTGTCAGAACAGCTTCCCCCCACATCTTCTTGTCGAAATTAGAATCAAAGATCATGCATCTCGTTTTCTCCATAATCGTTCTTTTGAAGCGCTCAGCAATTCCATTTTGTTGCGGGTTGCGTGGAATAGTATACACTAGCTCAATTCCTTTTTCAGTGCAGAATTTTCTTATATTCATCGATACATACTCTCCTCCATTGTCGCATCGAATTCTCGATATTTTTGTGCTGAACATAGCCTCAGTCATTGCCACATATTTTCTCAGGCATGACTCCACTTCGCTTTTCTTCTTTATCAAATATACAACGGCAAAATGGCTATAATTGTCCAAAAATGACACAAAGTATTCATACCCATCATGTGTTGAAGGAGTAATTTTTCCACAAACATCAGACGAAATGCACTCAAGTATTCTTCTTGGCTTCCTTTCTTCTGGTAATTGCTTCAGGAACTTGTTGTTCGTCTGTTTACCTTTCAAACATGCTTCACAGATACCATCTACAGGAAATCTGCATGAATGTCCCATTCTTCTATGCCACAACACATTTGTGTTTTCTACTAGATTGGCTTCATGGAATTTCCTTATACGTAATCTCAAAATAAACAGATTGCCAACACGATTACCTTGTAATAATATTTTTCCATCTTTCCAAATGTTGACAATTTTCTCATGAAATTCAACCTTCAATCCTGACTCTACCATCTTCCTTACCGACAGTAAATTGTGGAATAATTTTTCACAGGTGAACACGTCCTTTAATATAATTGGTGTGTTGTTTTCCGTGATAAGAGGTAGATCACCTGAAGTTGCCGACGTCACAGTTTCACCTTCTTTTGCTACATTTATGGTATGGGATATCTTCTTCAAATTTTTACAAAAGCGTCCATATTCTGCTTTCATTAGGTGATTTGAACTTGAAGCACCAGAATCGATCACAATTTCTTCATTTGAGGTTACATTTCCAGCAAATATGGATTCGTCACTTTGAACTACTTCAACGCTTTTCTTCGACGGGCATTCACACTTCATCACAAATCGAAACTATTTAAATTAGAAATGTCAATTTTTACATGACTAACCCGGACTTAGCCATTTAACCCTGCTATTTTGCCGGGTTAAATTTTTATAGTTTTAACCCAGGGTTAGGCTCTAAATCTTGAAGGTGCAAGACCTATTATCAATTTAACCCTAGGTTCAGAGTTAATCCGGATTTAATTAGATAACCCGCATTCGTGCAAGTGGGCCTTAGTGGCCTACATGGCCTAAAATTCCTCTCTACCCATCACAGGATTTAATATCCACAAATGAGCCTCTCACCTTACAAGATCAGAAGCCTTCAGCAAAATTTCAGCGATATCATATTAAAAATAATACATAACCTTTCAAAAGTCCCCTCTCGCAAATATACTCCTCTGAAGGCACATGGATCTCTTGAAGAAGAATCGCCTTCTCTATTTCGCAAAGATATTCACTCTTGTTCATAGAAATCCCTTCAATATTTAGTTGCCTCCTCCTAAGGAGGATCTCTTTCAAAACCAGGTCTGACCACTAATGTAGGGCTATCATCTCCCATAGATTTGTGATGAAATAAGACGATTTTCCCATAATATACGAGCGGAAATATGTCATCATGACATTCATATATTTATTTTTGAAGCTTCTCGCAAAAATACGACCATAGACTACATATTATCATACGACGATTCCCATCCGCTACACTTGGCTACCACTACGTTACCGAACTCACAAAAGGCTACCCGGTTCTCCAACAATATAGATCCGATCATGTTCAAACTTGGAATTCTGCAGTAGAGTTAGGTTCTGAAGGCTGTTCCAAAATTTCAGCCATGCCGGACGAATAGTTTATGATATATAGATTTGTTTTCAATAATTTTCAACTATTTTTTTTAAATTTTCTAGTTATACCATCCTCACGAAATTCTGCGAGAATTTTCGCGTTGGTATTCTTCAACTAATAGTAATGTTTGAATTCAATCGGTTTTGTATTCTTCGAGTTAATGAGGAACAAAAAACTACCAAATTTCAGAAAATTTTAGATGGCTATAACTCTAAAACCGTTTGGACGATTATGCTCATAAACAAACTCAAATGTCGCATTCAGATGCACAACCTAACCTGAAATTTTCAAGCCGCTATCTCCTTCCGTTCTCAGGTTATCGTGACAACAAAAATATTTTTTAATAATTTTTTAATAATTTTCTAGCAATACGATTCTCACAAAATTTCACAAACGTGCTTAGGTCTATATTCTACAACTATTCACCAAGTTTAAATTCGATCGGATTTATTTTGGTTGAAAACAAAATTATTACTCGGAAACCACTGGGCCGATTATGCCCATTAACGAACTTGTCCGTCGTATTACGATGCGCCACCCACCCTGAAAATTTCAAGTCGCTAGCTCTTTTCGTTCTCAAATTATCGTGGCAACGGACGGCCGGACGGCCGGCCGGACGGCACCACAGAATTAAATTTCACATTTGGGCAAAACTATAACGCGTATGTTCCCCAGAACATACGCGCAAAAATTGGTTCAAGCACTGACGTGAAGTCAGGAGCTTTTGCGCGTATGTTCTGTTGTCCATTCTCCTGTATTGGATACTTTTATTCGAATTTACCATGGTGAATTCTATTGTCTATTCTCCTGTATTGGACACTCTTAGGCTGGTTTTCCTGTCACGCTGACGGTCGGCGCTGATGAGTCAATATGTATGTAGCTATACGTAGCGTTTTCGAGTCACGCAGCGCTGACGGCCGTCAGCGCTGAGCTATATACGCGCACGTACGCGCCGGCGCGTCGGCGCCGCTGACTAGCTGGTGCCGACAAGCCTCCACATTCAGTGAGCCAGAGACAATAGCATCCTTCTATTTCTTTTTGTGATCAGCGCGATACTAAAAGGATCTTAGCTGACCGATCAGCGCTGACCGTCAGCGCCAACCGTCAGCGCCGACCGTCAGCGTGACAGGAAAACCAGCCTATATCGAAAAAAAAAATTGGTTCAAGCACTGACGTGAATCAGGAGCTTTTGCTCTTCTTAATCGAATTTACCATGATGAATTCTATTGTCCGTTCTCCTGATTGGACCCTCTTAATCGAAAAAAAAATTGGTTCAAGCACTGACGTGAAGTCAGGAGCTTTTGCGCGTATGTTCTATTGTCCATACTCCTGTAATGAACACTCTTCTTAATCGAATTTACCAAGATGAATTCTATTGTCCATTCTGGACAATAGAATTCATCATGGCAAATTCGATTAAGAAGAGTCTCCAATACAGGAGAATGGACAATAGAATTCATCATGGTGAATTCGATTAAGAAGAGTGTCCAATACAGGAGAATAGACAATAAAAATCATCATGGTAAATTCGATTAAGAAGAGTGTTCATTACAGGAGTATGGACAATAGAACATACGCGCAAAAGCTCCTGACTTCACGTCAGTGCTTGAACCAATTTTATTAGGTTGATAGAATTAGAGAAAATTAATAAAGATAATTGGACAGCAGAATTAATAATATTTGATAAAACAATTTCATTCAAAGTTGATAGCGGTGCTGACGTTAATATTATCCCATACGGAATTTATAAGAAATATTTTCAGAATATAGAGATTTTTGAAAGCAAAATAAAATTAACCGAATATACAGGTAGTCAAATTAAAATTTTAGGCTGCATTAATATTTCAGTATTGTATAAAAACAAAATATATTATGTTAAATTTTTTGTCGCAAATACTAATGGAAAACCTGTTCTAGGTAGAGAAACAATAGAAAAATTGGATATTGCCAGGATGGTTGGTATACTGAGTGACGTTTCTGCTGGGAATTATTTAGAAAAATATAGGGATGTTTTCGATGGAATTGGTTGTATGCCAGGCCAATACAGAATAAAGATTGATACAAGGGTCAAGCCATGTGTACACGCTGCCAGACGATTTCCTCAAGCAATTTTGGTAAAATTAAAAAATAAATTGAATAAATTGGAAAAGTCAAATATAATTGTTTAAGAGTTTGAGCCAACAGAATGGGTAAACTCTTTGGTTATAGTGGATAAACCGAACGGAGATTTCCGAATTTGTATTGATCCCTTAGATCTTAATAAGGCAATAAAACGTGAATATTTTTCAGTGCCCACATATACTGACATTATAAGTTGTTTAAAAGACGCGAAAGTTTTTTCTGTTCTAGATGCAAATAATGGTTTCTGGAATATTGCGTTGGACGAGTATAGTTCAAAGCTATGTACTTTCAATACCCCATTCGGGAGATATAGATTCAAAAGGTTGCCATTTGGATTGAAATGTAGTAGTGTAGTTTTTCAGAGAAAAATAATGCAGTGCTTTGAAGGTATTGAAGGCGTACACATTTATATAGATGATATTTTGGTTTGGGGAAGTTCTAAAGAGGAACATGATGAAAGATTACTACAAGTATTAGAAAGAGCGAGAAAATATAATATCAAATTTAACTCGAGCAAATGTAAATTTTCCTAAATTTTTTAAAAATTTAATGCTTGTGGCTTTTACTTGATGCAAATCCATATTAACTCAATGAAAAATGATATACGATTTACACTTATCTATTCAATATTGTGACGCGTTTCGTCGACACAGCGACTTCATCAGACTACATCATACTGTATGATGTTTGATGTAGTCTGATGAAGTCGCTGTGTCGACGAAACGCGTCACAATATTGAATAAATAAGTGTAAATCGTATATAATTTTTCATTGAGTAAATTTTCCTTGAATGAAGTAGATTATATAGGTCATAAAATAACGAGTGAAGGTATAAAACCAGATAATTCTAAAATTAGTGTTATCGAAAAGTATCCAGAACCCGCTAACATGAAAGAGTTACAGAGTTTTTTAGGCATTGTCAATTATTTACATAAATTTATACCGAATGTCTCCGAATTGACCGCTCCTTTAAGGGAATTATTAAAAAAAGACGTTTTGTTTAAATGGGATTTTGCACAAAAAAATTCTTTCAACAAGTTGAAACAAATTTTGATTAAAGAACCAGTTCTTAGTTTTTACGGTCCTTCAAAAACCTTAGTATTATCAGTAGACGCATGCAGAGATGGTTTGGGAGCTGCTCTATTACAGGAAGGAAAACCTGTTGCATATGCGTCAAGATCTCTTAATAATACCCAAAAATCTTACGCCCAGATCGAAAAAGAAATGCTGGCAATTGTATATGGCGTTAAAAAATTCCGTCAGTATGTATATGGTAGGGAAATCATCGTAGAAACAGATCATAAGCCTCTCATTCATATATTCAAAAGACCTTTAATCGATTGTCCGATGCGGCTACAGAGAATGCTTCTTGACTTACAAGTCTACAATTTGAAAGTCATATATAAGCCGGGGAGAGAAATGTACATTTCGGATGCTTTAAGCAGAATCAAAATGCCTAATGATGATACCGTGGTTTTTGATAATGAGTATGAAGCTCAAGTAAATTATTTGAGAAAGAATTTTCCAATTTCTCAAACTCGGTTGGCGCAATTCGAGGAAGAAACAGAAAAGGATCATGAACTCAAAATAGTGTCAACTTATATAAAAGAAGGTTGGCCAAACTCTAGAGCAAAATGTGAATCAAATTCAAAATTATATTCCAATATCAGAGCAGAATTAGTTATGATAGATAACCTGGTATATAATGGAAATTGTTTAGTGGTACCCAAATCCTTAAGAAAAGATAATATGTTGCAATTAATTCATTTGAGTCACATGGGCATCACAAAATGTATTTTAAAAGCAAAACAATATCTTTATTGGCCTGGTATGAACCTTGACATCGAAAATACTGTTACCTTATGTGAAATTTGCCAGAAGTACTCAAAGAACAACTGTAAAGAACCTTTGGAACCTCACCGGGGACCAGATTATCCATGGCAAAAACTTGGTTGTGATTTATTTGAGTTAGGCAAAAATAAGTTTCTTATTGTTATTGACTATTTTTCAAAATATGTTGCGAAGTATGTAAAATTCATAATTTAACTTCAGATACTGTTGTGAAACATCTAAAAAATATTTTTAGTAGACTAGGTATTCCACAGATTTTCATTTCTGATAACGGTACACAATATGCAGGATTTGAATTCAAAAAATTTAGTGAAAGTTGGCAATTTAAACATGTTACTTCAAGTCCACACTGTCCACGTTCAAATGGGATGGTTGAACGCTCAATTCAAACTGTTAAAAATATCATAAAAAAATGTTTAGAATCCCAAACAGACTTAGACCTAGCATTATTAGATTATAGAAATACTCCTATAGATAATAATATTCTTTCACCTAGTGAATTATTGTATGGAAGGAAAACAAGAACTTTAATGCCAGTTACAGACATTTTATTACAGCCGAAAAATATTAATTTTCAAAGACAGAGAAATAATCTAATCAAAAAACAGAACAAACAAAAAATGTTTCATGATATATCTGGTAGAAAGTTAAGAAAATTAGAAAGTAATGAGAGAATTTATATAAAAAAAGATCATATTTGGGTTACAGGCTATGTTGTGAAACCTGTTAGTGAAAGGTCATATCTTGTAAGAGAATCTAATGGGGATGTTATACTTAGACGAAATAGATATTTTCTTAAACCTTATTATACACGACAAAACAATTACATTTCAGAAACAGATGATGAAGATAATACTCAAACTAGACCGAATGAAAGTGAACAGATTAATCCATATGTTAAAATTCAATTGAATAATTCTAAATTAAATAGTGACGAACATTTTAGTAGAAGCAACTTAAGTGAAGATATTGCAAATACGAATACAGAGGTAAATGATGATATTGTTGGCAAAAAGGATTTCGAAGAGATAGATGATTCTGAATCAACAAATAGAGATTCGATCACAAGAAGAACTATTTATATAACAAAATATGGACGAAAAGTTCGACGTCCAAAATAATGAATAGTCTATCTATTCGAGGTTGATCAATTTAGAATTAAGGTACATCTAAAATTCAATTTAGTTTAATTTTATTCTAAATGTATAGGTAGAAGTTAGTTTGTTTTATATTATTGTTTTATGAAATAAGGGAGATGTCATATGTGAGATTGTATGATATTTATAATGCATATGAGTTCAATAGATTAGTACCATCTGAGATCTCATTTAGTCAACACCTTATTACAGTATCCAAATTTTATTGCTACAATATTGAAAGATTTTAAATTCACTCTTAAGCATTAGTCACATTAAGAATACGTTCCGTAAATCAACCAAAGTAACCAATTTTTTCAGGACCGGTAACTACTCTGGTGAGATTGTCATCTGTCAGTCTTTCTGTCAGTTGTTTAAGTTTATAGGTTAATTTTTGTTGAATATTCGTGATATCAGTTAACTTGAAGTGGAACAAATAATATCTAATCTATCTCAATTAAAGAATCCATTATCCATTATAATAGCAACAAAAATTGGTAGTTTTTGAATATATTATCCAAAACCAGTTGAAACATAAGACCACAGAACACTTTTGACATCCAAACAATAACAAACCAAAAGAACCAAAGAAATTCGTCGGTTGTTCTGGTGCCTGAAAATCTACCGCTTTCTTAGGAACCAAGTTCCGTAAATAACCTATATTTCAGGAACCAACCGAACATTTCATATTTACGGAACGGAAAAGTAGTAGTATTCCTTGTCTATGGTAGTTACCGCAACAACCAAGGTGATTTACGGAACGTATACTTAGAATACGTTCCGTAAATCAACCAAAGTAACCAATTTTTTCAGGACCGGTAACTACTCTGGTGAGATTGTCATCTGTCAGTCTTTCTGTCAGTTGTTTAAGTTTATAGGTTAATTTTTGTTGAATATTCGTGATATCAGTTAACTTGAAGTGGAACAAATAATATCTAATCTATCTCAATTAAAGAATCCATTATCCATTATAATAGCAACAAAAATTGGTAGTTTTTGAATATATTATCCAAAACCAGTTGAAACATAAGACCACAGAACACTTTTGACATCCAAACAATAACAAACCAAAAGAACCAAAGAAATTCGTCGGTTGTTCTGGTGCCTGAAAATCTACCGCTTTCTTAGGAACCAAGTTCCGTAAATAACCTATATTTCAGGAACCAACCGAACATTTCATATTTACGGAATGGAAAAGTAGTAGTATTCCTTGTCTATGGTAGTAACCGCAACAACCAAGGTGATTGACGGAACGTATACTTAGAATACGTTCCGTAAATCAACCAAAGTAACCAATTTTTTCAGGACCGGTAACTACTCTGGTGAGATTGTCATCTGTCAGTCTTTCTGTCAGTTGCTTAAGTTTATAGGTTAATTTTTGTTGAATATTCGTGATATCAGTTAACTTGAAGTGGAACAAATAATATCTAATCTATCTCAATTAAAGAATCCATTATCCATTATAATAGCAACAAAAATTGGTAGTTTTTGAATATATTATCCAAAACCAGTTGAAACATAAGACCACAGAACACTTTTGACATCCAAACAATAACAAACCAAAAGAACCAAAGAAATTCGTCGGTTGTTCTGGTGCCTGAAAATCTACCGCTTTCTTAGGAACCAAGTTCCGTAAATAACCTATATTTCAGGAACCAACCGAACATTTCATATTTACGGAACGGAAAAGTAGTAGTATTCCTTGTCTATGGTAGTAACCGCAACAACCAAGGTGATTTACGGAACGTATACTAAATTCACCTACCTACAATATTGAAAGATGACCGATTGCAATGCCCTGAATATATCATAAAATGATTTTAAAACATTTAATAAATATAAGGTTCACCAGTCTTCCATTTAGAAACGTAATAATTTCAGGTCCAATAATCTTTATCTCGCTTCACATTACGATAATTTGAATTCATGAACAGAAAAAAAAACCAATGAAAAACTGGTACCTAAATATTCAACAAACGCGCACCTAGGAAATTGACTATACGCAAGATCAATATTGTTGGTTGCCGATTTACACATTCACGGCGTAGGTATGAGAAATTTGAACAAATTTCAGTACAATTTAAATTAGACGTTTTTTTTGTGAAACAATAATTAAATTTTTGTTTCATTCAATAGCGGAAGATTTGCAACGAATAAATTACATTAGCAAAATGACCTCCACTGCACATTTGGGTGATAACGGCATGAATCTTCTCTTTGAGTTCTTGAACTGAGTGGGGAGGATCAGCATATACTGTTATGAGATCTGAAGAATTGGGCGCCAAATACTTTTGAAATTTTAATAATATTAATAGGTTTCCGAGGGTGGATCCTATTTTGTGTTGCAAAAATATTCCAAAATTTTTTGAAATTTTAACAGGTAGGGGAAGTCCGGGAGACTTGCTCAGGTGGGAGAGTTGAACCACCTATCAAAACTCAATTTAAATTTCGCGCTAATGAAACGTCAAGACGGTCATTGGTTCAGCACGGGACGCCAATAACCAGCAAGCTGTCATTTTGTACAATGACCGGTTTGTTTGGCTCTCAAGTTCGAAAAAGTGTATTTGTTACAGTGGAGTAAATTTTATTAATTTATGTTATTTTGAGATTGCGACCGTGTTTATAGAGGTACGTATTGTGTAATATTACTATTGTACTGTCTGATTACTGAAATTTGAGGTGTGGTAAGTGCTTTTTCGCTAAGATTGATCGTTTTTTCTGTGAGTAAAATGTAATGTCAAAGTAGTACATGCGGGAGACTTGTACCATGGCGAGTGCGGGAGATATGCTCAGTGGTTCATGTCTCCCTCTATATTGTTTGTATGATTATATTTGCAGTTTCATTTAATATACCCTATATTGAAATTAAAAACTTTTTTACTAAATTTAAAAACAATTCGGAAACCTTAACACGCAAGTTCTATATGCATTTTATTTGTTTTTTTTTTTCAATGTTCAATCTTATTTTCTCTCACAGGTTAATTGCATGCAAAATGTCTTTTCGATACAAGCCTTCTGAAGCAACACGCAAAAGAAAAAAGCATACCGTCACAGAATTGGAAAAAGCTATATGTGAGGAAAAAGAGGATGTATCTTTAAGAAAAACAACTATTCATTATGGAATAGATAGAAAGAAGTACACTAAGAAATTGAAGGAAAAATAGTCATTATAAAGAGTCACAAATATTTACTATTCTCATCTTGCAGTAAAATGCATTACGGTCCAATGTTACGAAGAATGATTTAATAGAAAACCAAAAGATGGATATTAAGAACAGATTTTTTGAGAATAGCGATATTGAATCAGAAAATAAAAATAATACTAATAAAACTAACAAGAAGGTTCAAGAAGGTCCTGATAAGAAAGGAAAGAAAATAATAAAAACCAAACAAAATCCTAAACTGAAAGATGACAAAAAAGATATCGTTGCAGTAGAAACTAAAGGAACGAAAACATTGAAAACTAGACAAGGTTCAAAACAGAAAGCCCAGAGAAAGAAAGCTTGAAAAGGAAAAAAAAATAAAAAATCAATGATGATAGCGAAACCGAGTGTAAAGACGAAGATGTTTTGCATACGCTGAAATGTTTAATTTTGTTAACAAAATGTTTAATAATTATGTTGATTTTGGAATATTGAAGAATAGGTTGAGTTTTGTTTTTTTTTATAAGAAGTGTGTTTCTTCATCATTCAATTTAATTTTGTGATGTTTTGTTTAATATATCAGTGATTCAAGCTGCAAAATGTTTTTATTTTTCCCTTTAAAAAGCAATGTTCAACTCTTCCCAAACTGCGGTTCGAGTGTCCCTAAGGGTGGGGAGAGTTGACTCATATCCCACTTTTCATTCAAATAGTTATAACATATTTTGGTACTATAATATCGAAAAAGTAATTATGCATAAGTGAGCCTAAATTAATAAGATACTTCATTTTATAATAATTGAGTCACTAAGACTCATTTCCAAGAAAATACGTTACTTTAAACAAAATGCGGTTCAACTCTCCCGGACTTCCCCTAAATAATTTATTGAATAAACAAATTCAATAATAATATAATTCTATAACTGGCCTCTTATTATCTTCTCTCTTCCAAAATACCTCTTCGGATTCCTTTTTGCTTCCTTTTCTATTTTTTTCTTCCTCTATCCAAATACCAGATAGACCTCTTGGGATTATTTCATTCTTCCTTTTCTATTATTTTTCCCCCTTTCAAAATACCTGTAACACCTCTGATTATTTCGAGTTTATTTTCTGTTATTTTCTTTATGAAAATCTTTTCTTTATATTCATTCGAAATTACAGTCCTTATTTATTTAGTCTTCCCTTCCTAGAAGTCTGACTTTTATCCCAAAAATGAGTTTTCCATCCTCCTCAATTTTTCTCGTTTCCCCAGTTCTCCGTTAAATTATACTCTATAACTTAAATTTTTAAAATCATGCCTGTCTTCATGACCAATTTACTCTCAATCAATAATTCCAATTTTTGGCGCTCTCGTTCCTAGGAACATAGTGCTTATCAATTTCCCCAAATGTCTATAATTTTCGAATTTTTGGATGTAAATGGTCTTAAACGATTTGGTTCGACTCACTGATCAAGAATCCGTGGTCAGAATGTATTCTGTCCGGCTGGTCCGACCGTAGACACGATAACTCTCGAACGGAATGAGCTAGATAGTTGAAATTTTCTGAGTAGATTTGGGAGATAAATATCTCAGTAGAGATAGTTATCGGGTAAAATCGGACAGGTGGTTTCGAAGTAACGAAATGAATTTCTTTTTCACATCACTAATTTGAAGCTCTTTTTGGCGATCTCGTTCCTCGGAACATAGTGCTTATCAATTTGCCCAAATGTCTATAATTTTCGAATTTTTGGATTAAATGGTCTTAAACGATTTGGTTCGACTGACTGATCAAGAATCCGTGGTCAGAATGTATTCTGTCCGGCTGGTCCGACCGTAGACACGATAACTCTCGAACGGAATGAGCTAGATAGTTGAAATTTTCAGAGTAGATTTGGGAGATAAATATCTCAGTAGAGTTAGTTATCGGTTAAAATCGGCCAGGTGGTTTCGAAGTAACGAAATGAATTTCTTTTTCACATCACTAATTTGAAGCTCTTTTTGGCGCTCTAGTTCCTCGGAACTGAGTGCTTATCAATTTGCCCAAATGTCTGCAATTTTCGAATTTTTGACTGAAAATGGTTGAAAACGATTTGGTTCGACTCACTGATGAAGAACCCGAGGTCGAAATCGATTCTGGCCGGCCGGACTATAATTCTCGAACGAGAGGAGTAAGAGAATTGAAATTTGCAAGGTGGGTTTGGAGCGTAAATATCTCGGACAAGTTCGTTAATGGACGAAATCCATAAAGCTGTTTCGGAGTTATGGGCAATTTTAGTAAAAATATTTTTCATGAATATTTCCGAAACCGATCACTCGATCTATCTGAAATTTAGCATCAAATTGTAGAATCATGACCTTCATACGCATGTGAAGTTTTGTATTGACCAGGTTACCGCAAAGTGCAAAAAAAAAAATTTTGAAAATTTTAAATTTTTTTTCTAGAATAACTCTCGAACGGAATGAGCTAGGAGGTTGAAATTTTCAGAGTAGGTTAGGGAGATGAATATCTTGGTTGAGTTCGTTATTGGGCAAAATAGGCCAGATGGTTTCGGAGTAACGAAAAAAAAAATTTTTTTTTAAGGAACAAATTTCAAATTCAATTTCTATTTAAGATGCAGTTTCACCATAAATATCCATTGATATAATTTTCAACTCCAACAAGCTAATACTTTCGGAGATATGACTTTTCGAAATTTCAATAATGAATCGTACTTCTATGTTTTCACAGAATGCTATAATTATTCTATCTAAGCTTTATTATATGATCTGTGTTCATACTCGTACATCTCATCCTGTTCTATAAGAGAAAGTGAAATTCATTTCAGCTATTTTAATTTGATTTCTTTCATGGTGCAGTTCTCATTCTCAGATTGCTCATTTAAACTTGATAAATAAACTATTATTTGAATTGAATTTCCTTTATGATGCTGTTCTATCATAAGAATACATTGATATAATTCCCAACTCTGAGAAACCAATACTTTCGGAGATATAATTTGTCTGTTTGAACTAGAGCGCCAGAAAGCTACTTCCACAGGGCTTGAACCCATTTTTTTTTAAATGCAATGCAAATAATCTATTGTTATCATTTTCAACTCTAGCAAGCTAATTCTTTCGGAGATATGATTCTTCAAAATTTCAACCTCAAATCGTATTTCTGTGACAGAATGCTGTCATCGTAAATATGAATTTGATGATCCGCGTTCATACATTTTAAACAGAATATACCCTAGGTAAGATATATTCTATGTGTCGTCGTTGTCATTTATTAGTGTTCTGTGATTGTCATAGAGAAATAGAAGATCTCTGTCTACAGATAAGAGATTTCAAACTGAGTATGATGGGATATATATTTCTAGTTCTATTCGAAATTCTTGATATAAAATACCTCCTGTTCTAGAAAACAATGTATGGAATGCAAAATGAACCATGATACAATCTCATGGATTGCTCTTGGATAATCCATATGATGATGAAAATATATACTTTGTAAGTTATTAAAATTGGGTTTTTAATTTTCAATTGATATAGGTAAAATAATTTTCATAGTAGATTTAAGGAATTAATATCTCGGAAAAGTTCGTTATTGGGTAGAAACGGTCTGCTGGTTTCGGATTAATATAATATTTGGGACTGTTGTTTTTTTGGCGCTCTAGTTCCTCGGAACTGAGTCCCATGACGGACGGCTGGACAGAATCGATTTCGACCACGGATTCTTGATCAGTGAGTCAAACCAAATCGTTCAAGACCATTTTCAGCCAAAAATTCGAAAATTACAGACATTTGGGCAAATTGATAAGCACTCTGTTCCGAGGAACAAGAGCGCCAAAAAGGACCAAAAGTTTCACATATTGGATCAGCACCAGATCCATGACAACTCAACGGAGTTCACTTGTATCCTAGCCTATACAATACCCAAAAGAGTTCACTGGTCACCAAAAGTGCTCTCCATATCCAGCCTGCCACCCAAACCAAGATCATGTAAAAAGATCATGTAAAATTCGAAAATTACAGACATTTGGGCAAATTGATAAGCACTCTGTTCCGAGGAACAAGAGCGCCAAAAAGGACCAAAAGATTCACATATTGGATCAGCACCAGATCCATGTAAACTCAACGGAGTTCACTTGCATCCTAGCCTATACAATACCCAAAAGAGTTCACTAGTCACCAAAAGTGCTCTCCATATCCAGCCTGCCACCCAAACCAAGATCATGTAACACCACCGGTTCAGGAGATATTGACCCTTCTATCTGCACATGCACGAACCCTCTTGACAAGTTTTTCTAGCAGGACAGTATCCTTGTACACAAAACCACACTCCTCCCAGGCTAAAACTGCGCACAACGAAAAATCGTCGAGAGAGGCAGCCTGGATTTCAAAATTCGCCCTAGGGCTACGACAGTCAGTACACCTAGGAAACACTACTATTTCCCCGAAACTGACTTGCACACCCAAAGAATTGCCTTGATGTGGTAATATGGACTCTTAGTCTCTACTGGCTTTCCCAGGTCCACCCATGTCTTCCCCAGGTGATACGATCCTCACGAAATTTCGCATACGTCTTTGTGTCGTCATGCTACAAAGATACCAACAATCAATTCATTGGATCTGTACTGTTTGAAAACAAAATTTCAACTGCGAAACAGTTTGGCCAATTACACCCATTCACGAACTTAACCGTCGCATACGGATGCGCAACCTACCCTTGAAAATTTCAAGTCGCTACCTCTTTCCGTTCGAAAGTTTTCGACGGTCGGCCCAGACAGAATCAAATTTGACCTCGATCATGTGACTAGAATATATTTTTTTTAGATCAAAAAAATTCTCAGATGTGTTAGATATGGCCAATTTCTAGAATTGAACCCGAGCAGATCTATGCTGTTGGAAATTTTGCGAAAATATAGAAAAAATATCGAATTTTTTACCGAATATTACAGACATTTGGTCAGTCTGCTTTGGTGCGCTTGTTTGCATAGCCATCGCGGTCACCGCAATCTAGAGGTTGTCTGTAAAATAAGGTTTTGCTGGTCCCCCTAAAGTTTCAGAGATATCTGGTATATCTGAGATACAGAGTGTTTTTGAATATTTAAAAAAAGGACAAACAAAAGGCCCCCTGGAAGCCAAAGTCAAGGAACACAAAAATCACACCATTAAAGGAGAGACTACTAAATCATGTCAATTAAACCAAGCCAAACCTATTCACCGAAAACAACATTGGAAAAAGTTCAAGAGGCATTCTTCATACAGCAAAATCAACACGTGTACCTGTACAGCCATCCGAGAATAGAAGTGCCTCAAATTTGGCAATCCCTACTCGAACGAACGCAGAACGCCATATTACCACCATCCCTTTCCTACCCTTTATCATCAGATATATTATAAAAACTTAGTAGCTCACAGATCATCAGTATTACAGATAATTCAAAATAAATTCCTCCGAACAATTTTAAACAAGCCCAGATACACATACATCCGGAAGCTCGTAAACTACTTATTACCTAATTGAAGGTCAGACCATAAAATTTTACAAACACACGACGAAGAAATTGGAAAAAAACACTCGGGACTACCTCGACGGAAAAAACAACATCAAAATTAAACATAAATTATCCCATCGCTCATTCTGCAGGAAGATCGATATCGTTGAAACGATGACAAGAACTCCTGAAATCCTTCATCCCATCTGCGAAGTATTTGTATGTCAGTAGAGGGGCTATATGCGTTCTGGATCAAAGTTGACCTTTGACCTCCCTTAATGGTGTCTGGGGGTCTGATGCGTCGGGCGGATGACGTCATGAAAAATTTTCTGGATGGACGCGGGATATGAACCCGGGGAGTTTGGGTGAGAGTTCGGGTCCTTACCGCTAAGCCACAGGGGGGCGTAAGAATTTGGGATGTTTGGTGCTATAAAGGGAGAGTGACGCATGATTTAAATTAACGTGAACTTTTGCGCGCATTGTCCATTCTCCTGTATTGGAATTGTTGATTGGGAGGGGCTCTCAGGAACTTTCAGGTTATCACAAAAATGGGTTCAAGCCCTGAGCTTTCTGGCGCTCTAGTTCAAACAGACAAATTATATCTGGTATTGGTTTCTCAGAGTTGGGAATCAAAGTATTCATATGATATCACTGCAAGGAAATTCAATTCAAATAATAGTTTATTAGATAAGTAATAATAAATTACCTTGTAATCGATCAAAAATTTCCTGCGTTCACCAAACTACAGAATTATGCTTTCAATATTTTAGGGTGAGGTCCCCCCGTTGCATCGCTAAAATACGAGTATTTCAACCCCAATATTTTTGAAGTTACAATATTCCCTTCTGTCAAGTTGACATTATGAGAATTCATACATAGAATAATATCAATCTGTGAAATACGATTTACATTGAAATTTTATTCGGATTATTATTGGGTAGGCATTTATCGTTTATTTGAATTGGAATACCGGGGGTGATTATTTGTGAACCTTTTGGTTTACGCGGTCGAGAAGAAACCACAATCGAACGTCATATGGTACATTTCAGACTTGTAGACATAAACAAAAGCAACCGCAATTTTAGTTGAGTCAGTTGCAATATGCCCACATACGTGCTGTTCGCATTATGTATGGATTCTATTTCATAAATGAGCAGGGCCGTACTTATTCTTACAATTTGAAACTGAAGAATTAGTGAAAATGAAATGTTTGAAAAAAATTCATTCAATTTGAATCGTTTGAAAGTTGATGAAAGAATGATTCCATGAACATTAAGAACAATCTTTGAAATGCGAATACGAGTAGGTTTTGTAAATCGCATCAATATTCAGTTTCCATTTTGCATCTATACTTTCAATTCTTTGATTTGAAAAAACATCAGATCTGAAAACTGTTTAATTAGCAGTAGATTCAATGAAGAAATTTCATTCAAGTGAAAATAAAATCTGTCAGTTATATTATCGTTATGCAAGGAGCCGTGAACAAAGTGCTCTCAAAAAAAAATAGATGTAATTATGATATTTTTCACCCCATATTTAGGAAAAACCTTAATGTATCGAAAAAATTTCCAATAATTCGATGGCTGTAGATATCATTGAGCAGACTTTAACGAAAATATTGAAAATGTTTGAAAATATGAAAAAGTTGAGCAAATCTATTTCAATAAGTCAATGAAAAAAAAATGTTTCCATGAATTTACACATCTTTGATATGCGAGTAAGAGGTTTTCAAAAATAATCTGCATATTCAACATCAAAAGCATTTGGGGAAAAGCTGATATTTTTCCCTTGAATCTAAAATAGCATTGTAGAAAAAAGCGGAAATGTATAAAAAAGAATTGCTCCCTCTTTAATTTCGATTGTTCAGATATGGCTGAAAATATAATTTGACAGACGCCTAGGAAAATATTGTACTTTCCAATTTCATGTATTTTTTCTGTTCGTTTCTGATCTGAAAACTTGAGATTTTTCTTAAAACATAAAATAGATAATCACAAATTCCAATATTCAAAGCTGCGGTAGACTCTTTTGTGTACGATCGACTAAAATGTAAACATTTGCGTGACTCGCGATCTCCGGCTGAGGGTGGCTTGATTATATAAACAGCCGTTTTGCTTAACGTTAGTCAGTTTTCTATTATTTCCATATAGGAACACATCGTTGATCATTCGTGTGCCGATTGAAATTTTCATTTGTACTTTGTCGGAGCATCTGAATTTGTGATAGTGTGATCTTTGGGTAAGCATCAATTAGAAAATTATGTATCCATATATTAAAATATTTTTCATTCCAAACAGCAGTAGCAGAAAAATCGTATATTACCCAAACAGCAGTAGCAGTAGTTCATTAGAGAAATTTTGATACCCTACAGAACAAAGTAAGTTTCTGTTCATCTTACATCTCATGCATATTTTTCTTATTCATTTTCATTATAGACATGGATTTAAACAAACTTAACCAAAAATCTCTTCTTGAAGATAAGCCAACAAGGCGTATAGCAGAGTTGGAGAAGGATAAGAAATACCACATTCTAAAGTGTATTTTGGTGAAGACCAGGTTCAGTCCAGCTGTGCTCTTTGAATTCAACGAATTCAAAGCGTTCCTGCCAAAAAGGCTGACGGAGGACTACAGCGCACATACGACCGAGCTGTCATCAGGAAAATATTCGCTAATATTCCGAGGGACCATAGATACTGGGAAAACACATCCAGCCATTTCCTTGGAGATTGTAGATAAATAAGGTAATTCATCAATATCACTGCATCTCCACTTTTTTCTTTTTCTTTTTTGGTGTTATTGTACTACGCAGAAATGAATCGTTTTGAAGGTACATTGACGAAAATAGAACAAACATTAAAATCAATGGAAGAAAATCATTCTCCTGCGAATGCACAAATATGGTTACATATAATACGCAAGCATATTTATCGGTGTAATGTGGCATTGAAAAAATGTAACTTCAGTCTTGGTCAGAAACGCATGATATATTCAAAAATTGCACAATTAAAAAGAATGCGTTGTTTCATAAAATGTTTTCCAAATAGATACATAGGTTCTGGATTAGGGCAAACTCAAAGGCGCAGCTCTCGAGTAATATGGCGCACTTTAAATGTTTTATATAATTGTAGAGTAAGGACAGGTATTGTTATAAATTTAACCCATCTTGATATTAAGCCATTTTTGACAGATGCTTTCCATTTGTTTAAAACAAAAATTTCAAGTGTTTTGAGGGATATGCCAATTTTGAAAGTTAACACAACCTTTTGTGCTGATTTCATTAAAAATAATGATGATGACGAAATTGTGGATCGGAAATTTTTCACCACTCCTAATGCTACAATTGACCCATCCACTGAAATGAAATTTTGGTTTGATATTAACATAACTAATCGTATCATAGCTGACATCGAGGATATGAGCAACAAAGGTAGCGGCTGGGCTTTGAGCAAAATAATTCACTTGGAAGTTGCAATTAATAAATTTGAAATAGGAAATAACGCTGGTGGATCATCTTACATTAAACTACCTGATCAAATTTCGAGAAAAAAAGCATGTATTAACGTTCAGAATGATGATAACGCATGCTTTTTTTGGAGTGTTGTTAGCGCACTTCATCCAGCAACAACTAATAGTAATCGTACCAGAAGTTACCCCAATTACCATAACGTACTAAAAACTGATGGTTTAGAACTGCCCATGAAACTATCACAAATTGCAAAATTTGAAAAAATGAATAATATATCTATAAATGTGTATGGTTTACAATTGATAGAGAAAGAAAATCGATCATTTTATACAGTGTCGCCTTTAAGACTAACCCAACAACATTTCGTGCAAAAACATGTGAATTTACTAATAGTTCAAGATAAATATTTTCCAAATTTGAGCGACTATGATGTCACACCTTCAGAAGATATACACGACTTTGAAATTAAATATCACTATTGTTGGATTAAAGATCTTTCCAGACTTATCTCAGCTCTCGAAAGATCACAGGAAAAAAATGATATGTGATAGGTGTTTGAATTATTTTTCATCTCAGATAAAATTAAATGAACATTATGAGTGGTGCAAAGATTTCAATAATCAAAAAGTATCTTTTCCGGATTACGATCATGTTGAATTTCGAAATTTTGTTTACAAACAAAAATGTCCCTTTATTGTGTACGCAGACTTTGAATCAATACTTAGGCAATGCAATAAGAAAATCGGTGAAACTTCATTCAAGTATCAGGAGCATGTACCGTATAGTGTAGGATATTATTTAAAATGTACATATAATGATAATTTTTCACGTTACGCTAGTTTTCGTGGTGAGAATTGCGTGGATTGGTTTTCTGATGAAATAGATAAAATTGCTTCCTTTGTTCATTCTCATATGAAACATATTGAACCAATGTCGGGCACGCCCAGAGAAGTTGGTAAAAGTTGTCATATATGTGAAAAAAGTTTTAACAAGAAAGATGTAATAGTTAGAGATCATGATCATTTTTCTTCCGAATTTAGGGGATGGGCACATCAGCAGTGCAATTTAAATTTTCGTAAACTCTTTATTGTGCCCATAGTTTTTCATAATTTATCCAATTACGATGGTCATTTCATTGTAAAATCTCTTTTGCATCGGGGTAATATCACTACTCTACCTATTAATAAAGAAAAATATATTTCTTTTACATATTTTCATGCGGAAACCAAACTTAGATTCAGATTTATCGACTCTTTCAAATTTATGGGGGCTAGTTTGGATGAATTGGCCTCTACTTTGATCTTAGATAATTTTTATAATCTCAAGAAGGAATTTTCTGGTCTACTAGATAGTGAATTTGAGTTGTTAACAAGAAAGGGAACTTTTTGTTATGACTACATGACGGACATGGATAAACTGAACGATACAAAACTTCCACAGATCCATGAATTTTATAATAAATTAAATGACGCGCACATAGATGATGAAACTTACCAGCATGCTCAAACCGTTTGGAAAACATTCAAAATTAAAACGTTAGGTGAATATAGCGATCTCTATATGAAAACCGACATACTCCTACTCACAGACGTAATGGAAAATTTTCGGAAAACAGCTTTGGAGACGTACAAACTTGATCCTGCATGGTATTACACAATGCCAGGTTACACCTGGGACTGTATGCTCTTATACACCAAATGTCAGCTTCAGGTGCTCAAAAATGTTGATATGGTTATGTTTGTGGAACAGGGTATACGTGGAGGGATCAGTTGCTGCATGCACAGACTATCCGAAGCTAACAATCCCCAGATGACTAATTTTGATCCATCAAAGCCAGAATCTTATTTACTGTATCTTGATGTAAATAATTTATATGGATGGGCGATGAGTCAATATTTGCCAATTGAGGGTTTTGAATGGTGTGATACGTCTGTTGATGTGAGCACTGTTCCTGATGATAGCCCAGAAGGATATATTCTTCAGGTAGATCTGGAATATCCACAACATCTGCATGATCTACATAAAGATCTACCAGTGTGTCCGGAGCACATAGTCCCTCCAGGTTCAAAGCTACCCAAATTACTATGCACACTCTCAGATAAAAAAGATTACATCATTCATTATCGGAATTTGAAGGCTGTTTTAGAATTGGGCTTGAGATTAACAAAAATTAAAAAAGTTTTGAAATTCAGACAATCCCCCTGGTTGAAACCCTATATCGATCTTAATACGGAACTTCGTGCAAAGGCGACCACCAAATTTGGTAAAAACCAGTTCAAGTTTGCGAACAATGCTATTTTTGGTAAGACCATGGAGAATATTCGATTACACCGGGTAGTTCGTCTGGTTAATCAATATGGGGGGCGCTATGGGGCGATGAACATGATTGCGTCCCCAAGGTTTCATAGTCGTACCGTGTTCGGAGAAGATTTGATGGCGATCGAACTCAAAAAGAATGAGCTCTTATTCAATAAACCTTTATACATAGGTATGGCGATTCTTGATATCTCAAAAGTCTGCATGCTTAACTTCCACTACAAATATATGTTGCCAAATAATCCCGATGGTTGTAAAATCATGTATATTGATACGGACCCATTCTTTTATGAGATTAAAGGTTCTAACCCATATGAATTAATAAAAAAAGATTGTTATACTCATTTTGACACTAGCGATTATCCTAAAGACAATGCTTTCAACATTCCATTAGTGAATAAAAAGGTACCAGGTTTAATGAAAGATGAGGTGAATGGTAAAATTATCACTCATTTTGTTGGTTTGCGTGCTAAAATGTACTCTTTTAAGGTTCAAGGGGGGCAAACCGTCAAGGAATCAAAAGGTGTCAAAAATTGTGTTGTTAAAAACTGCTTAACTTTTGACGATTATGTGAGATGTCTCAAAGGAAATGAACGGCATGTTTTATCACAGAATACAATAAGATCCTTTGCACACGACATTTATTCGATTCAACAATCAAAAATAGTATTGAGCGCACAAGATGACAAACGCTACTTGATTTCTTCATCATTTGACACCCTACCTTGGGGGCATTATTCACTGCAAACAAATCCATCAGAAGGGTATCAACCCGCTCGATGAGAGTTGTATGGAACACGATATATTTTATTCACAGCAAAAGGATTTGGCGGAAAGACATAAAGCAGATAAAATTCTAGAGGATAAGGCTTGGCAACGTGTAAAATCAAGAAACGCTTCAGTTGGTGAAAAAACTGCAGCACTCATAGTTGCAGGTGTAATGAAAGCTAAACGCAAGCTAGGAATGGGTTTCAAAGAGAAAAAGACGTTCAAGAGAAGCTTAATAGTTCCCTTAACAAAGGCGTTGCGCAAGTCACCTAATAGTGATGATATAAAAAAGTCATCATTGATAGCATTAAAAGCAGCCCGAGCTGCTATCAAAAAAGCCGGGGGGAAGAAGAACATCAGAGTGCCTCGAATTATTCCATTCAAGTCAGGTGGCATATTGCCGCTGATGCCAATTCTTGCTGGTTTGAGCACTTTGGGCAGCTTACTTGGCGGTGGAAGTGCTGTTGTCAAGACCTTTATCGATGCCAAAAACGCAACAAAAAAGTTGGCTGAACATCAACGTCACAACAAGGCGATGGAAGCGGTAGGACATGGTCTTTATGTGAAAAAATATAAGAAGGGTTATGGGCTCTTTGTTAAAAAACAAAAAAACTAATTGCGAAGCTACCCAATAGAGCATTATTTGACCATGAGTTGGTTGATTATGCGAAAAAATTGAAAATTCCAAACTTTCGAGGTGTATTCATGCGTGATGATTTATTAAGAAGAAGACGTTCTAGGTTGAAGGAATGTGGTATCATCAACTTGGATTGTTCAGATGGACCTGGAACACATTGGGTAGCATATAGCAAAGAAGGAAACGATGCAGAGTATTTTGATTCTTTTGGGGATCTGAAACCTCCGAAAGAATTGGTTAAATATTTAGGTGGTTGTGATATAATCTACAACAGAAATGTATATCAGACATATAATACATCCAATTGTGGTAAATCATGTTTGCAATTTTTGTTGAGTAAAATTAATAAAGCATAAATAGTGTTATTTTGATAATCAATCATCAGTCATGTCGACAGTATTCACATTGAAAGGACGTAGTTCGACACTATCAGCAGATTTTGTGCCCCCAATCGAACTAGATCCCAATCATCAGTATGGTATTGCTTTAATTGGTTTTTATTCATACAATACAATACCAAACATTGAAGAAAATACGTATTTATATTATTCAGAAACATCTGCAGAAGGAGAAAAAAAGCTCCAGATCCCTAGTGGAACATACGAAATTTCCGATATTGAAAATTATCTTGGAAAATACTTGGTTGAAGAGAGCGAGAGGAGCGAAAGAGATAAAATCTTTTACCTGAGACCAAACAATACAACGTTGAAGTGTGAAATTTTCCATCGGTCGATATCTATTGATTTTACCAAAAGCATTGTACTAGGTAAGCTTTTAGGCTTTTCTCAAAAACATTTGGTAGCAGGAGTCGAACATCAGTCTGATTTGCCTGTGAATATAGTTCCAGTACGCTGTATTCATATAGATTGCAGTCTTGCTCAAGGATCATTTTACAACAATAAAATTTGTCACACCATCTACGAGTTTTCAGTTGGTGTTGATCCAGGATACGCTATTGATATAACACCGCAACACTTGATTTATCTACCTGTGAATAGCAACGGAACAATTGACAATATCACTTTGACTATACTAGATCAGGATTTCAACTTTGTGAATTTTCGAGGTGAAGAGATTATTGTTCGACTAGAACTGAGGAAATGGTCTTGATTTTCCCCCAATATCAACATAATAAATATGTAACCCAGTCTAGGGAAAGCGCATTAGTACAACAACACCGCTCGAAGAAGCAGCAGCAGCTTACGAGATTATCCCAGAGAAATAAAAGAATACTACAATCGCTCGGCTATGTTGTCAGACCACACGTTTGACATTTATCGATCGGTAGATAAAGATGATTCAATCGTTCGTGTAGAAAATCGAACATACCTTCCATTCATAAAATCATTCAACAATAATGATACGATTGAAATTGTTATTAACCGACCAGATGTATGGTTTCTAATGTATGAATCTGCACTTTTCATAAGGGGACAATTGAAAAAAAACTCGGGCGCCGGAACTTTGAAATTGGTGAATAATTATGGTGCTTTTCTGTTTGACTCGATAACCTACGAATTATGTGGCACTGAAGTTGAAACTGTTAAAGACCCTGGACTTGTATCACTAATAAGAGGATTTTTGTGCTATGAGAAAGGTGATAATAGTGAATTAAATGAAGCAGGATGGAATTTCCCTGATGAGCCATTGCAAAATGATGATGGCTCATTTGCAATACGTTTACCTCTCAAACATTTGCTCAACATGTTCAATGATTATCCGAAAGCAATATGTGGTAAACAGCTCATTAGGTTAATCAGGGCTCGCAACGATAGCAATTCCATGATTATCACAGCCGGTACAGGAGAGCAGCCTGGAGTGACAAAAGGCGAAATAACGATAAGTGATATAGAGCTTAGAGTTAAACATGTGTATCCTAATGATGGAATCAAACTCAATCTACTCTCCATGATAAAAAGTGATAAACCCATTTTACTTCCCTTTCGGAAATGGGAAGTTCATCAACTTCCTGCCCTTACTGTCGGAGCTACTCAAGAATTATGGAGTATTAAAACGGGCACAGTTGTGGAATGCCCTCGTTATGTTATATGCTGCTTTCACTCTGATCGAAAAGATAACCCCGCTAAAGATCCAAATTACTTTGAAAATATTGACATTTCAGATATACGTGTATTACTCAATGGTGAATATTATCCTCAAGAAAGGTTACGATTGAATTTCGACCAAAATGACTATAGCGAAGCTCATTATAATTATTGTGAATTTACAAACACTTATACTGGTAGAACAGGCAATACTGCGGTGCTCGATTATGGGGAATACAAGACAAGATTTATTTTTACAATTGATTGTTCCAAACGAGATGATAGTTATAAATTTTCCACCGTTGACGTTAAATTGGAGATTGAAGCGAGAAAAGGTTTTCCCGCCAACACCAGGGTGTACTGCATCATTGTTCACGACAACGTAATCGAGTACCACCCACTAAGCGAAATTATAAGAAAATTAACAAACTTTTGAGGATTCAGTTCAGCTGGAGCAGTCACCGTAACAAGATGAAATTGGCAGTAGTAGATTTTCAAGGTTTCACAATTAATGGCAGCTTTCAACCAAAAGAGATATGTGTGAATAATGGGCATCAAATTGCACATTTTTTAGTGAAACCTGAAGTAAAATTCTTATATTTATCGATGCAAGATCAGAAGGTAGTAAGATGGCTGGAGAATAATTTTCATGGAATAAAATATAATCTTGGTTGTGGTGTGGAACTCAGTGATGTTGGTGATATTCTTAGGAGATTACTCTCAGATGTTGATATAGTTTATGTAAAGGGTAGCCAAAAAAAGGAATATTTATTGGGGATTGGACTGTCGACCATTGTTATCGATCTGAATCAGCTTGAACATTACAATCCACCACCTCCAAATCTAACGATGCAACGACCTTTGTGTATGTATCATGATGGAAATGTATCACGCATGTGCAGCATGGCAAACTGCAGAGACATATTTAATTGGCTTTGGAATGCTATCCCTCATTAAATAACTAAACACACACACACACACACGAAGAAAAATGTTGAAAGAAGAATATGCGGAGGAAGAACTGCCCCTAAGCAAAGATGGAAACAACCACGATCGAGATCAAAATATAATTATTCAATTTGAGAAGCTTTCCCTTCAACAATCTGAGGATCGACGAAATAACAATTCATCATCTGCAACATGTATCTGGCAATCGTTAGTTTTTCATAATAAATCTAGATTTTCACGTCTTTCAACATCATGTAAAAAGAAAAGAGCTATTTTGAATAGAATTTGAAATCAGTTTATCTTTATATTCACCCACCACCTCCTAAAAATTATCAGTTCCATTCAAGATGCGAATTAAACAACATCAAAAATCTTTACCTGTATGTAATTTAGATATTTTTGAAGATCAACCAAAATTTAATAAAAATGGCGATTTATTTCCAGCCAATTGTAGATTTTTGATTGTAGGTCCAAGTGGTTGTGGAAAATCCAACGCACTTTTATCCTTACTTTTTCATCCTAATGGCCTTAAATTCGAAAATGTTTACATATTCTCGAAAAGTTTATATCAACCCAAATATCAGCTACTCGAAGAAGTGTTGAATGGCGTTCATGGTATAGGTTATCACAGTTTTAGAGAAAATGATGAAATCATAGATACTGTAGACGCTAAAGAAAATTCCATTTTCATATTTGACGATATATGTAACAGCAAGCAAGACAAAATCAGGTCCTACTACTCTATGGGTAGACATAAAAAAATTGATGTTGCTTTTCTATGTCAGACATATGTGTCAATAAATAAACATCTGATTCGAGACAATGCAAACATAATTGTTGTATTCAGAAGTGATGATGTGAATTTGCGACACATTTTCAACGAACACATATCCCCCGATATGAGTTATGAAAAATTTAAAGAAATTTGTTCCGTATGCTGGAGCACCGATAATTATGGTTTTTTAATGATTGTAAAAGACTGCAACTTGAACAATGGTCGTTATCGACATGGTTTCGATAAATTCATAAGCATAAAGGAAAATTAATCAGTTTATAAGCATCATGTCGAGTGGCAAGTCAACACAACATCGCAAACTCAAACTTAGACGGCTCATCAATGATGTTAGAAGGAAATATTTAGCATTTAAATTGGGTCGTTCTGAAGAGGATGAATCGATAAATCGAATGGTTTTTCCTATTACGAAACGTATTGATGAGATGAAAGAACAATTTAAGCAGCAACCATCGCCGGCCCCCAAAACTGAATCCATAAAATCTATACCGGCAAAAACCAACAAAAAAGAACTAGAATATTCCATACCATTTTCGAAAGAGAATTATGAGGATGACGTAGATAATGAATATTATGACTATGATGAAGATGATACTGCACAAATGCCCTACAATGAAATGAATAATTCTGGCAACTCCTTGGAAGACTATCCAAAAAATATTCGGGGCTATATTCAGAAATTGTGGAATAGAGACCCACAAATAGATTACATATATGGCCCTAAATATGAACACCGCAACTCTACGTGGAGTCTAGGTAGTAGTTCACTCAATTTCGACCTTCATAGTGGTGATATTATTATCGATGGTAAATATAATTATCATAGTAGCCAGGGGCTCCTCAAACTGCTATTCAACAAGGAACCTGTTGGATTTAGACCAGACGATGAAGAAAACTACAAACAGATATTGGATATCACAAGCGTGCATAGAAGATTGTTCAATCCATCGAAACAAATCAAAGCAAGCAATGCCCGCAAATATAAAAATATTATACAGAAGCTAGGCAAAGGAATGATGCGATACAACGATAAAGCGATAGAGTATAGATATTGGAACAACATTAATGAATTAGTTGATCGTTTGTGTTTATTGCATGCGTCAAAAGAAGCTGGTAATAACTCAAGCGATAACGAAATCGAAGCAATCGTTGAGGAGTTGCGCGAAGCGGGAATTATATATTAAGTGTTGCTTATTGCACTGAAAATCATTTCACCTACAACAATGGACAAATTTGGTAGGGTATCGTTATCTCGTAGGATCTCCTCAGCGAAATGGGCGCGGTCTGGTTATACTTTTCCCATGACCAGTGATGGTGATTATGACTTTACCGGACATAAGTTGTGTAATGTTGATGAGCCTATAAGAAAATATGACGCTGCCAACATGAATTATGTTGATTTAACGGCAAAAAGGATACTTGAAGACCTAGGTAAATTGGGTATTGTATTTTATCAGTATAAGGGTGTTATTGAAACGAAATGTGCAAAACTTGGAGGCGAATTGGAAAACACTAATTATAACAATATTGAAATGTACAAGAAACTTAATGAACAACTTGATTACGTCTCAAAGCAGATACACAAAATCGAACAAAAAACTGTTGCTGAAAGATTTGATATCGATAGAAAAATTAACGAAATAAAAGCTTCAATCGAAACCCTGAATCGTAAGTTGGGTACTGAAAGTCACAAAGATGCCACCATCCAGAGAAATAGCGCAAGTAGTTGAGGAACTTCATCGACCTGCACGCAAAAATTTTCCTCGACGAAGAACTATCATCAAGGGGTTAGATGATCTCTGGCAAATGGATTTAGGACAGCTTGATCGGCTCGCCACAAGCAATGATGGTTATAAATATTTTCTGGTCGTAATTGATTGCTTTTCGAAATTTGTATGGGTTAGACCGGTGAAAAGAAAAACAGGCGAAGAGGTGACTTTGGCTTTTCTCGATATCCTTGAACATAATGACGGTCGAAAGCCCATAAATTTGCAGTCTGATCAAGGAAAGGAATTCTTCAAAAGACAATTTCAAGAACTAGTTAGAAAACATAACATTAATCATTATAATACCTACAGTGATAAGAAAGCAGCAATAGTGGAACGAGTGATAAGAACATTGAAAGAGGCGCTTTTCAAGAAATCCAGTTTGAGAGGAACTTATCGGTGGATTGACATACTTCAAGACGTTGTGAATGTATATAATAATAAAATACATCGAACGATTGGAATGAAACCAAGTGATGTAAACAAGAAAAATGAGTGTGACATATATAAATTCGCATACAGTCACATAAAAATAGCGGCACCTCATAAATTTCAAACGGGCGATATTGTACGTATAAGTAAATTTAGACATGTTTTTACAAAAGGATATCTCCCACAATGGACTACCGAACTATTTAAAATTATAAAAGTTCAATTGACCAACCCCGTAAGTTACCTAATTGAAGATTTAACAGGCAGACCTATAAGTGGAGCTTTCTACCAAGAAGAATTGCAAAAGACAAAGCAACCTGATGTTTATTTGGTTGAAAGAGTATTGCGCAGGCGTGCAGACAAGGTTTTGGTGCGATGGCTGGGAATGGGTGAAGAACATGATTCCTGGATTCAGTCAGAAAACAAACTTGAATAACCATGCTATCGCCAATATATGAGTCGGTGCTAAGTGAAAATGCTGATCCCGAATCATGTAATTTTGAAGTTACAAACGAAAAGCACTACCTGTTGAACGGCCAGTTCCACCTAGAAATTGAATGTGGATTAGGGTCTGCTTCTCTATACATCGATTGTGGTATAAGTCCGGCGAGACAATTCACACCTGCTGTTAAACTGAGCTGTAATGACTGCGTGATATCCTTTGATGATTGGGAATGGGAGTCATTTATTGCAATAATCGAAAATGGTTATCAACAAGAATGTGGAGCTACAGTTGTACGATGTGCTGGTGAATGTATGATTACTAGCGTCACAAAATGGGGAAACTGCATATATTTCAGTGAAGTTGACTTGAATAAGATATCTCAATTGAATCGACTGATAATTATCGGTCGTCTGGAAATGTTGAAATATCTCCGAATGACTTTGTATTACTTTAAATTTGTGGACACCATCAAAGAATTGATACGAAACTCCAGCAAAAATAACAACAACAACAATTCTGTTGAAGATTTCATAAATGCTTTCTGTAGAATCAATCCTTGTGTTCAGAGTTATGCAATTTTAGAATGTATGTACTTTTATAGGAATAAAGTATTGAACGATGTAGATAATTAACATTATGTTGAGTCAATAAAAAATCTCATCCTGAAATTTTTTTTTTAATAGTCAAACCATGTAATTTCCACTCGAAGCACCACCACCGTCAGTGCTTGTCAATGAATACTCTCTGTATATTCAAATCCGTACACCCAGCTTGCACCGCGTAAACCAAAAGATTCACAAACGATAAATGCCTACCCAATAATAATCCGAATAAAATTTCAATGTAAATCGTATTTCACAGATTGATATTATTCTATGTATGAATTCTCATAATGTCAACTTGACAGAAGGGAATATTGTAACTTCAAAAATATTGGGGTTGAAATACTCGTATTTTAGAGATGCAACGAGGGGGCCTCACCCGAAAATATTGAAAGCATAATTCTGTAGTTTGGTGAACGCAGGAAATTTTTGATCGATTACAAGGTAATTTATTATTACTTATCTAATAAACTATTATTTGAATTGAATTTCCTTGCAGTGATATCATATGAATACATTGATTCCCAACTCTGAGAAACCAATACCAGATATAATTTGTCTGTTTGAACTAGAGCGCCAGAAAGCTCAGGGCTTGAACCCATTTTTGTGATAACCTGAAAGTTCCTGAGAGCCCCTCCCAATCAACAATTCCAATACAGGAGAATGGACAATGCGCGCAAAAGTTCACGTTAATTTCAATCATACGTCACTCTCCCTTTATAGCACCAAACATCCCAAATTCTTACGCCCCCCTGTGGCTTAGCGGTAAGGACCCGAACTCTCACCCAAACTCCCCGGGTTCATATCCCGCGTCCATCCAGAAAATTTTTCATGACGTCATCCGCCCGACGCATCAGACCCCCAGACACCATTAAGGGAGGTCAAAGGTCAACTTTGATCCAGAACGCATATAGCCCCTCTACTTATGTCTCTTTGCGCGCATGGTCTGGGGAACATCGCGTTATCATTTTGCCCAAATGTCTGTAACTTTCGAATTTTTGGCCGAAATTAGTCGCAAACGATTGGGTTCGATTTCCAAATGCAGAATTTGAGGTCAAATTGGATTCTGTCCGGCCGTCGATTGCTACGATAACTTGAGAACGGAGAGATATAGCGACTTGATATTTTCAGGGTAGGTGGCGCGTCTCAATACGACGGAAAAGTTCGTTATTGGAAATAATCGGCCCGATGATTTCCAAGTAATAATTTTGTTTTCAACCAATACTTATCCGATCGAATTGAAACTTGGTCAGCATTTGTAGAATACAAATTTAAAGACGGTTATGAAATTTTGTGAGAATCATATCACTATAGATAATGTTAAAAATATATTATTTATGTCACAATAACCTGAGAACGGAAAGATAGTGACTAGCAATTTTTAGGTTAGATCCGAATGCGATATTTCCTCAATAACTCAAAAAAATACGAAACTGATCCAATTCAAACATGGTTATTAGTAGTAGAATGCCGAAGCGAAAATTCTTGTAAAATTTCGTGGGGATCGTATCAATAGAAAATTTTTTTACAAATTTAATATGTCAGAAACTATTCGTTCGACATCTCTGAAATTTGGCGAGAGCCTCCGAGCAGCCATGTGTGAGTTCAGTAGCTGGATGGGTGAGCGTTGCCTTGATAATTTTTGAACGAAAGGAGATATGGACTTGCAATTTTCAGGGTAGGTTGTGCATCCGAATGGGAGAGTTGAGAGGCCTATCAAGTAAGATCGGTATTTGTGGCATTTTTACAAAAAAAAATGTATATTAGATGCTAGTCAAGTGCTGAAGAGGTGAAAAATAAAAAGAAAAATCTCTGATGGTAGTAGAAAAATGAAATTTGAATTTTCCGGGCCAAATTATATGAAGCCCGGAAGAACCAGCATTTTTCATCGAAATGTTGAAGAAAGTTAATGCTAGCTAAGTGCTGGCGAGTGCGGAAGAAAAAATGGGTTCAAGCCCTGTGGACAGGAGCTTTCTGGCGCTCAAGTTCAAACAGACAAATTATACCTCCGAAAGTATTGGTTTCTCAGAGTTGGGAATTAAATAAATGTATTCTTGTGAAAGAACTGCATCATAAAGGAAATTCAATTCAAATAATAGTTTATTTATCAAGATTAAATGAGCAATCTGAGAATGAGAACTGCACCATGGAAGAAATCAAATTGAAATAGCTTAAATGAATTTGACTCTTTCTTATAGAACAGGATGAAATGTACGAGTATGAACACAGATCATATAATGAAGCTTAGATAGAATAATTATAGCATTCTGTGAAAACATAGAAGTACGTACGATTCATTACTGAAATTTAGAAAAATCATATCTCCGAAAGTATTAGCTTGTTGGAGTTGAAATGATATCGATGGATTTTAATGGTGAAACTGCATCTTAAATAAAAATTACAGACATTTGGGCAAATTGATAAGCACTCAGTTCCGAGGAACTAGAGCGCCAAAAAGTGTAATTCCCTTTCCAGGATTTGAGCCGGCCTTCTCTCGTTCCGAAACCCAAAACCCGACGGCCTATAGACAAAAAGGCTATCTGGCTCCTCGTACGATCTTGTCGATCTCCGGTATTAGAATAAAACGTCGGTACTTAGCTGGGATATATATTCTTAATTTTCACTTTTCAACATAAAATCGCCACATGGGGGTTTATTTGACGGTTTTTTACCCTTGTCTCTATAAGTCGATTTTGACGTTTCTCGAACCAACTATTAGCAAGGAATTAGACAATGTCATGTCTCAGGAAAATAAGTTGACATTATGACAATTCATACATAGAATAATTATATAATTCTGTGAAAACGTAGAAATACGATTTATTATTGAAATTTTGAAAAATCAAATCTCCGAAAACATTAGCTTGTTAGAGTTAAAAATGATATCATTGGATTCTTATGATAAAACTGCTTATTGAAAAAAAATTAATTTGGAATTTGTTTTGTAAAAAAAAAATTTTTTTTTTGATACTCCGAAACCATCTGTCCGATTTTGCCCAATAGCGAACTCAGCCGAGATACTTATCTCCCAAACCTACTCTGAAAATTTCAACTGTCTAGCTCATTCCGTTCGAGAGTTATCGTGCCTACGGCCGGCCGGCCGGACAGAATGAATTTCGACCACGGATTCTTGTTCAGTGAGTCGAACCAGATCGTTTAAGACCATTTTCATCGAAAAATTCGAAAATTACAGACATTTGGGCAAATTGATAAGCACTCAGTTCCGAGGAACTAGAGCGCCAAAATTAGAAAAATCTCACATAGGAGTAGAAAAATTGGCGATTGAGATGTCCGGGTCAACTTATATGCAGCCCGGAGAAACCAGCATTTTTCATCGAAATCTTGGAGGAAGTTAATGCTAGCTAAGTGCTGGCGAGTTCTGAAGAAAAAATAGAAAAATCTCACATAGGAGTAGAAAAATTGGTGTTTGAATTTTCCGGGCCAACTTTATGCCGCCCGAAAAAACAGAGGTTTCCGCCGAAATCTTGAAGAATATTAATGTAAGCCAAGTGCTAGCAAGTGCTGAAGAAGAATTAAAAAAAAATTCCACTATGAATGAAAACAGACAGTTGAATTTTTCGGGGCAACATTGGGCCACGGTCGATGGTACCCTGGACTTTTACGGAGAACGGGACTTACGATTTTATTGAAAATTTGGTTCCTTCGCTAGGAACCACTGCTCCATCGATCTGGGATATTTTCAGTGATACGATGTTGCTGCTTTATCAAAAAGTACTGACAATTTTGATATTTCAAATGGAACATTATAAATTATTGCTTTTTTCGATCCGCCGTAGCCTCCTAATTAAATCAGTATAATTATTATCATTCCTATCTGTAGCGGTAAAAAAATTATTTTTTTTTAATCACAAATTTCAAGTTCAATTTTTTTCAACGTGCTATTTCATCATAAAAATCCATTGCTATCATTTTCAATTCTAACAAGCTAATACTTTCGGAGATATGATTTTTCAAAATTCCAACCTTAAATCGTAATTCGTGATTTCACAGAATGCTGTCATCGTAAATATGAATTTGATTATCCGTGTTCATACATTTTAAACAGAATATACCCTAGGTAAGATATATTCTATATGTCGTCGTTGTCATATATTGGTGTTCTGTGGTTGTCATCTCATAGAGAAATAGAAGGTATTGTATCTGTCTACAGATAAAAGATTTCGAACTGCGTATGATGTCATATTTATTTCTAGTTCTATTCAAAATTCTTGATATAAAATACCTCCTGTTCTAGAAAACAAAGTATGATTGAATGCAAGATGAACCATGATACAGTCTCAGCTGTCACTGATAGCTCTTGGATAATCGACATGATGATGGAAATATATTCTTTGTAAGTTAATAAAATTGGGTTCAGAATAAGAGTAAAAACAAAACTGGAATATTCACTAAGTTTCAATTGATATAATATAATTTTCAGAGTAGATTTAAAGAATGAATATCTCGGATAAGTTCGTTATTGGGTAGAAACGGTCTGGTAGTTTCGGATTAATAATTTTTGGGACTGCTGTTTTTTTTTTAATAACAATTTTTGAAGCATTAAAGCATTGCAGATTGGTCATTTTCTGAATGATATTTTTGAAGCATTAAAGCATTGAAGATTGCTCATTTAATCTTGATGAATAACCTATTATTTGAATGCAATTTCCTTTATGTTGCAGTTCCATCATAAGAATTCATTGATATCATTCCTAACTCTGAGAAACCAATACTTTAGGAGACACGATTTATCAAAGATTGAACAAGAGCGCCAAAGCTCCTATCCACAGGGCTTTCCACTTTTTTGCAGAATATAGTTCCAATTAAACATTCGTTACATCGGTTATTCAAAATCCGAGGCAAATACTAAAACGTACAATACCAAAGCAAAGATAACATTTTAAATGGATTAACTTAATTTAACGCAAATCCTCATGCTTTCACCAGAAGTGCAGAATAAGATTTAGGCCTAACCGGAACATTCTGGATGATCTTGCTACAATTTCATCAAAACTTCATAACTTCCTTACATTTGAATGATTTTTTGGCGCTCCTGTTCCTCGGAACAGAGTACTTATCAATTTGCCCAAATGTCTGTAATTTTCGAATTTTTGGATGAAAATGGTCTTAAACTATTTGGTTCGACTCGCAGCGATCAAGTCCGTGGTCGAAATAAATTCTGTCCGGCCAGCCGTAAGCACGATAACTCTCGAACGAAAGGAGTTAGAGGATTAAAATTTGCAGTAGTGTAATCTCGGACGAGTTCGTTGACTGGCAAAATCCACCAAAATCCTGAGTTATGGCCGTTTTTGGTAAAAACATTTTTCATGATTATTTCCGGAACCGATCACTCGATCTATCTGGAATTTAGAATCAAATTGTAGAATCATGATTTTCATTTGCGTGCGAAGTTTGTATTGATCGGATTGCCGCAAAGTGGCAAAAACAAAAATTTTTTGCATTGCAAATTTTGAATACAATTTTTGCGCGTATGTTCTGGGGAACATCGCGTTATAGTTTTGCCCAAATGTCTGTAACTTTCGAATTTTTTGACGAAATTGGTCTCCTACGATCAAGTTTGACTCCCCGATGAAGAATCCTAGGTCAAATTTGATTCTGTCCGTCCGGCCGGCCGGCCGTCCGGCCGTCCGTTGCCACGATAATTTGAGAACGAAAAGAGCTAGCGACTTGAAATTTTCAGGGTGGGTGGCGCATCGCAATACGACGGACAAGTTCGTTAATGGGCATAATCGGCCCAGTGGTTTCCGAGTAATAATTTTGTTTTCAACCAATATAAATTCGATCGAAGTGAAATTTTGGGCGAATCGTATGGCTAGAAAATTTTAAAAAAATTATTAAAAAATATTTTTTTTTTCACGATAACCTGAGAACGGAAAGAGATAGCGGCTTGAAAATTTCAGGTTATGTTGTGCATATGAATGCCACATTTGAGTTTGTTTATGAGCATAATCGACCAAACGGTTTCAGAGTTATAGCCATCTGAAATTTTCTGAAATTTGGTGGTTTTTTGTTCCTCATTAACTCGAAAAATACTGAACCGATTGAATTCAAACATGGTTATTAGATGTAGAATGCCAACGCGAAAATGTTTGCGAAATTTGGTGAGGATAGCATCTGTAGAAAATGTTTAATAAATCATTGAAAATAAAAAAAAAATTCTATATATCAGTAACTATACGTTTGAAATTGCTGAAATTTTGCAAGAGCGTTCATTACCTAACTCTACTGCCAAGTTTCAAGTTTTGTGTGAGTTCAGTAGAGGGGTGACCGTTGCCTCGATAACTTTCGAACCAAAGGAGATAGGGACTTGCAATTTTCAGGGTAGGTTGCGTATCCGAAAGGGAGAGTTGAGTTCGTTTTTGGGCATAATCGGTTTAACGGTTTCCGAGTTATATCCACCTGGAATATTGTTTCCTTGATAACTCAAAAAATAAATATTCGATTGAATTGAAGCTTGGTAACTAGTAGTAGAAAATCAACACAAAGACGTGTTTAAAATTCTTTAAGAACCGTACTCCTAGAAAATTTGAAAAAAATGACGAAAAAAAAAATTTTAAGAACCGTACCCCTAGAAAATTAAAAAAAAATCACGAAAAAAAAATTGGTTCAAGCACTGACGTGAAGTCAGAAGCTTTTGCGCGTATGTTCTATTGTCCATGCTTCTGTATTGGACACCCTTAATCGAATTTACCATGGTTAATTATGTCGTCCATTCTCCTGTATTGGACACTTAATTCGAATTTACCGTGGTAAATTCGAAGTAAGAGTGTCCAATACAGGAGAATGGACGACATAATTAACCATGGTAAATTCGATTAAGGGTGTCCAATACAGAAGCATGGACAATAGAACATACGCGCAAAAGCTTCTGACTTCACGTCAGTGCTTGAACCAATTTTTTTTTAAGATGTAGTTCCATCATAAAAATCCATTGATGTTATTTTCAACTCTAACAAGCTAATACTTTCGGAGATATGATTTTTCAAAATTTCAATAATACATCGTACCTACTTATATGTAGAGAATGCGAATTCTATCTGTCTGTGTTCACTATTCATTCATTTCATCTTATCTACCTCCAAAAACGTCATATTTATTTGTGTTCTGGTTTATTTATATAATTCGTACTTTGAAAATATTTTGTGTTGGAAAACAGGGTTCCGCTTCTTGAATTTGTGAACATATACAAGACTATTCTGATACCAAAAATAATAATGACTTGTTGCATATTGAATAATTTATGTGCAAATATTGGGGATGATGTTTCAGAAGATGTAGAATTGGATCATATTAATGATGTAGTTTATGAACGCAATAGGAAAGAACAACATAATGCAATCATTAAAAGACATTACTGTTCGTTGAACACCTAGGTTAATATTACTTTTTACTTCCTAAAGTAGTGGAACAAGTTCTCATATACATCATTTTCTAATTGTTGCTTGCAAAAAAATGCTGAAATATTGATCTACATTTGTGTATCAAATATTCTTTCTTGAGTTGAGGTTCATAATAAAGAATTGATGCGTTCGTGGTAACAACTATCAAATTATGAAAAGAGGATTGTATTTTATTAATATACTAACTGACACAGCGAACTCTGTTCCGCCTTAGAGGCAATAAATAAGCAGATTTTAGATTTTATTATACACGTTTGTCATAAAATATAGATAGTTTATATTCACCGTTTCTATACAATCCCTTTATGTCTCAATAATTGAACGTACAATTTTGCAATTAGAAAAAAAACATCCTGTACAGTAATGATTTATTTTCAATGATGTATCCCTCCAAAGTTTATTTCTTAACACAAATGAATGAAATTGTACGATTGTGGCATGGAAAACAGCAAGATGCAATTGACGTTAAAAGAAGAACACCCTGTATGGAGATTTCGGACGAATACATTATGAGAATCCATCCAAGGTACCTATTCAGTTAATGCTTTGTCAATCACGTACAATTGTGCCATGAGAAAAAGGACACCCTGTATAATAATGCTTTATTTTCAATGGTGTATGCCTCGAAAGTTTATTTTTAAACACACATGACTAAAATTGTACGATTATGGCAGGAAAAACCGCAAGTTTTAATTGACGTTAAAAGAAAAACACCCTGTATAACACAAAAAAGTATCCTATGTCCGTCTCCTGGTTCTAAGCTACCTCCCCACCAATTTTGAGCCAAATCGGTGTAGCCGTTCTTGAGTTATAAGTGAAGTACCTAACTAACACGACTTTCTTTTATAAATATAGATTTTGAACTATCAAAATAATTTGTTCGTCACCCTATACCTATTCAAATATCAGTAATAAATGGACAATCTGTTATAATTGTCTCCAACCTAGCTCTTGACATTTCGGTGATATTTATTTAGGTATTTCGTTTTGTGATAACTTTCTCACCGAGTGCAAGTTGCAACAACCCATTCCACGAGGTTAAATCATTGCAGATAGCTCATTTAATATTGATAAATAGACTATTCTTTGAATTTAATGCAGTTATGGTGCAGTTCTATTATAAGAATCCATTGATATCATTCCCAACTCTGAGAAAACAATACTTTCGGAGATATGGTTCGTCAAAAATGCCAAGGCTCCTGCCACAGGGCTTTCCCACTTTTCAATAAAATCTCCGTCAATAAATTCAACAATACTTCACAATCGATGCCAATTGTTGAATTATCATAATTAACATGTTCTATGGAATTTCATGGACGGCTAATACAAAATGTAGCTCAACATAGTCATTTTCATTGGCATGAAAACTTGCTTTTAATTCCAAAACCTTACAATTTAGATACAGGAACATGTTATAGCGTTTGAAAGGAAATGTAATTTTCTTTCAATGCATCTTGTTATATATAAAGGTCATTCCGTTTGAAAAACCCCACTTTTTATCGTTTAAGTATATCTCGGAAACGCCCTGGATTTTGAACAACCATATATGATTAGGGACGTATGTTATTATACTTAAGTGATACACGGGATATTGTTAATCCAGACTCGAAATTTCTGCTTTCTAGGATTCCAAGTAACGAAGTAATGAATGTTGAATTGAAGCTGTTTTGCACAACAAAGGAAATAAATCAATTAATTACTCGAAAACCGCTACGATAAGAATGATAAAAATCATTCTGAATTAATTAGGAGGCTACGGTGGATCGAAAAAAACAATAATATATAGGGTGTTCCATTTGAAATATCAAAATTGTTGGTACTTTTTGATATAAGCGGCAACACCGCAGCATTGAAAATATTCTGGATCGATGGAGCAGTGGTTCCCAGCCAAAGAACCAAATTTTCAATAAAATCGTAAGTCCCGTTCTCCGTAAAAGTCCAGGGTACCATCGACCGTGGACCAAAGTTGTCCCGAAAAATTCAACTGTCTTTTTTCATTCATAGCGGAAATTAATTTCTTCTTCGGAAATTGTCAGCACGTGGCTTACATTAATATTCTTCAAGATTTCGGCGGAAACCTCTGTTTTTTTCGAGCAGCATAAAGTTGGCCCGGAAAATTCAATCACCAATTTTTCTACTCCTATGTGAGATTTTTCTATTTTTTCTTCAGCACTCGCCAGCACTTAGCTAGCATTAACTTTCTTCAAGATTTCGATGAAAAATGCAGGTTTTTCCGGGCTGCATATAAGTTGGCCCGGACATTTCAATCGCCAATTTTTCTACTCCTATGTGAGATTTTTATATTTCTTCTTCAGCACTCGCCAGCACTTAGCTAGCATTAGCTTTCTTCAAGATTTTGATGAAAAATGCTGGTTTTTCCAGGCTTCATATAAGTTGGCCCGGAAATTCAATTTTCATTTTTTCCACTACCATCAGAGATGTTTCATTTTTTTTCAGCACTTGACTAGCATCTTATTTAGATATTTTTTTTGTAAAAATGCCACAACTACCGGGCTAACTTTATAGACCTAGAGTTCGTTGGTGGGCATAATTGACCCAACGGTTTCGGAGTTATACCCATCTGGAATATTATTTCCTCGATAACTCAAAAAATACATGCTCGATCGAATTTAAGCTTGGTAACTAGTTGTAGAATATCGACATAAAGACATGTGTGAAATTTTGTGAGGACCGTACGACTAGAAAATTCAAAAAAAATTACGAAACATTTTTATGTAGGTATCTCACGATAACTTGAGAACGGAAAGAGATAGCGACTTGCAATTTTCAGGGTAGGTTGCGCATCCGAGCTTGAGGAACTTAGTTAATACACATAATCTGCCAACTTGTTTTGGAGTTATACTCATCTGAAATGTTGTTGTTATTTCCTCTATAACATAAAACTCGGTGATTACTCGTAGAATGCCGACCTACTAATTCTCGCGAAATTTCGTGAATATCGTATCCTGGAGTTACTTGAGGCAGGGTCTCTTACTCATGTTCTCTTACTTCATGTTCAGTTCCGAAATGTAAGAATTTTCTGAGAAAAACTAATTTCGGAGCAAACAACTGAGATTTTTCTCACTTCGCTCACAATTCTTCGATTGATTAGATAATGTCTCAGGAACATCATTTGACATTATGACAATTCATATTCATACATAGAATAATATCATTCTGTGACAACGTTGAAATACGATTTATTATTGAAATTTTGAAAAAACATATCTCCGAAAGTATTAGCTTGTTAGAGTTGAAAATGATATGAGTGGATTCTTATGAAAAACTTTTCATTAAAAAATATTTAATTTGGAATTTGTTCCGTAAAAAAAAAATTTTTTTTTTGTTACTCCGAAACCATCTGTCCGATTTTGCCCAGTAACGAACTTAGCCGAGATATTCATCCCCCAAACCTACTCTGCAAATTTCAACTCTCTAGCTCATTCCGTTCGAGAGTTATCGTGCCTACGGCCGGCCGGACCGGCCGGACAGAATGAATTTCGACCACGGATTCTTGATCAGTGAGTCGAACCAAATCGTTTAAGACCATTTTCATCGAAATATTCGAAAATTACAGACATTTGGGCAAATTGATAAGCACTCAGTTCCGAGGAACTAGAGCGCCAAAAACAGATTTTTTTGAACTACTAATTGCATAAGATGATTATTATTATACTTAAGTACAGTGACTGTATCGAATGATTGCCTGCCTGCCATCTAATCGATTTATTTGTACTAGACCGATAGCATTGTAGAAAGCTTTGTTGCTGCTTGAGACTACATGGCAGGAGTGGTGAATTCCCGGCATTCCCCGGCTATACATCAAAATCGTTCGATAGAAAGATACATACACATACTTCTTATATAAATTATTTGTGAATAGTGAATTAGTGAATCTGAATATTGATTGAACTTTTTAAATCGAAAACCGAATACGGATTAGGGATCCTCGCCAAAAAAAGTTCAAACCGTCTGAAGAGGAATTCAGCAGGAGAGCACAGAAAAGAAAAATTGAAACGGAAAAAGCCACAAATGTCATGAATACATGGCTAAAGGCGAGTTGTTGAAAAAATTAGTTCAAGCACTGACCTGAAGTCAGGAGCTTTTGCGGGCATGCTCCATTGTCTATTCTTCTGTATTGGACACTCTTAATCGAATTTACCGATTAAGAAACAATTTTTCTTTTCGTATTTTTTTTTTAATTTTCTAAGGGTACTGTTTTCACTAAATTTTACATATATACGTATTTATGTCGATATTCTACAACTAGTAAAAAAGCTTCAATTCGATCGAGGCTATATTTTTTGAGTTATCTAGGAATTAATATTCCAGGTGGGTATAACTCCGAAACCGTTGGGCCGATTATGCCCAAAAACGAACTTAGCTCTCCCATTCGGTTGCGCAACCTACCCTGAAAATTGCATATCCCTATCCCTTTTCGTTCGAAAGTTATCGAGGCAACGGTCACCCATCCAGCTACTGAGCCAGGGCCGTAGCTAGAGATGAATTTAAGGTAGGGCAATGGAGGTTACAGGTAGGGCAGAAGTAAAAAAATTTACTTGATGTGATCTGAAGAATCAATTTTCATCGTACCTAGTTTTGAGTGAAATAGGTAGTTAATATTAAAATACTTATTTCTTCAGGTTTATTTTACTCCTTTTAAAATATTGTGATTATTATAACGTTGATAAAAATCTTCCTCAAAACCCCTGAATCCTTCGATTTGCCATATTATTAAATATGCGAAGGACTTCATTCAGATCAACTGAATCAGTTCTTCTCTTTTCAAAGGCCAGAAATACCATAATAATTAAATGAGACTGTGGGAGGTATATTCATTATTAAATGGTTTCTTTCTGGATTTTCTCTCCCAAACTCGGAAAATACCTATCCATAAAATAAAAAAAAAATAATTTTGTGAAATGCTTCTGCGTAAGAAACACAAAATAGTTGTCAGAAGCAATCAATTGAACCAGGTTGCCTAACAAACAATAACGAAAACAACAACGATGAAACAACTATTTCGTAACGTTTCGGAGTCTATATCAAACTCTTTCGTCAGACACTTAACGATAATCTTATTTTTGCGCGTATGTTCTGGGGAACATCGCGTTATCATTTTGCCCAAATGTCTATAATTTTCGAATTTTTTGCTGAAAATGGTCTGAAACGATTGGGTTCGACTCCCTGTTGAAGAATTCGAGTTCAAATTTGATTCTGTCCGGGCGGCTGGCCGTCCGTTGGTAAAGTTACCAACGGACGGCCAGCCGCCCGGACAGAATCAAAGTCGCTATCTCTTTCCGTTCTCAAGTGAGAACGGAAAGAGATAGCGACTTGAAATTTTCAGTATAGGTGGCGCATCTCAATAAGACGGACAAGTTCGTTAATGGGCATAATCGGCCCAATGTTTTCCGAGTAATAATTTTGTTTTCAACCAATACAAATCCGATCGAATTGAAACTTGGTGAGTAGTTGTAGAATACAAACCTACGGACGCTTGTGAAATTTTGTGAGAATCGTATCATAAAAAATTTAAAAAAATATATCAAAAAATATTATTTATGTCAGGATAAACTGAGAACAGAAAGAGATAGCGACTTGAAACTTTCGGGTTAGGTTGTGCATCTAAATGCGACATTTGAGGTTTGTTCATAGGCATAAATTGGCCAAACGGTTTTGGAGTCATACTCATCTATACAAAAGCGATCCAATTCACACATGGTTCTCAGTTGTAGAATGCCAGCGCAAAAATTCTTGCGAAATTTCGTGAGGATCATATCACAACAACATTTTTAAAAAATCATTGAAAACAATTCTATATATCAAAAACTATTCGTCCGACATCGCTGAAATTTTTCGAGAGCCTCAGAACCTAACTCTACTGCAAAGTTCCAAGTTTGAACATGATCGGATCTATATTGTTGGAGATCCGAGCAGCCTTGTGTGAGTTCAGTAGCTGGATGGGTGACCGTTGCCTCGATAACATTCGAACGAGAGGAGATAGGGACTTGCAATTTTCAGGGTAGGAATTAGAACATGAGGTGCTTCTGAAAATGTAGCGTGTGGTTAATTCGGAATTGCTTTGCGAGTAATAATTTTTTTCCTCACGTCACATAATGGAAACACATTTTCCTAAGCATATTATTTAAATTGTTACTATTTTTTAAGGTAGGGCATTGGAAATTAAAGGTAGGGCATTGCCCCATTATGCCCCCCCCTAGCCTCGGCCCCGTACTGAGCTCACACATGGCTGCTCTGATCTCCAATACTATAGATCCGATTTTGTTCAAACTTGGAATTTGGCAGTAGAGTCAAGTTCTGAAGACTCTAGCAAAATTTCAGCGGTGTGGAACGAATAGTTCCTGATATATAGAATTTTTTTCAATGATTTTGTAAACGTTTTCTAGTGATACGATCCTCACGAAATTTCGCAAGATTTCGCGTTGGCATTATACAACTAATAACCATGTTTGAATTGGATCGGTTTTGTATTTTTCAAGTTATTGAGGAAATATCAACCAAACAAAGGTTGAACTTCAGTGTCTATAAAACTTGATATGACTTTTTTTTTTCGTGATACTTCGGTAAAATTTTCGTTTGAGTGGCATCTACGATTTAATTTTCTATATACATACTACAAAAATTTTCAGGGCGATGAGTACAAAAATATTGCTATAATTCAGGAATTACAAGAAACTCATTCAATATTCCTAATATCAGATATTTTAGAATTGTTTAAACATTCCACTCTAGATAACAGGGTGACATGACATTATTGCTGTATATTTTTCGAATGTTTTCTTTTTAATATTTGTGTACTCTTCAGAATATTCTTATCATCTCGAAAGCTTGATGTATATATTTATTTATGTCAAATAGAATTCATTTTTGGTCCTGGATCTTTTGACAGATGCAAATATTTTTTTCACTCAAAAACACAAATTAAGAACCGTAAGAACGCATTCTTGTTTGTAAAATAGTTTTCGTCCATAGTAATATTAATTTATAATTCATTCTTTGTTAAGAAACTATGTATTATTTGTCAATATATGTACCGGGTTTTTCACTATAATTTGACCCCCCCTTTAACTTTGTTACTAAAGGGGATACAAAAAAATGTTTCATACAAAAATTTCTCGAAATCAACTGAGGTTTTTTAATATGACTTCACGAACTGAAATATATACAAGGTGGCCAACATATTGATGGCAACTTCATTTTAACAAATGGAACATCCTGTATATTTTCCCATATTTGGCTAGCTCTTTTTCCCCTGATTTCGAATATGTAACACATATTGATCTATCTCTTTTATTCTGAGTTATTCAGAGTTTCATATTTTAAGAACCACCTGGCAAGCTCTGTAATCATGTTTCAAGTGGCAGACTGCGTTTACTGAAAATGCCCATTTTTGGAGTTATGATGACGTCAATTGGAATATATACAGGGTGAACAACATATTGAATGCAACTACATTTTTTCAAAACAGGGTGTCCTGTCCTGAATATTCTTCCATCTTTTGATAAACTATTTCCTCCTGATCTCGAATAAATATGCATATTTGGGCGTGTCTCTTCAATTTTCAGAGATTCAAAGTTTTGAAATGATGATACCGAATAAAAAAATATGTGAAATGCCTACGAAATTTTTTATATTCAAACAATTTACTTAAAAGTATTATTTTAAAATGAATACTTAACAATTACTTAACCAATAAAAAATAATAAATTATGGTATTATGGTATGAATAACATCAACTAAAGAAATTGCTCGAAATGACCACCTTCATTCAATACACATTTTTCATATCGTTGTCTCAAGTTGTTAAGACTATTTTTGATTGCTTTGTTATGGCTCTGATTCAAATCAGAAATTAAAGCTTCAATTTTGTTTTTAATCATTACAATATTATCATTATTGCTGAAGTATATTTTTTCCTTCAAGAACGGCCATAAAAACGTGTTCAACGGTGTTAAATCGGGACTACTTGGTGGCCATGAAATGGGTGCGCCATTACCAATCCAAAGATCAAATTGGCCACTTAAATGTTCATGAACTTCAAAACGCTATGCGGGGGCGCTCCGTCCTGTTGCCAAATTATTTGTTCTAATTCTTCAGCAGAAAACAGTCGCTCCAAAAGCTCAGCTACTTCTGGCAATATATTTTCTAAATACGTTTCACGTGTTAATTTGTAGTCTAAAAATATAGGCCCCACAATTTTATCATAAACAATGCCACACCAAACGTTAACAGATTTTCTTCCGGATTTTCTGATTTCAATAGTTTTTCGTTGTCTTCGATTTTTGTTTTCCCAAGAATGTCTATTTTTTCTGTTGAATACACCTGCTGCGAAAACGATGATTTATCCATCCACATTATGAACCTGAATAAATTAGGGTCTTCACCCAGTCTTTGCAGCATACTCTGACAGTATTCTAAGCGTTTCCGCTTTTGGTCTTCTGGAGTTGTACTGGTAATAATTTGTATGGCCTATATTGGTTCTCTTTCAGGACTCTATAAATTCTGGAATAACCGATTTCCAGGTCACGCGACGCTTCCTTCAAACCATTTTCCGGAAATTCTATAACAATTTTATAATTTGTGAGGTTGTTTCGAATAGAAAGTCAGCATTGAACAACAAACAATTAGAGTAACACTACCTTCAAAATAAAGTAATATGTCCAGTTCTTGATTTTCATTACTCGGGATGCAACGCCTCTTTCTTTTAAAACTTTTTAAGTCACTTGCACGGTTGTGAATATTGACAAATGTGTTTGCACTTGGAATTGTATTATTTGGATGCAACCTCATATATTCCCTCCTTGCTGCTTTCTTATTTTTGCGCGTATGTTCTGGGGAACATCGCGTTATAGTTTTGCCCAAATGTCTGTAACTTTCGAATTTTTTGACGAAAACGAAAAGTTCGACTCCCCAATGAAGAATTCGAGGTCAAATTTGATTTTGTCCGTCCGGCCGTCCGGCCGTTGCCACGATAACTTGAGAACGAAAAGAGCTAGCGACTTGAAATTTTCAGGGTAGGTGGCGCATCCCAATACGACAATACGACAAGTTCGTTAATGGGCATAATCGGCCCAGTGGTTTCCGAGTAATAATTTTGATTTCAACCAATATAAATCCGATCGAATTGATGGGTAGTTGTAGAATATGAACCTTAGCACGTTTGTGAAATTTTGTGCGAATCGTATGGCTAGAAAATTTTAAAAAAATTATTAAAAAATATTTTTGTTGTCACGATAACTTGAGAACGGAATGAGATAGCGGCTTGAAATTTTCAGGTTAGGATGTGCACCAGAACGCGACATTTCAGTTTGTTTATGAGCATAATCGGCCAAACGGTTTTAGAGTTATAGCCATCTGAAATTTTCTGAAATTTGGTGGTTTTTTGTTCCTCATTAACTTGAAAAATACTGAACCGATTGAATTTAAACATGGTTATTAGTTGTAGAATGCCAACGCAAATGCAAAATTTGGTGAGGATAGCATTTGCAGAAAATTTTTAATAAATCATTGAAAATAAAAAAAAAAAAAATTCTATTTATCAGTAACTATTCGTTTGAAATTGCTGAAATTTTGCAAGAGCGTTCATAACCTAACTCTACTGCCAATTTTCAAGTTTTAATACGATCGGTTAAATATTGTTGGAGATTCGAGCATTCTTGTGTGAGTTCAGTAGATGGGTGACCGTTGCCTCGATAACTTTCGAACGAAAGGAGATAGGGACTTGCAATTTTCAGGGTAGGTTGCGTATCCGAAAGGGAGAGTTGAGTTCGTTTTTGGGCATAATCGGTCTAACGGTTTCCGAGTTATACCTACCTGGAATATTATTTCCTTAATAACTCAAAAAATAAATATTCGATCACATTGGTGCTTGGTAACTAGTAGTAGAAAATCAACATAAAGACGTGTTTAAAATTTTGTAAGATCCGTACCCCTAGAAAATTAAAAAAAAATCACGAAAAAAAAATTGGTTCAAGCACTGACGTGAAGTCAGAAGCTTTTGCGCGTATGTTCTATTGTCCATTCTTCTGTATTGGACACCCTTAATTCGAATTTACCATGGTAAATTCGAATTAAGAGTGTCCAATACAGGAGAATGGACAACATAATTTACCATGGTAAATTCGATTAAGGGTGTCCAATACAGAAGAATGGACAATAAAACATACGCGCAAAAGCTTCTGACTTCACGTCAGTGCTTGAACCAATTTTTTTTTTCGTGATTTTTTTAAAATTTTCTAGAGGTACGGTTCTTAAAATTTTTTTTTTCGTCATTTTTTTCAAATTTTCTAGGGGTACGGTTCTTACAACATTTTAAACACGTCTTTATGTTGATTTTCTACTACTAGTTACCAAGCACCAATGCGATCGAATCTGTTTGGTGTGGCATTGTTTATGATATTATTATTCTTCACATACAGTGAAAATATTTCAAATTTTTCTGCTTCCGTGTAATGCATATTTGATGATTATTTTCATTTAATGTAAAACGTATGTCATATCGTTACTAAGGAGATAACTCCAAAAACGGGCATTTTTAATAATCGCAGCCTGCCACTTGAAAAGTTATTGCTGAGCTTGCCAGGTTGTTCTTGAAATTTGAAACTCTGTGGTGCTCAGAATAAGAGAGATAGACCAACATATCTCACATATTCGAAATAAGGGGAAAAAGAGCTGGCCAAATATGGGAAAATATACAGGGTGTTCCATTTGAAAAAATGAAGTTGCCATCAATATGTTGGCCACCTTGTATATATTTCAGTTTGTGAAGTCATATTAAAAAACCTCAGTTGATTTCGTGAAACTTTTGTATGAAACATTTTTTTGTATCTCCTTTAGTAACAAAGTTAAAGGGGGGGTCAAATTATAGTGAAAAACCCTGTACACTTTATCCAAATTTTTGTGTTTTTCGAGTAGTGTATATTTTTTGAAATTAGGGGCGCCAAAAGCCTTTTCTCCCCCCCCTCGGAAAATCTCTTAGCTACGGCCCTGACTTGAGGCGTAAGTTCTTTCGTATTTCAATTCCAATAGAAAACATATGTCACAATTAAAAATTCTGTGATCATAGACGATTCTCTACTGAAGTATGTCATTAAAATGCTATGAAATAATAATAATAATAATAATAATAATAATAATTTATTTGCAGATATTATACAGGTATACAGATCTACAAATAATAGTGATTCCCACAAAGGCTTAGCCTGTCCGTGGGCTGAACCACCGAAATTAAATTAAATTCCAACTGCTTAATGAAAACAAAATAATGAAATAATATAGGCACCATATGCAATAAACAACAATTTGTTTTATTAATTTTTTTTTTTGGATATATTAAGTATTTTTCCAACAAAGTGTTTTTTTCAAGCTTTTTGGGAGGCCAAGTTCAAAACACGTCGACAAACACCATAAAATATATTCAATTGAATTTGAAAAGGCCAGATATCCCTTGCCTAGGTTGGTCCATCAGAAAGAGCTTCAGGTATTCATATATTATAAAAGCTTGAAAAACGGTATACATCGAGGCTAAATTCGTAGTAGAGTGTCCAATAGATGTGAGTAAATGCGCGCAAAAGCTACAGACTTCACGTCGGTGCTTGTTTTGCCTTCGACATACCTCTAGAAAAATGTTACATTCTTTTCACACATTTCAATACTGCAACAAAATGTTATATTTTAAGGTCATACAGATCAGGTACTTATTGTAAATACATTAATGTAAGCGATTAGATCGTGTATATTTCCCCTTGTGAATTGTGAATATCTATCACAGAAATCATCTTAATATTTTACCATTTAAATTATCCTCAATATTTCTGGTTTCAGATCTAATCCTAATAATTGTTTCTGTCTCAGAATGTTAATTTTTCATTTTTGGGCGCATGTTCTAGGGGAACATCGTCCTATCATTTCGTCCAAATGTCTGTAATTTTCGAATTTCGAGCTGAAAATTGGCTAATAGACTAATTCGGACTCCCTGATCACGAATCCGGTGTCAGATTTTTGGGTGCCGTCCGGCCGGCCGGCCGGTTTTCCGGCCGTAGGCACGATAACAGGAGCACCGAAGGTCCTATCGACTTCAAACTTTCAGGGTAGGTTTCTGATCAAAATGCGACGGTTAAGTTCGTTAACGGGCAAAATCGGCCGGACGGTTTAGGAGTTATAGACATTTAAAATTTTGAGGTTATTTCCCTGATATTTCAGGAACTAAAGAAGATGTTGAATCGAAACTTGGTAGTCAGTTCGAGGATATAAACGCGCAACTTTTGGCAAAATTCTGTTATCATCGAAATGTTGGTAATTTTTAAAAAAATATTTCTTTTAATTTTTTCGAAAAAAAAATTTTTTTTTCGTGAACTATTCATCAGATTGCAACAAAAACTTGTACTAACGTCAATTGTAGTATTTTGCAACATTGTGCAAAATTTTGGCTCTATACGATTTCAATTTCTGGAGATATAAGACAAAATGTGTCAAATTTCCTGGGTCTCTCTCAGTATTTTTTTCTTTACTGGTCAGTACGGGCCACAAGGAAGATGAACATGCGCCCAATAGCTCCTGTCCACAGGGCTTGAACCAATTTTTTTTGACTTGTTTAGATATTTGTGTAAAAAAAAATCAAACAATGGATGTTCGAAATCAAAATACCGAATAACGTACACGTGGATGATTCAAATACTTTCAACGGTGTCTATTAGAGATTTCTGCTGAACGATAGTTTTTGGGGGGGCATTCACGCACCATTTAAAGTTGATAGGAAATATCCCACTTGCGTCTACTGTTCGCAGACCATCTCAAACCATCCCTATCGAAAATAAGAAACCAAAGTACCGTGAACCTCAAAGGCCAACCCGAAGTAACATCCCGCATTCAACCGTGCCCCAATCCGTGGCGAAACTCCCGTCTCCACCTCCGATAACTTATAAATATAGTTCGAACTTTTTAATCCCGCAAATGGAACCCCTTTCGCCTGCCTTTTCCGAAATTGAATGGCTCCCATTCACGAAAGTCTATAGTTATTGCAATTCCTTCGGCATCTTTGAGCCCTTGCCGCGGACGCGCTCACGGCAGTGAGCGAAGTCAGTCCAACGCGATTCGACCAGCTTTCCAGTCCGTTTGCCACTACGGAGCTTTCGTGAACTTTCAGCAGGGGCATGCGGAACTTTTCACGAAAATGAAGTGACTTCTTGGGCCGGAAAAGCAGATGCATAGTTCGGGAAATAGTGTGATGTGAACTTGGTGCGTCTACGATGAATCTGGCACCACTCTTGATATTTGCGACCTTACTGGCGGATTTTGCAGAAAGCATACGATGGTTGTGAGTTGAATAAAAATTATTTAAAGTTTTCGGAAGTTTTGTAGATTTAGAGTTGAGGACATCGACTACTGTGGGCTTCAGCATATTATTTTTGCGCGTATGTTCTGGGGAACATCGCGTTATAGTTTTGCCCAAATGTCTGTAACTTTCGAATTTTTTGACGAAAATGGTCTCAAACGATTAAGTTCGACTCCTTGATGAAGAATTCAAGGTCAAATTTGATTCTGTCCGGCCGGCCGTCAAGCCGGCCGGCCGTACGGCCGTCCGTTGCCACGATAATTTGAGAACGAAAGGAGCTAGCGACTTGAAATTTTCAGGGTGGGTGGCGCATCGCAATACGACGGACAAGTTCGTTAATGGGCATAATCGGCCCTGTGGTTTCCGAGTAATAATTTTGTTTTCAACCAATATAAATCCGATCGAATTGAAACTTGGTGAGTAGTTGTAGAATATGAACCTAAGCACGTTTGTGAAATTTTGGGTGAATCGTATGGCTAAAAAATTTTAAAAAAATTATTAAAGAATATTTTTTTTGTCACGATAACCTGAGAACGGAAAGAGATAGCGGCTTGAAAATTTCAGGTTATGTTGTGCATATGAATGCCAAATTTGAGTTTGTTTATGAGCATAATCGACCAAACGGTTTCAGAGTTATAGCCATCTGAAATTTGGTGGTTTTTTGTTCCTCATTAACTCGAAAAATACTGAACTGAGTGAATTCAAACATGGTTATTAGTTGTAGAATAACAACGCAAAAATGTTTGCGAAATTTGGTGAGGATAGTATTTGTAGAAAATTTTTAATAAATCATTGAAAATAAAAAAAAAAAATTCCATATATCAGTAACTATACGTTTGAAATTGCTGGAATTTTGCAAGAGCGTTCATTACCTAACTATACTGCCAAGTTTCAAGTTTTAACACGATCGGTTGATTATTGTTGGAGATTCGAGCATTCTTGTGTGAGTTCAGTAGATGGGTGACCGTTGCCTCGATAACTTTCGAACCAAAGGAGATAGGGACTTGCAATTTTCAGGGTAGGTTGCGTATCCGAAAGGGAGAGTTGAGTTCGTTTTTGGGCATAATCGGTTTAACGGTTTCCGAGTTATATCCACCTGGAATATTGTTTCCTTGATAACTCAAAAAATAAATATTCGATTGAATTGAAGCTTGGTAACTAGTAGTAGAAAATCAACACAAAGACGTGTTTAAAATTCTGTAAGAACCGTACTCCTAGAAAATTTGAAAAAAATGACGAAAAAAAAAATTTTAAGAACCGCGCCTCCAGAAAATTTAAAAAAAATCACGAAAAAAAAATTGGTTCAAGCACTGACGTGAAGTCAGAAGCTTTTGCGCGTATGTTCTATTGTCCATTCTTCTGTATTGGACACCCTTAATCGAATTTACCATGGTTAATTATGTCGTCCATTCTCCTGTATTGGACACTCTTAATTCAAATTTACCATGGTAAATTCGAATTAAGTGTCCAATACAGGAGAATGGACGACATAATTAACCATGGTAAATTCGATTAAGGGTGTCCAATACAGAAGAATGGACAATAGAACATACGCGCAAAAGCTTCTGACTTCACGTCAGTGCTTGAACCAATTTTAAATCATCTTACAGGATTGTTTCTTACTACGAACATTGGAGGTGGGAAAATTAATATATCATAACAAATAGAGAATACGCGCAAAAGCTTCTGACTTCACGTCAGTGCTTGAACCAATTTTTTATTGATAATATTTTTTAAATTTATATAAACTGTCACATTTCAACGTAAATTTTGTCTGCTCTATATTTTGGAAGGATTTCTGGAACGTTTACAATTCAATAGATTCTTATTGCGCGTATGTTCTGGGGAACATACGCGTTATAGTTTTGCCCAAATGTCTGCAACTTTCGAATTTTTTGAAAAAAAATGGTCTCAAACGATTAAGTTCGACTCCCCAATGAAGAATTCGAGGTCAAATTTGATTCTGTCCGGCCGGCCGTCCGGCCGTACGGCCGTCCGGCCGTTGCCACGATAACTTGAGAACGAAAAGAGCTAGCGACTTGAAATTTTCAGGGTAGGTGGCGCATCCCAATACGACGGACAAGTTCGTTAATGGGCATAATCGGCCCAGTGGTTTCCGAGTAATAATTTTGTTTTCAACCAATATGAATCCGATCGAATTGAAACTTGGTGAGTAGTTGTAGAATATGAACCTAAGCACGTTTGTGAAATTTTGTGCGAATCGTATGGCTACAAAATTATTAAAAAATTATTAAAAAATATTTTTGTTGTCACGATAACTTGAGAACTGAGAGAGATAGCGGCCTCAAGTTTTCAGGTTAGGATGTACACCACAACTCGACATTTCAGTTTGATTATGAGCCTAATCGGCCAAACGGTTTTAGAGTTATAGCCATCTGAAATTTTATGAAATTTTGTGGTTTTTGTTCCTCATTAACTCGAAAAATACTGAACGTATTAAATTCAAACATGGTTGTTAGTTGTAGAATGCCAATGCGGAAACGTTTGCAAAATTTGGTGAGGATAGCATTTGTAGAAAATTTTAAATAAATCTTTGAAAATAAAAAAAAAAAGTTCTATATATCAGTAACTAATCGTTCGAAATTGCTGAAATTTCGCAAGAACCTTCATAACCTAACTATACTGACAATTTTCAAGTTTTAATACGATCGGTTAAATATTGTTGGAGATTCGAGCATTCTTGTGTGAGTTCAGTAGATGGGTGACCGTTGCCTCGATAACTTTCGAACGAAAGGAGATAGGGACTTGCAATTTTCAGGGAAGGTTGCGTATCCGAAAGGGAGAGTTGAGTTCAATTGTGGGCATAATCGGTCTAACGGTTTCCGAGTTATACCCATCTGGAATATTGTTTCCTTGATAACTCAAAAAATAAATATTCGATCGAATTGAAGTTTGGTAACTAGTAGTAGAAAATCAACATAAAGACGTGTTTAAATTTTTTTTATTAAATATTTAAAACTGTAATTAGTTCTTTGAAATACCATTGAATGAAGAAATTCTTGTAAGTTAACAAAATATCTTTATTTGAACAATAAAAAAATTGGTTCAAGCACTGACGTGAAGTCAGAAGCTTTTGCGCGTATGTTCTATTGTCCATTCTCCTGTATTGGACACTCTTCTTAATCGAATTTACCATGATGAATTCTATTGTCTATTCTCCTGTATTGGACACTCTTCTCAATCGAATTCACCATGATGATTTTTATTGTCTATTCTCCTGTATTGGAGACTCTTCTTAATCGAATTTGCCATGATGAATTCTATTGTCCATTCTGGACAATAGAATTCATCATGGCATGTGACGTCAAAACAAAAGCTTTAGCGCACTCTTTCATTTAACGACCAGTATCTGTATCATCTACACTATGCAGTCCGTATTTTTTATGTTGTGCCACTAATTTGTGCGTCAGGATTCTACAACTAATGTTTGAATTTGATCGGGTTCCTGTTTTTGGCGCTCTAGTTCCTCGGAACTGAGTGCTTATCAATTTGCCCAAATGTCTGTAATTTTCGAATATTTCGATGAAAATGGTTTTAAACGATTTGGTTCGACTCACTGATCAAGAATCCGGGGTCGAAATTAATTCTGTCCGGCCGTCCGGCCGGCCGTAGGCACGATAACTCTCGAACGGAATGGGCTAGACAGTTGAAATTTTCAGAGTAGGTTTGGGAGATAAATATCTCGGCTAAGTTCGTTACTGGGCAAAATCGGACAGATGGTTTCGGAGTAACAAAAAAAATTTTTTTTTTTACAGAACAAATTCCAAATTAATTTTTTTTCAATAAGCAGTTTTACCATAACAATCCAATGATATCATTTTTAACTCTCACAAGCTAATACTTCCGGAGATATGATTTTTCAAAATTTCAATGATAAATCGTATTTCAGAGAGTGATAAAATTAATCTATGTATGAATTGTCATAATGTCAACTTATTATCCTGAGACATCACATTATCTAATCAATCGAAGAATTATGAGAATAAAGTGTATTCCGAAATGTGAGCGAAGTGAGAAAAATCTCAGTTATTTGCTCCGAAATTAGTTTTTCTCAGAAAAGTCTTACATTTCGGAACGGAACATGAAGTAAGAGATCTGAGAGTAGTGAGACTGCTTTTCATCCATAGACATAGAATGCAAATAGAATGTAAATATTGAAAGCATAATTCTGCAGTTCGAGAGAGGAGAAAATTGGGTGAACGTAGATCAGGAAATTTTTGATCGATTACAAGGTAATTTTTCATTATTACTCTTCTTTGATACATGTTTTATGAAAAATCTACTATTTGTAGGTAATTTAAAGCTGTTTTGGGCAATTGTCATACGAAACTTGTTGGCGCTCTAGTTCCTCGGAACTGAGTGCTTATCAATTTGCCCAAATGTCTGTAATTTTCGAATTTGTCGATGAAAATGGTCTTAAACGATTTGGTTCAACTCACTGATCAAGAATCCGAGGTCGAAATCGATTCTGCCCGGCCGGCCGGCCGTAGGCACGATAACTCTCGAACGAAAGGAGTTAGCGGATTGAAATTTGCAAGGTGGGTTTGGAGCGTAAATATCTCGGACGAGCTCGTTAATGGGAGAAATCCATCAAGCGGTTTCGGAGTTATGGCCGATTTTAGTAAAAATATTTTTTATCAATATTTCCGAAACCGATCACTCGATCTATCTGAAATTTAGCATCAAATTGTAGAATCATGACCTTTATACGCATGTGAAGTTTTGTATTGACCAGATTACCGCAAAGTGTCAAAAAAAATTTCAAAATTTAAAAAAAGTTTTTCTACAATAACTCTCGAACGGAATGAGCTAGGTAGTTGAAATTTTCAGAGTAGGTTGGGGAGATGAATATCTCGGTTAAGTTCGTTATTGGGCAGAATTGGCCAGATTTAATAAGATTTCTTCCATGGTGCAGTTCTCATTCTCAGATTGCTCATTTAATCTTGATAAATAAACTATTATTTGAATTGAATTTCCTTTATGATGCAGTTCTATCATATGAATACATTGATACAATTCCCAACTCTGAAAAACCAATACTTTCGGAGATATAATTTGTCTGTTTGAACTAGAGCGCCAGAGAGCTCCTGTCCACAGGGCTTGAACCAATTTTTTTAGTTATGGGGGAAATAACAACAAAATTTCAGATGGATATAGCTCCAAAACCTTTTGGCAAATTATACCTAATAACGACCTCAAATGTCACATTAGAATGGGCAACCTACCCTGAAAATTGCAAGTCGCTATCTCTTTCCGTTTTCAAGTTATCGTGAGATCAATAATATCTTTAAATATTTGTTTTAATTTCTATGTATAGGATCATCACGAAATTTCACATATATGTCTTTGTGTCGGTATTCTGCAACTAGTTACCAAGTTACAATTCGATTGGATCTGTATTGTTTTAAAGAATTAGCACTCGGAAACCGTTCGGTCGATTATGCCCATTATGGAACTGAACCGTCGCATTGGATGCGCAACCTTCCCTGAAATCGCTATCCCTTTCCGTCCTCAAGTTATCGTGGCAACGGCCGGCTGCCCGGAGAGAATCAAATTTTACCTCGAATTTTTCATCACTTGATCGGACCTAATCTTTTGAGACCATTTTCGGTAAAAAAATCGAAAATTACAGACATTTGGACAAAATAATAGCATACTGTTACCCAGAACATACGCGCAAAAATGATAGATACACATAAATAATTTAAGGTAATCGGTAATTTGGTTGAGGAAACAATGAGCCTTTGTATTCGAATCTGCAGCGTGTTTAGTGGAGTTTTTATAGCCTCGACAATTCTTCAATCTATGGCCAATTCGAAATTTGAATCCCCCAACCCAACCGTCTGCAAACCCCCAAAATAACACCCCTTCCGCTGCATTCGTAATAATATACGGTTGACAATCTTTGCATGTATTCGCTACTCTGATAATTTCAGTTTCTGGAGGTAAATTTCCCAGCACGCAAACGTGACATTAAAGCCGACGTTTCTGCCGTTAGGAGATGCCGTTTCAGTTTGTTCCTCCCTTGTTTATGTAGATTTACCCGAAATATATCTCCAGTGTCTGCAGAAAATCCGAAAAAGATGATAAATTATATGGCTACGGCTGAGGGAAGCTCGCTGTAATTTGGATGAGGTAAGTATCTGCCATGTATATTAGGCAGTTATTCTTTCTGACAGGATAGAAGAAGACACTTCGTACTTTATGTATTATAGTTTATTAGTTGAAGACACGACCAAATACAGATATTTAAGGGAAACTGTTTTCCGCACATTTCTCAGGATTTCAGGATATTCTATAACAGGGCTGTCCAAAGCTCATTTTCAATTGATCGGAGCAACTTCGGAGGAAAATCGCCGGACATACCGAAATTTCAAGACTAATCCTCAGTTCCTTTGTGGACCAAAATCTTATTACAAAATATATAGCGGATTGGGTATACTCCGCAAGCAGCATATTGCAATGGTATAACCCATTCCCCAAACTTTTTTATCTCGTAGACCCCTTGCCATGTTTTCCAGTTTTAGGTACATCTACCTAGCTTATATTGAATTTTGGGAAAATTATCCCCCCTGTAGAATGAAAATAAAACAATAAAAATAAGTTGAGTCAGTCTGCTTTAGCGCTCGTTCAAATTCATAACCTATGCGTTCAAGCATTCAAGTACTGAAGTCGTCTAAGGCGGCTTGGCTTACAGGAAAAACAATAATATTTTCATAATACTTCCAACAATCTACAGCGTGGTAACAAATTCAATGCTCTCCAAAACTTCCAAATCTTCCAAACTATACCAAATAGAAATACTTTTATTGCAAGTCCTTCAACATGACCTCCTTCAATTCCTGATATATTTTTTTGTCCTAGACTTATTACACAAAATCCAAAATATATGATATTTTAAAATCGTTTATATCTTCCTTAGTTTGCTAACGATTTCCATGAAACTTCAAAATCCTACAATATTATCGTCATTTAATGAAATTATGCAATTTTTCTAGAAATCGGCCTTCTAGATTCCAAGATACGACTTTCACCTTTTTTTTCTTACGGCAGCTATATTTAATTTTTATTGAAAAAATTAATAGTAATATGTTCAAATTCGAATCCAAAAGGGGATTTTTGACAATATTTCATAACTTCGGTCATACTCAGAAGGCTATTAATATTATTTTCAAATTGGAGTACTTACGCATTACGTATTAATGAATGAACGAAAATAAAAACCCAATATCTCTGAATAATTCAAAGAGGTTTATTTTTAATTCAACAATGGTTAATAACTACACATGATTGGTTAAAAGAATGAAAAATTTGGGAACGAAAAATAATATGAAAGGGAAACTGTTTCGCATATAAATGGTTCGAAATTTCCACGGTCTTTAGGGATACACATGGCTGTACTCTTATTCATTTTATCTACATCTTCGAAGTCGATATTATGGAAGTCCTAAAAAAGCATAGTAATAGATTCTCAATTAGACAGCAAGAAATTCATATCTTTAAAATGAAACTCAGATAACGTGGATAGTGGATCTTCATTGAATCACTGAAAAATAATTTTAATTCCATTGCATTCTTTCTGTTCATTAGTAAATACGTAATGGGCAAGTACACCAATTTGAAAATAATATTCTCGTCCTTCTAAGTATGACTGGATGCATTTTCAAAAATATCGTCAAGAAAAAGAAATATATCAGGCATTGAGGAACATCATATTGAAGGACTTATATCTGGTATAGTTTGGAAGATAGTAATCGAATTTGTCACCATCCTGTAGATCCGAACTAGTTCAAATCTAGAACTTTTGGCTATAAAATAAGGTTTTGAAGGCCCCTGCAATATCAGCGATATCTAAATTGTGATATACCTATGTCAAAAAATAAAGAGAAAATATTATGAGAACATTGATATCGTGAATCATCTATGAGTTGTGCAGGTTATTATCATTAAATTGAATCGTAGAACAGGGAATTGTTTAAGGAATTCAACTAATCAGTTTTCATATTCCGAAAATAATCTTTTCAATCCTTTAGAATACGTCCAATATACTATATTTTACGCATTTCGAACCGGTATTGCATATATGGATTTCAAATAAATAAATAGTAATAATAAATATATAATAAAACGTTCATTCAGTAGAGAACAAAAAAATTTACTTCCGGATCTCTGATCTGAAAATATATGTTTCAATTCATCAAAATATTATGTCCAATATACCGTATTTGATTCTCTTTGACCAACGAAATATTTCAAATATAGATATAAATGTATCTAAATAACTGTTTACAACCTTCTCTGAAACTTTAATTTCTCAAATTTTCAAAAGGGTCTTTTCGTAGCGAAACGGTAAAAATTATGATAATCTGCGTTAATCACGCTTTTTCATTTTTTGACGTTTTATATTATATGGAATAATTCCGATTTCGGCAAATCCTCGTATTTTCGGTTGCCTATATTATATCTGGATGAAAATATAGTTTAATTTCGAATCAATCCTAAATATATATGGGTCCCATTTATTCAAATTGAGTCCATAAGTACCATATTGAAGAAGTTTCGACCCACGATATAGGTATTATCGAATCGAAATCATGCTTTATACAAATTGCTCAGTTCTTATAAAAAATGGTTCAAGCCCTGTGGACAGGAGCTTTGGCGCTCTTGATCAAACTTGGACAAATCATATCTCCGAAATTATTGATCTCTGGGAATGATGTAAATGGATTCTTACGATAGAACTGCATCATGAAAGAAATTAAATTCATACAGACCGATTCTCCCCAATAACGAACTTATCCGAGATATTAATTCCTCAAATCTATTCTGAAGATTATATTATATCAATTAAAACTTAGACAATATTGCAGTTTTGTTTTTACTGGAGATATTCTGAACACAATTTGATTAGGTGTCTTACCAAAGAATATATTTCCATCATCATATGGATTATCCGCGGGCATTATATTATCACCTTAAAAGCGGTAGCTGAGGTTATTTAATTGGTCATTTTGCATTCAATCATAATTTGTTTTCTAGAACAGAAGGTGTATTTTATACCCGATTTTATATCAAGAATAACGAACCAGAAATAATAATGACATTTATTTCTCATAGGAAAATAAGATGACGAGTAAGAACACAGATCATATAATAATTCATAGATAGAATAATCAAGTGCAGCATTCTGTGAAAACATAGAAGTACGATTCATGATTGAAATTTCGAAAATTCATATCTCTAAAAGCATTAGCTTGTAAGTGTTGAAAATGATATCAGTGGATTTTTATGGTGAAACTTCATCTTAAAAAAAATTGAATTTGAAATTTGTAATGTAATAAAAAATATTTTGTTTTCGTTACTCCGAAACCATAAGGCCGATTTTGTCCAATAACGAACTTAACAGATATTTATGTCCCAAACCGACTCTGAAAATTTCAACTGCCTAGCTCATTCAGTTCGAGAGTTATTATAGAAACAAAATTTAAAAATTTTAAAAATTTTGTTTTGATACTTTACGGCAACCCGATCAATACAAAACTTCGCATGCATATAAAGGTCATTATTCTTCAATTTGATGCTAAATTTCAGATAGATCGAGTAATTGGTTTCGGAAATATTCATAAAAACTATTTTTAATAAAAACGGCCATAACTCCGAAACCGCTCGGTGAATTTCACCCGTTAACGTACTTGTCCGAGATATTTACGCTCCAAACGTAACCTGCAAATTTCAATCCTCTAACTCCTTTCGTTCGAGAGTTATCGTGTTAACGGCCGGACAGAATCGATTTCGACCACGGATTCATGATCAGTGAGTCGAACCAAATCGTTTGAGGCCATTTTCAGCCAAAAGTTCGAAAATTACAGACATTTGGGCAAATTTGTTTGTTCTGAGGAACAAGAGCGCCAAAAATGACATGACCACAGACATGACATTTCTAATTTTATTGATTCAAACTAAATCATGAAACTTGTGTCAAAAATGAATCACTGTTGATAAATTTAATAGTCGAGTGTAAAACAGCGGACCAGGACACTGCTATCTCTACCTATAATAATAATAATAATAATAATAATAATAATAATAATAATAATAATAATAATAAATAATAAATATAATAATATAATATATAATAATAAATAATAATATTTCGATATTTAGTCAATATCTCCAACAATATAGATCCGATTGAGATTAAATCAGAATATGGCTGTGAAATAAGATTTTGAAGGCTCCCGCAAAATTTCAACGATATCTAACGGATAGTTTGTGATAAACAGAATTTTTTCGAATTTTCTAGTCGTACGATCCTCACAAAATTTTGCCTTGTCTTTATGTCGGTATTTTCCAACTAACTAAGCTTTAATTCGATCAGATCAGTATTTTACGAGATTTTTAAAAACAAAATTTTAAATGGCTATCCGCCGTATTCACAAAGCATTGTAAGTGTTTCAATCTCTGTTAAGTCCTAACGGAGGACCTCAGTTAAGGATAAATCTGAATCGCAACCTCAAGTTAAGTATTTATCGGTGGTGAAACAGGCCTGCTTCACGTTAATTTTCAGGTTCCAGGTTTCAGGTTCAGGTTTTCAGGTTCAGTTCAACTGAGGTTGCGATACTTATTTATGCTTAACTGAGGACCTCAGTTAGGACTTAACGGAGATTGAAAGCTTTGTGAATACGGCAGTATTCCTCCGAAACCCTCTCGGTGGGTTTTGTCCATTATCGAACTTTACCAGCGCATGTGGACTCCAAACAAACCCTGCCAATTTAAACTAGGGCTCGGAATATTATTCGAATATTCGAATATTCGAATATTCGAATATTCGAATATTCGAATAGTCGAATTTTCTCTTGATAAAAAAATTCGACTAGTCGAATATTCATACATATTCGACTAGTCGACTATTCGACTAGTCGAATTTCATATTCGACTAGTCGACTATTCGACTAGTCGAATAATTTGCTATAAACTTACCTATAAGAATTTCAACGACAAAGTGTTTGTCGAAAATCTTTGTTCAGTTTGGTATTAAAAAATTTAATAAAGTGTATCTATATAATATAAATTTATGCAATTGAAATATTCAACTTGTCGAATACTCAAATATGTAGTTGAATATTTAGAAGTAAAATATTTGACTATTCGAATAGTCGAACATATTCGACTAATC